>CANIUD010000008.1:1285000-1905000 GCA_947470075.1 Closterium sp. Yama58-4
GCGCACTTACGCTGAGGCGATGGCGGGTCCCTACTCCTCTCAGTGGCAGACAGCCATGGACGCAGAGATGGCTTCCTGGAAGTCCACACGCACCTACGTCGACGACGTCCCCCCTCCTGGGGCGAACATCGTCAGTGGCATGTGGATTTTCAGGGTGAAGCGGCCGCCGGGTTCTCCGCCTGTCTTCAAGGCGCGCTACGTGGCTCGAGGCTTCAGTCAGCGAGAGGGAGTAGACTTCTTCCAGACCTTCTCCCCCACCCCGAAGATGACCACTCTTCGGGTGCTGCTACACATAGCCGCTCAGCGCGACTACGAGCTTCACTCACTTGACTTCAGCACTGCTTTCTTGCAGGGCAGCCTGCACGAGGAGATCTGGCTGCGCCGCCCTCCTGGCTTCACTGGGCCGGTTCCTCCTGGCACCCAGTGGAGGCTTCAGCGGCCGGTCTACGGTCTCCGCCAGGCACCTCGTGAGTGGCACGACACACTGAGGACGACACTTGCGACTCTTGGGTTCGCACCTTCTACAGCTGACCCGTCGCTGTTCTTGCGCACCGACACTTCACTGCCGCCGTTCTACATCCTCGTGTACGTCGACGACTTGGTCTTTGCCACTGCTGACACTGCAGGACTCGCCTACGTGAAGTCGGAGCTGCAGAGGAGACACACGTGTACAGACCTGGGTGAACTGACAAGCTATCTTGGCTTGCGGATCACCCGGGACAGAGCACGGCGCACCATCACCCTGACTCAGTCGCACATGGTGCAGCAGGTTCTCCAGCGCTTCCGCTTCACGTACTCCTCGCCTCAGTCCACTCCTATGGCTACCGGTCACTCGCTCTCAGCTCTGCCTTCGGATGAGTCCGTAGAGTCGAGTGGCCCGTACCCAGAGCTTGTGGGCTGCCTCATGTACCTGATGACCTGCACTCGACCTGACCTTGCATACCCTCTTAGCATCCTTGCACGCTATGTCGCTCCTGGCCGTCACAGGAAGGAGCACATGGATGCCGCTAAGAGGGTGTTGCGCTACTTGTGCAGTACGTCGGGCATGGGGCTTGTGCTTGGAGGGCGAGACCGAGTTGTTCTCACAGGGCACTCAGACGCTTCTTGGGCAGACGACCAGGCCACTCAGCGGTCGTCTCAGGGTTACTCCTTCAGCCTTGGCTCTGGCTCAGTTTCTTGGCGCTCTACACGCTCTTCTTCTGTTCTCAGCTCCAGTTGCGAGGCTGAGATCTACGCCACAGCCATGGCTGCACAGGAGCTACGCTGGCTGACCTACCTGCTGACCGACCTTGGGGAGCGGCCTCGTTCTCCTCCAGTGCTGTACGTCGACAACCAGGCAGCCATTGCCCTGTGTGAGGAGCACAGACTGGAGCACAGAACGAAGCACATCGCTCTGCGGTACTTCCTTGCTCGAGAGCTGCAGCAGCGAGGTCAGCTTCGTCTGCGTTACGTGGCCACCGAGGCCAACCTTGCTGATGTGTTCACCAAGGCACTTCCGCCTGTTGACCATCAGCGCTTTTGTACTCTTCTGGGCCTTGTGCCTACTGGACCTCACTTGCTCACTTCTTGACCTTGCTTATACTGTGATCATTATATATATATGCCTGCATGTCTACTCTTGCTAGGTTGTGATCATTGTATATCATGATCTGTTATAAACTTGCATGTGAACTGGGCTTGTGACCGCTAGTTTGTGCTCGGAATTTGTGTGGAACCCTTGAGGTCCACCCTGAGCTTGTTGTTGTCTTGCTTTGCCTTGACTGGTCTTGTGACCCCTAGGTCTTCCCCACTTTGCCTATGGGGGTGTGTCAAACATTATATGTTTATATTGTTCTAGGCTGTAGTGGGTGATACCTTAGGGGGTATACCAGGTTAGGGTTTCATATTTGTACTGTTGTTCCTGTTAGTCACACCATTCCTGCTCAGTTATTTCTGACATTGACCGCTGAAGAAAGAGGGGAGGATGAAGAATGAAGGGGGTGGCGGTACACGAGTAGGGCTCTCTGAGTTGTGCCACAGCTGGGGTGAAGACACGAAAGCTGAATGAGCATTGGATGGATGGACTATCAGCAATGAGCAACAGGCAGATTGGTACTCAATGCATGATCAAGGAGCACTAGCTTTCAGACTGGTATTCTCGACGTGTGCATACGAGGGTCATAGCATTGCAGTCTAGTTGTATGGTCCCGTTTCCCAAAGTTATGCGATTACCGTAGTAACCGTATCAATGGGGCGTATACCTCAGAATTACATAGCAGACTGATGACACTAGGAGGTGGGTGGGATACAAGTGTAAGTGACAAGAAATATAATATACCACTTAAGATGTAGCCCACTACACCGTATGGGCCCGAATATAAGCGCATGTCAGAGTATAGTCTTATTTAGTTACATGCATTGCTAGTTAGGCTACATTCCGCTCAGGACATGTCACAAAAGAAAGTGTCACGTTACAAACGTATTTATGACTACTTGTGATACACCGAAATTATAATCGTGACTACCCGTAATACCCCGGACATAAGCACTGGTGCGCTTATAATAAATCAGGGTTTTTCATGGGGTAATGCTTCTAATTGAGTCGTTTTTATAAGCGCATGCGCTTATAAAATAACAAATATAAATTTACAATATTCTAACGCCAAGTTGTAGAATATACATAGGGTCGTGAGTGAAATTCTCGTGCGCGCAGGCAAATACTTTTGATGTGACTCACTGTGCGCCCCTGACAGCTCATGCTGACTAGACTCGCAGCCTGTGCAGGCTTCGAACTCGACAGAACCGAATTTGAAAAGAATCAGCCCGCTAAAGTGAAAATCGTTATAGTAGTTTGATACGTTAGCAATTCAAAAACTAGGATGTGCTTATTATAAATCAAGGTTTCACAAGGGGTGCGCTTATTATTGAGGATCGACCATACGTGCATTGCTCCAGATTTAAGCTCATGCGCTTAACATAGGCATGCGCTTATATCCAGGGTGATACAGTAATTGTGATATGCCGAAAATCATGAACAGAAGTATCCAGCCACTCCTTATAAGACACCTGGCCTAATCGTGACTGTACATGGTTCGAAGTTTGACAATTAGTAACGATTATGCTATCGATGTATCACAATTAGTGACGAACGTTGTTTTCGGAGAATCACAATTAGTCACAATTAACACTGCTTACGGAGTGTCACAATTAGTAACAAATACGTTTGTGACACTTTCTTTTGTGACATGTCCTGAGCGGAATGTACCCTTAGTGTAGTATCACCCTAGCTTGTCGTTAGGTGGTCTACCTCCCTTCACCACCTCCCCTCTCTTATATCTTGTACTCCCATTCTATAGTGCAACCCCTTCTCTTTGTCCAACTCTCTCGTTCCTAGCTTCTAGCCCCCCGAACCCTAAGCTACTATGTTTGACATGCTACATAGAGCATTTCTATCCTAAGGACCAATTCGTCATGGCACCTTCTTTGTGCGCACGCCGCTTCTTTCGTCGCGCCTCCCGTCACTCGCTCGTCGCGGCGCTAAGCGTGACGGCCGCGACGAAAGCAATGACGATCGCCGTTTGCCCGCCATTTGCTCGTCGCGCTCGGTGCGCCCTGCCCATCCCGTCCCGTCCGTGGCGCCCTGCCCGCCGCGCCCTGGTTCGCCTTTCCCGTCGTCCGTCCCCTCCCCCCCCCCATCCCCCCCCCCCCCCCTTCGTCGCCCCGCGCCGTTTCGTTTCCCCATGCCCCCTCGTCGTCCTGCGGGCCGCCAGCGACCAGCGCCAGCGCGTCCGCCAGCACCTGCGCCAGCCGCGAAGCACCACCACCTGCGTCAGCCGCGAGCGCCAGCGCGGATGCCAGCGCCAGCAGCTCCCACACAAAAACTTGAGCTACATATCTGCATAGTTATCTCGTACACGCTAAGTCCCCAAAGTTGTATGAGGTTCTTAGTTTCAGGTTCCACGAGCAGGGTTTAGAATTAGGACATATCGCTATCGTACGTTGCCCTACACCCCACTGCTGAACTCCTAGTCTAGGGTTTCAGCCAATCTCCAAACTTGAGAGGTAGCGTAGCACGTTAGGGAAACCTGACAACCGGGTCATGTGTATTCTGACATCACGTTAGTCATGTGCAACGTCAAGCGCAGGTTAACATTGCTAACCCTCGGCGCGTTCCCAAGATGAGTCGTTGAGGCAATGGGAACACTTTGCGAATGAACCGAGCATCGAGATCCATCTCTCACGCAATACTGAGATGTGCTTTTATCTTTCAACAGGCTGAAGTGTCGTGCAGTAAGTATTTATTAGAATAGCACGAAAAGCACCTCTACTCCAAAGAAGAGAGTTAGCATTTGTAAGAAGCTAATGATACCGTAAGCTCTTCCATCATGTCAATTATATAGCGTCTATCTAGGTAGATCATCCTGTGTGAATTCTATAGACGCTGTGGCAGTTGTACACTTTACATTATGGTTTGGTTTTTAGAACACGCTTTTTCATATTCAGCATGATTCAATTTCGAACACCTAAGAAAAAAGTATGGAAAAAAATAAAAGAAAAAAGAAAAAAAAAAGGAAAATAAAAAAGAAAGAGGCGACGAAGTTGTCGTAGGGTTGCAAAGCGTTCCGCATATCTGCATTCATTATTTTGTACAACTAATGGTAATTAGTATGAATGTTAGTGTAGTTCACGCAATTTGAACTTCGTGTTGAGTGCAAAATGCGGTTTGCACGTCAACCTACCGCCTATTCGCCGATGGTAAAGGAAAATGAGAGTTCTTGTTTTAAGGTAATTCGTGGAGTGCGAGGAGCGCATTTGTGTGCTTTGCATTTGTGTGTTTACGGTTTGTGAATCTCCCTAGCGGTTCATGAGTTACGTGCATTTTAGTGTGTGAGTGCATTTCATGAATGTTCATGAGTTTCCGTGAGAGCGCATGAAAGTTCGTGAGTTTCCGTAAGTTCGCGTGAGTTCGCGAGTGTTCATGGGCTTTAGTGTGTGCGCATTGCTTTTCATGTGTTTCTGTGAGTTTTCATGAGAGTTCATGAGAGTTGATTGTGTTTCGTGTTTGTTAATGCGGAAAAGCGAGTGTTTCTCGCTGTGAGATTTTTCTCGCCCTGGTCAAGCGAGAATCGCGAGAGAATCTGGACCGAACGTGGGGTCCCGATCTCGCGTGTGGCCCCGCAGGGCTCGCGCGTGTGCCTCGTACTGTGGCGAGCGTGCACAGTGCGCATGTCCGCAAAAGGACAGGGCAATTGATTGCCCTGCCCTCGAGCAGGACAGCGCACGTTCGTGCGCTGTACAGCACGACCGAAAATTCGGTCGGAACGGAAGTGAAAGCAGCCGCAGGGCGGCCGCCGACTCCGGTTGCTGTGCCTTGGGGTGAGACGGGGGACTGAACGGAAGTGAAAGCAGCCCCAGGGCGGCCGCCGACTCTGGTTGATGTGCCTTGGGGTGAGACGGGGGACTGAACGGAAGTGAAAGCAGCCCCAGGGCGGCCATAATAACAGAGGACAGTGTCAATAATAACAGAAGCAGCAGCTACATCAACAGCAATAGGGCAAGACGAGCAGGCTAGTGGGGGAGCGAAGAGAGGACAGTGGGGCAGCAGCAAGAGGGTCAATAAGGGCAGGAGAGGCCGGCTTGTATGGAAGAGGAGATAGGACAACAGGGGCAACAACAGGTGGGCCAGTATAAGCAGGTGGGTCAGCATGTGCAGGTGGGCCAGTATGGGCAGTTGGGGCCTGTGGCTTAGGTGGCACCGCCTTTGGGTTCGGGCTTGGCAAGGGAAGGGGTGCAAGCATTACAAGGGTCGAATTGGTCGAGGGGCTCGGGGCATAAGGGATGGCATGAGGGACAGGCTAGTGGAGGGGTGGGAAGAGGAAACTGCGGTGGTAGCAGCAGCTAAAGGGCCAGCAGGGGCAGAAGGGCCTCCAGACCCAGGGTGCGCCGCCCTCAGCTTCCGGTTTGGTCGTGGTAAGGGAACCTACTAAACCCTCTTTCTCGGTTCAGTGCACTGGACTTAGCTCATTGGTATCATCACCTGCGCATCACCGAGAAAGCTGTTCCTACGGCATTCCGAACGTTGTTTCGACATTTTTAATGGCATCTGTTCAGTTTTGGTTTGACAAATGCACCTGCATAATTTCAACGAGCAATGAATGATGTGTTTTAAGATGCAATTTGCCAAATCGTCATAGTATACTTGGCATCCATGTATACTCAAAGACAGAAGAGGAACGTATGCGACGCCTGACATGGGTGTTAGGGAAATTGTTAGAGCACGAATTCTATGCTCGGTTATGGCAGTGTCACTTTTACAAACGAGAGCTATAGCATCTTTGTCACATTGTAGGCAGAGAGGGCCTATAAGTAGATAAAAAAAAAAGTGGCAGCAGTCCAACAATCGCCTGTTCCACATGATGTGGGGCAGGTCAGATCATTTTTGGGACTTGCAAATCATTTCCGCCGCTTTTTGGAAAACAATTCCTCTGTAGTCGCTCCGTTGACTGCGCTCATCCGCAAGGGAAGTGCTTGGCGGTGACCCGAGCAATGCCAGAAGGCATTTGGTGAGGTTAAAATCTGGCTGACCAATGCTTCTGTGCCGGCTTTGCCATACCCGTCTAAGCCCTACGATGTGATAATTGACGCCTTGACAGTAGGGATTGGAGCAATGCTTTTGCAAGAAGGGCGCACCATGGCGTTTGAGAGTAGAAAGTTTTTCCTTGCAGAACAGCGCAACACAACTTCCTAACAAGAATTGTTGGCAGTTGTGCATGCGCTACGAACATGGATGTTATTTGGAAGGCGTCTATTTTGTGGTTTCGACTGACCATTGTCCGAACACCTATTTTGCCACGCAAACCACACTCACCCATCATCAATCTCGATGGACTGAACTCTTTAATGCGTTCATCTATGATATTCGATGTCAAGCGGGCTCGACTAACATGGTTGATCCTCTGAGCAGACAACCGATTGGTGCAACGATGCAGATTGAAGATAGTGAATATGAAGCAGTATTTGCTGCTTGTTTCAGCATCCTCACAGCTGCTCGAGTGAGTGAGATTGTCTTTGGTGGTTTTTTGAAACGCTTCCGCGCATGAAATATTATTTTGATCCTTGGTTTCAGAACCCACAAAATACAAAGGATGTCTTGTAGGAGCATGAGCTCGGGTGGCACAAGAAAGAAATAATAGTTCCACAAATGGGAAAGCTGCGGAATGACATTCTAGCACAAGTGCACGCCACTAAGTATGCGGTGCAAAAAAAAAAACCCGGTGGGACCTCAATCATGTATACTCGTGGCCAGGATAGGTCATTCAGGTCCAGCAGAATGTACCTCGTTGTTACACGTGTGCGTTAAACAAGCCAAGCACACAGAAACCTAGTGGTTTGCTTCAACCACTCAAGATTGCCGACGAACCTTGGGAGAGTGTATCGATGGATTTTTTTTACCGATCTCCTCAAGACGCGAGATGGTCATACAGCGATACTAGTGTTAGTTGATCGCTTAACCAAGATGGTGCACTGCATGCCCACGACGGCTAACATGTCTGCAGAGCATACGGCACGATTGTTTGTGACACACGTTTTCCACTTACATGGTTTGCCTCGTGTGATGGTGTCTGACCGAGACCCGCGCTTCACAAGACGATTCTGGCAAGAGGTCATTAAGACTGTGGGAAAGAAACTCAAGATGTCGTTTGCTTTCCACCCTGAAATAGATAGGCAGACAGAGTAGACCAATCGCACCCTTGAGCAAATGCTTCGTTCTTGAGCAAATGCCCAACTTATGACGATTGGGATGAATTGTTGCCAGCTGTGGAATTTATTGAGTGCTAACGCACCGTGACCGACGACGCTCCCGCAAAAATGTACGTGAGTTCTCGTTTCAATGGAAAAGCTATGGGTCGGAACAAAACTCTTGGGAGCTTGAAGAAAACTTGACTGAAGCAGCGGTCCAAGTATATATGGAAGGCCTGGCTCTACGAACAAGCCCACAACCAGTGAATGGGGTTGACCCTGGCCGTAAAGTGGTGCGCGCTTCTCAAAGCACTCGTCCTAAAAAGCACCCTAGGGAAACAGAGACGTTGCGACCTTGGGGGGGGGGGAGGGGGGGGGGGGGAGGGGGAAGGAGTGAAACGCATAACCTACTTTCCCACCCAACTCCCTAGCCATCGACCTAAAACTTTAAAGCAATCGTCGAGATATCTCTCAGTGGAAATTGCTTTACGGGTGGTTGAAGGTTGGGTTGGGAGAGAATGGATAGGTTGGGATTTCAAAAACCTCAACCAAGAGGATTGCGAAACTCCGACCCATCAAAGTGAGATTGAAGGTTAGATTTCCAACAAATCAGAATCGGCCAAACAAATGTTACAATCTACTCTATCTTAAACACAACCATTCAATGGCTTTAAGTTGGGTTTTCTTAACCAAAATAATTGGCGCATAGGATCCAAGCCTAGGAACCATCCCACCATGGAATCCATGGTTGGGAGAGTTCCCCAAGGGGTGTATTGAGGGGTTTTAAGCTAGCAATCTCATTCTTCACCTTTCACTCCAACAAATAAAGATGGAAATGGGATTTTGGGCTCTCTCACAAGCTTCATTATACTACTACGTCAAGTGTTTATCAAATGCTTCAACAGGAGTTACATCTCCAAGGTTATTAAGTGGTGTTAGCTACCATTTTGTACCGATATTATTGTATAAGCCTTGTAATCTCTACTATAATAGCTTTGAGCATTACACTCGGAGATCACATAGCACGCGATGTGGCTATTGGGAGGGTCTGACGATGGATGGATGCCTGCAATAGTCCCACTTGGTGCAGGGCAAGCCAGAGGGCATCATATTACAAGCTGTTTTGATTTCTTCCTCTAGTCTTTTCGTCTCTTCCTCTCCTCCTTTCACCATTCTCTTTCCCTTCTCGTCTCCTTTTTTTATCTTCTGTCCTTATCACCCTTTCCCTGAATTCTTGCAACTATTACATATCTTATCTCCTTCCTCTCAATCTCTTCTTTTCAGACTCCTTATCTTCAAACCTATAATTTTGTATCGTACTTTCCATGATAAAGGCATCTAGATTTGTAAGCATGCCTGCACGCTTTGCATTTTAGGCCTCAAACTGTAAAAAACAGGAAACCATAACCACCCTCATTTACCCTGATCTCGTAATGTCGATTCTACAGGTTGGTAATTCGTACACCTACCACATAAAACTATTGCTTGCCTATTATCCAATCAGGGCCCAAAATTGGTTTGAGGCCATCCTGACTAATACAGGCTATAGTTTTAGCATGACCCACCTTGAAGGCTTAGGGTATTTTTTCTTATACACTGACTAATACAGGCTAAAAAAGTTGTAACCTGACAGTATCAGGTGTCAAACTGTTAAAATGTTTATATTGTGTGGGTTGTAGTGGGGTAGCCCATTAGGGGTACAACCCAATTAGGCTTAGTACTTGTACCAACTTTCTGTTTCAATGCCATCATTCTCGCTTAGTATTCTGACATGGTTTCAGAGCAGGTCCTGTCCCAGGACCGTTTTTTTAGGGCCCACCTTACAGTTTCCTACCCGTAGCATGTTACCCTGTCCGTCGCGCTGCCCCACCAGTCGCGTTCCCCTGCCCGCGCGCAGCCCTGCTGGCTACCGCGCTGCCCTGCCCTGCCCTGCCCTGCGTTGCGCTACCCCGCGCACTCCCTGCCCTGCCCCGCGTCGCGCTGCCCCGCGCACGCCCTGCCCTGCGTCGCGCTGCCCGCGCACGCCCTGCCCTGCCCCGCGTCGCGCTGCCCCGCGCACGCCCTGCCCTACGTCGCACTGCCCGCGCACGCCCTGCCCTGCCCCGCGTCGCGCCGCCCTGCGCACGCCCTGCCCTGCATCGCGCTGCCCGCGCACGCCCTGCCCTGCCTCTCGTCGCGCCGCCCCGCGCAGGCCCTGCCCTGCGACGCACTGCCCGCGCACGCCCGGCCCTACCCCGCGTTGAGCCGCCCCACGCACGCCCTGCCCTACGTCGCGCTGCCCGCGACGCACTGCTCTGCCCCGCGTCGCGCCGCCCCGCGCACGCCCTGCCCTGCGTCGCGCTGCCCGCGCACGCCCTGCCCTGCCCTGCGTCGCGCCGCCCCGCGCACGCCCTACCCTGCATCGCGTTGCCCGCGCACGCCCTGCCCTGCCCTGCGGTGCGCTACCCCGTGCACGCCCTGCCCTGCGTCGCGCCGCCCGCGCACGCCCTGCCCTGCCCTGCGTCGCGCCGCCCGCGCACGCCCTGCCCTGCCCTGCCCTGCGCGCTTTCCTAGTGCCTGCGCGTCACTCTGCCTTGCCTGCGTGCTGCCCTGCTCGTCATGCGCCACCCTGATCTGCTAGCTATGGGTGCCCTCAGCGTTCTCACCTTCGATCCTGAGGGCCGTCCGATACAGTTTGATACATGGCTCGACGACTTACAGCTGTACCTACTAAGCGATTCTAAAGACGGTGTCTCGTTGTTCGATCACATATCTGGAGCCTCTCCCGCTCCTCCCGACACAGCTGACAATACGACTCGCTCATAGTGGCTTACCCGTGTCGCTACTACTCACCTAGCCGTTCGCAACCACCTGCCGTTAGCCGAACGCGCTCACTTTGGCCAGATCAAGGCTGCTAAAGCCCTGTACGACGCTGTAGTCGCTCGTTACTCCTCCCCTGCCACTGCTGCTCATGGCCGCCTTATACTGCCCTACCTGTTTCCCGAGCTGTCCTCCTTTGCCACAGTCGCTGACCTCATCACCCACCTTCGCACAAGCGACACTCGCTACCACGCCGCGCTTAAAGCCGAGTTCCTAGACAAGAACCTGCCCTCGATGTACATCACTCTCTACTTCATCGTCACCCGCCTCCCTGACTCTCTTCGCGCAGTCAGGGACCACTTTCTCGCCCTTGACCCCACAGACCTCACTGTCGACGAGCTCGAGAAGCACCTCCTTGCAGCTGAGACTAGCATAGTCGCTGTAGGTGCTGCTCGTGGCACTCCTCGCACTCCCTTATTTGACAGGTGTGCCCCCTCCTACGCTTCTGCTGCTACTGTTGACTTCCTTGGTGCTGAGGAGGTCGGGGCTGCGTCTGCTCCTAGTGGGAGGCGCCGCAGCGGCAAGGGCAAGGGAGGCAAGAGTGGTGGAGGTGGCGGCGGGGGAGGTGGTGGTGGAGGTGGTGGAGGCGATGGAGGTGGCGGTGGTGGAGGTGGGAGTCGTGGCGGGAGTGGGGGCGTCGGCGGCGGCGGTGGTGGCAGCGGTGGGAGTAGTGGCAGCGGTGGTGGCGGCAGTGGGAGTCGATGGTGGTGGTAGTGGGAGTGGTGGCGGCGGCAGTGGTGGCGGTCGGGGTGGAGCCGTTCAGAGGGGAGGTTCTGGCGGTGGCCAGAGGCAGCAGCAGCAGCGTCCGCGCGAGACCCTTACGCCCCAGCAGCTTCGTGAGTGGTACGCTCAGAGTGGGGGTAGTGTTCACTGCCCGTACGTCATTCGCACAGGTGACCGCGCTGGTCAGACATGCGGGAAGATTGGTCATTCGGAGTACCGCTGCTTCTCCCGTCTTGACGACGCCTGTCGCGCACAGTTTTCTGACGCAGCTGAGCTCCCCCGCTTGCACGACCTGCTTAGGATCAATGTGGATTTCTTTGCTCTTGAGTTTGATGCTATCCTTGTTGGCATGTATGCTTTGACTGTTAGTGCTGAGGGTGACTGTTACCTGTGTGTGCCGCCCGACCCTGGTATAGAGGCTGCTGCTCTAGGTGCTAGTGAGTCTGCTCTCTCTGGTACTGTGCCTGCTGAGGCCTTGCACGGTTGTACGCTTTACTCAGGTGCTTCCTGCTGCTTTTTTCGCGACAGTACCACAGTCAACCACTCTCTGCACCAGATGCAGTCTCTCTGGCTGACCCCTCTGGGGGCCCGGTTCTTGCACGTTCCTCCACTGTTCTCCCGTGTCCGGCGGTTCCGTCTGGCACTCACCAAAGACGGAAGCCCCAGTGGGGCAGTGGGTGCTAGTGGCTGGTGCTGAAGGTCAGCTGCTGAGGATTCAAAAGGTCCACCTTGTGCCTGAGATGCACACACGTCTGGTGTGAGTCCCACACCTCACCCCTCGGGATATCATTGTCACATTCGAGGGCAAGCGATGTGTTATCAAACGGGGGGAGAGGGTGTTGGCGATTGGAGAAAAGGAGGGGAGAAGGGACCATGGATTGGTGTGGACGTCTCTTCCTCTTGCTCGGGGCACACAGGGCAGTACTCTTGCAGCTGGATCCTCCTCCTTATTTTCCCCATCAACCCTTGCTCACCGCCGCCTTGGTCATACCGCCCCCACAACATTGCAATAGGTGGCTCAGGGGAACAGTGTATTGGGCTTGGAGATTGGCTGGAGGGGGAGGGGAGGGGGGGGGCACCGATTGCTCTCCATGTGAGCCTTGCTTATTAGGAAAGTTGGCTTGAAAGCCGTTTCCCCATGAGGCGTCTCGGGCACTTGGGCCTTTGGATGAGGTCCACATGGATTTGTGGGGGCCAGTGTGCGCACCGTCACTTGGAGGAGCGGTGTATGTCCTTAGTCTCATAGACGACTTCACCAGACGAGTTTGGTCGTTCCCACTCCCCAACAAGGAATCGTCCGCAGTCGCAAAATTCCTTTGCCAGTGGCATAAGGACGTGGAGTTGGAGTATGGGCAGAAGCTGAAGATTCGCTCAGACAGGGGTGGCGAGTTTTTTAGGGAAGCTGTGAAAGCATGGAAGGCAGAGGATGGCATCAAGACTCAACTGAGTATCACAGATACACCGCAATAGAATGGGGTTATGGAGATGTGGCATGGGATGATCGCAGAGGGGATCCGCACATTGTTGGTCGACAGTGGTCTCCCCGTTCGCTTGTGGGGTGAAGCATTGATGTGCCTTCCAAAGTTCAGATACGTCCAAGGAGCCGACACTCCTGATCTTCCTCAAATTGTCCTTCGCGTCCAACTTTTTCCCTGTTGCCCGAGTATACACCCGTACATGTAGTCTGAAAGCTGCTTCGATCCTCCTCAGTACCCGTCTGGCCCGAAATCTCTTGCCTCGAAACACGCAATCACACCGCTCTGCCCAGATCTGGTGTATTGCAATAGCCGAGAGAGATGCTTCCGGAAAGGCTGAGGTGGAAGCGGTATTGCCGAACCGTATGTCACCCAAGCTGTCAACCTGCCTTGTCGGATTCAACATGCGCAGAGCCTTCAGGATTGCCACCACTGCGGAGATAACTACTACAACGGGAGCTAGACTACGGGCTAGGCACGGGTGCTCGTGTGATCTCTGCGTTCGTTGGTCCTTGGTCGTTTTCCTAGTGCACACACTGCTTGCTAGTTCACAAGGCAATTTGGCAAGAGTTTCACTAGAGAAAGTTGACAACAATGATACAATGAAGTTGGCTAGGAAAGACTACATCAGAGCTAGGATGCAAGCAGGTCGACTGCCAGCGCAGCACGGTCGACCGCGCGCCAGCACGACTTGGTCGACCGCGTTCCAGCAGTGCAGAGACGCGGCTTGCCAACGCTGCAAGTCGACGGCGTGCCAGCGCTGCTCTTGCAGTCCAGCATCGCACCTGCTTCGCAGGTGCTCGTAGGTGATTGGCGCGCACTGCTTCGTCACCTGCACAGCGCACACACCAAGTCCACCTTGTGCTGACGACTGCATCTCATCTGCCAGGTCGACCTCGGGATACCACCACCGAGGTCGTCCTCGCCAACCTCGCCTGGGCGACCTTCGTGTGTCTTCGTAGACCCTCGTCACCCAGGTAACCTGGTCGACCTGGCAACCAGGTCGGCCAGCTGCTCCTGTGCGTGCCCGTCGACCTCCCAAGTCGACGGCCACCTCCAGTCGACCTCCCCAGGTCGACCACTACTCCCTGGTCGACCAGCTCTAGGTCGACGTCACTCCTGGTCGACCAGAAGACCTGGTCGACTTCCCAGGTCGACCAGAAGGCCTGGTCGACTTACCAGGTTGGCCAGAAGGTCTATCAGCCGACCATCCAAGTCGGCTACCCCAAGTTGGCGTCACCAAGTCGACGCCCTCTGCAGGTCGACTTCCCAGGTCGACCACCTTCAGCTGGCGCCCTCCTGAAGTCGACGCCCATGCAGTGGCTCCCCGTGCAGGTCGACCAACCCCGTCGACCAGCTCGCCCACTGCTACAGGTCGGCTGCACCCCTACACCCGACCACGAAGTCGGCTCCGCCCAAGCGAGGACGGGGCCAACACACAACTCCCGTTGACACTCCCCTGCCGCGTTCACGCTTGGCCCCCCAGCCCACACGGTAGTACTCCTCGGAGAACAGCTCGTCGACGTGCACCCAACACACAGCACGTCGTCCACCGCACCAGCCATGCAAGAGGGCATGGCACCTACTGCTGCACTTCGTCAACTTCGTCGCCCACGTCGGCCAAGCGCACCTGGCCAATGGCGGCGGAGCACCGGTTGAAGGCCGGGTAGTGCAGCGCCTTCGTCAGGAAGTCGGCTGGCTGCTCAGCGGTCGGGATGTATTGCAGCGCAAACTTCCCCCGCTTCACCATGTGCTGCAGCCAAGCCTGTCGCCGCTCCATGTGCTTGAGGTTGCCCGTCAACCCCATGCCCTCGGCGACTGTGATGGCCGACTTGTTGTCCACTCGCAGGACAGTCGGCTTCCCAGCATCCAACTGCTGGAACTCTGCGAGGAGGAAGCAAAGTCGGCGTCCCTCCTTGCCGGCTTCGACGGCCGCCACGTACTCCGACTCGGTCGACGACAGCGTCGCGCACTTGATGCGCTGGCTCGACCAGGAGACCGCGGCCCCTCCGAAGACGAACACGTAGCCGCCCGTGCTCGTCCTGCTCTGCTTGTCACCGGCGTCGTCGGCGTCCACGTAGCCGACCAGCTTCAGCGACTCTGGTCCACCGCCGAACTCCAGGGCGGTGTCACGCGTGTTGGCGAGGTAGGCAAGGCAGCGGTCGACCTCGCGCCAGTGCTGGTCGCTCCTCACCGTGAGGCCGCTCCCCAGCTTGCTGCAGGCGAAGGCGATGTCCGGCCTCGTCGTCGTCGCCGCGAACTGCAGCGAGCCGACCTTCTGCCGGTACTCCTCCTCCTGTCGCTCCTGCGCCTCCTCGTCGTCGAAGGTGAGCTCGGCGTAGGCGTCGACCGAGACCGGCGTCTTTGGAGTCCGTCCGCCCTGCTCCTCGTCAATGAAGCGCCTACGCAGCTTGTCGGCATAGCCCTGCTGGTGCAGCCACAGCTTCCCCGCCGACCTGTCACGCACGATCTCCAGCCCGAGGTACTTCTGCACCGGCGAGATCTCACGCAGCTCGAAGGCAGCCTCCAGCAGCTCCTTCAGCTCCTTCAGCATCGCGGGGCTGCTGCTGGCGGCGAGCAAGTCGTCGACGTAGACCAGCACCCAGCAAGTCGCCCCGTCGTCGCCGACCTTGAAGTAGAGAGCCTCGTCGACCTGGCTCTTCTTCCACCCAGCGCCGACCAGCACGTCGTTGAGCGCCAAGTACCACAGCAGCGGCGACTGCTTCAGCCCGTACAGGCTCTTCAGCAGCTTGCACACCCGGCCGGTTCCGTCGTTGAAGTAGTCCGGCTGGGACATGTAGAGCACCCGGTCGAGCTTGCTCTGCAGGAAGGCGTTCTTCATGTCGAGCTGCATCAGGTTGAGGTTGAGCACGGCGACGATGCTGAGGAAGATCCTCAGTGTGACGTAGCTGCCCACCGGCGCGAACGTCTCGTCGTAGTCGGCGCCGTACACCTGCGTGAAGCCCTTCACAACCAGCCTCGCCTTCTCGCGCTCAACGGTGTCGTCGATGTTGTACTTCGTCGTCAGCACCCACCGGTTCTTCATGACATTCACTCCCGGCGGGCGTTCGACCAGCTCCCACGTGCCCATGGCGAGGAGACTGCGGATCTCTTCCTCCATGGCGGCCTTCACCGCCGGACCCTTCCAGCTCGCCAACGCCTCCTTCACCGTCATCGTCGAGATGTCCCAACGGTGGTCGGGGTCGGCCAGCATGTCGGGGTCGAGCTCCGGAAACTCCTCGTCCTCGTCGGCGTCGTCGTACAGCAGGTCGTCGTCGTCCTCCACGTCGTACACCGTGGTGAAGGCAGCGGGGACGAAGAAGTCGGGAGGCCTCCGAAGTCGACCTGACTTCCGGGGTTCAGGCGGGACCACCACCACGTCACGGTCGGTGGACTTGTCAGCCACCTCCTGGTCGACCGGTTCCTCGTCGCCCAACTGCTTTCCTTCATCTTCACCGCCGTCCTCGTCACCCTGCTGCACCTTGGTCGGCTTCCCGGTCGACTGCTCCCCTGTGGTCAGCTCCCCTGTCGACCGCCAGGTCGCCGACTGCTCCTGGGTCGACCTCGTTGCTGCCTGCTCCCCTGTCGGCTTCACCCAAGTCGGCTGCACCTCCTCGACCTGCTCTTCCCCTATCCAGGTCGACTGCATTCCCCTGGCGACCTGCTGCACGTCCCGTCGGCCACCGGCGATGCCCTTGGTCGGAGCCACAAGCGACGCCCCACTGCTCCCCTCATCGCCGGAGGCCGACGGCGGAATCAGCCCACGCAGGTCGACGAGGGGAGGGGCAGGGGAGGGGGAGGAAGGGTGGACGACCTCGGCGTCGTCCTCAGCAAGCTCACCGACCTCGGCGAGCAGAGGGAGATTTGCGGTCGGCGTGGCCACCAGCGTCCGCCCTGACACCGGCCCATGCTCCGACTTCCACTCCTCCAGCGACAGGTCCTCGTAGAACACCACGTCCGACGTGGTGACCACCCAGTTGGCGGCAATGTCGAGGAGCTCCCAGCCCTTGCTTGCCTCCGACACGCCGAGGTGAAGGCCCCACTTGGCCTTCGGCTGCAGCTTCCCACCACGCTGCTGCTCAGGGACGAGGAATTGCGCCATGCAGCCCCACACGCGCGCCAGTGACAAGTCGGGCTTCGTCCCGGTCAGCAGCTGGTACGGCGTCGTCCCCGGCGTCGCCGAGTGCTCCAGGCAGTTGCGGACCCAGACAGCTTGCCGTAAAGCGAGGTGCCACCAGCGGTGCTGCACGCCCATGTGCAGCAGCATTGTCCTCACCGACTCCACCCCTGTCTGCATCTCCCGCTCCGCCATGCCGTTCTGCTGCGGGGTGTACGGGCAGGTCAAGTCGTGGACGATCCCCTTTCCGTCCACGAAGTCGGTGAACGTCTTCCCGAGGAACTCTCCGCCCTGGTCCGAACGCAACATCAGCACCGACTTCTTCGTCTGCCTCTCCACCAGCACCAGCCACTTCTGGAACTCCAGCAGCACATCCGACTTCTTGGCGACTGGCCTCACCCACACGTAGCGGGACTTACGGTCCTTCAACAGCAAGAAGTACAGGCTGCCATCCTTGGCAGCCACCCGGAATGGCCCGCACAAGTCGATGTGGACGACGGCTAGCAAGTCGGCGTCGTCGGAGCCTTGGTCGGGGAAGGTGTGCCGTGCCAGCTTCCCGCCGACGCACGAGACACACGGTGAGTCGGCGCCCGTCGCCGACTTGAGGTCCAGCCCAATGGCGACCTCGTTCTTCGCCGAGCTCCTGATGGTGTCCATGCCGACGTGCGCAAGCCGAGCATGCATCCTGGCCGGCGACGACATTGTCTTGGAGACGATCGCCCGCAGGGCCACAACCTCCGGCGTGGGCGACGTCGACCTCGTTGAGCAGGGACGCAGGTCGGTGCAGAGGACTCGCCCGGAGTACGTCGCCCGACCAAGCACCTCTCCTGCTGCCGAGACGAGCAGCATCCCGTCGCCGTCCTCCCGAAACTTCACGCCGTGCTCCTTCAGCTGGCCGGACGACAACAGGTTCGCCCGCACACCCGGGACGTACAGCACGTCGGGGATGAGAACCTGCTTCCCGGCCTCGCCTTGCAGGGCGACCGTGCCCCGGCCCTGGACGTCTTGCAGCGCCCCATTGAAGCACCGCACGTGCTTCACGTCGCCGCTCGGCCCCAGGTCGACGAAGGCGTCCTTGGTCCCCATCAGGTGGTGGGAGCAGCCGCTGTCGAGCAAGACTACCGCCGGATTAGCTTGCATAGCTGCCGCCACCGCCTGGAAGTCCTTGCCGGCCTCCGGTACCAGCGAGACGGTCGGCTCCACGACGCCGACCAGAGAGCACGACGCCGTATTGTCGTCGCTCCCCTTGCCGCCAGCAGAGGAGTCGGCGTCCTTTGCCGAGGTCGACTTGTTCGACTGTTTCTCCTTGCGCGGCTGGTTGCCTCGACGTGGACGACGGCTGGCCGACCTCCCGCGGCCTCCCTTGGCGTCGTCGTCGTCGGATTCGCTGCGGTCGGGGCACTCAAAGGAGAGGTGGTCGGGGCTGTGGCAGATCCAGCATTCCCGACGCCGACTTCCTCCTCCTCGACCACTGTCCTTGGTCGACTTCTTCTTGTCGACCTCCTTGGCCGACTTCCAGCCACTGCAACCTCCGCCGCCAGACTGTCCGCGCTGCCCCGGTCGGCCTCCTTGCTTCGCTGGGGCGACGAAGTTCGCCTGCGCCAAGAGCTCCTGGGACCGCTCAGCCTCCTGCATCGCCTCGTCTTGCAGGATGTACGAGGTCAAGTTGTCCTCGTTGAGCGTCGTCCTCGTGCTCGGCGCCATTGACAGCCGCTTCAGAAGGTTGTAGCTGCTCGAGAGTCCCTGCATGACGTGGGTGACGTACGACGCCGTCGAGTACTGCGCGCCGGCCATCCTGATGGTGGCGAGAATTCGCCGGGCACGGTTGCAGTAGTCGGTCGCTGTCTCCTCGTCGCCCATACGCAGGTTTGTCAGCTGTCCCTCCAGTTGGGCGATGAACAAGTCGTCGGTGACTTGGTAGGTCGACTCAATGATTGCCACGCCTGGTGGCCGGCGTCGAGGTACTCCCGGCACCACTTCAAGGCGATTTGCACGCCCGGCGAGCAGCACCGTGAGATGACCGTGAAGGTCAACAGCTGCACGGCACGAAATTCTGCACGCAAGTCGGGGTCGTCCGGCGTCTCCACGGTGCCTCGAGCAAAGCTGATCAGCCCGGCCATCTCCAGCTGGGGCTCAATGGCCTCCTTCCAGGTGAGGATGTCGGGTCGACCAGTGAGCGGTGGGGTGACCAGGATCCTGTCCGGCGTGAACTTGAAGTAGCCGTAGCTCGGAGCAATCCCGCCTGCCGTCACCTGAGTCGCCGACATCGGCGACAACCCGCTTCGTCGACCTCCGACGTCGCCCTGCGAGGTGCCTGCAGCCGACGTCGACCCCATCCCTCGCCCCTGAACGCCGCCGACTTCATCGGCGTGTATCACACCTCTCTGCCTCGACGTGCCTCCCGCACTGCTGCCGACCTGGCCACCCTCGGCGTTGATGCCCACGTCGACGCCGCCCTCTGTGTTCACCGGTCGAGGAGACGCAGGTTGAGGAGGGTGCAACGTCGCCCACATGGTGCGAATGCCAGCCTCCACAACCGCCCAGGGGATCGTCCCGTAATCCTGGGCCGCATGACGTATCCTCGCGGCCTCCAGCTGTGCCTCCAGGGTCTCCATTCCCTAGGCGTCACCTACGCGTGACTGCACGGCTGCCGGCCTACGAACAACTTAGGTAAGTGACCTCTACGTCGACCTGACTGAAAAGGTGAGTCGGGTGCCGACCACGCTCACCGCACCATGCGGAGATAACTACTACAACGGGAGCTAGACTACGGGCTAGGCACGGGTGCTCGTGTGATCTCTGCGTTCGTTGGTCCTTAGTCGTTTTCCTAGTGCACACACTGCTTGCTAGTTCACAAGGCAATTTGGCAAGAGTTTCACTAGAGAAAGTTGACAACAATGATACAATGAAGTTGGCTAGGAAAGACTACATCAGAGCTAGGATGCAAGCAGGTCGACTGCCAGCGCAGCACGGTCGACCGCGCGCCAGCACGACTTGGTCGACCGCGTTCCAGCAGTGCAGAGACGCGGCTTGCCAACGCTGCAGGTCGACGGCGTAACAACAGCGCAAGTCGACGGCGTGCCAGCGCTGCTCTTGCAGTCCAGCATCACACCGGCTTCGCAGGTGCTCGTAGGTGATTGGCGCGCACTGCTTCGTCACCTGCACAGCGCACACACCAAGTCCACCTTGTGCTGACGACTGCATCTCATCTGCCAGGTCGACCTCGGGATACCACCACCGAGGTCGTCCTCGCCAACCTCGCCTGGGCGACCTTCGTGTGTCTTCGTAGACCCTCGTCACCCAGGTAACCTGGTCGACCAGGCAACCAGGTCGACCAGCTGCTCCTGTGCGTGCCCGTCGACCTCCCAAGTCGACGGCCACCTCCAGTTGACCTCCTCAGGTCGACCACTACTCCCTGGTCGACCAGCTCTAGGTCGACGTCACTCCTGGTCGACCAGAAGACCTGGTCGACTTCCCAGGTCGACCAGAAGGCCTGGTCGACTTACCAGGTCGACCAGAAGGTCTGTCAGCCGACCATCCAAGTCGGCTACCCCAAGTTGGCGTCACCAAGTCGACGCCCTCCGCAGGTCGACTTCCCAGGTCGACCACCTTCAGCTGGCGCCCTCCCGAAGTCGACGCCCATGCAGTGGCTCCCCGTGCAGGTCGACCAACCACATCCTTCGAGCAGCTCGCCCACTGCTACAGGTCGGCTGCACCCCTACACCCGACCACGAAGTCGGCTCCGCCCAAGCGAGGACGGGGCCAACACACAACTCCCGTTGACAACCACAACCGTCTGGATTTTTGGACAGGTGTAGAGGCAGTGCTCCAGAATTTCAAACTCCCCACAGTGCAGGCAGACCGGCTTTCCGCTCAAGAAAGAAAGCCTTTCTCGCACTTGAAGGTTGAGACTGTGGATCCTCAGCAGCACATCACGCGGGCGGTTCAGTGTCACAAGCGAGTCCCGATTTTTCACAACCCTTTTCCAGTCAATAGCTCCTGCCCATCTGCCCGCCCAGAGCCCCCGTTTGGCCGATTGATGTTTCGACTGTTGCCAGTTCCCTGTTAACTCCTTCAGCGATGGTAACCCCCCACCATTGAAAGCAGCTGTGCGCTGGAGCGGAATGCGGAGCTGGGTGGCGGGTGCACCAGATTGCTCCGCGGAGAGGAGAAGCAGCTTCCAGCTCTGCGGTTCTGCTTCCCACGCCCGTAAAGCGAGCTTTGCCTGCTTTGAGCCACCGAGCTCCTTCGCTAGGGTTTTATCATCCTTTACACGCCAGCTCCCATCGCCACCCGCAGTCAGCAGGTCGCCCAGGCGCACCACCCACAATTTCTCCGCTGCTTTCTGGCTGCCCACCGGAGTCGTGCCTTTCATCAGGATGTGGCGGTTGAAAATGATCCTTTCCCTCACCGCTTCCTCCCGTGATAAGTCAAGTGGCGTGCTGGCGAGCGGCGACTGCATGAAGTTAGCACACGCAAGCTTCCACCGCTCGCTTTTCCCGCACCAGCATTTGAGCAGCTTCATGTGAGCAACGAGGGTATCCATTCCCAGCGGCAAGTCCGCAGCCTGGAGCATGATATCGCGTTTCAGCGCGTTCGTCTCGGTGAGCAGTAGCCCGATCTTTCTGGCGATTAGGCTGGTAAGTGCGATTTCCGGGTCTTTCACACTGACGCCCCCCTCTTCTCTGGCCATGTACAGCAGCTCTCTACTCCACAGTATGAGTTCCTTGTCGGTAGAGGCCTGGTTTCCCGACATGAAGTTGTGCGTCAGTTTCAGTATCCTCCCCCAAATATCCACCGTGGCGGGTACACCTGGGTCTGAAAGAAAATTATCGGTGAGATGTAGCAGTTTATCACCGCAGCACGCGCGCCGGTTGTGAGGTGTTGCGCCTCCGACTGTGACAATTTCCGCTTAATCTGTGCGAAAGCTTTCTCCCATGTGGGGTTGCAGCTACCGGCGGGAGTCACCCACACCCCCAGTAGCCTTTCTGCCTCATCAGCCTTCGCTCATTTGAAGCCATCGGTCTTCCATGGCTGCTTGCCCAGGTTCGACCCCAGTGGTAAGACAACTGACTTCTCCTTGTTAGTAGCGAGGCCTGACTCCCCTGCAAACTCCTCTAACAACTTCTCTGCTGCTGCAATCTCCTCCTCCCCCTTCAGGATAAGAGTTGTGTCGTCAGCATAACCGAGGTACGCCAGCCGCTGATCACCCGCAGATATGCCTATCTTCCGGTTCGCCGCTTCCTGCGCCAGCGGTTCCACCGCGCACAGAAACAGGTAAGGCGCAAGGAGGCAACCCTGACGCACTCCCGAGACCACTTCAATTGCTTCACCCATCCAACCGTTTACCAACATGCTTGTCCGTGTGTTCTCATGCAGGCCTCGAATCCAACCGACAAAACGGGGAGGGAAGCCCATCTTCTCCAGCACCGTAAACAGGAATCCCCTCGACACCGAGTCGAAGGCCCTTCCTGAAGTCAACGAGCAAGAGGTACCATTCTTTGTCTTTATTTTTGGCTGCTTCGATGATGTCCGCCACCAGCCCCACTGCGTCCGACAAGAAGCCAAACTGCTCCAGTGAGACTACCTCCGAGAGCACCTTTTTCATCCTATCCGCTACTACACGCGCTATCACTTTGTAGGTGAAGCTGAGCAATGTGATGGGGCGGTAGTTCTCCAGCTGATCTCTCCCCCCTTTCTTGTGCAGCAGGATGGTCACCGCGTCCTTGGTGGAGGCTGGAAGGGACGCCGTGTCCGAGAAACTTTTCACCAGCGACATGAAGTGTTCGCCCAGGATGTCCCAATGCACTTCAAAGAGCTCTTTTGGCAAGCCGTCCCGGCCAGGAGCCTTGTTTTTCGTCATCGACTGAAACGCGCTCTTAACCTCCTCTTCCGACCACTCGGCAGTCATCGACTCCGCCGCTGCCGGCGACAGCCTTCTGTCCGCCGGGGGTTCCCACTCAGATAAGACCGTCTGTCTGTATGGTGCCTCCACCACTGGTGCCCCGCTGATGCGATGGCGCAGGAAGATCTGCAGAGAGGAGTGAGGAAGAAGAGGGGAGGAGAGGAGGAGAGAGGCATGTATGATGTCACTCAGCCATTCTCCTCCTGTGCCTGCAATACTAGCGCCCCACCTATGCGATGGCGCAGGAGAATCTACATACGATGAATGGAGAGTGGAGGAGTAGAGAAGAATGGGGAGAAAAGGGAGGACAGGAGAGGGGAGGCATGTTCGAACTCCCTCTCTCTGAGGCATTCCCTGCTCATCCACCTCCACCACTGGTGCCATCTTATGCTGACGGCGCAGGAAGATTTGGTGTGAAGAAAGAGTAAGGAAGATTTGTATGCGATTGCACAGGACGGAGAGAAGGAGAATTAAAGAGGAAAAACCCTCACCCGCCTCTCTCTTCCCTCTCCCACCCGCCTCTTTCTCTCCTCTCCCACCCGCCTCTCTCTCCCCTCTCCCACTTGCCTCTCTCTCCCCTCTCCCACTTGCCTCTTTCTCCCCTCTCCCACCCGCCTCTCCCTCCCATCACCCCTTTCTCTCCCCCCTCACCCGCCTCTCTCTCACCTCAGTGGCATCGCGGAGGGTCATGTCGCGGTGCAGGCAGATGGGGTGGGAAGTCATGTAGTCGCGCACTCGCTTGTCCACCCACAGCACGCGGTCCACGATGCTGCCATGAGAAGGAGGAAGGAGAAGGGGTTGTGGGGCGGGGGGCTGGGTAGGATGGGTTGGTAATTGCGCTTCTCCACTCCACCCACAGCACGCGGTCCACGATGCTGCCATGGGGGGAGCGAGCGAGAGAAGGGGGGGGGGAGGTCCTGGTTAGTGTAGCTGCGCTGCACTTGTCCACCCACAGCACCCGGTCCACAATGATGCCATGAGGGGAGGGGCGCGGGGGGGGATACAAGGAGCAGGAGAGTTGGTAGCTGCGCTTGTCCACCCACAGCACCCAGTCCACAATGCTGCCATGGGAAAGAGAAGGGGGGTAGGAGAGGAGGAAGAGAGAGGGGTGGAGGTCCTGGTTAGGATAGTTGCGCTGCGCTTGTCCACCCACAGCACCCGGTCCACAATGGTGCCATGGGGGGAGGGGCGCGGGGGGGGGGAGGGATACAAGGAGCAGGAGCGTTGGTAGCTGCGCTTGTCCACCCACAGCACCCTGTCCACGATGCTGCCATGGGGAAGAGAAGGGGGCTAGGAGAGGAGGGAGGAAGAGGGGTGGAGGTCCTGGTTAGGGTAGTTGCGCTGCGCTTGTCCACCCACAGCACCCGGTCCACAATGCTACCATGAGAAGGGAGGGGGGAAGGGTTGGGGGTGGGTGGGGGTGCGTATCGGTGGTTAGGTAACCGTGCTTGTCCACCCACAGCACCCAGTCCACAATGGTGCCATGAGAAGGGGAGGGGGGAAGGACGTTGTTAGGTAACTGTGCCGTGTCGGTGCATGTCGGTGGTTAAGTAACCGTGCTTGTCCACCCACAGCACCCAGTCCACGATGCTGCCAAGGGGGGATAGTGAGAGGGGAGGAGGGGCTGGTTAGGGTAGATGAATGGGGTCACCGACAACGATACTGAAGAGTGGGGAGGAAGGGGAGTCCGATAGATCCCCGCTTAGGAGGCATGACTTTCCGTGGCAGCAACTTGTTTAGTTGAAAACATTGTTGTAGTAGTAAAAAAGCCCTGGTGTGGAAAACATGGCACGACATTGTAGTAGTAGTAAAACATTGTACCCGTTTGTTAAAAAGCCCTTGTGCGGAAAACATGGTGGCTTAGTAAGAATTATTGGGCCTAGGTAGGGTAGATAAATGCACTTGTCCACCCTCCAGTTCAAGTGCCTCCAGCAGCGATCGCACGCTCTCCGGAGTGAACCCGCCTGTGCATCCACCCTCAGCCCGTACGTGCTGCTCACCAAGGGGCGTGCATACTGCTCACCTGAGTGCGTGTTTAGACTCCTCCGCCGCCTCCAGTTCAAGCGCCTCCAGCAGCGATCGCACGCTCTCCGGGGTGAACTCCCACCCTGGGTCGCACCCTCGCCTCCTCTTGACCATACCCACGCCACCCCATGCGTGCGGCTCACCTCAGCCCGTGCGAGCTGCTCACCTGAGCGCGTGCTTCGACTCCTCCGCCGCCTCCAGTTCAAGCGCCTCCAGCAGCATCGCACGCTCCTCGGTAGTGAACCCACCGCACCCGCACGTGCATCTCAGCCCGTGCGTGCTGCTCACCTAAGGGCGTGTTTAGACTCCTCTGCTGCCTCCAACTCAAGAGCCTCCAGCAGCGATCTCACGCTCTCCAGAGTAAACCCGCCCGCGCCCGCACCCTCCTCTTCCTCCTCGCCATACTCAAACCCCCTGGCAGGCACGGGCAGCGGATGCGCGTGAGCCTGCTGCTGCATCCCACCGTGCTGCATCCCACCATGGCTCACTCCTCCACTGCTGTACACCCCGGTCTGATCCACGGGTCAGTAGCATTGGCCCCGCTGTGCGAGCGCCACAGCATCTCCATCGCCTCCTTGGCTGCCTGCGCCTCCCTGCTCGCCCTGTCATGGCCGTGCGACGAACCTGCGGCCGAGCATCATACTCGAACGCGCGAGGGGAACACCTGTGGTGAGGAGGGGAGGAGAGGAGGGGCGTGGGAAAGGAGGGGGGGGGGAGGAAGGCAGCACTGAACTGCATCCCGTGCTTCTCCGCCTGCCTAAGCCTCCCTGCTCCCTGCTCCCGAGCATCGTACTTGAATGGCAATTTTTGAGGCGCCTCAAAACTTGACAAATCCGCTGCTGAGCATCGTACTTGAATGCGAGACGGGGAGACCTGACGCACGAACGAGCATGGTAGGAGGATATGGGAAGGGTGGAACAGTTAATGCGGGGAAAGAGCGGAAAGCGCGATGAGGGAAGGAGGGGTGAGGAGTTGCGTGCGAGAAGGACTCGCGGTCGAGCATGGAGCTTACTTGCGAGAAGGGAAGTGTGTGACGAGCAGGGGCGAGCAGAGCAGGGGGGAGCAGCACAAGGGGGAGCAGGGGGGGGGGGGGGGGGGGGAAGCAGCGCAAGGGGGAGCAGGGGAGGGGGGAGCATCGCAAGGGGGAGCAGGGGAGGGAGGAGCAGAGCAGCGGGGAGCAAGAGAGGGGGGAGTAGCGCAAGGGGGAGCAGGGGAGGGGGGGGGCAGCGCAAGGGGGAGTAGGGGAGGGGGGAGCAGCACAAGGGGGAGCAAGGGAGGGGGGAGCAGCGCAAGGGGAGCAAGGAAGGGGGGAGCAGCACTTGGGGGAGCAGGGGAGGGGGGGGCAACACAAGGGGGAGCAGGGGAGGGGGAAGCAGCACAAGGGGGAGCAGGGGAGGGGAGTAGAAGAGGGGGGAGCAGGGGAGGGGGGAGCGAGGGAGGGCCAGCAAGAAGGCTTGCCTCCAGCCTGAGTGGACGGGAGATTCGCTGGGGAACACGACGAAAACGATTGAACGACAAAAGTGGACCGACCGGGGCCAGGAAAAGCATCCGCCAAGGACGAACGAGGAGGGATGAAAGAGTAGCGAAAGAGGCGTTAGATGGGAAGAGCCGGAGAGCTTACTTTCAGCGCTCTTCTCGAGAGCTTTGCTTGAGAAAACGAGATTCGCGTGTTGATGCTGGCAAGCTTCGGGGTACTTCTGGCCAAACACCAAATTGTATCCATGGACAACGTCGTTCAGAATTGCGCCCTGGTTAAGAATTGTTGACACCCTGGTTTGCTGTGATACAGAAGTCGCCAAAAAGGTTGGGCAGGGGTGGGGAGGGAGGCAAATAAGAAGTGGAAGACCTTTTGTGATACGCGTCAAATATCTGAGGGTCGCGAATTGGGGTATCAGAGGGATGGGAGAGGAAATGAATGCAAGATCTAAGATCTCGCTGTGTTTCTCCCCAATCGCGGTGGGTTGGCGCTATTCTTTTCAACATGGCTACGAGCTACGATGGTACTTCTAGGCGGGCGAGCATGGCTACATGCGAGGTGGTGTGGCGACTCGGCTGCCAGGGGCTTACCCGTTTCCTTTGGGCGAGGCAGTACTACTGCTTAACTGTTGAGTGCGTTGTGCGCTTCTTCTCTCTCGACTGACGCGGCTGTTGGTTTGGAATGGAGGCACGGGTGGTATAGGACGGGTGACGTCGTTTTGAGGTCGAATAAGCATAAAAAACGAGCAAGACTGAATCAGGGAGGCAAACATAGCGCGGTATGCTGCCGAATTTCCCCAATCAGTTCTGCCAACGTTTGGTAACCAGTTCAATCACGGAAATTGTTAACAAAAATTTTTATAATCTCCAGACCTTGGCTGCGTTCTACAGGCGCATCAGGGCTCAGTTCGGCACCTACGGAAAAAGGACGGAAGGAAAATTTGAAGCTTCTTCTATGAAGCTTCCAATCGCATCAGCTAGGGCTGTAGGGTTGAAATTTTTGGAAGCCGATGCGCAGGTGTTTTACAGCAGTCACACCACCGGAGATTGATTCCGCGCCGTCTTCTGTCCTTCCCCCCCCCCCCCCTCCTCCCCCCCTAGCGGAAAGCTTCCGCCGTAGTGAGACGAATAAAAAAATTATTCTTGTCCAATAAAAAAAACTAGAATTTGATTCCACAATATACACTGTTCACGGGACAACATTGCACCCTACGAGTGAAAGGGTTCATGCACCAAAAAAAAAAAAAAAAAACATTTACTCCAATAGCATGGGGCAGCCACCCCATTTTTTTGATTGGAAAGAGCCCGCTACAAGTCCCTGTGACATTCAAATGTCCAAGCAAATGTGCCGAGACATGCGGTGCTGTTTTCCATCCTCCCCCTCCAACCTGCGCCAGCTCCCCCATGACGCAGGTTGTCCGCGGAGCAGTCAAACCAGAGTCAAAATTCGTTAACCCTGCTTTAGCGCGCGCCTCACCTTCCCCTCATGTTCCTAAATTTTTGCTTCCCCCTGGCTGTCGAGCTAAGCCCAGCTCGATGCGTTTGAGGCTCGGCCTGATGTGCGCATTGTGAATTCGAGGTTAGGAAATGAGAAATTGGAAATCCATAAATTGAGGTTCGGACATTTGGATTTGGGTTGCGTTATGCAGGCGCATCAGTTTTGATGCGTCCGAGGCTCGGCCTGATGCGCACATTGAAAAATTCGGGTGCGGAACATGCGAAATGGAGATTGAGAAATTGAAGCCCGAACATTGGGAATTGAGGTTTGGAAAATTTGACAAAACGAATCGAGGTTAGGAAATTGGACATTCAATTTCTTGACAAATTTCAACATTCTGAATGTTACAGGTTTCTCGGAAGTTAAATCTCGCTGAATTTCGAAGTGCTAAACTGGTTGACCAATGAAGTTGCAGGGATTTTTTAAAATTGCATGATATGCGCATGAAGCGATTTTTCCATGTTGCATGATGGACGCATTTAAAATGCGCCCGATTGCTAGGAGAAGAAGCTTCTTGAAACGCAGTAACACTACAAATTTTGAGGGCCAAAAAGGAATTCGGGCATTCAGGCATTCATTCTGCAGGCATTCGGGCTTGCTTTGCCAAGGCAGCCATGTTCTTCTCTCGAGCCTTGATAACCTGCCAGCGGGTTATCAAAGAAGGATCCTGAAACGCGGGGAAATTGTAGCAATGTACATTGATGCGCCTGCAGAACAAGGCCTTGATGTCTGGAAACACGACGTCATGTGCTTCGTTTGGCTTTCTAACGACATCGCATTGGTTGCGACGCGACTGCACGACGTCGCAAACTTTGCACGCGTCTGGACAACCGTCCGGACTTTCAGCAATTTCAAAAATTGTTACACGCCCTAAACCTGCATACCCCTCAGCCCTGCCGTTTTTCCCACATCCCTTGCAGCCATGTTTCTCCCACATCCCCCTCAGCCATGTTTTTTCCACATCCCCCTCAGCCACGTTTTTCCCACATCCACCTCAGCCATGTTTTCTCACATCCCCATCAGCCACGTTTATTCCAAATCCCCCCACAACCACGTTTTTCCCACATTCCCGATCCGCCACATTATTCCTACACCCCCCTCAACCACGTTATTCCGACATCCCTCACAGCCACGTTAATCCCATATCCTTAGCGGCCATATTATTCCCACATCCCCCTTAGCCACGTTTTTCCCACATCCCCCTCAGCCACTTTTTTCCCACATCCCCCGCAGCCACGTTTTCCCACATCCCCCACAACCACCTTTTTGTCACATCCCCATCAGCCACGATTTTCCCACATTCCCCACAACCACATTTTTCCTGCATCCCCCTCAGCCATGTCGTTTTTCCGACATCCTCGGCAGCCATGTTTCTTCCACATCCATTTAGCCACATTTTTCCCACACCCCCCATAGCCACGTTTTTCCCACATCCCCCTCAGTCACGTTTCTCCCACATCCCCCTCAGCCGCGGTTTTCCCAGATCCCCCTCAACCGCGTTTTTCCCACATCCCCCGCATCCACATTTTTCCCAAATCCCCCTCATCCACGTTTCTCCCACATCCCCCTCAGCCGCATTTTTCCCACATCCCCCGCATCCATATTTTTCCCACATCCCCCTCAGCCATGCCGTTTTTCCCACATCCCCCTCACCCATGCCGTTTTTCCCACGTCCCCCTTGGCCATGCCCGTTTTTCCGAAATCCCCTTAAGCCATGCCGTTTTTGTCACACCCCCCTCGGCCATGCCCATTTTTCCCACATCCCCTTTAACCATGCCGTTTTTCCCACATCCCCCTCAGCCATGCCCGTTTTTTCCCACATCCCCATTAGCCGCGTTTTTCCCACACCCCCCTCAGCCACGTTTCCCCACATCCCATGCAGCCACGTTTCTCAACCACCTCGTTCTGCCCATGTGCCCCACTTCCACGCCCTTGTGCGCATGTCTTCTCGGCCACCCCGTTCTGCCCATGTACCCCTCTTCCACGCCCTTGTGCGCATGTCTTCTCGGCCACTCCGTTCTGCCCATGTGCCCCTCTTCCACGCCCTTGTGCGCATGTCTTCTCGGCCACCCGTTTCTGCCCATGGGCCCCTCTTCCATGCCCTTGTGCGCGTGTCTTCTCGGCCACCCCATTCTGCCCATGTGCCCCTCAGCCATGTCGTTTTCCCCATGTCTCCCTCCGAAGCTTCCATTACTTGCATAGGTTTCACTGGTCCAAGTCTATGGAAAACGCGTCTACGATCTCTTGAAGAGTTTCGGTGAGGGGCGCGATTTTGCTAAGATGGAAGTAGCAAAACTATTCTCAAGCCTTGATATATGCTATTGAGAGGACGATGAGTCCTCGCTAGGCTCAATATTGTTTCTCTTTCGTGTCCGAGGCAAAGGCAGCAGCAACCATTGATGGTTGCTGCTGCCTTGGGGGTCCTATCACGCTTACGTGTCCACGGGGAAACCAAGGAAGAGACAGGGAATGGCGCGAGGCGAAATCTTGTCCACGGAGGTGTTGCGAACAAGCGCCAAGCAGCCCCAGACACGAAAACGCGACGCAACACCAGGGGACCCGGTCCAAAGAGAAGTCGGTGAAGCCCTTGGTCGGGAAACACATGGCTTCAGCTGGTGAGCAGAAAATGGGGCGCACTGGCATGAATCATGGAGGTGCATGCAATATCCATGACCAAGCCTATGCGGCGCTCAGCAACCCCATTCTGCTGTGGGGACTCTGGAAGCGTCCAGGACTGACGGATGCTCTTCTCGCGACAGAATCCGGCGAGCACGCCGGAGCGAAACTCACCCCCAAGGTCGTAGTGGAGACAATTGACACGACGGCCACGAGTGTCTTCAGTGGCGAGTAACCACCAGATCAGTGTAGAAGTCACGTCGGATTTCTTCGCCAGAGGAATCACGATGATGTAGCGAGAGCAGTCGTCAACGACCACCAGAAAGAAACTCTCTTCCTCAGAGCTAGGGCAAGAGGCGGGGCCCTAGACGTCCAAGTGGAGAGTCTCAAAGGGAGGAGGAGTGAGGGGTGGCGCGCAGCCGACCCTCGACGCAAGGGGCGCGAGGTGGTAAGGCGCAGGCGATGAATGGACGGGTCAGCAAGGCGGTGGTGGTACATAACGGTGGGGTGGGCAAGCGACCGACACGAATAAGACGCAGCAACCGGACTGTACGCTGGAACCCTACCAGACAGAGCTTCGTGGTGGGAGGTGGCAACCTGGGGGACCTAACGGGGGGCAGTGACAAGAGTCGGAGGCAGCTGCTGCCTCTCTCGATGGCCAGTGTGAAGTGTGTAGAGACCAGAGAACGGCTCAGCGTGAAAGGTGGCCAGGGGCACGTAGGTGTCACCATCTACACAGGGTCGTAGAGTCCCCAGAAGGCTCAAGTCAAACACCCTCGTGATTGTCCACGAGTGGCCTCACACCCACCAAGTTTGTGGAGATCGAGGGGACGTGAAAGCCGGTCAGGAAACCTGAGGAACAGCCGGCCCCAGAAGCGTAGTAGCATAGCAGGCAATGACTGGTCCTCAAGTGGGATCAGCCAGTGCTACGGAGGCTGGCGCAGGAAGTGGAGTAAGAGTTGTGTGGTCGTGGAAGAAACAGTGCGAAGCTCTGTAGTTTAAGGTGAAAGACATAAAGCATCTTCCGGAGCAGCACCTGGACTAGTACCTAAGCAAGTACCTACACTAGCAACTGGCACAGGATCAACACTAGCACCTAAGCTACAAACACTGGCACCTGCACTCCCACCACCGCCGCCCTCAACGCCACCTGCACCGTGGCCGCCCCTCCTGCCACTCCTAGCTCTAGACCGTGTAGAAGTCGTAATGACAGGTGCGATCACGTCAGTAGCGGCAGTGGCGAGGGAGGCAGTAAAGGTGGGCAGCTGAGGGACAGTGCATTCGTGGAACAGTGGCCGGGGCACAGCACCAGAGGCGGAGGCTACCGAGCGGAGGTTGCTCTCGACGTCCTTGAGGGCAGACTCAAGGACGCCGATAGTGAGCTCGCTAGGGTGCTTCAGAAGAAGCGCGTCACGAACCGAGGCAAGGCAGTCAGAGAGGCTAGTGGTGATGAAATAGATAGTAATTGCCATGGGGTAGGGGAGTAGTGAAAGCTGTGCAACAGTGCTTGCAGCGCGACAGTCAACGCAGGTGAACGATCAAGTCAGCAATGTGCTCAAACGAGGCGAGATCAGAAAACAGGAAGGGGAGGAACAGGCGACCAAGGGATACAGTGGTGGGAGTAGCATGCGAGCCTTGATCGCATTCAGGAATTCACTAGTCGTGCGAACCTGGGTGAAATGGGTCTCTTTGTTGGTGTAAGGGCCTAATAAACTCAAGCTATTAGGACTTAATCAAACTTAAAACCTCTCCTCGGGGTCACCTCCAAGGGTCCCTGGGTGCCTGGTACAAGACCAGCCCCTATCCTCGGGTCCGAGTTTGTAGAGAGAGGGATCAAGAAGGACTTAGTCAAAACAGCAAGAGTACCTTGAACGTCGTGCAGCGTGCCGTGCAGACCGTCGGTCGGATTAAGCTGAGAATTCGCTATATCGAAGCTCGCTCCAAGAGCTTTAAAATGAGCCAAGTTGCCTCGCGAAAAGTTCTGCCATTACGAAGTTATGGCTCGGACAGCGTTTGCCTAGCGTTGGAGTGCTAGCATACTAGCGTTGACTCGGGTAGCATTCCGCCGTCGAATAGCGCAGAAACGAAATTCCAGCGAGGAAGGAATTCGCTTGAATCAATTTGACTATATTCAGGTACAAACAGAGAAGGATTAAATAGTTCTAGCTAGCAAGGACCTTGGGAATCAACCTGGGAACAACCAGGGATGATCCCAAATAATTCCAAGCAACAGAACCAACCTGGCTGGACAAAATAGCAGGTGGTAGGTTGGTAAACAACCTCTGGTTCTGTTTTTCCAACCTGGGAAAACAACAACCAGGTTCAGGTTCTAAAAACAGAACCTGTTTTGTCTTTGCCCAACCAGCCAAATGCTGGTTCCGCTGGTTTCCCCTGGCCTTGTAGCATGCAGATACAGACAAACAACATCCAACCTTCACCTAAATTGTACCCCTATAGTGCCTTCCCTGCTACACTATAGTTAACCAAACAAAACAGTACAATTCCGAGTTGGATAGAACTGAATCTGCGCAATCAACTCAACCGAACTGCAAAGCTTCCATCTTGGGTTCCTTTGCGAGCTCGTCCTTCCTGCTTGCACTGTTCATAGCGCATACAATGTTGTGCCAAAGCGCACATTGCGCGAGTACCTGCAAATGCATCAAGCGAAAAATGCGAAAGCAAACAAACACACGAACACACCATTCACACGCAAATGCATTCGCACACGCATACTCGTACAAACAGACGGCAGGATGTCGTGCAATGTGCATTTGCACCCAACACACTCCCCCTCAGCCTGCCGGCTGCATCCCCGTCATTCCATGCTAGTTCATGCTCATTCCACTCATGCGCACACAACGCCAATGAGGCTCATCCGCAAGCCTCTTGGTGAGAAAGTCTGCTGGCTGCTGGTGAGTCTTGATGTAGATCGGATGCACCGTCCCCCTCTTCACCTCCTTACGCAGCCAGTGCCACTTGATACGCATGTGCTTGTTCAGGCCATGAAGCACAGCGTTCCTGGCCATCCCAAGAGCCCCCTTGCTATCACAAAACAGCGGCGTAGCAACTTTCTGCTCCTGGCCAATCTCCTCTAACAGCCTCCTCAGCCAAATCACCTCCTTCACCCCATGGAACATCGCCATGTACTCTGATTCTACGGAAGAGAGTGCCGTCTCCGTCTGCTTCTTGGACCTCCAACTAACAGGTCCTCCCCCAACTACGCAGATGTATCCTCCCACAGATGAGGAATCCTCCTTCTCAGAAGCCCATGTAGCATCGGTAAAGCAAGTGAGAAATAGCTTGCCTTCTCCAAGCCTCTCCCCCTTCTCTTTCAGCACCTCCACCCCTTTCTGCTTCACCTGTGCAGATGCGGAGTATTGAACTCCAATGCTTGGGTGAGAGTTCAGGTACTTCACCACACGCTCAGCTGCATCCACCTGCTCCTCTGATGGATTCTGCACCACCCTAGCCAGCTGCCCAACCGAGAAAGAGATGTCGGGCCTCGTGTGAACTGCTGCGTACAAGAGGCTGCCTACCAAGGACTGAAATTGCTGCTGCTCTTCAGCTTCAACCCCTTCATCCTCTGCAGCCTTCACAAGCTTGAATTCTGCTGGCAGGGGAGTTGCAACCTTGCGCTCATTCTCAATCCCATACTTCTCCCCCAGCTCCTTGATGAACTTCTCCTGGTGCAGCTTCAACCACCTGTGATCTGGATCCCTCTCCACGTGCATCCCGAGGTAGTACTTTACCTCCCCAAGGTTCTTGCACTTGAAGTTTTCCATCAGTTGCTGCTGCACTTTCTGGATCTCCTTCATGCTGCTGCTGAAGAGAAGAATGTCGTCCACATAGACCAGAAACAGCACCAGCTTCTCCCCCTCGCCCTTGAGAAAGAGGCTTTCATCACAGCTGCTGGTCCTGAATCCAATCTCCTCTAAAACAGCTGCCAACTTCTGGTACCAGCAGCGTGGCGCCTGCTTCAAGCCGTAGATGGACTTGTTGAGCTTGCACACCCTGCCCGTACCATCCTCATACCCAGGCGGCTGCGTCATGTACACATCCTCCTCTAAAATCCCATTCAGGAATGCCGTTGAAATATCCATCTGAATGATGAATTTCCCACTAACAGCTGCATCTGCCAACAAGACACGGAGGGTAGGGGGTTTGGCAGTGGGAGCAAAGATCTCGTTGAAGTCCTGCTTCTCCTTCTGCATAAACCCCTTCGCCACCAGCCTACTCTTGTAGATGGTGACCTGCCCCTTGTCATCGGTCTTGATCCTCAGCACCCACTTGCATTGTATCGCTTTCTTCCCATCAGGCAGCACCACCAGATCCCATGTCCTATTCTCCAGCAGACTCTGGTACTCAGCATCCCTAGAAGCCAGCCACTTGTCCCTATCTGGTCCAGCTAATGCCTCCTCCATGCTAGCTGGTTCCTCTGGTGCAGGGGCAAGAAAACAGTACGCAGGCTCATCCTCCTCATCCGGGTCATAGCCATGAGGTAGAATCAGCAATGCCTCTTCGGTCCCTAGCTGCTGCTCTGCTGCATCAGTTCCTGCAGTCAGCTTCTTAGTAGCCATACGGGTACGTCCTGGCCTGGAGACGGGTGTCTCCCATCCCTTCATAACGACACCCTTCAGCTTCTTAGTTTTTCCCTGCTGCTTCTCTCCTCCCTCGGGTCCAGCAGCTCCACTAGTGCTGCCGCCAGTTTCCACACCATTTTCTCCACCAGCAGATGCCTCCTGTACCTTCTCTCCATCACCATTTCCAGCAGCTGCCTCCTCTCCCTCCTCCCACACACTAGGAGTCAGGTCCAGCTGCATGGTGATCTGCTCCATCTGCTGGGACACCCTTGCCTCCGGCTGTTTCTCCCAGCTCCCATACATCATGCCCTCAATGAATTTCACATCCCTGCTGTCAAACAACACACCCTTGGATGGTTCCCACAGCAGCCATCCCTTGCTCTCAGCAGCCAGCCCCAAATGTACACACCAGATTGCACTCGCCCCCAACTTACTGCGGTAGGTCTTGGGGACGTGGGCGACTGCCATGCAACCGAACACCCTCAGCATGTCCACCGGCGGCTTCCTCCCAAGCCACCTCTCCAAAGGCACCCACGAGTCATCCCCAACCTTGGTGAGCACCCTGTTCCTAGCGACGGTGGCGTGCCGGACAGCATGAGGCCACATAGAGTTGCTCAGCCCAGATTCTATGAGCAGCGCCCTAGCTGTCTCCAGAATGGTCCGGTTTGCCCGTTCTGCTACACCATTGGACTGTGGGGTATAAGCCGTGGTCAGCTCTCTCTGGATGCCCTGCTTCTTGAGCCAGGCCGTCATTTCAGCTCCAAGGAACTCACCACCCCGGTCTGTCCTAATCCGCTTCACTACACACTCCGCCTGCTTCTCCACGAATGGCAGCCAATCGTCCCGTATCGTGGAGGCGGCGTGGTCCTTCTGCTTCAGCGGATACGCCCACATCAGTCTGCTCCAGTCATCCACAATTGTAAGAAAATACCGCTCCCCCTTGTGCCCTTGCACCGGCAGCGGCCCCACCAAGTCCATGTGGACCAGCTCCAAAGGCTTCTTGCTCCTGCCAGCCACACTATGGAAAGGGAAACGGGTGAACTTTGAAAGCAAACAGATTTCACAGTTGTCATCGGGTGGCTGTCCGTTCAGCTTCAGACCCTTAACGGCTCCATCCTTCTCCAGCTGCTTCAGCAAAGGCATTGCCACATGCCCTAAGCGCCGGTGTGCCGTTGCCCAATCTGTCTCCCCAGATCTGGCCGACACTTTCACACCAACCCCTCCAACGGCATTGCACTCCCCCTGGGATGCAGACCCCTCTCCAGCCTGCCCCCCACCATGCCACGCCAGGGCCGGCAGCTGCCACATAGATCTGTACACGTCCTTGCTCTCGTGCAGATCCCAAAGCACCCGATTGCCCAGCTTCCCCTTATAAGTGCGTGCCCCATCCGTGTTGGTGTTCACCCCAGCCTTGCCAAGCTTACGGAGGGAGATAAGGTTGGCCTTCAGGTCGGGGACGAAGAGAACGTCGTGCAGCACCACCGGCTTGCCATCCGCTCCCTTAAACGCAGCTCGTCCCGCACCAGCCACCTTCAACATGTGTCCAGAGGCGGAGCACACTTCATTGATCGGTGCAGCTCGTACTTCGTCCAGCAGGTCCTTGCGCGGCGTCATCGTCCAAGCAGCGCCTGTGTCCAACACCCAATAGTCTAGGGGGTGCAGCTCTGCTCCAACTTTGGCAGAGGCGTCTCCTTGCTCCCCCTTGTCTCCCACATGGAAGAACTGGCCTGCGGTGCGCTCCTTCTTCTTCTCCGCACCACCGTTGCTCTTCGGGGTGTTGTCGGACGAATCAGCGACCATGTTCGCGCCGTTTTTCTGGTTCCTTCGCGCGCCACCATCCTGTTGACGATTCTGGGGGGTCCATCCATCGGGTTTCTTATAGCACAAAAACCAGGGGTGCCCTTCCTTCTCACAATACCAGCAACTCCCTTTCATTTTGCCACCAGCACCCGACTTGCCCCCACGTCCAGATTTCGCACCGCGACCCCAACCGGTACCTCCTTGTTGGTCGTTGGAGTCGTCGTCCTTCTTTGCACCGCGTCCAGCACCACCGAAGCCACGTCCTCTGCCACGTCGGCTCCCTTGCATCCCGTAGCCGCTGCTGCCGTCGTCTCCACCCCTCAGTTGGCGGCGACGGAAGTCCTCCTCCAGAATCTTCGTCCGCACCCACTCGAGCGTCCACAAGCTCTGGTTCTGCGGCAGGCTCAATCCGCTCGTGAATTGAAGCCACGATTCAGGCAGCAGCGAGAGCATCTTCAAGCACTTGGTCTGCTCCGGGTAGGTGATTCCCGCGGTCGCCAACTTCGCGTAGAGGTCGCGCATCTTGTCCAGGACTGGTTGCACCGGCTCTCCCTCGCTCAGGCGCAACGCGGACAGCTCCCTCTCCAGCATCAACGTTGCGACAACGGAGGTCGGGGCGTGCAGCTCCTTCAACACGGTCCACGCCTTCGGACCGCATTCAACCTCCGGCAGCAGGTGCATGACGTGGTGACGCTGGTTCAGCTCCAAACTCTGCGACATCAGATAGTAGCCAGCCGAGGAGCGCTCGTCCCAATCTTCCTGCAGCGTGGGGTCACTCGGTCTAGGCTCCTCCCCAATCATTAGTTTCAGCAAACCGATCTGACGGAAATATAATTGCATTTTCCAGGCCCAATCATCATAGCCCTCACCATTGAACTTCTCGACGGTGAAATTCTTCAGCACCTCCTTGACAAGCGAGCCCTGGTTTGTTCGCGCTCCCCTTGGCGCTGAAAGACCAGAATCTTGGCTGCCGCTACGATCTTGGGCTGAAGATTCACCAGCTCCCGCCGAGGTGTTGCCCGCCATAGCTACCTATAACGAGGATCACTATAACGCAGCTCTGATACCAGCTTGTTTGTGTAAGGGCCTAATAAACTCAAGCTATTAGGACTTAATCAAACTTAAAACCTCTCCTCGGGGTCACCTCCAAGGGTCCCTGGGTGCCTGGTACAAGACCAGCCCCTATCCTCGGGTCCGAGTTTGTAGAAAGAGGGATCAAGAAGGACTTAGTCAAAACAGCAAGAGTACCTTGAACGTCGTGCAGCGTGCCGTGCAGACCGTCGGTCGGATTAAGCTGAGAATTCGCTATATCGAAGCTCGCTCCAAGAGCTTTAAAATGAGCCAAGTTGCCTCGCGAAAAGTTCTGCCATTACTAAGTTATGGCTCGGACAGCGTTTGCCTAGCGTTGGAGTGCTAGCATACTAGCGTTGACTCGGGTAGCATTCCGCCGTCGAATAGCGCAGAAACGAAATTCCAGCGAGGAAGGAATTCGCTTGAATCAATTTGACTATATTCAGGTACAAACAGAGAAGGATTAAATAGTTCTAGCTAGCAAGGACCTTGGGAATCAACCTGGGAACAACCAGGGATGATCCCAAATAATTCCAAGCAACAGAACCAACCTGGCTGGACAAAATAGCAGGTGGTAGGTTGGTAAACAACCTCTGGTTCTGTTTTTCCAACCTGTGAAAACAACAACCAGGTTCAGGTTCTAAAAACAGAACCTGTTTTGTCTTTGCCCAACCAGCCAAATGCTGGTTCCGCTGGTTTCCCCTGGCCTTGTAGCATGCAGATACAGACAAACAACATCCAACCTTCACCTAAATTGTACCCCTATAGTGCCTTCCCTGCTACACTATAGTTAACCAAACAAAACAGTACAATTTCGAGTTGGATAGAACTGAATCTGCGCAATCAACTCAACCGAACTGCAAAGCTTCCATCTTGGGTTCCTTTGCGAGCTCGTCCTTTCTGCTTGCATTGTTCATAGCGCGTACAATGTCGTGCCGAAGCGCACATTGCGCGAGTACCTGCAAATGCATCAAGCGAAAATTGCGAAAGCAAACAAACACACGAACACACCATTCACACCCAAATGCATTCGCACACGCATACTCGTACAAACAGACGGCAGGATGTCGTGCAATGTAAATTTGCACCCAACACTCTTCTGACTCAAAGAGGAGGCTACTGAGGGTGATACATGCCGCAGCGTCGCGCGACTTCCAGGCTGTCAGGGCAGCACGCTGACGTGCAACATCATTTCTGTCCGCATAGGTGCTACCGGAGACGGCCAATCTGAATGCGAGGGACACCGATGTCCGTCGATTCATTGCGACCCTCGAAATTTACTTCGAGGCCGTTGGCTGTACGACCCCGGCGTACGATGCAATAGGATTCGGCTCGCAGCAACACTGTTGCGAGGCCCGGCGCTCGAGTGGATTTACAACAGTAATGAGATCCGAGGCGAGGGGTGATAGACAGAGTTTCGGGCAGCTTTAATTCAACGTTTCGAACCGATCATTTCAAGCTACATGGCAGTGCAGCAGATTTATGGGCACAAAGAGTACGGCAGTGTAACACAGTACTCGCAGCAGATGGAGAGCCTCTTCAACCGAATTACCGACCTGACCGAAGGGGAAAAAATCCAAGCGTATACTGAGGGGCTAAAAATGGAAGTCCGCCGACAGGTGATTGCTGGGAACTACAACAACTACCACGACATGGTGTGTGCAGTAGAGAGATTCGATGCGCTGACACGAGGTCAACCCGAGACACGACGCCACGTGCCGAACAGATCATTCGACACGAAGCGATCGGCACCACCCACGACCGCCGACCCGATGGATATCGACAAGATCGACGCGAAGCGTCGGGCGACAAAATACGAGAAGTGTAAATTTTGCTGTGCAGCAGGACATCGACTCTTGGCGTGTTGGAAAATGAAGAAGGCACGAGCAGAGCTGCAGGGCAACAACAGTGCGGCACCCCCAAAGTCAAAGAACGAGCATCGCCAGTAGCCGCGGATCGACCTGGCGATCACGAAAAGATTCGGGAAAAAAAAAAGCGAAAAGGCGACAACGTGGCAACTTCGGAGTTGGCAAAAAAAGGAGATCATGATGGCGCGAATTTAAAACGGGATTCACGACCGGCTGGAAACAGGGGAAATGGAGGCTCCGCGAAACAAGACTCCGCTCCGGCCGGGAAACTACAGCCGAACACCCACGAAAGTAAGAATTCGTTAAAAGATACTTTAACTAAGAATATTACTTCTCGTGAGTCTTCAGGGGAGATTTTGATGCTAAGAAAAAGCCTTTCATGACAAGTTGGGCAAACCACTCGAGAGCGTTGAAATGGGTTGTGCATTCCGAGGAGTTAATATTGTCTCCCCGCAGCACAGTGTTAAGGCTCCCCATTGCCCACAGGAGAAGCCTACACAGCTGCAACGGCTTAGGGGAAGGTTCCAGGCCAAGACGAAGCTGAATCGGCCGCGGATAAATCCTTCTAACCCTGCTCAGTTGAAAACTGATGCGGAGTCAGCAGTTTCGAGCGCAGGACCTAGGGATGAGATATTCGACTTACCCTATGATCCTATAAGCGAGACCATCTACGGCAACTCGAAGCGGCAACAACCACTAATACTCGAGGTGATCTCAAACGGGCGATGCCTCCAGGCGATGGTGGACAGCTTTGCATCTCACTCGGTATGCAACCACGAAAAGTTGGAGAAAGTTGGAGAGAAAGCGGAGAAGACCCAATTTTCAGCAACGATGGTGGACGGTACGAAGCTTCCTATCCACGGCGAAGCATCACTGCAGCTGCATATAGGTGCGTTGAGATGGAAGCCGAGGTTGACGATCACAAACATCAACGGTTTAGATTTCATCTTGGGACGATATTTCCTGAAGTGGTTCAACCCCGAAATCGATTGGGTCAAATGGAAGGCGTACATCTACAATAACGCGAAACGAGTCGAGCTGCGACGCTGGACGGATACAGGGGACATTCCTGAAACAACGCTGGCACGGTTCGAACGGACGGTGAACGAGAGTAACACGGGTTACTTAGCACTGGTCATGGCAGTGGCAGAGGAGAAGCCGAGTTCGGAGCTTCCTGCAATAATGGAGGAGGTCTTGGAGCCGTACAAGGATATAATGCCCGACGACCTACCCCCTAGCGTACCTCCAGCACGCACCCACGAGCATGAGATCGTGGAGGAACCAGGTGCGAAACCCGTCTCACGTGCACCATACCGACTGAGTCCGACAGAACTGACAGACATGAAGAAGCAGATAGAGTATTTACTGGACAGACAACTGATCCGCCCATCCACCTCTCTGTACAGTGCACCAGTTCTCTTCACCCCAAAACCAGACGGCAGTCTATGGATCTGCATCGACTACCATGCACTGAACAAACAGACGGAAAAAAAAAAAAAGATATCCCATACCGCGCATAGACGACCTACTGGACCAACTGCGTGGTGCAACAGTCTTCTCGAAGCTGGACCTATGGTCGGGTTACTGGCAGATCAAGATGGCGGACAACTCGATTCACAAGACGGCGTTCCGTACGAGATACGGCTCCTACAAATACTTGGTGATGCCGTTCAGATTCTGCAACGCACCAGCGACGTTCCAGGCGGAGATGAACCATATCCTACGGCCCCTGCTGGACGACAGCGTTGTGTTGGGTGCAAATGCACATTGCACGACATCCTGCCGTCTGTTTGTACGACTATGTGTTGGGTGCAAATGCACATTGCACGACATCCTGCCGTCTGTTTGTACAAGTATGCGTATGCGAATGCATTTGGGTGTGAATGGAATGTTCGTGTGTTTGTTTGCTTTCGCAATTTTCGCTTGATGCATTTGCAGGTACTCGCGCAATGTGCGCTTCGGCACAACATTGTACGCGCTATGAACAGTGCAAGCAGAAAGGACGAGCTCGCAAAGGAACCCAAGATGGAAGCTTTGCAGTTCGGTTGAGTTGATTGCGCAGATTCAGTTCTATCCAACTCGAAATTGTACTGTTTTGTTTGGTTAACTATAGTGTAGCAGGGAAGGCACTATAGGAGTACAATTTAGGTGAAGGTTGGATGTTGTTTGTCTGTATCTGCATGCTACAAGGCCAGGGGAAACCAGCGGAACCAGCATTTGGCTGGTTAGGCAAAGACAAAACAGGTTCTGTTTTTAGAACCTGAACCTGGTTGTTGTTTTCCCAGGTTGGAAAAACAGAACCAGAGGTTGTTTACCAACCTACCACCTGCTATTTTGTCCAGCCAGGTTGGTTCTGTTGCTTGGAATTATTTGGGATCATCCCTGGTTGTTCCCAGGTTGATTCCCAAGGTCCTTGCTAGCTAGAAGTATTTAATCCTTCTCTGTTTGTACCTGAATATAGTCAAATTGATTCATGCGAATTCCTTCCTCGCTGGAATTTCGTTTCTACGCGGTTCGTTGGCGGAATGCTACCCGAGTCAACGCTAGTATGCTAGCACTCCAACGCTAGGCAAACGATGTCCGAGCCATAACTTAGTAATGGCAGAACTTTTCGCGAGGCAACTTGGCTCATTTTAAAGCTCTTGGAGCGAGCTTCGATATAGCGAATTCTCAGCTTAATCCGACCGACGGTCTGCATGGCACGCTGCGCGACGTTCAAGGTACTCTTGCTATTTTGACTAAGTCCTTCTTGATCCCTCTCTCTACAAACTCGGACCCGAGGATAGGGGCTGGTCTTGTACCAGGCACCCAGGGACCCTTGGAGGTGACCCCGAGGAGAGGTTTTAAGTTTGATTAAGTCCTAATAGCTTGAGTTTATTAGGCCCTTACACCAACACGTAGTAGTATATCTGGATGACATTCGCATCTACTCCAAGAACATGAAGGAGCACGTGGAGCATCTGCGGAAGGTGTTCGAGATCCTGCGGAAAAATAAGTTCTACGTTAAGCTAACAAAGAGCTACTTCGCACTGAAGAAGGTGCAGTTTCTCGGGCACATGGTGAGTGCGGAGGGCGTACACGTGGACCCGCGGAAAATCGAAGCCGTTAAAAAGTGGAAAGTCCCGGAGAACGTGAAGGAGTTACAGCAGTTCCTCGGCTTCGCCAACTACTACAACAGGTTCGTGCCGCAGTACGCTAAGATAGCAGCGCCACTGACCGACCTACTGAAAAAGGATACGCCCTTCAAATGGGATACTCCTCATCAGCAAGCCATGGAGCAGCTACAGACAGCACTGACTACAACGCCATTACTTATCCTTCCGGACCCAGACAAGGACTACGTAGTTGAAGCAGACGCTAGTGACCAGGCAGTCGGAGTGATACTGATACAGAATCACGGACGCAGTTTACAGCCTATCGCCTACCTCAGTAAGAAGCTACACGGAGCAGAACTGAACTACCGCGTTCACGACATGAAAGCCTTAGCCATAGTCATAGCCTTCAAGGCGTGGAGGTGTTACATAGAGGGAGCCAAGACCACAGTTTACACTGACCACTACAGCCTCAAATACCTGAAGTCGCAGCCGACGCTCTCACGACGACAGGTACAGTGTGTGGACTTCTTGGAGACCCATTTCCACTACGACATTGTCTACAAACCCGGGCTACACAACAAAGCTGACGCGTTGAGCCGCCCAGGTCATGTAGCAGGCATCCAGCTCGACGAGATGAACCCTCTGCTCAAGGGTCTATTCCAACATGGGTACTCTGTGGACGCAGAGATAGCAACGGCAGAGAAACAGAAGCTGTTACAGTGGGAGAAAGACTTAGCGGTAAGGAGGAGTTTAGGAAAGATTTGGATACCGAATTACACCCCGCTACGGCAGATCCTACTGGAGGAGTTTCACGACGTACCATACGTGGGATATTTAGGGAGCAATAAACGTTAGCGGGAATAACAAAGTAATACTATTGGCCCGGGATGGCAACAGACGTTCAGCAGTTCGTCACCTCATGCAGATGAAGAGTAGCAAGCAGAAAAAAGCAGGGTTATTTCAGCCTCTACCCGTACCGGAGCAACCATGGCAGGTCGTTAGTCTCAACTTCATCACCGGACGTCCTTCGACCTCACGAGACATAACGCCATCCTCTTAGTGATCGATAAGTTCTCTAAAATGGGTCACTTTATTCCGACCAATGCCATAGCTGCAACTGAAGCAACTGCTCGACTCTTCTTCGGCCGCATTATCACCTTCCACGGCAAACCCGCTACACTCATCTCAGGCAGAGACTCCAAATTCACAAGTAAGTTCTGCAAGGAGCTCATGGGACTATTGGGGACTAAGCTCGCGATATCTTCAGCATACCATCCTTTGACTTAAGGACAGATAGAGCGACTCAATCAGGTGGTTGAACAGTTACTGCGCACAGCTTGCAAAGACGACATCAGCCACTGGGATACACAGTTACCGACCTTAGAGTTCGCTTACAACAACGCCTCGCATGCGGACGGGAACCGCTCACTCCACAGCAGCCAACGACACCGGCACATGTCCAAGCCGCACACGACTTCGTCACCACCATGCAGCAGCTATGGGAGAAGACTCAGCGATGTCTCACCACGATGCAAAACTCCCAGAAGCAGTATGCCGATCGCCAACGACGAGATCACTCAGTAGCAGTCGGAGATCAGGTGATTCTTTACATGCGCAACTTGAACGTGTCTCACCTCTCATTCAAACTCCGGCCTTGCTTCTGTGGTCCTTTTCTCGTGGAGGCACAGGTGACACCAATTACATTTCACTTGTGCTTACCAAATACGTGGAAGCTTCACAATGCTTTCCATGTTCAGCTACTGAAACCCTACAAGGACCCCAACCAACAGTTCCAGGGACGGCAGCTACCGCCACCTCCACCTGTACTTGTGCAGGATAATCCAGAGTATGAGATCGAGCGTGTTCTCACTCATCGGCGCCGCGGCGGCAAGACCCTCAATTTCTTGATACGCTGGAAGGGATACGCTGGAAGGGATGCAGCACGCGATGGAAGCAATGACCCTCGCTGAACGCGGACTGCTTGCGAACCTTCAGATGGTGAACAGCCATCACATCCTTGGCCAGTTCCGACAGAATGTCAGCAGGTACACCCTTAAAGTAGACCTCCAGCATCTGCGGGTTGGCCGCCTTTGTTCGAATGAAGGCCGGATCTTCCTGATGAAGCCAGAAGCAGTGAATAGTCAGGCCGTTCAGTCGCTTATGGTCTACAATTATTTGCTTGACGTTAATCGCGTCTGCTTCTTGCAGGAAGGAGACCTGGAGTCTGCTGTACCGTGACTTCGCGACATACGCGGGTAGCAGCTCCTGAAACTTCACTGTGGTAAGATCACCGTCAGTAAAAATATGCGACCAAACACGCTTCATCAGCATCCTGACGGTAATAATGACAGAGGCGATCTCATGTGACGGAATGACCGGGAAGAGCAGTATCGCCGTGAACTGAAGATGCGACGCCATCCCTTTTTCATTGTCAATTTCCAGCTCCTCGTCAGAGTCGTCTTCAATGAAGTTGTCATCAGGTACGACCGTAGCCAGCGCCTTCAGCTTAACCTCAACGGATAATCCCGAGCTTCCTGCGGTGACTTCTGCCTCAGATGGCAGATTCTTCTCAATGTCTGACTTGCTGGTTACCGTCTGCTTGGATGCAGCATCAGAACCACCCGTTGTGACTTCAGGCGGCGGCGCATCAACCGTGAGCTTAACGCGTGACCCTTTCAGCGACATGTGCAATGATGAACCAAAAACGGCAGAAACTCTGAGCTAACGAGCTGATGAAGAGCATATGCCGATGGTCTCAGCACATTACTGCCATTGTTACTGTTAGCGTAGACAGCTGACCAATGCTCGTAACAAAGGTGCTGAGAAACCGAGGATAGAACTTCAGGATCGCGTCCTTGGACGTAATCCAAGCATCCAGTAACGTTGGTCCTTGGTTATTGTTCCTGAGTGCCAGCAGAGCATCTTGAGAAACTCGTGCAGACCTTGGACTTAGTTGCTTGCACCAGCGAGATACTCCCTAGAGCAGTCGATATAATGTTCGCCTGATGAACATAAAAAGCCATCCGGTGCTTCGTAAGGATGAAACGGTTGCAATACTGGTGAAATTAAAGCCATCCGGTGGCCAAGCTTCACGTAATGTGCTTGTCAGGCTAGTGTCAGGCAGCCATGGCGGCCTTGTCATTGTCATTGTCTGGGTCTTGTCTGGGTCTTGTCTGGGCCTTGTACCCAGGTGAATCATTCAATTCAAACCCACTTATCTAAGCCCGATCCTAGATCTTCACACATATGAGTGGTACCAAGAGTAAGCGTGTTACTAAACCATTTCAGTGGTACCATGAGTACGCGCGTTTCTTAGCCATAGAATTGGTACCAAGAGAAAGCACGTTACATAGCCATATGAGTGGAACCAAGAGCAAGAGTGTTACTTAGCTATATGAGTGGCATCAAGAAGCAGCGCATTACATAACAATACAAGCGGTACGCGTTACTTACCCATATGAGCGGTACAATACTAAGCGCATTACATAGCCATATCACTGGTACCAAGAGTATGCGCTTTACATAGCCATATGAGTGGTACAAGGAGCAAGGGCATTACTTAGCCATATGAGTGGCACCAAAAGTAAGCGCATTACACAGCCTGACGAGCGGTTCCAAGAGCGGCGCGTTACTTAGCCATATGAGTGGTACCAAGAGTAAGTGCATTACTTACCCATATGAGGGGCATCAAGAGTAAGCGCATTACATAGCCATATGATTAATACCAAGAGTAAGCACGCTACTTAGCCATATGAGTGGTACCAATAGAATGCGCGTTACTTGCCCATACGAGTAGTACAAAGAGCAAGGCCGTTAGCTAGACATATGAGTGGCACCAAGATTAAGCGTGTCACATATCTATATGAGTGGTACCAAGAGTACGCGCGTTACTTAGCCATATGAGTAGTAGCAAGAGTACGCGCGTTACTTAGCCATATGAGTGGTACCAGGAGTACGCGCGTTACTTAGCCTAGTAAGTGGTACCAAGACTAAGCGCAATGTCTAGCCATATGAATGGTACCAAGAGTAAGCGTGTTACTAAACAATTTCAGTGGTACCATGAGTAAGTGCGTTACTTACCCATATAATTGGTACCAAGAGTAAGCGTGTTGCATAGCCATATGAGTGGTAACAAGAGCAAGCGCGTTACTTAGCCATATGAGTGGTACCAAGAGTAAGTGCGTTACTTAGCCATATGAGCGGTACCTAGATTAAGCGTGTTACATAACCATAGAAGTGGTACTAAGAGCAAACGCGTTACTTAGCCATATCAGTGGCACCAAGAGCAAGCGCATTACATCGTCATGTAAGTGGTACAAAGACTAAGCGCAATGTCTAGCCATATGAATGGTACAAAGAGTAAGCGTGTTACTAAACAATTTCAGTGGTACCATGAGTGAGCGCGTTACTTAGCCATATAATTGGTATCAAGAGTGAGCGCGTTGCATAGCCATATGAGTTTTAACAAGAGCAAGTGCGTTACTTAGCCATATGAGTGGCATCAACAAAAAGCGCATTACATGACCATAGGAACGGTATCAAGAGTAATAATGTAATGCGCTTACTCTTGGTACCACACATATGGCCAAGGAACGCACTTACTCTTGGTACCGTTCATATGGTCATGTAATGCGCTTACTGTTGATGCCACACATATGACTAAGTAACGCGCTTACTCTTGTTACCACTCATGTGTCCAAGTGACGTGCTTACTCTTGGTGCCACACATATGGCTAAGTAACGCGCTTAATCTTGGTACCACTCAAATGCCGAAGAAATTGCGCTTGCTATTGGTGCCACTCATATGGCTGACTAATGCGTTTACTCTTGGTACCAGTCATATGGCTAAGTAACGCACTTACTCTTGGTACCACTCATATGGCTAAATAATCCGCTTGCTATTGGTATCACTCGTGTGGCTAAGTAATGCTCTAATCCTCGGTACTGCTTATATGGCTATGTAATGCGCTTACTTTTGCTGCGACTCATACGGCTAAAGTAATGCGCTTGCTTTTGGTACCACTCATATAGCTACGCACCTACTCTTGCTACTTCTCATATGGCCATATAACGCGCTTACCCTTGGTACTACTCATTATGACAGGGTAACGCGCTTAGTTTTGGTACTGCTAATATGTCTGCGATGTGCTTACCCATGGTGCCTTTTATATGGCTAAGTAACATGCTTACTCTTGGTACCACTCATATGGCTAAGTAATGCACTTACTCTTAGTACCACTCATACAACTAAGTAACGCGCTTGCTCTTGGTACCACTCATATTGTTTGTCAATGGGAGTTGGGTGTTGGCCCCGTCCTCGCTTGGGCGGATCCGACTTCGTGGTCGGGTGTAGGGGTGCAGCCGACCTGCAGCAGTGGGCGGGCTGGTCGACGAGGTTGGTCGACCTGCACGGGGAGCCACTGCATGGGCGCCGACTTCAGGAGGGCGCCAACTTTGGCTGGTCGACCTGCCCTTCTGGTCGACCTGGGAAGTCGACCAGACCTTCTGGTCGACCTGGGAAGTCGACCAACCCCTTCTGGTCGACCTGGGACGTCGACCAGACCCTCTGGTCGACCAGGAGTGACGTCGACCTAGAGCTGGTCGACCAGGGAGTAGTGGTCGACCTGGGAGGTCGACTGGAGGTAGCCGTCGACTTGGGAGGTCGACCTACACACACCGGAGGCAGAGGTCGACCTGGTGAGGTCGACTGGAAGTGGTCGTCGACTTGGGAGGTCGACGGGCACGCACAGGAGCAGCTGGTCGACCTGGTTGCCCGGTCGACCATGTTACCTGGGTGACGAGGGTCTGCGAAGGCACGCGAAGGTCGCCCAGGCGAGGTTGGCGAGGACGACCTCGGTGGTGGTATTCCCGAGGTCGACCTGGCGGATCAGATGCAGCCGTCAGCACGAGGTGGACTTGGTGCGTGCGCTGTGCAGGTGACAAAGCGGTGCGCGCCAATCACCTATGAGCACCTGCAAAGCGGGTGCGATGCTGGACTGCAGGAGCAACGCTGGCACGCCGTCGACTTGCGCTGTTGTCACGCCGTCGACCTGCAGCATTGGCAAGCCGCGTCTCTGCACTGCTGGAGCGCGGTCGGCCAAGGCGTGCTGGCACGCGGTCGACCGTGCTGCGCTGGCAGTCGACCTGCTTGCATCCTAGCTCTGATGTAGTCTTGTCTTGCCAACTTCATTGTATCATTGTTGTCAACTTTCTCTAGTGAAACTCTTGCCAAATTGCCTTGTGAACTAGCAAGCAGTGTGTGCACTAGGAAAACGACTAAGGACCAACGAATGCAGAGATCACACGAGCACACGTGCCTAGCCCGTAGTCTAGCTCCCGCTGTAGTAGTTATCTCCGCATTGTTATTTAATGCGCTTACTCTTGGTACCGCAATTATGGCCAAATAACTCGCTTACTTTTAATACGGCTCATATGGCTAAATAATGCTCTTACTCTAGGTGCTAATCATATGGCCAAGTATTCCGTTTGTTATTGGTACCATTAATATGGGTAACTAACGCACTTTCTCTTGGTACCACTCATATGGCTAAGTAACGCGCTTGCTCATGGTACCACTCATATGGCAAAGTAACACGCTTGCTCTTGGTACCACTCATAAGGCTATGTAATGCGCTTACTCTTGGTGCACCTCATATGGCTAAGTAACGGGCTTGCTTTTGGTACCACTCATATGATTAAGTAAATCTTGGTACCACTCATATGGCTATGTAAGAGATGCGCTTACTCTTGATACCGCCACTATGGCTATATAATGTGCTTATTGTTGGTGCCACTCATATGGCTATGTAACGCATTTGCTCTTGGAACCACTCATATGACTATGTAACGCGCTAACTCTTGGTACTACTTCTATATATAAGTAACGCACTTATTCTTGGTACCAACCATATGGGTAAGTAATGCACTTACTCTTGTGCTACTGAAATGGCCAAATAACGCGCTTGCTCTTGGTACCACTCATTTGGTTATGTAACGCACTTGGTCTTGGTACCATTCATATGGTTAAGTAACGTGCTTACTCTTGGTAACTCATATAGCTAACACTCATATTACTAAGTAACACGCTTATTCTTGGCACCACTCATATGGCTAAGTGACGCGCTTATTATTGGTGCCACTCATATAACTACGTAACGCGCTTGCTTTTGGTACCACTCGTAGAACTATGCAACGCTCTTACTCTTGGTACCACTTATTTGGCTATGTAATGCGCTGCCACTAATATGGCACAGTAACGCGCTTGCTCTTGGTACCACTCATAAGTTTATGTAACGCGCTTAATCATGGAACTACTTTTATGGCTAAGTAACGCGCTTACACTTGATACCACTCATGTGGATATATAATGCGCTCACTCTTGGTGCCGCTCATATGGCCAAATAGCACGCTTACTCTTAATACCGCTCATATGGCTAAGTAACGCATTTGCTATTGGTACCATTCATATGGCAAAGAAACGCGCTTATTCTTGGTACCACTCATATGGGTAAGTAACGCGCTTCCTCTTGATACCACTCATATAGCTAAGAAACACGCTTAATCCTGGTACCAGTCATATGGCAAATAAACGCGCTTACTCTTGGTATCACTCATACGTCTAAATGACGCGCTTTCTCTTGTTGCACCTTATATTGAAACGTAACGCGCTTACTCTTTGTACCACTCATATCGCTAAGTAATGCGCTTACTCTTAGTACCACTCATATGGCAATGTGATGCAATTACTCTTGTGCTACTCATATGGCTAAGTAACGCACTTGCTCTTGGAACCACTCATATGGCTAACTAACGCGCTTACTTTTGATACGACCCATATGGTTATGTAACGCGCTTAATCTTGGTACCATTCATGTAGCTAACTAACGCGCTTACTCTTGGGACCACTCATAAGGCTAAGTAACACGCTTGTTTTTGGTACCACTCATATGGTTATGTAACGTGCTTACTCTTGCTACCAATTATATGGCTAAGTAACGCGATTACTCCTGGTACCACAAAAATTATTAAGTAACACACTTACTCTTGGTACCACTCATATGGCTAAGTAACACGCTTACTCTTGGTACCACTTTTATGGCTATGTAATGCACTTACTCTTGGTGCCACTCATATGGGCCAGTAACTTGTTTGCTCTTGGTACCACTCGTATAGTTATGTAGCGCGCTTAATTTTGGTAACACTCATATGGCTTAGTAACGCGCTTACTCTTGATACCGCTCATATGGCTATATCAGGTGCCACTCGTATGGCTAAGTAACGCACTTGCTATCGGTACCATTCATATGGCTAAGTAACGTGCTAACTCTTGGTACCACTCGTATGGCAATGTAAGGCGCTTACTTTGGTGCCACTCATATGGCTATGTAACGCACTTACTCTTGGTACCACTCATATGGCTATGTTGTTGGTGTAAGGGCCTAATAAACTCAAGCTATTAGGACTTAATCAAACTTAAAACCTCTCCTCGGGGTCACCTCCAAGGGTCCCTGGGTGCCTGGTACAAGACCAGCCCCTATCCTCGGGTCCGAGTTTGTAGAGAGAGGGATCAAGAAGGACTTAGTCAAAACAGCAAGAGTACCTTGAACGTCGCGCAGCGTGCCATGCAGACCGTCGGTCGGATTAAGCTGAGAATTCGCTATATCGAAGCTCGCTCCAAGAGCTTTAAAATGAGCCAAGTTGCCTCGCAAAAAGTTCTGCCATTACTAAGTTATGGCTCGGATAGCGTTTGCCTAGCGTTGGAGTGCTAGCATACTAGCGTTGACTCGGGTAGCATTCCGCCATCGAATAGCGCAGAAACGAAATTCCAGCGAGGAAGGAATTCGCTTGAATCAATTTGACTATATTCAGGTACAAACAGAGAAGGATTAAATAGTTCTAGCTAGCAAGGACCTTGGGAATCAACCTGGGAACAACCAGGGATGATCCCAAATAATTCCAAGCAACAGAACCAACCTGGCTGGACAAAATAGCAGGTGGTAGGTTGGTAAACAACCTCTGGTTCTGTTTTTCCAACCTGGGAAAACAACAACCAGGTTCAGGTTCTAAAAACAGAACCTGTTTTTGTCTTTGCCCAACCAGCCAAATGCTGGTTCCGCTGGTTTCCCCTGGCCTTGTAGCATGCAGATACAGACAAACAACATCCAACCTTCACCTAAATTGTACCCCTATAGTGCCTTCCCTGCTACACTATAGTTAACCAAACAAAACAGTACAATTCCGAGTTGGATAGAACTGAATCTGCGCAATCAACTCAACCGAACTGCAAAGCTTCCATCTTGGGTTCCTTTGCGAGCTCGTCCTTCCTGCTTGCACTGTTCATAGCGCATACAATGTTGTGCCAAAGCGCACATTGCGCGAGTACCTGCAAATGCATCAAGCGAAAAACTGCGAAAGCAAACAAACACACGAACACACCATTCACACGCAAATGCATTCGCACACGCATACTCGTACAAACAGACGGCAGGATGTCGTGCAATGTGCATTTGCACCCAACACACTCCCCCTCAGCCTGCCGGCTGCATCCCCGTCATTCCATGCTAGTTCATGCTCATTCCACTCATGCGCACACAACGCCAATGAGGCTCATCCGCAAGCCTCTTGGTGAGAAAGTCTGCTGGCTGCTGGTGAGTCTTGATGTAGATCGGATGCACCGTCCCCCTCTTCACCTCCTTACGCAGCCAGTGCCACTTGATACGCATGTGCTTGTTCAGCCCATGAAGCACAGCGTTTCTGGCCATCCCAAGAGCCCCCTTGCTATCACAAAACAGCGGCGTAGCAACTTTCTGCTCCTGGCCAATCTCCTCTAACAGCCTCCTCAGCCAAATCACCTCCTTCACCCCATGGAACATCGCCATGTACTCTGATTCTACGGAAGAGAGTGCCGTCTCCGTCTGCTTCTTGGACCTCCAACTAACAGGTCCTCCCCCAACTACGCAGATGTATCCTCCCACAGATGAGGAATCCTCCTTCTCAGAAGCCCACGTAGCATCGGTAAAGCAAGTGAGAAATAGCTTGCCTTCTCCAAGCCTCTCCCCCTTCTCTTTCAGCACCTCCACCCCTTTCTGCTTCACCTGTGCAGATGCGGAGTATTGAACTCCAATGCTTGGGTGAGAGTTCAGGTACTTCACCACACGCTCAGCTGCATCCACCTGCTCCTCTGATGGATTCTGCACCACCCTAGCCAGCTGCCCAACCGAGAAAGAGATGTCGGGCCTCGTGTGAACTGCTGCGTACAAGAGGCTGCCCACCAAGGACTGAAATTGCTGCTGCTCTTCAGCTTCAACCCCTTCATCCTCTGCAGCCTTCACAAGCTTGAATTCTGCTGGCAGGGGAGTTGCAACCTTGCGCTCATTCTCAATCCCATACTTCTCCCCCAGCTCCTTGATGAACTTCTCCTGGTGCAGCTTCAACCACCTGTGATCTGGATCCCTCTCCACGTGCATCCCGAGGTAGTACTTTACCTCCCCAAGGTTCTTGCACTTGAAGTTTTCCATCAGTTGCTGCTGCACTTTCTGGATCTCCTTCATGCTGCTGCTGAAGAGAAGAATGTCGTCCACATAGACCAGAAACAGCACCAGCTTCTCCCCCTCGCCCTTGAGAAAGAGGCTCTCATCACAGCTGCTGGTCCTGAATCCCATCTCCTCTAAAACAGCTGCCAACTTCTGGTACCAGCAGCGTGGCGCCTGCTTCAAGCCGTAGATGGACTTGTTGAGCTTGCACACCCTGCCCGTACCATCCTCATACCCAGGCGGCTGCGTCATGTACACATCCTCCTCTAAAATCCCATTCAGGAATGCCGTTGAAATATCCATCTGAATGATGAATTTCCCACTAACAGCTGCATCTGCCAACAAGACACGGAGGGTAGGGGGTTTGGCAGTGGGAGCAAAGATCTCGTTGAAGTCCTGCTTCTCCTTCTGCATAAACCCCTTAGCCACCAGCCTACTCTTGTAGATGGTGACCTGCCCCTTGTCATCGGTCTTGATCCTCAGCACCCACTTGCATTGTATCGCTTTCTTCCCATCAGGCAGCACCACCAGATCCCATGTCCTATTCTCCAGCAGACTCTAGTACTCAGCATCCCTAGAAGCCAGCCACTTGTCCCTATCTGGTCCAGCTAATGCCTCCTCCATGCTAGCTGGTTCCTCTGGTGCTGGGGCAAGAAAACAGTACGCAGGCTCATCCTCCTCATCCGGGTCATAGCCATGAGGTAGAATCAGCAATGCCTCTTCGGTCCCTAGCTGCTGCTCTGCTGCATCAGTTCCTGCAGTCAGCTTCTTAGTAGCCATACGGGTACGTCCTGGCCTGGAGACGGGTGTCTCCCATCCCTTCATAACGACACCCTTCGGCTTCTTAGTTTTTCCCTGCTGCTTCTCTCCTCCCTCGGGTCCAGCAGCTCCACTAGTGCTGCCGCCAGTTTCCACACCATTTTCTCCACCAGCAGATGCCTCCTGTACCTTCTCTCCATCACCATTTCCAGCAGCTGCCTCCTCTCCCTCCTCCCACACACTAGGAGTCAGGTCCAGCTGCATGGTGATCTGCTCCATCTGCTGGGACACCCTTGCCTCCGGCTGTTTCTCCCAGCTCCCATACATCATGCCCTCAATGAATTTCACATCCCTGCTGTCAAACAACACACCCTTGGATGGTTCCCACAGCAGCCATCCCTTGCTCTCAGCAGCCAGCCCCAAATGCACACACCAGATTGCACTCGCCCCCAACTTACTGCGGTAGGTCTTGGGGACGTGGGCGACTGCCATGCAACCGAACACCCTCAGCATGTCCACCGGCGGCTTCCTCCCAAGCCACCTCTCCAACGGCACCCACGAGTCATCCCCAACCTTGGTGAGCACCCTGTTCCTAGCGACGGTGGCGTGCCGGACAGCATGAGGCCACATAGAGTTGCTCAGCCCAGATTCTATGAGCAGCGCCCTAGCTGTCTCCAGAATGGTCCGGTTTGCCCGTTCTGCTACACCATTTGACTGTGGGGTATAAGCCGTGGTCAGCTCTCTCTGGATGCCCTGCTTCTTGAGCCAGGCCGTCATTTCAGCTCCAAGGAACTCACCACCCCGGTCTGTCCTAATCCGCTTCACTACACACTCCGCCTGCTTCTCCACGAATGGCAGCCAATCGTCCCGTATCGTGGAGGCGGCGTGGTCCTTCTGCTTCAGCGGATACGCCCACATCAGCCTGCTCCAGTCATCCACAATTGTAAGAAAATACCGCTCCCCCTTGTGCCCTTGCACCGGCAGCGGCCCCACCAAGTCCATGTGGACCAGCTCCAAAGGCTTCTTGCTCCTGCCAGCCACACTATGGAAAGGGAAACGGGTGAACTTTGAAAGCAAACAGATTTCACAGTTGTCATCGGGTGGCTGTCCGTTCAGCTTCAGACCCTTAACGGCTCCATCCTTCTCCAGCTGCTTCAGCAAAGGCATTGCCACATGCCCTAAGCGCCGGTGTGCCGTTGCCCAATCTGTCTCCCCAGATCTGGCCGACACTTTCACACCAACCCCTCCAACGGCATTGCACTCCCCCTGGGATGCAGACCCCTCTCCAGCCTGCCCCCCACCATGCCACGCCAGGGCCGGCAGCTGCCACATAGATCTGTACACGTCCTTGCTCTCGTGCAGATCCCAAAGCACCCGATTGCCCAGCTTCCCCTTATAAGTGCGTGCCCCATCCGTGTTGGTGTTCACCCCAGCCTTGCCAAGCTTACGGAGGGAGATAAGGTTGGCCTTCAGGTCGGGGACGAAGAGAACGTCGTGCAGCACCACCGGCTTGCCATCCGCTCCCTTAAACGCAGCTCGTCCCGCACCAGCCACCTTCAACATGTGTCCAGAGGCGGAGCACACTTCATTGATCGGTGCAGCTCGTACTTCGTCCAGCAGGTCCTTGCGCGGCGTCATCGTCCAAGCAGCGCCTGTGTCCAACACCCAATAGTCTAGGGGGTGCAGCTCTGCTCCAACTTTGGCAGAGGCGTCTCCTTGCTCCCCCTTGTCTCCCACATGGAAGAATTGGCCCGCGGTGCGCTCCTTCTTCTTCTCCGCACCGCCGTTGCCCTTCGGGTTGTTGTCGGACGAATCAGCGACCATGTTGGCGCCGTTTTTCTGGTTCCTTCGCGCGCCGCCATCCTGGTGACGATTCTGGGGGGTCCATCCATCGGGTTTCTTATAGCACAAAAACCAGGGGTGCCCTTCCTTCTCACAATACCAGCAACTCCCTTTCATTTTGCCACCAGCACCCGACTTGCCCCCACGTCCAGATTTCGCACCGCGACCCCAACCGGTACCTCCTTGTTGGTCGTTGGAGTCGTCGTCTTTCTTTGCACCGCGTCCAGCACCACCGAAGCCACGTCCTCTGCCACGTCGGCTCCCTTGCATCCCGTAGCCGCTGCTGCCGTCGTCTCCACCCCTCAGTTGGCGGCGACGGAAGTCCTCCTCCAGAATCTTCGTCCGCACCCACTCGAGCGTCCACAAGCTCTGGTTCTGCGGCAGGCTCAATCCGCTCGTAAATTGAAGCCACGATTCCGGCAGCAGCGAGAGCATCTTCAAGCACTTGGTCTGCTCCGGGTAGGTGATTCCCGCAGTCGCCAACTTCGCGTAGAGGTCGCGCATCTTGTCCAGGACTGGTTGCACCGGCTCTCCCTCGCTCAGGCGCAACGCGGACAGCTCCCTCTCCAGCATCAACGTTGCGACAACGGAGGTAGGGGCGTGCAGCTCCTTCAACACGGTCCACGCCTTCGGACCGCATTCAACCTCCGGCAGCAGGTGCATGACGTGGTGACGCTGGTTCAGCTCCAAACTCTGCGACATCAAATAGTAGCCAGCCGAGGAGCGCTCGTCCCAATCTTCCTGCAGCGTGGGGTCACTCGGTCTAGGCTCCTCCCCAATCATTAGTTTCAGCAAACCGATCTGACGGAAATATAATTGCATTTTCCAGGCCCAATCATCATAGCCCTCACCATTGAACTTCTCGACGGTGAAATTCTTCAGCACCTCCTTGACAAGCGAGCCCTGGTTTGTTCGCGCTCCCCTTGGCGCTGAAAGACCAGAATCTTGGCTGCCGCTACGATCTTGGGCTGAAGATTCACCAGCTCCCGCCGAGGTGTTGCCCGCCATAGCTACCTATAACGAGGATCACTATAACGCAGCTCTGATACCAGCTTGTTGGTGTAAGGGCCTAATAAACTCAAGCTATTAGGACTTAATCAAACTTAAAACCTCTCCTCGGGGTCACCTCCAAGGGTCCCTGGGTACCTGGTACAAGACCAGCCCCTATCCTCGGGTCCGAGTTTGTAGAGAGAGGGATCAAGAAGGACTTAGTCAAAACAGCAAGAGTACCTTGAACGTCGCGCAGCGTGCCATGCAGACCGTCGGTCGGATTAAGCTGAGAATTCGCTATATCGAAGCTCGCTCCAAGAGCTTTAAAATGAGCCAAGTTGCCTCGCGAAAAGTTCTGCCATTACTAAGTTATGGCTCGGATAGCGTTTGCCTAGCGTTGGAGTGCTAGCATACTAGCGTTGACTCGGGTAGCATTCCGCCATCGAATAGCGCAGAAACGAAATTCCAGCGAGGAAGGAATTCGCTTGAATCAATTTGACTATATTCAGGTACAAACAGAGAAGGATTAAATAGTTCTAGCTAGCAAGGATCTTGGGAATCAACCTGGGAACAACCAGGGATGATCCCAAATAATTCCAAGCAACAGAACCAACCTGGCTGGACAAAATAGCAGGTGGTAGGTTGGTAAACAACCTCTGGTTCTGTTTTTCCAACCTGGGAAAACAACAACCAGGTTCAGGTTCTAAAAACAGAACCTGTTTTTGTCTTTGCCCAACCAGCCAAATGCTGGTTCCGCTGGTTTCCCCTGGCCTTGTAGCATGCAGATACAGACAAACAACATCCAACCTTCACCTAAATTGTACCCCTATAGTGCCTTCCCTGCTACACTATAGTTAACCAAACAAAACAGTACAATTCCGAGTTGGATAGAACTGAATCTGCGCAATCAACTCAACCGAACTGCAAAGCTTCCATCTTGGGTTCCTTTGCGAGCTCGTCCTTCCTGCTTGCACTGTTCATAGCGCATACAATGTTGTGCCAAAGCGCACATTGCGCGAGTACCTGCAAATGCATCAAGCGAAAAATGCGAAAGCAAACAAACACACGAACACACCATTCACACGCAAATGCATTCGCACACGCATACTCGTACAAACAGACGGAAGGATGTCGTGCAATGTGCATTTGCACCCAACATATGTAATGCGCATACTCTTGGTACGGTGCATGGCACCTACTGCTGCACGTCGTCGTCGCCGTCGCCCATGTCAGCCAGGCGCACTTAGCCGATTGCGACGGAGCACCGGTTGAAGGCCGGGTAGTGCAGCGCCTTCGTCAGGAAGTCGGCTGGCTGCTCAGCGGTCGGGATGTACTGCAGCGAAAACTTCCCCCGCTTCACCATGTGCTGCAGCCAGGCCTGTCGCCGCTCCATGTGCTTGAGGTTGCCTGTCAACCCCATGCCCTTGGGGACTGTGATGGCTGACCTGTTGTCCACTCGAAGGACAGTCGGCTTCCCGGCATCCAGCTACCAGAACTCTATAAGAAGGAAGCGAAGGCGGCGTCCCTCCTTGCCGGCTTCGACGGCCGCCACGTACTCCGATTCGGTCGACGACAGCGTCGCGCACTTGATGCGCTGGCTCGACCAGGAGACTGCGGCTCCTCCATATACAAACATGGCTCCGTGCTCGTCCGTTCTGCTTCTTGCCAGCGTCGTCGGCGTCCACGTAGCCGACCAGCTCTAGCGACTCAGGTCCACCGCCGAACTCCAGGGCGGTGTCGCGCGTGTTGGCGAGGTAGGCGAGGCAGCGGTCGACCTCGCACCAGTGCTGGTCGCTCCTCACCGTGAGGCCGTTCCCCAGCTTGCTGCAGGTGAAGGCGATGTCCGGCCTCGTCGTCGTCACCGCGAACTGCAGCGAGCCGACCTTCTGCCGGTACTCCTCCTCCTGGCGCTCCTGCGCCTCCTCGTCATCGAAGGTGAGCTCGGCGTGTTCGGGGTCCGACCACCCTGCTCCTCATCGATGAAGCGCCTACGCAGCTTGTCGGCGTAGCCCTGCTGGTGCAGCCACAGCTTCCTCGCCGACCTGTCGCGCACGATCTCCAGCCCGAGGTACTTCTGCACCGGCGAGATCTCCCAAAGCTCGAAGTCGACCTTCAGCTCCTTCAGCTACTCCTTAAGCTCCTTCAGCATCTCGGTGCTGCTGCTGGCGGCGAGCAGGTCGTCGACGTAGACCAACACCCAGCAGGCCACCTTATCGTCGCCGACCTTGAAGTAGAGGACTTCGTCGACCTGGCTCTTCTTCCACCCAGCACGTCGTTGAGTGCCTTGTACCACAGCAGCGGCGACTGCTTCAGCCCGTAGAGGCTTCAGTATCTTGCACACCCGGCCGGACCCGTCGTTGAAGTAGTCCGGCTGGTACATGTAAACCATCCGGTCGAGCTTGCTCTTCATATCGAGCTGCATCAGGTTGAGGTCGAGGACGGCGACAATGCTGAGGAAGATCCTCAGCGTGACATAGCTGCTCACCGGCGCGTACGTCTCGTCGTAGTCGGCGTCATATACCTGAGTGAAGCCTTTCACGACCAACCTAGCCTTTTCACGCTCGATGGCTAAGTAATGCACTTACTCTTGGTACCACTCATATGGCTAAGTAACGCTCTTACTTTTGGTACCACTCATATGGCTAAGTAACGCGCCGCTCATATGGCTATGTAATGCCCATACCTCTTGCTGCTTCTCAAATGGCCAATTAACGCGCTTGCAATTTTGTGGTACCACTCATATGGCTAAAGAACGCGCATACTATAGATACCACTTATATGGCTAAATAACACCTCTACTCTCAATACTTCTCATATGGCTATGTAACGCGCTCATTCTTGGATACACTCATATGGCTAAGTACTGCGCTTACTCTTGGTACCATTCATATAGCTAGGTAACGCACTTGCTGTTGGTACCACTCATATGGCTAAATAACCCGCTTTCTCTTGGTACTGCTCATATGGCTATGTTATGCGCTTACTCTTGGTGCCACTCATATGGCGAAGTAACGCACTGCTCTTGGTACGACTCACATGGTTATGTTACGCGCTAAACTTTGGTAGCACTCATATGACTAAGTAGCGTGGTTTCTCTTGGTACCACTCATATAACTCGGTGACGCGCTTGCGCTTAGTACCACTCATTTGGCTAAGTAACGCGCTTACTCTTGGTGCCTCTCATATGGCTATTAGATGCGCTTACTCTTGGTACCACTCATATGGCTAAGTAAAGCGCTTGCTCTTGGTACAACTCATCTGGTTGTGTAACGCGCTCAATCTTGGTACCACATATATGGTTAAGTAATGCACTTACTCTTGACAGCGCTCATATGTCTATATAATATTCTTACTCTTGGTGCCACTCATATGTCTAGGTAACGCGTTTTCTATTGGTATTACTCATATGGCTATGTAACATTCTTACTCTTGATACCACTCCTATAGCTAAGTAACGTGCATACTCTTGGTACCACTATGGCCAAGTGACACGTTTTTTCTTGGTACCACCTATATGGCTCAGTAACGCGCTTAGTCTTGGTACCACTGATATGGCTAAGAAACGCAATTAGTCTTGGTACCACTGATATGGCTAAGGAACACACTTACTCTTGGTACCATTCATATAGCTAGGTTACGCACTTGCTGTTGGTACCACTCATATGGCTAAATAACCTGCTTTCTCTTGGTACCGCTCATATGGCTATGTTATGCGCTAACCCTTGGTGCCACTCATATGGCTAAGTCGCGCGCTGCTCTTGGTACAACTCACATAGTTATGTTACGCGCTTAACTTTGGTACCACCCATATGGCTAAGTAGCGCGGTTTCTCTTGGTACCACTCATATAACTAGGTGACGCGCTTGCGCTTGGTACCACTCATATGGCTAAGTAACACGCTTACTCTTGGTACCACTCATATGGCTACTTATGCGTTTACTCTTGGTGCCACTCATATGGATAAGTAAAGCGCTTGCTCTTGGTACAACTCATATGGTTATGTAACGCGCTCAATCTTGGTACCACATATTTGGTTGAGTAACGCGTTTACTCTTGACAGCACTCATATGGCTATATGATGTTCTTACTCTTGGTGTCACTCATATGTCTAGGTAACACGTTTTCTATTGGTATTATTCATATGGCTATGTAACATTCCTACTCTGGATACCACTCATATTGCTAAGTAACGCGCTTACTCTTGGTACCACTCATATGGCCAAGTGACACGCTTTTTCTTGGTACCACCTATATGGATAAGTAACGCGCTTAGTCTTGGTACCACTGATATGGCTAAGTAACGCGCTCAGTCTTGGTACCGCTCATATGGCTATGTAATGTGCTTACTCTTGGTACCACTGATATGGCTAAGTAACCCACTTACTCTTTGTACTGGCTATAAGATGCACTTACTATAGGTGCCACTCATATGGTTAAGTAAAGCGCTTGCTCTTGGTAGAACTCGTATGGTTATGTAACGCGCTGAATCTTGGTACCACTCATATGGTTAAGTAACGCGCCTACTCTTGATAGCGCTCATATGGCTAAATAATGCGCATATTCTTGGCGCGACATATATGGCTAGGTATCTCGTTTGCTATTGGTAATATTCATATGGCTAAGTAACGTGCTTACTCTTGATACCACTCAAATGGTTTAGTATCGCGCATACTCTTGGTACCACTCATATGGCCAGATGACATGTTTTTTCTTTGTACCACTCATATGGCTATGTAACATGCTTTGTCTTTGTACCACTCATATGGCTAACTAATGTGCTTACTCTTGTTACCGCTCATGTGGCCATGTAATGGGCTTACTGTTGGTGCCACTCAAATAGCTATGCAACGCGCTTGCTCTTGGTACCACTCATATAGCTTTGTAATGTGCTTACTCTTGGTGACACTCATATGGCTAAGTAGCGCATTTGCTATTGGTAATTATTCATATGGCTAAGTGACGCGCTTACTCTTGGTACCAAGTCTAGTAACAAGAGTAAGCGTGTTACATAGCCATATAAGTGGTACCAAGAAAAACGCGTTATATGGCGATATGACTAGTACCAAGAGTAAGCGCGTTATTTACCCATATGGATGGTACCAATAGCAAATGCGTTACTTAGCCATATGAGCGGCACCGAGAGTAAACGCATTGCTTAGCCATATGATTGATACTAAGATTATGCATGTTACTTGAGTAGATGAGTGGTACCAAGAGCAAGCCCATTACTTAGCCAATGAGTGGCACCAAGAGCAAGCGCGTTAGCTAGTTATATGAGTGGTACCAAGAGGTAGCACGCTACTTAGCCACATGAGTGGCACCAACGGTAAGCGAATTACATAGGCATATGTGCGGTACCAAGAGTAAGCGCATTACATAGCCATATGAGTGGTACCAATAGCAACCGCGTTACATAGCCATATGAGTGGCACCAAGAGTAAGCGCATTACACAGCCATATGAGTGGTACCAGTAGTAAGCGCTTTACATAGCCATATGAGTGGTACCAATAGTAGGCGCGTTACTTAGCCGAATGAGTGGAACCGACAGTAAGCGCATTACGAAGCCATATGAGCGGTACCAAGAGTAGACGCGTTACTTAGCCATCTGAGTCGTACCAAGATCGATCGAGTTTGTTAGCCATATGAGTGGCACCAAGAGTAAGCGCATTAGATAGCCATATGAGCGGTGCCAAGAGTAAGCACGTTACTTAGCCATACGACTGGTCCCAAGAGTATGCGCGTTCCTTAGCCATATGAGTGGCACCAAAGGTAACCGCAGTACATAGCCATATGAGCGGTAACAATAGCAACCGCGTTACATAGCCATATGAATGGTACCAATGGTACGCGTGTTACTTAGCCATATGACTGATGCTAAGAGTTAGTGCGTTATTTAGCCTTATGACTGATATCAAGAGTAAGTCCTACTTAGCCATATGAGTGGCACCAAGAGTAAGCGCATTACATAGCCATATAATGATACCAAGAAAAAACGCGTTACTTGGCCAATTAAGAGGCACCAACAGTGAGCGCATTATGCAGCCATATGAAAGGTACCAAGAATAGGCACGTTACTTAGCCATATGAGTGGTATTAAGAGTAAGCGCGTTACTTAGCCATATGAGTGGCACCAAGAGCAAGCGCATTACATAGCCAAATGAGTGGTACCAAGAGTGTACGCTTAACAAAGCCATATGAGTGGTACTAAAAGAAAGCACTTTACATAGCCATACGAGTGGTACCAAAGGGAGGGGCGTTACTTAGCCATATGAGTGGCACCAACAATAAGGGCATTACAAAGCTATATGAGCGGTACCAAGAGTAGGCGCATTACTTAGCCATGTGAAAGGCACCAATAGTAAGCGCATTTATTCAGCCATATGAGCAGTACCAAGAGTAAGCACATTACTTAGCCATATGAGTGGTACCAAGAGTAAGCGCGTTACTTAGCCATATGAGTGGTACGAAGAGTAAGCGCGCTACCTAGCCATATGAGTGGCACCAAGAGTAAGCGCATTACTTAGCCATATAAGTGGTACCAAGAGAAAGCGTGTTAGATAGCCATATGAGTGGTACCAAGAGTGAGCGCATTACATAGCCATATGAGTGGTACCAAGAGTATGCGCTTTACATAGCCATATGAGTGGTACCAAAAGGAGGGGCGTTACTTTGCCATATGAGTGGCACCAACAGTAAAGGCATTACAAAGTTATATGAGTGGTACCAAGAGTAGGCGCGTTACTTAGCCATATGAATGGTACCAAGAGCAAGCGCGTTACTTAGCCATATAAGTGGTACTAAGAGTAAAGCATTACATAGCGAAAGTAGTGGTACAAAGAGTGAGCGCTTTACATAGCCATATGAGTGGTACCAAGAGTAAGCACTTTACATAGTCATATGAGTGGTACCAAAAGGAGGGGCGTTACTTAGCCATATGAGTGACACCAACAGTAAGGGCATTACAAAGCCATATGAGCGGTACCAAGAGTAGGCGCGTTACTTAGCCATATGAGAGGCACCAACAGTAAGCGCATTATATAGCCATATGAGCGGTACCAAGAGTAGGTGCGTTACTTACCCATATGAGTGGTACCACGAGTAAGCGCGTTACATAGCCATATGAGTGGCACCAAAAGTAAGCGCATTACTTAGCCATATGAGTGGTACCAAGAGTAAGCGCGTTACTTAGCCATATATGTGGTACCAAGAGGAAGCGACTTGCATAGCCATATGAGTGGTACCAAGAGTATTTCAGCGCTTTACATAGCCATATGAGTGGTACCAAGAGTAATTGCTTTACATAGCCAAATGTGTAGTACCAAAAGGAGGGGCGTTACTTAGCGATATGAGTGGCACGAACAGTAAGGGCATTACAAAGCCATATCAGTGGTAACAAGAGTAAGCGCGCATATTTTTGGTACCGCTCAATGGCTATATAATGCGAATTTTTACTCTTGGTGCCACTCATATAGCTAAGTAATGCGCTTTTACTTGATACCAGTCATAAGGTTAAGTAACGCACTTACTCTTAGTACCAGCCATATGGCTAAGTAACGTTCTTACTGCTGGTGCCACTCATATGGCTATGTGACGCGCTTTTTCTTGGTACCTCTCATATAGCTATGTAACGCGCTTACTCTTGGTACCACTCATATGGCTAAGTAACGCGCTTACTCTTGGTACCGCTCATATTGGTATGTAATGCATGCTGTATATATACCAGCTGGACTATTTCAACGACGGGACCTGATGGGTGTGCAAGCTGCTGAAGAGCCTCTACAGGCTGAAGCAGTCGCCGCTGCTGTGGTATAGGGCTCCCTACTTCAAGGTTGGCGACAACAAAGTGACTTGCTGGGTGCTGGTCTACGTAGAAAACCTGATCGCTACCAACAGTACCACCTCGATGCTGAAGGAGCTGCTAGAAGCCAATTTCGAGCTGCGCGAGGTCTCGCCAGTGGTGAAGTACCTCATGCAGGAGATCGTGCGCGACAGGCCGGCGAGGAAGCTGTGGCTGCACTTGTAGAACTACGTCGACAAGCTGCGCAGGCGCTTCATCGACGAGGCGCACCCTGAAGAGGCTGGTCTCGGTTGACGCCTATACCGAGATGACATTCGACGATGAGGAGGCGCAGGAACACGAGGAGGAAGAGTACCGGCAGAAAGTCGGTTCGCTGCAGTTCGCGGCGACGACGACGACGCCGGGCATCGCCTTTGCCTGCAGCAACCTGTGGAGCGGCCTTACTGTGAGGAGAGAAGAGCACTCGCACGAGGTCAATCGCTGCCTCGCCTACCTCGCCGACACCCGCGACACCGCCCTGGAGTTTGGCGGTGGACAAAAGTCGCTGAAGCTGGTCGCTACATGGATGCCGACAACGCCGGTGAAAAGCAGAACAGGACGAGCACAGCCGGCTACGTGCTTGTTTGTGGAGGGGACGCGGTTTTGTGATTGAGCCAGCGCATCAAATGCGCGACCTTTTCCTGACTAAGTTAGAGTATGTTGTGGCCACGGACGCCAGCAAGGAGGGGCGTCAACTTTTCTTCCTTCCTGCAGGATTCAAGCTGCTCAATTCTGGGGCACCAACTCCCTCCGGATGGACAAGTCGGTGATCACAGTCGCAAAAGTCTTGGAGCTGATGGGCATCCTCAAGCACATGGAGTGACGCTACGCCTAATAGCAGCAGATGGTGAAGCGCGAGAAGTTCGTGCTGGGGTACATCCCGACCACCGGGCAGACGGCCAACCTTTTGACGAAAACTGTGCACTTTCCGGCCTTCAACCGATGCTTGGTCGCGATCGGCCAAGTGCGCCTGGCCGAAGTCGGCGGAGGTGACGACGATGTGCAGCAGTAGGTTCTGTGCCCTTTTGCACTGCTGGTGCGGTGACGGCGTGCTGCGTGTGGGGTGCATGCCAATAATGAGTGTTCCCCTTGGGGTACTTGCGTGTGGGTGGGGAGCCTAAGCGTGAGCGCGGCAGGGGAGTGTTAACGGGAATGGAGTGTTGGCCCCGCGAATTGTGGGCGACGCCGACGTCCTGAACGGGTGTACGGGAGAAGCGGCCGACCGTACGCAAGGAGCAAGATGCTCAACGGCTTTGTCGAGCTGCAAGGGACCGCTGCGGTGTTGCCGTGGACAGGGAACCGACGTCCTACTTTTGTGGGGCAGGTCGACGAGGTGGTCGTTGACCTGCACAGAATAGTCGCAGAGCTGGAACCGTCGACTACGGCTGCAGCTGACTGAGCTGGTCGACGAACGGGCCATAAACCAGGAGGAGCAGTTGACGGGCGCGGTGGTCGACGAGGGGTTCGTCGACCAAGGCGCTCACTGGGTGGTGGACCAGGTCGATCGGGTAACCTGCTCGGCAAGTTCCGTGGATGCACGCAAACGTCGTCGAGGTTGCAATGGCGAAGGCGACCTCGGGCTGGTATCCTGAAGTTGATGTGGCTCGTCAGGCGCGGACCAGGGCCGATGGATGCACAACGGTGCAGATCGGGTCAATTGCCTGCGCGCACCATCGGACGTGCGCACTGCTGTCTTCTACTAGCGCAATGCTGGACGGCCGCTCCGCTGCAGCATTGGCACGCTATCGACCTGTTGTGTTGGCAGGCCGCGTTTCTGCAATGCAGACGCGGCTCCGCTACTCAACGCTAGCAGGCGGTCGACCATGCTGTACTGGCGATCGACCAAGCTAGCTGCAGGGTTTCTAGGTGCCTGATGTAGTCATTCTTGTCATTGTGACTCAATTATTCAGTCATTCAATCTTTGCTAGTAGAAACCCTTGCAAAACTATCCCGTGATTGTGCAAGTACTAAGGAATAAGGCAAAGCTACGTTAACTCCTAGATTGTGCCAACCCCCGTAGTCTAGGTCACGACTATTGTGGAGTGATTCTCCCCATTGGTGCTGGACAGCACCGCCAGGCTCGTCGACAGGAGACTCTCTCGCCGCAGCAACTTAGTGAGTGTGTTATTCGGTAAGGTACTTATGCTGGAGGTATTGGAAAGCAGCAGTAGGCTCGTCGATAGGAGACTCTCTACCGACGTGTGCATGTTGGTTTAGAGGCTACTAGTCAAGGTGCTGTTGAGCCTAGCTCATGTGTAGCCCCTGCGGAGGCTCTGCACACCTTCACGATTGACTCAGGCGCGTCTCTACTTCATCCGTGACTGCACCACAGTCACACTGCTTAATACACCTGTTCCGGTCACTCTGACTGACCCCCCTAGGGTCCTAGTAGTAGCACGTGCCTCCACCGTTCTCCCGTGTCCGGCAGCCCCTTCCAGCTCGCTTGCAGGTCTCCACCTCTCCTCGTTCACTACGAACTTGGTGAGTAACGCTGTCCTCCAGGACCAGTTTGTCACTGTGACTACTCCTGGCGGTGAGCTTGTGGCAATCAGTACGGAATCACGGTATGGCAACTAACTTGTCACGTTCACACTGACTCAGGTCTGGCCAGTACACACTGACCACTGAGTCCGCACAGGTAGCTGCGTCCGGTCAGGTGGCTGCATCAGGTCAGTTAGTTGCGTCTTGCTCGTGTCGAGTTCTCACGCACCAAACTCTACTCTGGCACCACCATCTTGGTCACCCCTTTCTGTCGCGTCTGCGTAGCATGCACTCCCGTCTCCTTGTCTCTGGCCTCTCCAGGTCCCTGCCCCCGCTCCCGTACTCGCCTGCATCGCCGTGTCTGCCCTGTGTCGAGGGGCGGCAGCGCGCCGCTCCTCACTCCTCGTTTCCTCCTACGGGGGCTCCTCTACAGACTCTCCACATGGACGTTTGGGGCCCAGCCCGTGTTAGTGGACCGGACGACGAGCGCTGCTTTTTGCTGGTTGTTGACGACAACATGCACTACACTGCAGTCTTCCCCTTGTAGAGCAAGGCGGATGTTCCTAGTGTCTTAATCCCCAACCCACACTATCCGTCGCCAGCTCCGCGAGCGGTTCCGGTTGGACATTCCGGTCCTGCGTCTTCACCCTGACAGAGGCGGTGAGTTCTCGTCCCACCTCTTGATGGCATCACCCAGTCTTTTACGCTTGTGGCCTGTCCGCAGCATAATGGGATTGCTGAGCGCCGTAATGGCTTGATCATAGAGGTTGTTCGGACTCCCATGATCCATGTGGCTGCTCCCCATTTTCTGTGGCCGTTTGCGGTCCGACATGCCGTCCATCAGCTCAACCTCTGGCCCCGTGTCCTTTCCAGAGAGCTCGCCTATACAGCGTTGGACGGGGGAGGTTCGCGATGCGTCGGCGTTTCGGGTTGGGGGAGCTCCCCTTGTCCGCGATACTACCGCGGACAAGCTCTCTTCTCGCACCATTCGCTGCGTCTTCCTTGGCTTTCCCACCGACGCGCCTGGCTGGCAGTTTTACCACCCAGCCTCGCATCTCGTCCTGTCATCCAAGGACGTCACCTTTGACGAGTCGGTTTGCTTCTAAAGTCTCTACCCTAATGCTCCTTGTTTTAATTCTAACCCTAGTTCTGCTCTAGATAATTGTGTAAGCATTCTAGCATGAATTTCGTGTAAGATATGACCGCCTGATATTTCCTGTTTTTTATTTCCTTTTATGGTTCCATAAGTTTTGTCATACTCTCCCATGAAGCTTAATATCTCAGACTTTAGAATATATATTGGAGCTGTGAAGGTATCCTATGTAGATGTTGCTCTGCATTTATGATATTATCTACATATTCCAACGCTTCCTTGTAATTTCGCACTACCCCCATCCCCCCCTCGCCTCTCTCTTCCTGGTTCCAGGTTCCCCCTCCGATAGGACCCCCCCCCTCCCCCCACAAGGTCCTGCTCCCTCAGGTGTGTCTCAGGTAGACCCACCCCCCTTGGTTGAGCCTTTGGAGGTCACCTCTGACACCTCTGGCCCAGCTGAGGGGGTGATGCTGCTGCGGACGACGCAGCGGCCACTCGCCGCTCACCGCGCTTGGAGACCCCTCCTGGTTTTCCACCTCGGCCATCTTCGCCGCCTCTGGAGCCTGTTCCTGTAGACTCTGGTGCTGCTGGGCGTCGTGGCGCTGGGGGTGTGGACTCTAGGGGTGGTGACACTAGAGGTGCTGGTTATGGGGTTTCTAAGACTGGGGGTGCTGGTTCTGGGGATGCTGAGCGTCCTAGTGGTGGTGGAATCGCTGGTGCTCCTGCTGGAGGCTCTGGGAGTGGACAGCAGCAGCAGTCTCGTCGTTAGGAGTCTCTCAAGCCACAGCAGCTTCGGCGGTTTCGCTGCGGTGGCGGAGTTGGAGGTACGAGAGGTGCTCGAGGTGCTGAGACTGGAGGTCCTGATGCTAAGGGTGCTGGAGGCGCTGGAGCTGCAGGTCCTAGTGATGGAGCTGTAGGTACTAGTGCTGGAGGTGTTGGAGGTACCAGAGGCATTGGAGGTACAGGTGCTGGACGTGCTGGAGATACTGGAGGTAATGGAGCTGGAGGTGCTGGTACTGGAGATACAGGAGCTGCAGGCTCTGGTACCGTGGGTACTGCACAGCTCCGACCGTTTTTCTTACCGCAGCCGCAGTCCTCACTTCCACCACCTGGCTCGGCGCTTCTCCAAAATCTTAGTCTTCTGTCTTCCATTGGCGTTACTCCTCCCTTACTGTGTCCACCGCCTGACCCGTCTCAGACAAAGTTACCGCCGGACTCCCCACTACCTGCTCCTTCTCCATATAGTCAGCATCCAGACTCACTAACCAAGCGACGTGAGCCTGCGTCTCGTCCTGCCTCGCCTGTTCGCATTGTTCGCCGTGCTCATCATGTTCCTCGTCCTCGTCCTCCTCCAGTCCCCGGCACTCACACTATGACACTTCGTCCTTCCTCTGTTCCACAGCGTGTTTCTCTACCGTCTCGTTCCTGACGTTCCTGACTTTGAGTCTTACCTTGCTCGTGCTGCTAGTCCTACTGTCACGCATGTTCTAGCTACATTTGTCACTTGTCGTTATTTTGCAAATGTGTTGTACCTAGAGTAAGCGCGATACCTAGCCATATGAGTGGTACCAAGTGTAAACGCGTTACTTTGCCATCTGAGTGGTACCCAGTGTAAGCGCGTTATTTTGCAAATGAGTTGTACCTAGAGTAAGCGCGTTTCTTAGCCATATGATTTGTACCAAGAGTAAACGCGTTACTTAGCCAAATGAGTGGTACCAAGAGTAAGCGCGTTACTTAGCCATATGAGTGGTACCAAGAGTAAGCGCGTTACTTAGCCAAATGAGTGGCACCTAGAGTAAGCGTGATACCTAGCCATATGATTGGTATCAGGAGTAAGAACCACAAGAGTAAGCGTGTTTGTCGCACTATTAAGCTTGGTTTTGAACCACAGCTGAAGTAGTGCAGCAGCAAGTGTAAGTTTGTGGAGCTTGCTTTTATTTGTTTTCGTTTTACTGTGTACTGTACTATACTGTTCTTGCTATTTCGTTTTGGGAGGGAGTTGTTGGCCAGATTTCGAGGGGGTTGGTGTGCTCAAGGCGCGAGGGAATTGGGAGGAGAAACCCAACGCATGCGGTGCGGAGCTGGATGGCGATAGGGAAGCTGGACTCCAGCTAGCTCGTAGGTAGCCAGCTAGCACATTGGAAGTGTGCCGAAGAGGGTTCTTCGCGCACCAGGAGCTAGAGGGCCACTCTAGGAGTAGCACGGATAGATCTGACAGGGGTCCAAATATTCTACTCGCTTTTTGCTTGTTTGTTCCTTTCGTACTGCAAATTTGACTTCAATTCGAAGCTAGCAGTGTTAGGAGCTCGAGCAATTGTCTGCGCACAGCACTGGTATTGCGGGGCTTGTTCCAAACAAGCAAAAAGGCCTCAGCGGAAGCAACGCTAGTGCTGGATTTAAGATAGGCCAAGGGCCACGGGGTATGCACGGATCTGATCCGGAACTATACATCCGACAGCTGAGATCGGGGAACCAATACTCGACGCGAGTGATGGGGGATCCTGAAGGAGGTGAAGAGGCGGCTCGTCAGGGATTTCGAGCTGGATCTCATGAACCTGGACAAGGAGCGGGCCAAGGGCCGACGGAAAAGCCAACGGGGCGTACGGAGTCATCCACCTGCCATACCCCAGGGCGAGAAAGCAAAGAGGGATCAGAGCGCGGATCTGAAAAGGGAACGCCTGTAGGAAGGGAGAAGGAAACGGATCCGATGGGCAACCAAGGAAGATGGCGGGAAACTGAGCTGGGGGGTGGCAATCAAGAAGCATCACAGCGGCGATACGAGAGTCAACTTGGAGGATCACACAGATCTGGAGAGCCTGCGAGCAGCTGGGGCAGTGGGAGATCGGCGGGGCTGACGGTGCCCAAGATTGAAATTCCTGAAAGATTTTCAGGTGTACCGGGGGAGGAGCCCACGCTGAAAAATTACCTGATGATGATCGAAGACATTCGCTACTGCTGGGATCGGGAGGGACTCGACCCCATTGAGTTCTTCCGCGGATTGGGGAAGACGTTGAGAGGGGAAGCACAGACACACTATCGCGTTGAACGGACGGGTTTGCTGAGGCAGTGTAACGAAGGCCAGCTGCAGCCACGAGAGATCACGGACAAGTTTCTGGAAATTCTGCAGGAGCAGTTTCCAGGGCACTTTGCTGAGCGGCTGGTGGAGTTCCAGGACTTCAAGAGGGGGCGCTCTGAGTCTCTGCTCGCGTACTACAACAGGCTCGTGGAGCTGGCGGAGGATCTCAGATGTGCGGAAGAGAGAACTATGGTTACCAAGTTCATGAACGGGCTGGACGAGGGCCTGGTGACGGACATGAAGCCCAAGCTGTATTCTCTGGGCGTTAGAGCGAAGCTCAGGCAGGTGTACATGGTCGCTAAGGAGGTGGAAGAAGGGAGAAGATTCTTTGATGCTATGCGGAGCACCAGCCGCGGCAGCGAGCGGCGGCGACCAGCGTGGGCGGCACCTGAAGGAAGGAGGAAGGAGGAGGAAGAGCGCACCCGGGGAGAAGACCGGCGGCACTGTCACCAGTGTGGGGAAGTGGGCCATATCCGCCGAGATTGTGTGGCGGAGAAGACGTGCGACATCTGCAGGCAGAAGGGATACCTGAAGAGGGATTGCCCGAGGGCGCCTACCTGCGCGGGCTGTGGACGGAGAGGGCACACAGAGGAACAGTGCTATAGTGAAGGAAGACGAGACCGGAGTAAATCCAGCAGGGAGCAACAGCTGGAGCAGGAGCTGAAGAAGCTCCGCGCGCAGTTGGGTAAGGCAGAAATCAGTGAAGACCCCGAACGAGCGATGATGGCGTGGGAAGATGATGAGGAGGATTCGGATGAGGAAGAGCCAGAGCGCGCGTATGTGGCTATAGTACCACGGGCACGGGAAGAGCTGGGACTGCGAAGTGGAGGGAAGGACGGCAGAGCAGAACTGAAAACATATGGACGGAGAATGAAGGATAAGACAGAATCGGAACCGATAGGAGGAAGGGCGAAGAGAAGGCCGGAGGAGAGGCTGCTGTGCCAGCCAATAGCAATACAAGTGGAGGCTGGAGCAATCGCAGTGAAAGGCATAAGAGTGAACAACATGGTGGTGGATACGGGGGCACAGAGTGTGCTGCTGGGACGCAAGCTAAGTGAGCAGCTGCAACGCAAGGAAGGAGTGGAGGTCCAGGAGAAGGGAATGCTTATCATGACGGCAGAAGGTGGGGCACCCAAATGGATGCCCAGTACGAAGGAGCCGCTGGAGGTAGTGTTGCTGCCGGGCAAGGAGCAGGAAACCCGCATAAGAGTGCAGTGCTGCCTTACCGAATCGGATGACTATGACATGCTGCTCGGTATGGAGCTTTTGTATAAGGTGGGAGCTAACATCTGCACCTGGCGCGAGCAGCTGCTGTTTCGCACCGAATTTTGGGAGGAGGATGTTGGTGTAAGGGCCTAATAAACTCAAGCTATTAGGACTTAATCAAACTTAAAACCTCTCCTCGGGGTCACCTCCAAGGGTCCCTGGGTGCCTGGTACAAGACCAGCCCCTATCCTCGGGTCCGAGTTTGTAGAGAGAGGGATCAAGAAGGACTTAGTCAAAACAGCAAGAGTACCTTGAACGTCGCGCAGCGTGCCGTGCAGACCGTCGATCGGATTAAGCTGAGAATTCGCTATATCGAAGCTCGCTCCAAGAGCTTTAAAATGAGCCAAGTTGCCTCGCGAAAAGTTCTGCCATTACGAAGTTATGGCTCAGACAGCGTTTGCCTAGCGTTGGAGTGCTAGCATACTAGCGTTGACTCGGGTAGCATTCCGCCGTCGAATAGCGCAGAAACGAAATTCCAGCGAGGAAGGAATTCGCATGAATCAATTTGACTATATTCAGGTACAAACAGAGAAGGATTAAATAGTTCTAGCTAGCAAGGACATTGGGAATCAACCTGGGAACAACCAGGGATGATCCCAAATAATTCCAAGCAACAGAACCAACCTGGCTGGACAAAATAGCAGGTGGTAGGTTGGTAAACAACCTCTGGTTCTGTTTTTCCAACCTGGGAAAACAACAACCAGGTTCAGGTTCTAAAAACAGAACCTGTTTTGTCTTTGCCCAACCAGCCAAATGCTGGTTCCGCTGGTTTCCCCTGGCCTTGTAGCATGCAGATACAGACAAACAACATCCAACCTTCACCTAAATTGTACCCCTATAGTGCCTTCCCTGCTACACTATAGTTAACCAAACAAAACAGTACAATTTCGAGTTGGATAGAACTGAATCTGCGCAATCAACTCAATCGAACTGCAAAGCTTCCATCTTGGGTTCCTTTGCGAGCTCGTCCTTTCTGCTTGCACTGTTCATAGCGCGTACAATGTTGTGCCGAAGCGCACATTGCGCGAGTACCTGCAAATGCATCAAGCGAAAAATGCGAAAGCAAACAAACACACGAACACACCATTCACACGCAAATGCATTCGCACACGCATACTCGTACAAACAGACGGCAGGATGTCGTGCAATGTGCATTTGCACCCAACACACTCCCCCTCAGCCTGCCGGCTGCATCCCCGTCATTCCATGCTAGTTCATGCTCATTCCACTCATGCGCACACAACGCCAATGAGGCTCATCCGCAAGCCTCTTGGTGAGAAAGTCTGCTGGCTGCTGGTGAGTCTTGATGTAGATCGGATGCACCGTCCCCCTCTTCACCTCCTTACGCAGCCAGTGCCACTTGATACGCATGTGCTTGTTCAGCCCATGAAGCACAGCGTTTCTGGCCATCCCAAGAGCCCCCTTGCTATCACAAAACAGCGGCGTAGCAACTTTCTGCTCCTAGCCAATCTCCTCTAACAGCCTCCTCAGCCAAATCACCTCCTTCACCTCATGGAACATCGCCATGTACTCTGATTCTACGGAAGAGAGTGCCGTCTCCGTCTGCTTCTTGGACCTCCAACTAACAGGTCCTCCCCCAACTACGCAGATGTATCCTCCCACAGATGAGGAATCCTCCTTCTCAGAAGCCCATGTAGCATCGGTAAAGCAAGTGAGAAATAGCTTGCCTTCTCCAAGCCTCTCCCCCTTCTCTTTCAGCACCTCCACCCCTTTCTGCTTCACCTGTGCAGATGCGGAGTATTGAACTCCAATGCTTGGGTGAGAGTTCAGGTACTTCACCACACGCTCAGCTGCATCCACCTGCTCCTCTGATGGATTCTGCACCACCCTAGCCAGCTGCCCAACCGAGAAAGAGATGTCGGGCCTCGTGTGAACTGCTGCGTACAAGAGGCTGCCCACTAAGGACTGAAATTGCTGCTGCTCTTCAGCTTCAACCCCTTCATCCTCTGCAGCCTTCACAAGCTTGAATTCTGCTGGCAGGGGAGTTGCAACCTTGCGCTCATTCTCAATCCCATACTTCTCCCCCAGCTCCTTGATGAACTTCTCCTGGTGCAGCTTCAACCACCTGTGATCTGGATCCCTCTCCACGTGCATCCCGAGGTAGTACTTTACCTCCCCAAGGTTCTTGCACTTGAAGTTTTCCATCAGTTGCTGCTGCACTTTCTGGATCTCCTTCATGCTGCTGCTGAAGAGAAGAATGTCGTCCACATAGACCAGAAACAGCACCAGCTTCTCCCCCTCACCCTTGAGAAAGAGGCTCTCATCACAGCTGCTGGTCCTGAATCCCATCTCCTCTAAAACAGCTGCCAACTTCTGGTACCAGCAGCGTGGCGCCTGCTTCAAGCCGTAGATGGACTTGTTGAGCTTGCACACCCTGCCCGTACCATCCTCATACCCAGGCGGCTGCGTCATGTACACATCCTCCTCTAAAATCCCATTCAGGAATGCCGTTGAAATATCCATCTGAATGATGAATTTCCCACTAACAGCTGCATCTGCCAACAAGACACGGAGGGTAGGGGGTTTGGCAGTGGGAGCAAAGATCTCGTTGAAGTCCTGCTTCTCCTTCTGCATAAACCCCTTCGCCACCAGCCTACTCTTGTAGATGGTGACCTGCCCCTTGTCATCGGTCTTGATCCTCAGCACCCACTTGCATTGTATCGCTTTCTTCCCATCAGGCAGCACCACCAGATCCCATGTCCTATTCTCCAGCAGACTCTGGTACTCAGCATCCCTAGAAGCCAGCCACTTGTCCCTATCTGGTCCAGCTAATGCCTCCTCCATGCTAGCTGGTTCCTCTGGTGCAGGGGCAAGAAAACAGTACGCAGGCTCATCCTCCTCATCCGGGTCATAGCCATGAGGTAGAATCAGCAATGCCTCTTCGGTCCCTAGCTGCTGCTCTGCTGCATCAGTTCCTGCAGTCAGCTTCTTAGTAGCCATACGGGTACGTCCTGGCCTGGAGACGGGTGTCTCCCATCCCTTCATAACGACACCCTTCGGCTTCTTAGTTTTTCCCTGCTGCTTCTCTCCTCCCTCGGGTCCAGCAGCTCCACTAGTGCTGCCGCCAGTTTCCACACAATTTTCTCCACCAGCAGATGCCTCCTGTACCTTCTCTCCATCACCATTTCCAGCAGCTGCCTCCTCTCCCTCCTCCCACACACTAGGAGTCAGGTCCAGCTGCATGGTGATCTGCTCCATCTGCTGGGACACCCTTGCCTCCGGCTGTTTCTCCCAGCTCCCATACATCATGCCCTCAATGAATTTCACATCCCTGCTGTCAAACAACACACCCTTGGATGGTTCCCACAGCAGCCATCCCTTGCTCTCAGCAGCCAGCCCCAAATGCACACACCAGATTGCACTCGCCCCCAACTTACTGCGGTAGATCTTGGGGACGTGGGCGACTGCCATGCAACCGAACACCCTCAGCATGTCCACCGGCGGCTTCCTCCCAAGCCACCTCTCCAACGGCACCCACGAGTCATCCCCAACCTTGGTGAGCACCCTGTTCCTAGCGACAGTGGCGTGCCGGACAGCATGAGGCCACATAGAATTGCTCAGCCCAGATTCTATGAGCAGCGCCCTAGCTGTCTCCAGAATGGTCCGGTTTGCCCGTTCTGCTACACCATTGGACTGTGGGGTATAAGCCGTGGTCAGCTCTCTCTGGATGCCCTGCTTCTTGAGCCAGGCCGTCATTTCAGCTCCAAGGAACTCACCACCCCGGTCTGTCCTAATCCGCTTCACTACACACTCCGCCTGCTTCTCCACGAATGACAGCCAATCGTCCCGTATCGTGGAGGCGGCGTGGTCCTTCTGCTTCAGCGGATACGCCCACATCAGCCTGCTCCAGTCATCCACAATTGTAAGAAAATACCGCTCCCCCTTGTGCCCTTGCACCGGCAGCGGCCCCACCAAGTCCATGTGGACCAGCTCCAAAGGCTTCTTGCTCCTGCCAGCCACACTATGGAAAGGGAAACGGGTGAACTTTGAAAGCAAACAGATTTCACAGTTGTCATCGGGTGGCTGTCCGTTCAGCTTCAGACCCTTAACGGCTCCATCCTTCTCCAGCTGCTTCAGCAAAGGCATTGCCACATGCCCTAAGCGCCGGTGTGCCGTTGCCCAATCTGTCTCCCCAGATCTGGCCGACACTTTCACACCAACCCCTCCAATGGCATTGCACTCCCCCTGGGATGCAGACCCCTCTCCAGCCTGCCCCCCACCATGCCACGCCAGGGCCGGCAGCTGCCACATAGATCTGTACACGTCCTTGCTCTCGTGCAGATCCCAAAGCACCCGATTGCCCAGCTTCCCCTTATAAGTGCGTGCCCCATCCGTGTTGGTGTTCACCCCAGCCTTGCCAAGCTTACGGAGGGAGATAAGGTTGGCCTTCAGGTCGGGGACGAAGAGAACGTCGTGCAGCACCACCGGCTTGCCATCCGCTCCCTTAAACGCAGCTCGTCCCGCACCAGCCACCTTCAACATGTGTCCAGAGGCGGAGCACACTTCATTGATCGGTGCAGCTCGTACTTCGTCCAGCAGGTCCTTGCGCGGCGTCATCGTCCAAGCAGCGCCTGTGTCCAACACCCAATAGTCTAGGGGGTGCAGCTCTGCTCCAACTTTGGCAGAGGCGTCTCCTTGCTCCCCCTTGTCTCCCACATGGAAGAACTGGCCTGCGGTGCGCTCCTTCTTCTTCTCCGCACCACCGTTGCTCTTCGGGGTGTTGTCGGACGAATCAGCGACCATGTTCGCGCCGTTTTTCTGGTTCCTCCGCGCGCCGCCATCCTGGTGACGATTCTGGGGGGTCCATCCATCGGGTTTCTTATAGCACAAAAACCAGGGGTGCCCTTCCTTCTCACAATACCAGCAACTCCCTTTCATTTTGCCACCAGCACCCGACTTGCCCCCACGTCCAGATTTCGCACCGCGACCCCAACCGGTACCTCCTTGTTGGTCGTTGGAGTCGTCGTCTTTCTTTGCACCGCGTCCAGCACCACCGAAGCCACGTCCTCTGCCATTACGAAGTTATGGCTCAGACAGCGTTTGCCTAGCGTTGGAGTGCTAGCATACTAGCGTTGACTCGGGTAGCATTCCGCCGTCGAATAGCACAGAAACGAAATTCCAGCGAGGAAGGAATTCGCATGAATCAATTTGACTATATTCAGGTACAAACAGAGAAGGATTAAATAGTTCTAGCTAGCAAGGACATTGGGAATCAACCTGGGAACAACCAGGGATGATCCCAAATAATTCCAAGCAACAGAACCAACCTGGCTGGACAAAATAGCAGGTGGTAGGTTGGTAAACAACCTCTGGTTCTGTTTTTCCAACCTGGGAAAACAACAACCAGGTTCAGGTTCTAAAAACAGAACCTGTTTTGTCTTTGCCCAACCTGCCAAATGCTGGTTCCGCTGGTTTCCCCTGGCCTTGTAGCATGCAGATACAGACAAACAACATCCAACCTTCACCTAAATTGTACCCCTATAGTGCCTTCCCTGCTACACTATAGTTAACCAAACAAAACAGTACAATTTCGAGTTGGATAGAACTGAATCTGCGCAATCAACTCAACCGAACTGCAAAGCTTCCATCTTGGGTTCCTTTGCGAGCTCGTCCTTTCTGCTTGCACTGTTCATAGCGCGTACAATGTTGTGCCGAAGCGCACATTGCGCGAGTACCTGCAAATGCATCAAGCAAAAAATGCGAAAGCAAACAAACACACGAACACACCATTCACACGCAAATGCATTCGCACACGCATACTCGTACAAACAGACGGCAGGATGTCGTGCAATGTGCATTTGCACCCAACAGAGGATAGGCCGTTAGGAGAACTGCCAGTAAGATTTGTGAAGACAGAACCAAAAAAAGCGTGGAGGGCAAGTACGGAGTTGCCTAAGCCTGGATGGGGGAAGAAGGGAGGAGAAAACAGAAGGAGTGAGGGATCTGAGGGATTGACGGGGCCGAAATTCTTAAAGAACCGAGGAGTGACCTTGGTAGAGCTGTTCTGGGGGTTGGGAGCAGGATTGGCAGCAGCGCTAGAAGCGGGTTTGGAGATAAAAAGGTGGATATATGTGGAAATTGATCCTGTGGTAAGAAGGATGGCGTGGGAGCACGCGAGACAGCTGCAGGAGAAGTACCCAGCTCAACTCCAGAGGCGAGTGATAAAGGAGGCAAGGCAGGGGACGACGTGGAATGTCACGGAGATTATCAAGGAAATGGTGCGCTCCTGGGGAGAAGTAGATCTGCTGGTGGCTGGATGGGAATGCCAAGGTACTTCTCGGGCGGGCAAGGGAAAGGGATTGCAAGATGAGAGGACAGGATTGCTCAGCAAGCTGCTGGAAATCATGGCCTGGATGAAGGAAGGAGACAGCAAGTATGCATACGTCATTGAGCATGTGGACATGGATGGAGACATGCGGGAGCCAGTCAGGGAGGTGAAGGAACTGGTGGAAGCCTGCCTGGGGAGAGGCGTGAGCTGGGACGGCGCTCAGTCGGGAGCTAGGTGCCATCGCGTGCGCCGCTTCTGGCAGAACGTGATACCAGGAAGGGAGCTGAAGGAAAGAGTGTGAAGGGTGGTGCGAGAGCAAGACAGGACAATGCAGGACATCCTAGAACCAGGGAGAGTGGCGGCAGAGGTGGTCAAACGAGACCATTCAAGACAGTACCAATGAGTAAGCGCGATACTTACCCAAATGAGTGGTACCCAGAGTAAGGGTGATACTAAGCCAAATGAGTGGTACCAAGAGTAAGCGCATTACTTACCCATATGAGTGGTACCAAGAGTAAGCGCGTTACTTAGCCAAATATGTGGTACCAAGAGTAAGGGTGATACTAAGCCAAATGAGTGGTACCAAGAGTAAGCGCGTTACTTAGCCAATTAATCGTACCAAGAGTAAGCGCATTACTCAGCCATATGAGTTGTACGTAGAGTAAACGCGCTTCTTAATCATTACTTAGCCATATGTGGTACCAAAAGTAATCGCGTTATATATCCAAATGAGTGGTATTAAGAGTAAGCGCGTTACTTAGCCAAATGAGTGGTACCAAGAGTAAGCGCGTTACTTACCCAAATGAGTGGTAGCTAGAGTAAGCATGTTACTTAGCCATATGACTGGTACCAGAAGTTAGCACGTTAATTACCCAAAAAGTGCTACCGACAGTAAGTGCGCTACCTAGCCTTATGAGTGGTACCAAGAATAAGCGCGTTACTTAGCCATATGAGTGGTACCAATAGTAAGAGCATTACTTAGCCATATGAGTGGTACTTTCAAGCGTATCTGCTTTACTTAGCCATATGAGTGGTACCAAGAGTAAGCGCGTTACTTAGCCATATGAGTGGTACCAAGAGTAAGCGCGTTACCTAGCCGTACGAGTGGTACCAAGAGTGAGTGCGTTACTTACCCAAATGAGTGGTACGAAGAGTCAGCACGTTACTTAGCCAAATGAGTGGTACCAAGAGTAAGCGTGTTACATAGTCATATGACTTGTACCAAGAAAAAACGCTTTACTTAGCCAAATGAGTGGTACCACGAGAAAGCGCATTACTAAGCCAAATGAGTGGTACAAAGAGTAAGCGTATTACTTAGACATATGATTGGTACAAAGAGTAAGCGTATTACTTAGCCAAATAAGTTGTACCAAGAGCAAGCGCGTTTCTTAGCCATATGATTTGTACCAAGAGTAAACGCGTTACTTAGCCAAATGAGTGGTACCAAGAGTAAGCGCGTTACTTAGCCATATGAGCGGTACCCAGAGTAAGCGCGTTACTTCGCCAAATGAGTGGTACCTAGAGTAAGCGTGATACCTAGCCATATGATTGGTATCAGGAGTAAGAACGTTAATTAGTCATATGAGTGGTACCAAGAGTAAGCGTGTTTGTCGTACTATTAAGCTTGGTTTTGAACCAGAGCTGAAGTAGTGCAGCAGCAAGGGTAAGTTTGTGGAGCTTGCTTTTATTTGTTTTCGTTTCACTGTGTACTGTACTACACTGTTCTTGCTATTTCGTTTTGGGAGGAGTTGTTGGCCAGATTTCGAGGGGGTTGGTGTGCTCAAGGCGCGAGGGAATTGGGAGGAGAAACCCAATGCATGCGGTGCGGAGCTGGATGGCGGTGGGGAAGCTGGTCTCCAGCTAGCTCGTAGGTAGCCAGCTAGCACCTTGGAAGTGCGCCGAAGAGGGTTCTTCGCGCACCAGGAGCTAGAGGGCCACTCTAGGGGTAGCACGGATAGATCTGACAGGGGTCCAAACATTCTACTCGCTTTTTGCTTGTTTGTTCCTTTCGTACTGCAAATTTGACTTCAATTCGAAGCTAGCAGTGTTAGGAGCTCGAGAAATAGTCTGCGCACAGCACTGGTATTGCGGGGCTTGTTCCAGGGATGCATGGCCACTGAGGGGAGAGAAGAGGACGAGATGTAACCTGGGACAGGGATGGGGAAGGCAGAAAGCAGAAAAGGGAAGATGAGACAAGATTGGGAAAGAGGGGGACAGGAAGGGCAGCACGAGCGCCAGAGAGGAGCAGAGCGTGAGGTTACGACATGTTACTTAGCCATATGACTGGTACCAAGAGTAAGCGCGTTACCTAGCCATATGTGTGGTACCAAGAATAATCCCGCTATTTAGCCATATGAGAGGTACCAAGCGTAAGCGCTTTACTTAGCCATATGAGTGGTACCAAGAGTAAGCGCGTTACTTTGCTTAATGACTGGTACCAAGAGTAAGCGTGTTACTTAGCCATATGAGTGGTACTTAGAGTAAGCGAGTTACTTAATCAAATGAGTGGTATCAAGAATAAGCGCGTTACCTAGTAAAATAATTTAAAAGAAGCACGTTACTTAGCGAAAAGAGTGGTATGAAGAGTAAACGCGTTACATAGCTATATGAGTGGTACCAAGAGTTTGCGCGTTATTTTGCGAATGAGTAGTACCTAGAGTAAGCGCGATCCCTGTTGGTGTAAGGGCCTAAAAAACTCAAGCTATTAGGACTTAATCAAACTTAAAACCTCTCCTCGGGGTCACCTCCAAGGGTCCCTGGGTGCCTGGCACAAGACCAGCCCCTATCCTCGGGTCCGAGTTTGTAGAGAGAGGAACCAAGAATGACTTAGCCAAAATAGCAAGAGTACCTTGAACGTCGCGCAGCGTGCCGTGCAGACCGTCGATCGGATTAAGCTGAGAATTTTCTATATCGAAGCTCTCTCCAAGAGCTTTAAAATAAGCCACGTAGCCTCGCGAATTGTTCTGCCATTACGAAGTTATGGCTCGGACAGCGTTTGCCTAGCGTTGGAGTGCTAGCGTACTAGCGTTGACTCGGGTAGCATTCCGCCGTCGAACCGTGTAGAAACAAAATTCCAGCAAGGAAGGAATTCGCATGAATCAATTGACTATATCCAGGTACAAACAGAGAAGGAATAAATAGTTCTAGCTAGCAAGGACCTTGGGAATCAACCTGGGAACAACCAGGGATGATCCCAAATAATTCCAAGCAACAGAACCAACCTGGCTGGACAAAATAGCAGGTGGTACAACCTCTGGTTCTGTTTTTCCAACCTGGGAAAACAACAACCAGGTTCAGGTTCAAAAAACAGAACCTGTTTTGTCTTTGCCCAACCAGCCAAATGCTGGTTCTGCTGGTTTCCCCTGGCCTTGTAGCATGCAGATACAGATAAACAACATCCAACCTTCACCTAAATTGTACCCCTATAGTGCCTGCCTTGCTACACTATAGTCAACCAAACATAACAGTACAATTTCGAGTTGGATAGAACTGAATCTGCGCAATCAATTCAACCGAACTGCAAAGCTTCCATCTTGGGTTCCTTTGCGAGCTCGTCCTTTCTGCTTGCACTGTTCATAGCGCGTACAATGTTGTGCCGAAGCGCACATTGCGCGAGTACCTGCAAATGCTTCAAGCGAAAATTGCGAAAGCAAACAAACACACGAACACACCATTCACACGCAAATGCATTCGCACACGCATACTCGTACAAACAGACGGCAAGATGTCGTGCAATGTGAATTTGCACCCAACAATCCCACCCATAGGAGTGGTACCAAGAGTAAGCGCGTTACTTAGCCATATGATTTGTATGAAGAGTAAGCGCGTTACTTAGCCATATGAGTGGTACCAAGAGTAAGCGCGTTACTTAGCCATATGAGTGGTACCAAGAGTAAGCGCGTTACTTTCAAATGGGTGGTACCTAGAGCAAGAATGATATTTAGCCATATGAGTGGTACCAAGAGTAAGAACGAAATTTAGCCATATGACTGGTACCAAGAGTAAGCGTGTTACTTAGCCATATGACTGGTGCCAAGAGTAAGCACGTTACTTAGCCATATGAGTGGTACCAACGGTAAGCGCGATACTTAGCCATATATGTGGTACCGAGATTATGCGTGCTAGTTAGCCATAGGAATAGTACCAAAAGTAGGCGCATTACCTAGCCTTATGAGTAGTACCAACAGTAAGCGCGTTACTTAGCTGAATGACAGGTACCAAGAGAAAGCGTGTTACTTAGCTATATCAGTGGTACCAAGAGTAAGCTTGTTACATTGCCATATAAGTGGTACCAAGAAGAAGCGCGTTTCTTAGCCAAATGAGTGGTACCAAGAGTATGGGCGATACTAAGCCAAATGAGTGGTACCAAGAGTAAGCGTGTTACGTAGCAAATTAAATGGTACCAAGAGTAAGCGCATTACTTACCCATATGAGTGGTACCATGAGTAAGCGTGCTACTTAGAAAAATGACCCAAGAGAACCAGGTTACTTAACCAAATGAGTGGTACCTAGAGTAAGCGCGATACCTAGCCATATGAGTGGTACCAAGAGTAAGTGCGTTACTTAGCCATATGATTGGTACCAAGAGTAAGCGCGTTACTTTGCCATATGAGTGGTACTAAGAGTAAGCGTGTTACATAGCCATGTAAGTGGTACCGAGAAAAACCGCGTTTCTTAGCCAAATGAGTGGTACCAAGAGTAAGCGCGTTACTTAGCCAAATGAGTGGTACCAAGAGTAAGCACGCTACGTAGTCAAGTGAGTGGTACCAAGAGAAGCAGGTTACTTAGCCAAATAAGTGGTACCAAAAACAAGCGCGTTACTTAGCCATATGAGTGGTACTAAGAGTATGCGTGTTACCTAGCCAAATGAGTGGTACCTAGAGTAAGCATGCTACTTAGCCATAGGAATGGTACCAAGAGTAAGCGGGTTACTTACTCATATGACTGGTACCAAAAGTAAGCGAGTTACCTAGCCAGGTACCAAGAGTAAGCGTGTTACGTAGCCAAATGAGTGGTACCAAAAGTAAGCGCGATACTATGCCATATGAGTGGTACCAGGAGTAAGCGCTTTACTTAGCCAAATGAGTGGTACCTAGAAAAAGGGCGTTACCTAGTCATATTAGTGGTACCATTAGTGAGCGCGTTAACTAAGCCAAATGAGTGGTACCAAGAGTAAGCGTGTTACATAGCCATATGAGTGGTACGAAAAAAAAAACGAGTTTCTTAGCCAAATGAGAGAATCAAGAGATAGGGCATTACTAAGCCAAATGAGTGGTACCAGGAGAAGCACGTTACTTAGCCAAATGAGTGGTTCCAAAAGTTAGCGCGTTACTTAGCCAAATGAGTGGTTCCAAAAGTTAGCGCGTTACTTAGCCAAATGAGTAATACCAAGAATAAGCAGTTACTTAGCCATATGAGTAGTACCAAGAGAAAGCGTGTTACTTAGCCATATGAGTGGTACCAAGAGTAAGCGCGTTACTTAGCCAATTAAACGGTACCAAGAGTAAGCGCGTTACTTAGCCAAATGAGTGGTACCAAGAGTAAGCGTGTTACATAGCCAAATGAGTGGTACCGAGTAATGCACATTATTTATCCAAATGAGTGGTACCAAGAGTAAACTCATTACTCAGCCAAATGAATGGTACCAATAGTAAGCGCGCGACTAAGCAATATGAGTGGTGCCAAGAATAAGCGCGTTATTTAGCCATATGAGTGGTACCGAGAGTAAGCGCGTTACTTAGCCAAATGAGTATTACCTAGAGTGAGCGCGATTCTTTGTCATATGAGTTGTACCAAGAGTAAGCGTGTTACCTAGCCTTATGAGTAGTACCAGGAGTAAGGGCGTTACTTAGACATATAAGTGGTACCAAGAGTAAGCGCGTTACTTAGCCATATGAGTGGTACTTAGAATAAGCGTGTTACATAGCCATATGAGTGTTATCAGGAAAAAGCGCGTTATTTAACCAAATGAGTGGTTCCAAGAGTAAGGGCGTTACTAATCCAAATGAATGGTACCAAGAGTAAGCGCTTTACTTAGCCAAATGAGTGGTACCAAGAGTAAGCGCGTTACTTAGCCATATGAGTGGTACCAAGAGTAAGCGCGTTACTTAGCCAAATGAGTGGTACCAAGAGTAAGCGCGTTACTTAGCCATATGAGTGGTACCAAGAGTAAGCGCGTTACTTAGCCATATGAGTGCTACCCAAAGTCAGAGCGTTACTTTGACAAATGAGTGGTACCTAGAGAAAGCGCGATACCTCGCCATATGAGTAGTACCAAGAGTAAGGGCGTTTTTTTAGCCATATGATTGGTACCAAGAGTAAGCGCGTTACTTAGGTATATGAGTGGTACCAAGAATAAGCGCGTTACTTAGCAATATGAGTGGTACCCAGAGTGAGCGCGATACTTTACCAAATAAGTGGTACCTAGAGTAAGCGCGGTATTTAGCCAAATGAGTGGTACAAAGAGTAAGCGTGTTATGTAGCCATATGGTTGGTACCAAGTGTAAGCGCGTTACATAGCCAAAAGAGTGGAACCAAGAGAAAGCACGTTACTTAGCCATATGACTGGTAAAAAAAGTAAGCGCGCTACCTAGCCAAATGAGTGGTACCAAGAGTAAGCGCTTAACTTAGCCATATGAGTGGTACCAAGAGTAAGCGCGTTACTTTTCTATATGAGTGGTACCAAAAGTAAGCGCGTTAGTTAGCCACATGAATTGTACCAACAGTAAGCGTTGCCATATAGGTTGTACCTAGATAAAGCACATTACTTGCCGTATGAATGGTACCAAGAGTAAGCGCGTTACTTTGCCATATGAGTGGTACAAAGAGTAAGCGCGTTACTTAGCCATATGACTGGTATCAAAAGTAGGCGCGTTATCTAGCCTTATGTGTGGTACCAAGAGTAAGCGCGTTACTTAGCCAAATGATTAGTACCAAAAGTAAGCGCGTTACATAGTCATATGAGTGGTACCAAGAAAAGGGCGTTACTTAGCCAAATGAGAGGTACCAAGAGAAGCACGTTAGTTAGCCAAATGAGTGGTACCAAAAGTAAGCGCATTACTAAGGCATATGAGTGGTACCAGGAGTAAGCGCCTTAATTAGCCATATGAGTGGTACCAAGAGTAAGCGTGTTACATAGCCATATGAGCGGTACAATAAAAAAGCGCGTTACTAGCCAAATGAGTGGAACCAAGAGAAAGGGCGTTACTAAGCCAAATGAGAGGTACCAAGTGAAGCACGTAACTTAGCCAAATGAGTAGTACCAATAGTAAGCGCATTACCTAGCCATATGACTGGTACCAATAGTAAGCGTGCTACCTAGCCATATGAGTGGCACCAATAATAAGCAGTTACTTAGCCATATGAGTGGTACCAAGAGTAAGCGCGTTACTTAGCCATATGAGTGGTTCCAAGAGCAAGCGCGTTACTTAGCCAAATAAATGGTACCAAGAGTAAGCGAGTTAGTAAGCCAAATGAGTGGTACCAAGAGTAAGCGTGTTACAAGGCCATATGAATGGTACCAAGAAAAAGGGCGTTACTTAGCCAAATGAGTGGTTCCTAGAGTAAGCGCGATACTTGGTACTAAGAATAAGCGTGTTACATAACCATATGAGTGGTACCTAAAGTAAGCGCGATACTTAGCCATATGAGTGGTACCAAGAGTAAGCGTGTTACCTAGCCTTATGAGTGGTACCAAGAGTTAGCGCGTTACTTAGCCATATGAGTGGTACCAAGAGTAAGCGTATTACATAGCCAAATGAGTGGTACCAAGAGTAAGCGCGTTACTATGACAAATAAGTGGTACCAAGAGTAAGCGCTTTACTTAGCCAAATGAGTGGTACCAGGAGTAGGCGCGTTACTTAGCCATATGAGTGGTACCAAGAGTAAGCGCGATATTTTACCAAATTAGTGCTACCAAGAGATGTTGGGTGCAAATGCACATTGCACGACATCCTGCCGTCTGTTTGTATGAGTATGCGTGTGCGAATGCATTTGCGTGTGAATGGTGTGTTTGTGTGTTTGTTTGCTTTCGCATTTTTTCGCTTGATGCATTTGCAGGTACTTGCGCAATGTGCGCTTCGGCACAACATTGTATGCGCTATGAACAGTGCAAGCAGAAAGGACGAGCTCGCAAAGGAACCCAAGATGGAAGCTTTGCAGTTCGGTTGAGTTGATTGCGCAGATTCAGTTCTATCCAACTCGAAATTGTACTGTTTTGTTTGGTTAACTATAGTGTAGCAGGGAAGGCACTATAGGGGTACAATTTAGGTGAAGGTTGGATGTTGTTTGTCTGTATCTGCATGCTACAAGGCCAGGGGAAACCAGCGGAACCAGCATTTGGCTGGTTGGGCAAAGACAAAACAGGTTCTGTTTTTAGAACCTGAACCTGGTTGTTGTTTTCCCAGGTTGGAAAAACAGAACCAGAGGTTGTTTACCAACCTACCACCTGCTATTTTGTCCAGCCAGGTTGGTTCTGTTGCTTGGAATTATTTGGGATCATCCCTGGTTGTTCCCAGGTTGATTCCCAAGGTCCTTGCTAGCTAGAACTATTTAATCCTTCTCTGTTTGTACCTGAATATAGTCAAATTGATTCAAGCGAATTCCTTCCTCGCTGGAATTTCGTTTCTGCGCTATTCGACGGCGGAATTGTTGGGTGCAAATGCACATTGCACGACATCCTGCCGTCTGTTTGTACGAGTATGCGTGTGCGAATGCATTTGTGTGTGAATGGTGTGTTCGTGTGTTTGTTTGCTTTCGCATTTTTTCGCTTGATGCATTTGCAGGTACTTGCGCAATGTGCGCTTCGGCACAACATTGTACGCACTATGAACAGTGCAAGCAGAAAGGACGAGCTCGCAAAGGAACCCAAGATGGAAGCTTTGCAGTTCGGTTGAGTTGATTGCGCAGATTCAGTTCTATCCAACTCGAAATTGTACTGTTTTGTTTGGTTAACTATAGTGTAGCAGGGAAGGCACTATAGGGGTACAATTTAGGTGAAGGTTGGATGTTGTTTGTCTGTATCTGCATGCTACAAGGCCAGGGGAAACCAGCGGAACCAGCATTTGGCTGGTTGGGCAAAGACAAAACAGGTTCTGTTTTTAGAACCTGAACCTGGTTGTTGTTTTCCCAGGTTGGAAAAAACAGAACCAGAGGTTGTTTACCAACCTACCACCTGCTATTTTGTCCAGCCAGGTTGGTTCTGTTGCTTGGAATTATTTGGGATCATCCCTGGTTGTTCCCAGGTTGATTCCCAAGGTCCTTGCTAGCTAGAACTATTTAATCCTTCTCTGTTTGTACCTGAATATAGTCAAATTGATTCAAGCGAATTCCTTCCTCGCTGGAATTTCGTTTCTGCGCTATTCGACGGCGGAATGCTACCCGAGTCAACGCTAGTATGCTAGCACTCCAACGCTAGGCAAACGCTGTCCGAGCCATAACTTAGTAATGGCAGAACTTTTCGCGAGGCAACTTGGCTCATTTTAAAGCTCTTGGAGCGAGCTTCGATATAGCGAATTCTCAGCTTAATCCGATCGACGGTCTGCACGGCACGCTGCGCGACGTTTACGAAGGTGTTCTTGCTGTTTTGACTAAGTCCTTCTTGATCCCTCTCTCTACAAACTCGGACCCGAGGATAGGGGCTGGTCTTGTACCAGGCACCCAGGGACCCTTGGAGGTGACCCCGAGGAGAGGTTTTAAGTTTGATTAAGTCCTAATAGCTTGAGTTTATTAGGCCCTTACACCAACAAGCTGGTATCAGAGCTGCGTTATAGTGATCCTCGTTATAGGTAGCTATGGCGGGCAACACCTCGGCGGGAGCTGGTGAATCTTCAGCCCAAGATCGTAGCGGCAGCCAAGATTCTGGTCTTTCAGCGCCAAGGGGAGCGCGAACAAACCAGGGCTCGCTTGTCAAGGAGGTGCTGAAGAATTTCACCGTCGAGAAGTTCAATGGTGAGGGCTATGATGATTGGGCCTGGAAAATGCAATTATATTTCCGTCAGATCGGTTTGCTGAAACTAATGATTGGGGAGGAGCCTAGACCGAGTGACCCCACGCTGCAGGAAGATTGGGACGAGCGCTCCTCGGCTGGCTACTATTTGATGTCGCAGAGTTTGGAGCTGAACCAGCGTCACCACGTCATGCACCTGCTGCCGGAGGTTGAATGCGGTCCGAAGGCGTGGACCGTGTTGAAGGAGCTGCACGCCCCGACCTCCGTTGTCGCAACGTTGATGCTGGAGAGGGAGCTGTCCGCGTTGCGCCTGAGCGAGGGAGAGCCGGTGCAACCAGTCCTGGACAAGATGCGCGACCTCTACGCGAAGTTGGCGACCGCGGGAATCACCTACCCGGAGCAGACCAAGTGCTTGAAGATGCTCTCGCTGCTGCCAGAATCGTGGCTTCAATTTACGAGCGGATTGAGCCTGCCGCAGAACCAGAGCTTGTGGACGCGGTGCAAAGAAAGACGACGACTCCAACGACCAACAAGGAGGTACCGGTTGGGGTCGCGGTGCGAAATCTGGACATGGGGGCAAGTCGGGTGCTGGTGGCAAAATGAAAGGGAGTTGCTGGTATTGTGAGAAAGAAGGGCACCCCTGGTTTTTGTGCTATAAGAAACCCGATGGATGGACCCCCCAGAATCGTCACCAGGATGGCGGCGCGCAGAGGAACCAGAAAAACGGCGCCAACATGGTCGCTGATTCGTCCGACAACAACCCGAAGGGCAACGGTGGTGCGGAGAAGAAGAAGGAGCGCACCGCGGGCCAATTCTTCCATGTGGGAGACAAGGGGGAGCAAGGAGACGCCTCTGCCAAAGTTGGAGCAGAGCTGCACCCCCTAGACTATTGGGTGTTGGACACAGGCGCTGCTTGGACGATGACGCCGCGCAAGGACCTGCTGGACGAAGTACGAGCTGCACCGATCAATGAAGTGTGCTCCGCCTCTGGACACATGTTGAAGGTGGCTGGTGCGGGACGAGCTGCGTTTAAGGGAGCGGATGGCAAGCCGGTGGTGCTGCACGACGTTCTCTTCGTCCCCGACCTGAAGGCCAATCTTATCTCCCTCCGTAAGCTTGGCAAGGCTGGGGTGAACACCAACACGGATGGGGCACGCACTTATAAGGGGAAGCTGGGCAATCGGGTGCTTTGGGATCTGCACGAGAGCAAGGACGTGTACAGATCTATGTGGCAGCTGCCGGCGCTGGCGTGGCATGGTGGGGGGCAGGCTGGAGAGGGGTCTGCATCCCAGGGGGAGTGCAATGCCGTTGGAGGGGTTGGTGTGAAAGTGTCGGCCAGATCTGGGGAGACAGATTGGGCAACGGCACACCGGCGCTTAGGGCATGTGGCAATGCCTTTGCTGAAGCAGCTGGAGAAGGATGGAGCCGTTAAGGGTCTGAAGCTGAACGGACAGCCACCCGATGACAACTGTGAAATCTGTTTGCTTTCAAAGTTCACCCGTTTCCCTTTCCATAGTGTGGCTGGCAGGAGCAAGAAGCCTTTGGAGCTGGTCCACATGGACTTGGTGGGGCCGCTGCCGGTGCAAGGGCACAAGGGGGAGCGGTATTTTCTTACAATTGTGGATGACTGGAGCAGGCTGATGTGGGCGTATCCGCTGAAGCAGAAGGACCACGCCGCCTCCACGATACGGGACGATTGGCTGCCATTCGTGGAGAAGCAGGCGGAGTGTGTAGTGAAGCGGATTAGGACAGACCGGGGTGGTGAGTTCCTTGGAGCTGAAATGACGGCCTGGCTCAAGAAGCAGGGCATCCAGAGAGAGCTGACCACGGCTTATACCCCACAGTCCAATGGTGTAGCAGAACGGGCAAACCGGACCATTCTGGAGACAGCTAGGGCGCTGCTCATAGAATCTGGGCTGAGCAATTCTATGTGGCCTCATGCTGTCCGGCACGCCACTGTCGCTAGGAACAGGGTGCTCACCAAGGTTGGGGATGACTCGTGGGTGCCTTTGGAGAGGTGGCTTGGGAGGAAGCCGCCGGTGGACATGCTGAGGGTGTTCGGTTGCATGGCAGTCGCCCACGTCCCCAAGACCTACCGCAGTAAGTTGGGGGCGAGTGCAATCTGGTGTGTGCATTTGGGGCTGGCTGCTGAGAGCAAGGGATGGCTGCTGTGGGAACCATCCAAGGGTGTGTTGTTTGACAGCAGGGATGTGAAATTCATTGAGGGCATGATGTATGGGAGCTGGGAGAAATAGCCGGAGGCAAGGGTGTCCCAGCAGATGGAGCAGATCACCATGCAGCTGGACCTGACTCCTAGTGTGTGGGAGGAGGGAGAGGAGGCAGCTGCTGGAAATGGTGATGGAGAGAAGGTACAGGAGGCATCTGCTGGTGGAGAAAATGGTGTGGAAACTGGCGGCAGCACTAGTGGAGCTGCTGGACCCGAGGGAGGAGAAAAGCAGCAGGGAAAAACTAAGAAGCCGAAGGGTGTCGTTATGAAGGGATGGGAGACACCCGTCTCCAGGCCAGGACGTACCCGTATGGCTACTAAGAAGCTGACTGCAGGAACTGATGCAGCAGAGCAGCAGCTAGGGACCGAAGAGGCATTGCTGATTCTACCTCATGGCTATGACCCGGATGAGGAGGATGAGCCTGCGTACTGTTTTCTTGCCCCTGCACCAGAGGAACCAGCTAGCATGGAGGAGGCATTAGCTGGACCAGATAGGGACAAGTGGCTGGCTTCTAGGGATGCTGAGTACCAGAGTCTGCTGGAGAATAGGACATGGGATCTGGTGGTGCTGCCTGATGGGAAGAAAGCGATACAATGCAAGTGGGTGCTGAGGATCAAGACCGATGACAAGGGGCAGGTCACCATCTACAAGAGTAGGCTGGTGGCGAAGGGGTTTATGCAGAAGGAGAAGCAGGACTTCAACGAGATCTTTGCTCCCACTGCCAAACCCCCTACCCTCCGTGTCTTGTTGGCAGATGCAGCTGTTAGTGGGAAATTCATCATTCAGATGGATATTTCAACGGCATTCCTGAATGGGATTTTAGAGGAGGATGTGTACAAGCCGCCTGGGTATGAGGATGGTACGGGCAGGGTGTGCAAGCTCAACAAGTCCATCTACGGCTTGAAGCAGGCGCCACGCTGCTGGTACCAGAAGTTGGCAGCTGTTTTAGAGGAGATGGGATTCAGGACCAGCAGCTGTGATGAGAGCCTCTTTCTCAAGGGCGAGGGGGAGAAGCTGGTGCTGTTTCTGGTCTATGTGGACGACATTCTTCTCTTCAGCAGCAGCATGAAGGAGATCCAGAAAGTGCAGCAGCAACTGATGGAAAACTTCAAGTGCAAGAACCTTGGGGAGGTAAAGTACTACCTCGGGATGCACGTGGAGAGGGATCCAGATCACAGGTGGTTGAAGCTGCACCAGGAGAAGTTCATCAAGGAGCTGGGGGAGAAGTATGGGATTGAGAATGAGCGCAAGGTTGCAACTCCCCTGCCAGCAGAATTCAAGCTTGTGAAGGCTGCAGAGGATGAAGGGGTTGAAGCTGAAGAGCAGCAGCAATTTCAGTCCTTGGTGGGCAGCCTCTTGTACGCAGCAGTTCACACGAGGCCCGACATCTCTTTCTCGGTTGGGCAGCTGGCTAGGGTGGTGCAGAATCCATCAGAGGAGCAGGTGGATGCAGCTGAGCGTGTGGTGAAGTACCTGAACTCTCACCCAAGCATTGGAGTTCAATACTCCGCATCTGCACAGGTGAAGCAGAAAGGGGTGGAGGTGCTGAAAGAGAAGGGGGAGAGGCTTGGAGAAGGCAAGCTATTTCTCACTTGCTTTACCGATGCTACATGGGCTTCTGAGAAGGAGGATTCCTCATCTGTGGGAGGATACATCTGCGTAGTTGGGGGAGGACCTGTTAGTTGGAGGTCCAAGAAGCAGACGGAGACGGCACTCTCTTCCGTAGAATCAGAGTACATGGCGATGTTCCATGGGGTGAAGGAGGTGATTTGGCTGAGGAGGCTGTTAGAGGAGATTGGCCAGGAGCAGAAAGTTGCTACACCGCTGTTTTGTGATAGCAAGGGGGCTCTTGGGATGGCCAGAAACGCTGTGCTTCATGGGCTGAACAAGCACATGCGTATCAAGTGGCACTGGCTGCGTAAGGAGGTGAAGAGGGGGACGGTGCATCCGATCTACATCAAGACTCACCAGCAGCCAGCAGACTTTCTCACCAAGAGGCTTGCGGATGAGCCTCATTGGCGTTGTGTGCGCATGAGTGGAATGAGCATGAACTAGCATGGAATGACGGGGATGCAGCCGGCAGGCTGAGGGGGAGTGTGTTGGGTGCAAATGCACATTGCACGACATCCTGCCGTCTGTTTGTATGAGTATGCGTGTGCGAATGCATTTGTGTGTGAATGGTGTGTTCGTGTGTTTGTTTGCTTTCGCATTTTTTCGCTTGATGCATTTGCAGGTACTTGCGCAATGTGCGCTTCGGCACAACATTGTATGCGCTATGAACAGTGCAAGCAGAAAGGACGAGCTCGCAAAGGAACCCAAGATGGAAGCTTTGCAGTTCGGTTGAGTTGATTGCGCAGATTCAGTTCTATCCAACTCGAAATTGTACTGTTTTGTTTGGTTAACTATAGTGTAGCAGGGAAGGCACTATAGGGGTACAATTTAGGTGAAGGTTGGATGTTGTTTGTCTGTATCTGCATGCTACAAGGCCAGGGGAAACCAGCGGAACCAGCATTTGGCTGGTTGGGCAAAGACAAAACAGGTTCTGTTTTTAGAACCTGAACCTGGTTGTTGTTTTCCCAGGTTGGAAAAACAGAACCAGAGGTTGTTTACCAACCTACCACCTGCTATTTTGTCCAGCCAGGTTGGTTCTGTTGCTTGGAATTATTTGGGATCATCCCTGGTTGTTCCCAGGTTGATTCCCAAGGTCCTTGCTAGCTAGAACTATTTAATCCTTCTCTGTTTGTACCTGAATATAGTCAAATTGATTCAAGCGAATTCCTTCCTCGCTGGAATTTCGTTTCTGCGCTATTCGACGGCGGAATGCTACCCGAGTCAACGCTAGTATGCTAGCACTCCAACGCTAGGCAAACGCTGTCCGAGCCATAACTTAGTAATGGCAGAACTTTTCGCGAGGCAACTTGGCTCATTTTAAAGCTCTTGGAGCGAGCTTCGATATAGCGAATTCTCAGCTTAATCCGACCGACGGTCTGCACGGCACGCTGCGCGACGTTCAAGGTACTCTTGCTGTTCTGACTAAGTCCTTCTTGATCCCTCTCTCTACAAACTCGGACCCGAGGATAGGGGCTGGTCTTGTACCAGGCACCCAGGGACCCTTGGAGGTGACCCCGAGGAGAGGTTTTAAGTTTGATTAAGTCCTGATAGCTTGAGTTTATTAGGCCCTTACACCAACAAGAGAAGCACGTTACTTAGCCAAATGAGTGGTACCAAGAGTAAGTGCGTTACTTAGCCATATGAGTGGTACCAAGAGTAAGCGCATTTGCCAAATCAGTGGAACCCTGAGTATGCGCGTTACTTAGCCATATGAGAGGTACCAAGAGTAAGCGCGTTACTTTGCCATATGAGTGGTACCTAGAGTATGCGTGATGACTAGCCATATGAGTGGTACCAAGAGTATGCGCAGTTCTTAGCCATATGGCTGGTACCAAGAGTAAGTGCGTTACCTACCCATATGAGTAGTACCAAGAATAAGCGCGTTACTTACCCATATGGTTGGTACCAAGAATAAGCGCGTTTTGTAGCAAAATGAGTCGTACTAAGAATAAGCGCGATACTTAGCCATATTGTACCAAGAGTAAGCGTGTTACTTAGCCATATGAGTGGTACCAAGAGTAAGTACGCACTTTACCTAGCCATATGAGTGGTACCAAGAATAACTGCGTTACTTAGCCAAATGAATGGTACCAAGAGTAAGCGCGTTACTTAGCCAAATGAGTGATGCCTAGAAAAAGCGCGTTACTTAGCCATATGAGTGGTACCAAGAGTAAGCGCGTTACCTATCCAAATGAGTGGTACCAAGACTAAGTGTGTCACTTAGCCATATATATGGTACCTAGAGTAAGCGCGTTACTTAGCCAAATGAGTGGCACCTAGAGAAAGCGCGATACCTAGCCATATGAGTGGTACCAAGAGTAAGCGCGTTACTTAGCCAAATGAGTGGTACCAAGAGTAAGTGCGTTACTTAGCCATATGAGTGGTACCAAGAGTAAGCGCGTTACTTAGCCAAATGAGTGGTACCAAGAGTAAGCGAGTTCCTTAGCCATATGACTGGTACCAAGAGAAGCACGTTACTGAGCCATATTAGTGGTACCAAGAGTAAGCACATTGCTCAACCATATGAGTGGGACCAAGCGTAAGCGAGCTACCAAGCCATATGAGTGGTACCAAGTGTAAGCGCGTATCTTAGCCATATGATTGGTACCAAGGGTAAGCGCGTTACTTACCCATATGAGTGGTACCCAGAGTAAGCGCGTTACTTAACCAAATAAGTGGTACCTAAAAAATGTGCGATACCTAGCCATATGAGTGGCACTAAGAGTAAGCGCGTTTTTTAGCCAAGTGAGTGGTGCGAAGAGTAAGCGTGTTATTTAGCCAAATGAGTGGTACCAATAGTAAGCGTGTTATTTAGCCATATGAGTGGTTCCTAGAGTAAGCGCGTTACTTAGCCATATGAGTGGTACCAAGAGTAAGCGCGTTACCTAGCCATATGAGTGGTACTAAGAGTAAACGTGTACTCAGCCAAATGAGTGGTACCAAGAGTAAGCGCGTTACTTAGCCACATGAAGGTACCAAGAGTAAGCGCTTTACTTAGCCATATGAGTGGTACCAAGAGTAAGTGCGTTACTTGCGGAGATTCACTCTACAACGGTAGCAAGCTAGACTACAGGTGTACCAAGAGTAAGCGCGTTATTTACCCATATGAGTGGTACCAAGAGTAAGCGCGTTCCCTAGCCATATGACTGGTACCAAGAGAAGCAGGTTACTTAGCCATATGAGTGGTATCAAGAATAAGCACATTGCTCAGCCATATGAGTGGAACCAAGCGTAAGCGAGCTACTAAGCCATATGAGTGGTACCAAGAGTACCAGCCGTGTCTCCAGGATGTCCACCACCCCGGTGTTACCTATGGCGCCGACCATGGTGGCTAACGCACGCCGGCCTACGAACACAATCGGGAAGTGCAAAGTCGGCTAGACTGAACTACGTCGCGGTGTCGTCCACGCTCACCGCACCATGCGGAAATAACTCTAGCAACGGGAGCTTGACTACGGGGAAGGCACGTGCGTGAGAGGTAGCTCTGCGTTTGTTCCGTAGTCGTTTCCTTGTGTGCATACTACTTGCTAGTTCACGGGGAGAATTGGCAAGAGTTATACTAGGAAAACATCACAACAAAGGTTCAGAATGATAGCAACAACATTGGCATGCATCACTACATCAGAGCTAGCACAGCTGCTGGTCGACCTCCAGCGCAGCACGGTCGACCGCGTTCCAGCGCAGCAATGCTCGCACCGCTCCAGCGCAGCAGAGATGCGGCGCGCCAATGTTGTACGCCCACGATGTGCCAGCGCTGCAGCAAGTCGGCTGCACAGCGTTGCACCCGCAGGACAACGGTGCTCGTGACGGCGCCCATCAGCCACGAAGACCTCGGGATACCACCCCCGAGGTCGTCCTCGCAGAACCGCTCCCCGGCCACTTTCGCGCATTTCGCCCGGGTATCCCGGTCGACAGGGCAACCCCGCCTGGTCGCCCAGCCCATTCAGTCGCCGACGGCGCCAAGCCCGGCGTCCCTAGGTCGGCGTCCTAGCGTCCAGGTCGGCGTCCACTCGCCCAGGACGCCGTCCAGGCGCCCATGTCGACGCCCAGGCGCCCGGGACGCCGAGCAAACACCCAGGTCGGCGTCCTACCTCCCAGGACGCCGAGCAGACGCCCAGGTCGGCGTCCAGCCTCCCAGGACGCCGCCCAGACGCCCAGGACGGCGTCCACCTGCTCGGCGCCACTAACCAGGCGCCCCACCAGTACAACGCCCTTGCAGTGGCCCCGTGCCCACTGCTACAGGTCGGCTGCATCCCCCGCGCACCCGACCACGAAGTCCGCTCTGCCCAAGCGAGGACGGGGCCAACACACAACTCTCGTTGACACTCCCCTGCCGCGTTCACGCTTGGGCCCCCAACCCACACGGAAGTACAGCATCGAGAATAGCGCGTCGTCGTGCACCCAACACACAGCACGCCGGTCACCGCACCAGCCATGCAAGAGGGCATGGCACCTACTGCTGCACGTCGTTGTCGCCGTCGCCGACTTCGGCCAGGCGCACTTGGCCGATCGCGACGGAGCACCGGTTGAAGGCCGGGTAGTGCAGCGCCTTCGTTAGGAAGTCGGCCGGCTGCTCAGCGGTCGGGATGTACTGCAGCACAAATTTCCCCCGCTTCACCATGTGCTGCAGCCAGGCTTGTCGCCGCTCCATGTGCTTGAGGTTGCCCGTCAACCCCATGCCTTCGGCGACCGTGATGGCCGACTTGTTGTCCACGAGCAGGACAGTCGGCTTCCCAGCATCCAACTGCTGGAACTCTGCGAGAAAGAAGCGAAGCCCCGTCCCTCCTTGCCGGCTTCGACGGCCGCCACGTAGCCGCCCGTGCTCGTCCGGCTCTGCTTGTCACCGGCGTCGTCGGCGTCCACGTAGCCGACAAGCTCCAGCGACTCAGGTCCACCGCCGAACTCCAGGGCGGTGTCACGCGTGTTGGCGAGGTAGGCGAGGCAGCGGTCGACCTCGTGCCAGTGCTGGTCGCTCCTCACCGTGAGGCCGCTCCCCAGCTTGCTGCAGGAGAAGCCGATGTTCGGCCTCGTCGTCGTCGCCGCGAACTGCAGCGAGCCGACCTTCTGCCGGTACTCCTCCTCCTGTCGCTCCTGTGCCTCCTCGTCATCGAAGGTGAGCTCGGTGTAGGCCTCGACCGAGACCAGCGTCTTCGAGGTGTGTCCGGTCTGCTCCTCGTCGATGAAGCGCCTACGCAGCTTGTCGGCGTAGCCCTGCTGGTGCAGCCACAGCTTCCCCGCCGACCTGTCGCGCACGATCTCCAGCCCGAGGTACTTCTGCACCGGCGAGATCTCACGCAGTTCGAACGCGGCTTCCAGCAGCTCCTTCAGCCCCTCCAGCATCGCAGCGCTGCTGCTGGCGGCGAGCAGGTCGTCGACGTAGACCAACACCCAGCAGGCCACTCCGTCGTCGCCGACCTTGAAGTACAGAGCCTCGTCGACCTGGCTCTTCTTCCACCCGGCACTCGGCGACTGCTTCAGCCCGTACAGGCTCTTCAGCAGCTTGCACACCCGGCCGGTTCCGTCGTTGAAGTAGTCCGGCTGCGACATGTACAGCACCCGGTCGAGCTTGCTCTGCAGGAAGGCGTTCTTCATGTCGAGCTGCATCAGGTTGAGGTTGAGGACGGCGACGATGCTGAGGAAGATCCTCAGCGTGACGTAACTGCCCACTGGCGCGAAAATTTTGTTGTAGTCGGCACCGTAAACCTGCGTGAAGCCCTTCACGACCAGCCTCGCCTTCTCCCGCTCGACGGTGTCGTCGATGTGGTACTTCGTCGTCAACACCCACCGGTTCTTCATGATGTTCACTCCCGGCGGGCGTTCAACCAGCTCCCACGTGCCCATGGCGAGGAGACTGCGGATCTCCTTCTTCATGGCGGCCTTCACCGCCGGGCCCTTCCAGCTCGCCAACGCCTCCTTCACCGTCATCGTCGAGATGTCCCAACGGTGCTCGGGGTCGGCCAGCATGTCGGGGTCGAGCTCTGGAAACTCTAAGTCCTCGTCAGCGTCGTCATACAGCACGTCGTCGTCATCCTCCACGTCGTACACCGTGGTGAAGGCAGCGGGGATGAAGAAGTCGGGAGGTCTCCGAAGTCGACCGGACTTCCGGGGTACTGGCCGACCCTCGGCCGCGTCATCGTCGACGGACTCCCCATCGGCCAACTGCTACCCGTAATCCTCACTGGAGCCGCCGTCCTCGTCGTTCTGCCGCACCTCGGTTGGCGTCCCGACTGACTACTCCCTTGTGGTCAGCTCCTCTGCCGACTGCCAGGTCGCCGACTGCTCCTTGGTCGGCCGCGCTGCTGCCTGCTCCCCCGCCGGCTTCACCTCCTCGATCGGCCCTTCTCTGATTCCTGTCGGCTGCACTCCCACATCGACTTGTTGCTCGTCGACCTGTCGGCCAACGGCGATGCTCTTGGCCGGCACCACAGGCGACGCTCCACTGCTCCCTTCATCGCTGGAGGCCGATGCCGGAGTCAGCCCACGCAGATCGGCGACTGGGGGAGGGGTAGGAGAGGGGGAGGAAGCAAGCTCACCGACCCCGGCGAGCAGAGGCAGCGTCGCCGCCGAGGTGTCGGTTGGCAGGGTGGTCGGCGTCCGTCCTGACACCGGCCCGTGCACCGACTGCCACACCTCTGGCGACATGTCCTCGTAGAACACCGTGAGGTCGACCACCCGGTTGGCGGCGAGGTCGAGGAGCTCCCACCCCTTGCTTGCCTCCGACACGCCGAGGTGAAGGCCCCACTTGGCCTTCGGCTGCAGCTTCCCACCACGCTGCTGCTCGGGGACGAGGAACTGCGCCATGCAGCCCCACACACGCGCCAGCGACAAGTCGGGCTTCTGCCCCTTGAGCAGCTGGTACTGCTTCGTCCCCGGCGTCGCCGACCGCTCCAGGCAGTTGCGGATCCAGACGGCCTGCCGCAGAGCGAGGTGCCACCAGTGGTGCTGCACGCCCATGTGCAGCAGCATCGTCCGCACCGACTCCACTGTTGGGTGCAAATGCACATTGCACGACATCCTGCCGTCTGTTTGTACGAGTATGCGTGTGCGAATGCATTTGCGTGTGAATGGTGTGTTCGTGTGTTTGTTTGCTTTCGCATTTTTCGCTTGATGCATTTGCAGGTACTCGCGCAATGTGCGCTTTGGCACAACATTGTATGCGCTATGAACAGTGCAAGCAGGAAGGACGAGCTCGCAAAGGAACCCAAGATGGAAGCTTTGCAGTTCGGTTGAGTTGATTGCGCAGATTCAGTTCTATCCAACTCGAAATTGTACTGTTTTGTTTGGTTAACTATAGTGTAGCAGGGAAGGCACTATAGGGGTACAATTTAGGTGAAGTTTGGATGTTGTTTGTCTGTATCTGCATGCTACAAGGCCAAGGGAAACCAGCGGAACCAGCATTTGGCTGGTTGGGCAAAGACAAAACAGGTTCTGTTTTTAGAACCTGAACCTGGTTGTTGTTTTCCCAGGTTGGAAAAACAGAACCAGAGGTTGTTTACCAACCTACCACCTGCTATTTTGTCCAGCCAGGTTGGTTCTGTTGCTTGGAATTATTTGGGATCATCCCTGGTTGTTCCCAGGTTGATTCCCAAGGTCCTTGCTAGCTAGAACTATTTAATCCTTCTCTGTTTGTACCTGAATATAGTCAAATTGATTCAAGCGAATTCCTTCCTCGCTGGAATTTCGTTTCTGCGCTATTCGACGGCGGAATGCTACCCGAGTCAACGCTACTATGCTAGCACTCCAACGCTAGGCAAACGCTGTCCGAGCCAGAACTTAGTAATGGCAGAACTTTTCGCGAGGCAACTTGGCTCATTTTAAAGCTCTTGGAGCGAGCTTCGATATAGCGAATTCTCAGCTTAATCCGACCGACGGTCTGCACGGCACGCTGCGCGACGTTCAAGGTACTCTTGCTGTTTTGACTAAATCCTTCTTGATCCCTCTCTCTACAAACTCGGACCCGAGGATAGGGGCTGGTCTTGTACCAGGCACCCAGGGACCCTTGGAGGTGACCCCGAGGAGAGGTTTTAAGTTTGGTTAAGTCCTAATAGCTTGAGTTTATTAGGCCCTTACACCAACAAGCTGGTATCAGAGCTGCGTTATAGTGATCCTCGTTATAGGTAGCTATGGCGGGCAACACCTCGGCGGGAGCTGGTGAATCTTCAGCCCAAGATCGTAGCGGCAGCCAAGATTCTGGTCTTTCAGCGCCAAGGGGAGCGCGAACAAACCAGGGCTCGCTTGTCAAGGAGGTGCTGAAGAATTTCACCGTCGAGAAGTTCAATGGTGAGGGCTATGATGATTGGGCCTGGAAAATGCAATTATATTTCCGTCAGATCGGTTTGCTGAAACTAATGATTGGGGAGGAGCCTAGACCGAGTGACCCCACGCTGCAGGAAGATTGGGACGAGCGCTCCTCGGCTGGCTACTATTTGATGTCGCAGAGTTTGGAGCTGAACCAGCGTCACCACGTCATGCACCTGCTGCCGGAGGTTGAATGCGGTCCGAAGGCGTGGACCGTGTTGAAGGAGCTGCACGCCCCGACCTCCGTTGTCGCAACGTTGATGCTGGAGAGGGAGCTGTCCGCGTTGCGCCTGAGCGAGGGAGAGCCGGTGCAACCAGTCCTGGACAAGATGCGCGACCTCTACGCGAAGTTGGCGACCGCGGGAATCACCTACCCGGAGCAGACCAAGTGCTTGAAGATGCTCTCGCTGCTGCCGGAATCGTGGCTTCAATTTACGAGCGGATTGAGCCTGCCGCAGAACCAGAGCTTGTGGACGCTCGAGTGGGTGCGGACGAAGATTCTGGAGGAGGACTTCCGTCGCCGCCAACTGAGGGGTGGAGACGACGGCAGCAGCGGCTACGGGATGCAAGGGAGCCGACGTGGCAGAGGACGTGGCTTCGGTGGTGCTGGACGCGGTGCAAAGAAAGACGACGACTCCAACGACCAACAAGGAGGTACCGGTTGGGGTCGCGGTGCGAAATCTGGACGTGGGGGCAAGTTGGGTGCTGGTGGCAAAATGAAAGGGAGTTGCTGGTATTGTGAGAAGGAAGGGCACCCCTGGTTTTTGTGCTATAAGAAACCCGATGGATGGACCCCCAGAATCGTCACCAGGATGGCGGCGCGCGGAGGAACCAGAAAAACGGCGCCAACATGGTCGCTGATTCGTCCGACAACAACCCGAAGGGCAACGGCGGTGCGGAGAAGAAGAAGGAGCGCACCGCGGGCCAATTCTTCCATGTGGGAGACAAGGGGGAGCAAGGAGACGCCTCTGCCAAAGTTGGAGCAGAGCTGCACCCCCTAGACTATTGGGTGTTGGACACAGGCGCTGCTTGGACGATGACGCCGCGCAAGGACCTGCTGGACGAAGTACGAGCTGCACCGATCAATGAAGTGTGCTCCGCCTCTGGACACATGTTGAAGGTGGCTGGTGCGGGACGAGCTGCGTTTAAGGGAGCGGATGGCAAGCCGGTGGTGCTGCACGACGTTCTCTTCGTCCCCGACCTGAAGGCCAACCTTATCTCCCTCCGTAAGCTTGGCAAGGCTGGGGTGAACACCAACACGGATGGGGCACGCACTTATAAGGGGAAGCTGGGCAATTGGGTGCTTTGGGATCTGCACGAGAGCAAGGACGTGTACAGATCTATGTGGCAGCTGCCGGCCCTGGCGTGGCATGGTGGGGGGCAGGCTGGAGAGGGGTCTGCATCCCAGGGGGAGTGCAATGCCGTTGGAGGGGTTGGTGTGAAAGTGTCGGCCAGATCTGGGGAGACAGATTGGGCAACGGCACACCGGCGCTTAGGGCATGTGGCAATGCCTTTGCTGAAGCAGCTGGAGAAGGATGGAGCCGTTAAGGGTCTGAAGCTGAACGGACAGCCACCCGATGACAACTGTGAAATCTGTTTGCTTTCAAAGTTCACCCGTTTCCCTTTCCATAGTGTGGCTGGCAGGAGCAAGAAGCCTTTGGAGCTGGTCCACATGGACTTGGTGGGGCCGCTGCCGGTGCAAGGGCACAAGGGGGAGCGGTATTTTCTTACAATTGTGGATGACTGGAGCAGGCTGATGTGGGCGTATCCGCTGAAGCAGAAGGACCACGCCGCCTCCACGATACGGGACGATTGGCTGCCATTCGTGGAGAAGCAGGCGGAGTGTGTAGTGAAGCGGATTAGGACAGACCGGGGTGGTGAGTTCCTTGGAGCTGAAATGACGGCCTGGCTCAAGAAGCAGGGCATCCAGAGAGAGCTGACCACGGCTTATACCCCACAGTCCAATGGTGTAGCAGAACGGGCAAACCGGACCATTCTGGAGACAGCTAGGGCGCTGCTCTTAGAATCTGGGCTGAGCAATTCTATGTGGCCTCATGCTGTCCGGCACGCCACTGTCGCTAGGAACAGGGTGCTCACCAAGGTTGGAGATGACTCGTGGGTGCTGTTGGAGAGGTGGCTTGGGAGGAAGCCGCCGGTGGACATGCTGAGGGTGTTCGGTTGCATGGCAGTCGCCCACGTCCCCAAGACCTACCGCAGTAAGTTGGGGGCGAGTGCAATCTGGTGTGTGCATTTGGGGCTGGCTGCTGAGAGCAAGGGATGGCTGCTGTGGGAACCATCCAAGGGTGTGTTGTTTGACAGCAGGGATGTGAAATTCATTGAGGGCATGATGTACGGGAGCTGGGAGAAACAGCCGGAGGCAAGGGTGTCCCAGCAGATGGAGCAGATCACCATGCAGCTGGACCTGACTCCTAGTGTGTGGGAGGAGGGAGAGGAGGCAGCTGCTGGAAATGGTGATGGAGAGAAGGTACAGGAGGCATCTGCTGGTGGAGAAAATGGTGTGGAAACTGGCGGCAGCACTAGTGGAGCTGCTGGACCCGAGGGAGGAGAGAAGCAGCAGGGAAAAACTAAGAAGCCGAAGGGTGTCGTTATGAAGGGATGGGAGACACCCGTCTCCAGGCCAGGACGTACCCGTATGGCTACTAAGAAGCTGACTGCAGGAACTGATGCAGCAGAGCAGCAGCTAGGGACCGAAGAGGCATTGCTGATTCTACCTCATGGCTATGACCCGGATGAGGAGGATGAGCCTGCGTACTGTTTTCTTGCCCCTGCACCAGAGGAACCAGCTAGCATGGAGGAGGCATTAGCTGGACCAGATAGGGACAAGTGGCTGGCTTCTAGGGATGCTGAGTACCAGAGTCTGCTGGAGAATAGGACATGGGATCTGGTGGTGCTGCCTGATGGAAAGAAAGCGATACAATGCAAGTGGGTGCTGAGGATCAAGACCGATGACAAGGGGCAGGTCACCATCTACAAGAGTAGGCTGGTGGCGAAGGGGTTTATGCAGAAGGAGAAGCAGGACTTCAACGAGATCTTTGCTCCCACTGCCAAACCCCCTACCCTCCGTGTCTTGTTGCAGTGCAGCTGTTAGTGGGAAATTCATCATTCAGATGGATATTTCAACGGCATTCCTGAATGGGATTTTAGAGGAGGATGTGTACATGACGCAGCCGCCTGGGTATGAGGATGGTACGGGCAGGGTGTGCAAGCTCAACAAGTCCATCTACGGCTTGAAGCAGGCGCCACGCTGCTGGTACCAGAAGTTGGCAGCTGTTTTAGAGGAGATGGGATTCAGGACCAGCAGCTGTGATGAGAGCCTCTTTCTCAAGGGCGAGGGGGAGGAGCTGGTGCTGTTTCTGGTCTATGTGGACGACATTCTTCTCTTCAGCAGCAGCATGAAGGAGATCCAGAAAGTGCAGCAGCAACTGATGGAAAACTTCAAGTGACAAAGAGACCTTGGGGAGGTAAAATTACTACCTCGGATGCACGTGGTGGAGAGGGATCCAGATCACAGGTGGTTGAAGCTGCACCAGGAGAAGTTCATCAAGGAGCTGGGGGAGAAGTATGGGATTGAGAATGAGCGCAAGGTTGCAACTCCCCTGCCAGCAGAATTCAAGCTTGTGAAGGCTGCAGAGGATGAAGGGAATGAAAGCTGAAGCGCAGCAGCAATTTCAGTCCTGGTGGGCAGCCTCTTGTACGCAGCAGTTCACACGAGGCCCGACATCTCTTTCTCGGTTGGGCAGCTGGCTAGGGTGGTGCAGAATCCATCAGAGGAGGCGCAGGGTGGATGCAGCTGAGCGTGTGGTGAAGTACCTGAACTCTCACCCAAGCATTGGAGTTCAATACTCCGCATCTGCACAGGTGAAGCAGAAAGGGATAGTGGAGTGCTGTGAAAGAGAAGGGGGAGAGGCTTGGAGAAGGCAAGCTATTTCTCACTTGCTTTACCGATGCTACGTGGGCTTCTGAGAAGGAGGATTCCTCATCTGTGGGAGGATACATCTGCGTAGTCGGGGGAGGGCTGAGGAGGCTGTTAGAGGAGATTGGCCAGGAGCAGAAAGTTGCTACGCCGCTGTTTTGTGATAGCAAGGGGGCTCTTGGGATGGCCAGGAACGCTGTGCTTCATGGCCTGAACAAGCACATGCGTATCAAGTGGCACTGGCTGCGTAAGGAGGTGAAGAGGGGGACGGTGCATCCGATCTACATCAAGACTCACCAGCAGCCAGCAGACTTTCTCACCAAGAGGCTTGCGGATGAGCCTCATTGGCGTTGTGTGCGCATGAGTGGAATGAGCATGAACTAGCATGGAATGACGGGGATGCAGCCGGCAGGCTGAGGGGGGGAGTGTGTGGGTGGGCAAATGCACATTGCACGACATCCTGCCGTCTGTTTGTACGAGTATGCGTGTGCGAATGCATTTGCGTGTGAATGGTGTGTTCGTGTGTTTGTTTGCTTTCGCATTTTTCGCTTGATCCATTTGCAGGTACTCGCGCAATGTGCGCTTTGGCACAACATTGTATGCGCTATGAACAGTGCAAGCAGGAAGGACGAGCTCGCAAAGGAACCCAATATGGAAGCTTTGCAGTTCGGTTGAGTTGATTGCGCAGATTCAGTTCTATCCAACTCGGAATTGTACTGTTTTGTTTGGTTAACTATAGTGTAGCAGGGAAGGCACTATAGGAGTACAATTTAGGTGAAGGTTGGATGTTTTTTGTCTGTATCTGCATGCTACAAGGCCAAGGGAAACCAGCGGAACCAGCATTTGGCTGGTTGGGCAAAGACAAAACAGGTTCTGTTTTTAGAACCTGAACCTGGTTGTTGTTTTCCCAGGTTGGAAAAACAGAACCAGAGGTTGTTTACCAACCTACCACCTGCTATTTTTTCCAGCCAGGTTGGTTCTGTTGCTTGGAAATATTTGGGATCATCCCTGGTTGTTCCCAGGTTGATTCCCAAGGTCCTTGCTAGCTAGAACTATTTAATCCCTTCTCTTTTGTACCTGAATATAGTCAAATTGATTCAAGCGAATTCCTTCCTCGCTGGAGTTTTCCTTTCTGCCTATTCGACGGCGAATGCTACCACGAGTCAACGCTACTATGCTAGCACTCCAACGCTAGGCAAACGCTGTCCGAGCCAGAACTTTGGGTGCAAATGCACATTGCACGACATCCTGCCGTCTGTTTGTACGAGTATGCGTGTGCGAATGCATTTGTGTGTGAATGGTGTGTTCGTGTGTTTGTTTGCTTTCGCATTTTTTCGCTTGATGCATTTGCAGGTACTCGCGCAATGTGCGCTTCGGCACAACATTGTATGCGCTATGAACAGTGCAAGCAGAAAGGACGAGCTCGCAAAGGAACCCAAGATGGAAGCTTTGCAGTTCGGTTGAGTTGATTGCGTAGATTCAGTTCTATCCAACTCGAAATTGTACTGTTTTTGTTTGGGTAACTATAGTGTAGCAGGGAGGCACTATAGGGGTACAATTTAGGTGAAGGTTGGATGTTTTTCTCTGTATCTGCATGCTACAAGGCCAGGGAAAACCAGCGGAACCAGCATTTGGCTGGTTGGGCAAAGACAAAACAGGTTCTGTTTTAGAACCTGAACCTGGTTGTTGTTTTCCCAGGTTGAAAACGAACCAGAAGGTTGTTTACCACCCACCACCTGCTATTTTGTCCAGCCAGGTTGTTCTGTTGCTTGGAATTATTTGGGATCATCCCTGGTTGTCCCAGGTTGATTCCCAAGGTCCTTGCTAGCTAGAACTATTTAATCCTTCTCTGTTTGTACCTGAATATAGTCAATTGATTCAAGCGAATTCCTTCTTCGCTGGAATTTCGTTTCTCTCTTCGCTATTCCGGCGGAATGCTACCCGAGTCAACGCTAGTATGCTAGCACTCTAATGCTAGGCAAACACCGTCTGAGCCATAACTTAGTAATGGCAGAACTTTTCGCGAGGCAACTTGGCTCATTTTAAAGCTCTTGGAGCGAGCTTCGATATAGCGAATTCTCAGCTTAATCCGACCGACGGTCTGCACGGCACGCTGCGCGATGTTCAAGGTACTCTTGCTGTTTTGACTAAGTCCTCCTTGATCCCTCTCTCTACAACTCTCGGACCCGAGGATAGGGGCTGGTGTTGTACCAGGCACCCAGGACCCTTGGAGGTGACCCCGAGGAGAGGTTTTTAAGTTTGATTAAGTCCAATAGCTTGAGTTTATTAGCCCTTACACCAACAAGCTGGTATCAGAGCTGCGTTATAGTGATCCTCGTTATAGGTAGCTATGGCGGGCAACACCTCGGGAGGGAGCTGGTGAATCTTCAGCCCAAGATCGTAGCGGCAGCCAAGATTCTGGTCTTTCAGCGCCAAGGGGAGCGCGAACAAACCAGGGCTCGCTTGTCAAGGAGGTGCTGAAGAATTTCACCGTCGAGAAGTTCAAATGGTGGGGCTATGATGATTGGGCCTGGAAAATGCAATTATATTTCCGTCAGATCGGTTTGCTGAAACTAATGATTGGGGAGGAGCCTAGACCGAGTGACCCCACGCTGCAGGAAGATTGGGACGACATTCCTCGGGCTGGCTACTATCTGATGTCGCAGAGTTTGGAGCTGAACCAGCGTCACCACGTCATGCACTTGCTGCCGGAGGTTGAATGCGGTCCGAAGGCGTGGACCGTGTTGAAGGAGCTGCACGCCCCGACCTCCGTTGTCGCAACGTTGATGCTGGAGAGGGAGCTGTCCGCGTTGCGCCTGAGCGAGGGAGAGCCGGTGCAACCAGTCCTGGACAAGATGCGCGACCTCTACGCGAAGTTGGCGACCGCGGGAATCACCTACCCGGAGCAGACCATTGCTTGAAGATGCTCTCCGCTGCTGCCTGAATCGTGGCTTCAATTCACGAGCGGATTGAGCCTGCCGCAGAACCAGAGCTTGTGGACGCTCGAGTGGGTGCGGACGAAGATTCTGAGAGAGACTTCCGTCGCCGCCAACTGAGGGGTGGAGGACACGGCAGCAGCGGCTACGGATGCAAGGGAGCCGACGGGCAGGGACGTGGCTTCGGTGGTGCTGGACGCGGTGCAAAGAAGGACGACGACTCCAACGACCAACAAGGAGGTACCGGTTGGGGTCGCGGTGCGAAATCTGGACGTGGGGGCAAGTCGGGTGCTGGTGGCAAAATGAAAGGGAGTTGCTGGTATTGTGAGAAGGAAGGGCACCCCTGGTTTTTGTGCTATAAGAAACCCGATGGATGGACCCCCCAGAATCGTCAACAGGATGGTGGCGCGCGAAGGAACCAGAAAAACGGCGCGAACATGGTCGCTGATCGTCGACAACACCACCCGAAAGCAACGTGGTGCGGAGAAAAAGGAGCGCACCGCAGGCCAGTTTCCTTCCATGTGGGAGACAGGGGGAGCAAGGAGACGCCTCTGCCAAAGTTGGAGCAGAGCTGCACCCCCTAGACTATTGGGTGTTGGACCAAGGCGCTGCTTGGACGATGACCCGCGCAAGCCTGCTGGACGAAGTACGAGCTGAATGCAACCGATCAATGAAGGTGCTCCGCCTCTGGACACATGTGAAGGTGGCTGGTGCGGGACGAGCTGCGTTTAAGGGAGCGGATGGCAAGCCGGTGGTGCTGCACGACGTTCTCTTCTCCGACCTGAAGGCCAACCTTATCTCCCTCCGTAAGCTTGGCAAGGCTGGGGTGAACACCAACACGGATGGGGCACGCACTTATAAGGGGCAGCTGGGCAATCGGGTGCTTTGGGATCTGCACGAGAGAAGGGAGCGGATGGCAAGCCGGTTGTGCTGCACGACGTTCTCCTTCGTCCCCGACCTGAAGGCCAACCTTATCTCCCTCCGTAAGCTTGGCAAGGCTGGGGTGAACACCAACACGGATGGGGCACGCACTTATAAGGGGCAGCTGGGCAATCGGGTGCTTTGGGATCTGCACGAGAGCAAGGACGTGTACAGATCTATGTGGCAGCTGCCGGCCCTGGTGTGGCATGGTGGGGGGCAGGCTGGAGAGGGGTCTGCATCCCAGGGGGAGTGCAATGCCGTTGGAGGGGTTGGTGTGAAAGTGTCGGCCAGATCTGGGGAGACAGATTGGGCAACGGCACACCGGCGCTTAGGGCATGTGGCAATGCCTTTGCTGAAGCAGCTGGAGAAGGATGGAGCCGTTAAGGGTCTGAAGCTGAACGGACAGCCACCCGATGACAACTGTGAAATCTGTTTGCTTTCAAAGTTCACCCGTTTCCCTTTCCATAGTGTGGCTGGCAGGAGCAAGAAGCCTTTGGAGCTGGTCCACATGGACTTGGTTGGGGGCCCGCGTGCCGGCACAAGGGCACGGGGGAGCGGGTGTATTTTCTTACAATTGTGGATGACTGGAGCAGGCTGATGTGGGCGTATCCGCTGAAGCAGAAGAACCACGCCGCCTCCACGATACGGGACGATTGGCTGCCATTCGTGGAGAAGCAGGCGGAATGTGTAGTGAAGCGGATTAGGACAGACCGGGGTGGTGAGTTCCTTGGAGCTGAAATGACAGCCTGGCTCAAGAAGCAGGGCATCCGAGATGAGCGAAGCTGACCCGGCTTATACCCCACAGTCAAATTTTGTTTGTAGCAGAACGGGCAAACCGGGGACCCATTCTGGAGACAGCTAGGGCGCTGCTCATAGAATCTGGGCTGAGCAATTCTATGTGGCCTCATGCTGTCCGGCACGCCACTGTCGCTAGGAACAGGGTGCTCACCAAGGTTGGGGATGACTCGTGGGTGCCGTTGGAGAGGTGGCTTGGAGGAAGCGCTGGTGGACATGCGAGGGTTGTCGGTTTGCATGGCAGTCGCCCACGTCCCAAGACCACCGCAGTAAGTTTGGGGCGAGTGCAATCTGGTGTGTGCATTTGGGCCTGGCTGCTGAGAGCAAGGGATGGCTGCTGTGGGAACCATCCAAGGGTGTGTTTTTTGACAGCAGGGATGTGAAATTCATTGAGGGCATGATGTATGGAGCGGGGAGAGAAACAGCCGGAGGCAAGGGGAAAAACTAAGAAGCCGAAGGGTGTCGTTATGAAGGGATGGGAGACACCCGTCTCCAGGCCAGGACGTACCCGTATGGCTACTAAGAAGCTGACTGCAGGAACTGATGCAGCAGAGCAGCAGCTAGGGACCGAAGAGGCATTGCTGATTCTACCTCATGGCTATGACCCGGATGAGGAGGATGAGCCTGCGTACTGTTTTCTTGCCCCTGCACCAGAGGAACCAGCTAGCATGGAGGAGGCATTAGCTGGACCAGATAGGGACAAGTGGCTGGCTTCTAGGGATGCTGAGTACCAGAGTCTGCTGGAGAATAGGACATGGGATCTGGTGGTGCTGCCTGATGGAAAGAAAGCGATACAATGCAAGTGGGTGCTGAGGATCAAGACCGATGACAAGGGGCAGGTCACCATCTACAAGAGTAGGCTGGTGGCGAAGGGGTTTATGCAGAAGGAGAAGCAGGACTTCAACGAGATCTTTGCTCCCACTGCCAAACCCCCTACCCTCCGTGTCTTGTTGGCAGATGCAGCTGTTAGTGGGAAATTCATCATTCAGATGGATATTTCAACGGCATTCCTGAATGGGATTTTAGAGGAGGATGTGTACATGACGCAGCCGCCTGGGTATGAGGATGGTACGGGCAGGGTGTGCAAGCTCAACAAGTCCATCTACGGCTTGAAGCAGGCGCCACGCTGCTGGTACCAGAAGTTGGCAGCTGTTTTAGAGGAGATGGGATTCAGGACCAGCAGCTGTGATGAGAGCCTCTTTCTCAAGGGGGAGAAGCAGAAGCTGGTGCTGTTTCTGGTCTATGTGGACGACATTCTTCTCTTCAGCAGCAGCATGAAGGAGATCCAGAAAGTGCAGCAGCAACTGATGGAAAACTTCAAGTGCAAGAACCTTGGGGAGGTAAAGTACTACCTCGGGATGCACGTGGAGAGGGATCCAGATCACAGGTGGTTGAAGCTGCACCAGGAGAAGTTCATCAAGGAGCTGGGGGAGAAGTATGGGATTGAGAATGAGCGCAAGGTTGCAACTCCCCTGCCAGCAGAATTCAAGCTTATGAAGGCTGCAGAGGATGAAGGGGTTGAAGCTGAAGAGCAGCAGCAATTTCAGTCCTTGGTGGGCAGCCTCTTGTACGCAGCAGTTCACACGAGGCCCGACATCTCTTTCTCGGTTGGGCAGCTGGCTAGGGTGGTGCAGAATCCATCAGAGGAGCAGGTGGATGCAGCTGAGCGTGTGGTGAAGTACCTGAACTCTCACCCAAGCATTGGAGTTCAATACTCCGCATCTGCACAGGTGAAGCAGAAAGGGGTGGAGGTGCTGAAAGAGAAGGGGGAGAGGCTTGGAGAAGGCAAGCTATTTCTCACTTGCTTTACCGATGCTACATGGGCTTCTGAGAAGGAGGATTCCTCATCTGTGGGAGGATACATCTGCGTAGTTGGGGGAGGACCTGTTAGTTGGAGGTCCAAGAAGCAGACGGAGACGGCACTCTCTTCCGTAGAATCAGAGTACATGGCGATGTTCCATGGGGTGAAGGAGGTGATTTGGCTGAGGGAGCTGTTAGAGGAGATTGGCCAGGAGCAGAAAGTTGCTACGCCGCTGTTTTGTGATAGCAAGGGGGCTCTTGGGATGCCCGAAAACGCTGTGCTTCATGGGCTGAACAAGCACATGCGTATCAAGTGGCACTGGCTGCGTAAGGAGGTGAAGAGGGGGACGGTGCATCCGATCTACATCAAGACTCACCAGCAGCCAGCAGACTTTCTCACCAAGAGGCTTGCGGATGAGCCTCATTGGCGTTGTGTGCGCATGAGTGGAATGAGCATGAACTAGCATGGAATGATGGGAATGCAGCCGGCAGGCTGAGGGGGAGTGTGTTGGGTGCAAATGCACATTGCACGACATCCTGCCGTCTGTTTGTACGAGTATGCGTGTGCGAATGCATTTGTGTGTGAATGGTGTGTTCGTGTGTTTGTTTGCTTTCGCATTTTTTCGCTTGATGCATTTGCAGGTACTCGCGCAATGTGCGCTTCGGCACAACATTGTATGCGCTATGAACAGTGCAAGCAGAAAGGACGAGCTCGCAAAGGAACCCAAGATGGAAGCTTTGCAGTTCGGTTGAGTTGATTGCGTAGATTCAGTTCTATCCAACTCGAAATTGTACTGTTTTGTTTGGTTAACTATAGTGTAGCAGGGAAGGCACTATAGGGTACAATTTAGGTGAAGGTTGGATGTTGTTTCTCTGTATCTGCATGCTACAAGGCCAGGGGAAACCAGCGGAACCAGCATTTGGCTGGTTGGGCAAAGACAAAACAGGTTCTGTTTTTAGAACCTGAACCTGGTTGTTGTTTTTCCCAGGTTGGAAAAACAGAACCAAAGGTTGTTTACCCCCACCTACAACCTGCTATTTTGTCCAGCCAGGTTGGTTCTGTTGCTTGGAATTATTTGGGATCATCCCTGGTTGTTCCCAGGTTGATTCCCAAGGTCCTTGCTAGCTAGAACTATTTAATCCTTCTCTGTTTGTACCTGAATATAGTCAAATTGATTCAAGCGAATTCCTTCCTCGCTGGAATTTCGTTTCTGCGCTATTCGACGGCGGAATGCTACCCGAGTCAACACTAGTATGCTAGCACTCTACTGCTAGGCAAACACCGTCTGAGCCATAACTTAGTAATGGCAGAACTTTTCGCGAGGCAACTTGGCTCATTTTAAAGCTCTTGGAGCGAGCTTCGATATAGCAATTCTCAGCTTAATCCGACCGACGGTCTGCACGTCACGCTGCGCGACGTTCAAGGTACTCTTGCTATTTTGACTAAGTCCTTCTTGATCCTCTCTCTCTACAAACTCGGACCCGAGGATAGGGGCTGGTCTTGTACCAGGCACCCAGGGACCCTTGGAGGTGACCCCGAGGAGAGGTTTTAAGTTTGATTAAGTCCTAATAGCTTGAGTTTATTAGGCCCTTACACAACAAGACTTAGTAATGGCAGAACTTTTCGCGAGGCAACTTGGCTCATTTTAAAGCTCTTGGAGCGAGCTTCGATATAGCGAATTCTCAGCTTAATCCGACCGACGGTCTGCACGGCACGCTGCGCGACGTTCAAGGTACTCTTGCTGTTTTGACTAAGTCCTTCTTGATCCCTCTCTCTACAAACTCGGACCCGAGGATAGGGGCTGGTCTTGTACCAGCCACCCAGGGACCCTTGGAGGTGACCCCGAGGAGAGGTTTTAAGTTTGGTTAAGTCCTAATAGCTTGAGTTTATTAGGCCCTTACACCAACATCTACCACGGTCCTCATCTCCCGCTCCGCCATGCCTCCTGCTGCGGAGTGTACGGGCAAGTAAGGTCGTGGAGGATCCCTTGCCGTTCACGAGGCGGTGAAGTCCTTCGCGAGGAACTCCCTCCCCGGTCAAACGCACCATCAACACCGACTTCTTCGTTTGCCGCTCAACTGTCACTAGCCACTGTCGAACTCCCGCAGGACGTTGGACTTCCTGGCGACGGCCTCACCCACACGTAGCGGGTCTTGCGGTCCTTCAGCAGCAGGAAGTACAGGCTGCCGTCCTTGGCGGCCACACGGAACGGCCCACACAGGTCGAGGTGCACAACGGCCAGCACGTCGTCGGCATCGGTGCCCTTGTCGGGAAGGTGTGCCGCGCCAGCTTCCCGCCGACGCACGAGACACACGGTGGGTAGGCGCCAGAAGCCGACTTGAGGTCCAGCCCTGTGGCGACTGCATGCTTCATCGAGCTCCGTATGGTGTCCATGCTGAGTGCGCAAGCCTCGCGTGCAGCCGGTCCGGCGTTGCCTGCGTCGCCGAGACGATCGCCCGCAAGGCCACACCTCTGTGAGAGGCGTCGTTGGCTGGGCCGAGCAGGGACGCAGGTTGGTGTTGAGAACACTCCCGGTGTACGTCGCCCGGCCGAGCACCACTCCTGCCGCTGACACGAGCCATCCCGTCGCCGTCCTCCCGCAGCTTCACGCCGTGCTCCTTCAGCTGGCCAGACGACAACAGGTTCGCGCGTACGCCCGGACATACAGCACGTCGGGAATCAGCACCCGCTTCCCGGCTCCCTTGCAGCGCAACCGTGCCCCGGCCCTGGACGTCTTGCAGCGCCCCATTGAAGCCATACACGTGCTTCACGACGCCACTCGGCCCCAAGTCGACGAAGGCGTCCTTCGTCCCCATCAGGTGGTGCGAGCAGCCGCTGTCGAGCAGGACCACCGCCGGGTTCGCCTGCACAGCTGCTGCCACCGCCTGGAAATCCTCGCCAGCCTCCGGCGCCAGCGAGATGGTCGGCTCCACGACGCCGACCAGGGAGCACGACGCCGACTTGTCGTCGCTCCCCTTTCCGCCAGCAGAGGAGTCGGCGTCCTTCGCTGAGGTCGACTTGTTCGACTGCTTCTCCTTGCGCGGCTGGTTTCCTCGACGTGGACGACGGCTGGCCGACCTCCACGGCCACCTTGGCATCGTCGTCGTCGGATTCGTGTTGGTGTAAGGCCTAATAACTCAAGCTATTAGGACTTAATCAAACTTAAAACCTCTCCTCGGGATCACCTCCAAGGGTCCCTGGGTGCCTGGTACAAGACCAGCCCCTATCCTCGGATCCGAGTTTGTAGAGAGAGGGATCAAGAAGGACTTAGTCAAAATAGCAAGAGTACCTTGAACGTCGCGCAGCGTGCCGTGTGCAGACGTCGGTCGGATTAAGCTGAGAATTTGCTATATCGAAGCTCGCTCCAAGAGCTTTAAAATGAGCCAAGTTGCCTCGCGAAAAGTTTTGCCATTACTAAGTTATGGCTCGGACGGTGTTTGCCTAGCGTTGGAGTGCTAGCATACTAGCGTTGACTCGGGTAGCATTCCGCCGTCGAATAGCGCAGAAACGAAATTCCAGCGAGGAAGGAATTCGCTTGAATCAATTTTTACTATATTCAGGTACAAACAGAGAAGGATTAAATAGTTCTAGCTAGCAAGGACCTTGGGAATCAACCTGGGAACAACCAGGGATGATCCAAAATAATTCCAAGCAACAGAACCAACCTGGCTGGACAAAATAGCAGGTGGTAGGTGGTAAACAACCTCTGGTTCTGTTTTTCCAACCTGGGAAAACAACAACCAGGTTCAGGTTCTAAAAACAGAACCTGTTTTGTCTTTGCCCAACTAGCCAAATGCTGGTTCCGCTGGTTTCCCCTGGCCTTGTAGCATGCAGATACAGACAAACAACATCCAACCTTCACCTAAATTGTACCCCTATAGTGCCTTCCCTGCTACACTATAGTTAACCAAACAAAACAGTACAATTTCGAGTTGGATAGAACTGAATCTGCGCAATCAACTCAACCGAACTGCAAAGCTTCCATCTTGGGTTCCTTTGCGAGCTCGTCTTTTCTGCTTGCACTGTTCATAGCGCGTACAATGTTGTGCCAAAGCGCACATTGCGCGAGTACCTGCAAATGCATCAAGCGAAAATTGCGAAAGCAAACAAACACACGAACATTCCATTCACACCCAACTGCATTCGCACACGCATACTCGTACAAACAGACGGCAGGATGTCGTGCAATGTAAATTTGCACCCAACAATCGATCGGTCGGGACACTCGAAGGAGAGGTGGTCGGGGTTGTGGCAGATCCAGCACTCCCGACGCCGACTTCCTCCTCCGCGACCGCCTTCCTTCGCCGACTTGCCCTTGTCGGCGTCCTTGGCCGGCTTCCCACCTCGGCTATCAATGCTGCTAGGCTTGCCGCGCTGCCCTGGTCGGCTACCTTGCTTCGCCGGGGCGGCGTAGTTCACCTGCGCCAAGAGCTCTTGGGACCGCTCAGCCTCCTGCATCGCCTCGTCCTGCAGGATGTACGAGGTCAACGTGTCCTCGTTGAGCGTCGCCCTCGTGCTCGGCGCCATCGACAGCCGCTTCAGCAGGTTGTAGCTGCTCGTAGCGAGCCCCTGCATGACATGGGTGACGTACGACGCCGGGAGTACTCTGCGCCGGCAATCCTGATGGTAGCGAGGATCCGCCGAGCTCGGTTTGCAGTATTCCGTCGCGTCTCCTGGTCGCCCATACGCAGGTGCGTCAGCTGCCCTTCAAGCTGGGCGATGAACAAGTCGTCGGTGACTTGGTAAGTCGACTCGATGAAGTGCCACGCCCGGTGGCCGGCGTCGATGTGCTCCCTGCACGACTTCAGGGCGATTTGCACGCCCGGCGAGCAGTACCGCGAGATGACCGTGAAGGTCAGCAGCTGCACGGCGCGAAACTCTGCACGCAAGTCGGGGTCGTCCGGCGTCGCCACGGTACCACGAGCAAAGTGATTAGCCCGGCCATCTCCAGCTGAGAATGTCGGGTCGGCTGTGTTGGTGTAAGGGCCTAATAAACTCACCTCTCCTCTAAAATTCCGTTGAGGAATGCCGTTGATATATCCATCTGGATAATGAATTTCCCACTAATGGCTGCATCTGCCAACAAGACACGAAGGGTAGGGGGTTTGGCAGTGGGAGCAAAGATCTCATTGAAGTCCCGCTTCTCCTTCTGCATAAACCCCTTAGCCACCAACCTACTCTTGTAGATGGTGACCTGCCCCTTGTCGTCAGTCTTGATCCTTAGCACCCACTTGCATTGTACCGCTTTCTTTCCCTCAGGCAGCACCACTAGTTCCCAAGTCCCATTCTCCAGCAGGCTCTGGTACTCAGCATCCCTAGAAGCCAGCCACTTGTCCCTATCTGGTCCAGCTAATGCCTCCTCCATGCTAGCTGGTTCCTCTGGTGCAGGGGCAAGAAAACAGTACGCAGGCTCATCCTCCTCATCCGGGTCATTGCCATGAGGTAAATCAGAATTGCCTCCTCATTCCAAGCTGCTGCTCTGCTACATCAGATCCTGCAGTCAGCTTCATTGTTGCCATGCGGGTGCGCCCTGGCCTAGAGACGGGTGTTTCCCATCCCTCATAACGACACATCGGCTTCCTTCTTTGCGGTAGCTTAGGCACCTTACCTTTGCTCTGCTGCTGCTCTCCTCTTTCAGATCCAGCAGCTTCACCAGTGCTATCACTAACCTCTCCTCCATCAGCAGGTGCCTCCTGTACCTTCTCTCCATCACCACCCCCCGCAGCTGCCTCCTCTCCCTCCTCCCACACACTAGGAGTCAGGTCCAGCTGCATGGTGATCTGCTCCATCTGCTGGACACATTGCCTCCGGCTGTTCTCCCAGCTCCCATACATCATGCCCTCAATGAATTTCACATCCCTGCTGTCAAACAACACACCCTTGGATGGTTCCCACAGCAGCCATCCCTTGCTCTCAGCAGCCAGCCCCAAATGCACACACCAGATTGCACTTGCCCCCAACTTACTGCGGTAGGTCTTGGGGACGTGGGCGACTGCCATGCAGCCAAACACCCTCAGCATGTCCACTGGCGGCTTCCTCCCAAGCCACCTCTCCAACGGCACCCACGAGTCATCCCCAACCTTGGTGAGCACCCTGTTCCTAGCGACGGTAGCGTGCCGAACAGCGTGGGGCCACATGGAGTTGCCAAGCCCAGATTCTATAAGCAGCGCCCTAGCTGTCTCTAGAATGGTCCGGTTCGCCCGTTCTGCTACACCGTTGGACTGTGGGGTATAAGCCGTGGTCAGCTCCCTCTGGATGCCCTGCTTCTTGAGCCAAGCCGTCATTTCAGCTCCAAGGAACTCACCACCCTGGTCTGTCCTAATCCGCTTCACCATACACTCCGCTTGCTTCTCCACGAACGGCAGCCAATCGTCCCGAATCGTGGAGGCGGCGTGATCTTTCTGCTTCAGCGGATACGCCCACATTAGCCTGCTCCAGTCATCCACTATGGTTAGGAAATACCGCTCCCCCTTGTGCCCTTGCACCGGCAGCGGCCCCACCAAGTCCATGTGGACCAGCTCCAACGGCTTCTTGCTCCTGCCAGCCACACTATGGAAGGGAAAACGGGTGAACTTTGAAAGGAGGCAAATTTCACAGTTATCATCGGGTGGTTGTCCGTTCAGTTTCAGACCCTTAACAGCTCCATCCTTCTCCAGCTGCTTCAACAAAGGCATTGCCACATGCCCCAAGCGCGGTTGCCGTTGCCCAATCCGTCTCCCCAGATCTGGCCGACACTTTCACACCAACGCCTCCAACGGCGTTGCACTCCCCCTGGGATGCAGACCCCTCTCCAGCCTGCCCCCCACCGTGCCACGCCAACGCCAGCAGCTGCCACATGGATCTGTACACGTCCTTGCTCTCATGCAGATCCCAAAGCACCCGATTGCCCAGCTGCCCCTTATAAGTGCGAGCCCCATCCGTGTTGGTGTTCACCCCAATCTTGCCAAGCTTACGAAGGCAGAACGTCGTGCAGCACCACCGGCTTGCCATCCGCTCCCTTAAACGCAGCTCGTCCCGCACCAGCCACCTTCAACATGTGTCAGAGACGGAGCATACTTCATTGATGGTGCAGCGCGTACGTTGTCCAGCAGGTCCTTCCGCGGCGTCATCGTCCAAGCAGCACCCGTGTCCAACACCCAATAGTCCAGGGGGTGCAGCTCTGCTCCAACCTTAGCAGATGCGTCTCCTTGCTCCCCCTTGTCTCCCACATGGAAGAATTGGCCCACGGTGCGCTCCACATGGAAGAGGCCCACGGTGCGCTCTCTTCTTCTCCGCACCGCCGTTGCCTTTCGGGTTGTTGTCAGACGAATCAGCGACCATGTTGGCGCCGTTTTTCTGGTTCCTCCGCGCGCCGCCATCCTGGTGACGATTCTGGGGGGTCCATCCATCGGGTTTCTTATAGCACAAAAACCAGGGGTGCCCCTCCTTCTCACAATACCAGCAACTCCCTTTCATTTTGCCACCAGCACCCGACTTGCCCCCACGTCCAGATTTCGCACCGCGACCCCAACCGGTACCTCCTTGTTGATCGTTGGAGTCGTCGTCTTTCTTTGCACCACGTCCAGCACCACCGAAGCCACGTCCTCTGCCACGTCGGCTCCCTTGCATCCCGTACCCGCTGCTGCCGTCGTCTCCACCCCTCAGTTGGCGGCGACGGAAATCCTCCTCCAGAATCTTCGTCCGCACCCACTCGAGCGTCCACAAGCTCTGGTTCTGCGGCAGGCTCAATCCGCTTGTGAATTGAAGCCACGATTCCGGCAGCAGCAACAGCATCTTCAAGCACTTGGTCTGCTCCGGGTAGGTGATTCCCGCGATCGCCAGCTTCGCGTAGAGGTCGCGCATCTTGTCCAAAACAGGTTGCACCGGCTCTCCCTCGCTCAGGCGCAACGCGGACAGCTCCCTCTCCATCATGAGTGTCGCGGCAACGGAGGTAGGGGCGTGCAGCTCCTTCAACACGGTCCACGCCTTCAGACTGCACATCGATAAGTATCGCGCTTACCCTGCTACCACTCATATAGCTAAGTAACACACTTACTCTTGGTACCACTCATATAACTAAGTAACGCGCATATTCTTGATACCACTGATAAGGCTAGGTCGCGATTACTCTTGGTGTTGGTGTAAGGGCCTAATAAACTCAAGCTATTAGGACTTAATCAAACTTAAAACCTCTCCTCGGGGTCACCTCCAAGGGTCCCTGGTTGCCTGGTACAAGACCAGCCCCTATCCTCGGGTCCGAGTTTGTAGAGAGAGGGATCAAGAAGGACTTAGTCAAAACAGCAAGAGTACCTTGAACGTCGCGCAGCGTGCCGTGCAGACCGTCGGTCGGATTAAGCTGAGAATTCGCTATATCGAAGCTCGCTCCAAGAGCTTTAAAATGAGCCAAGTTGCCTCGCGAAAAGTTCTGCCATTACTAAGTTATGGCTCGGACAGCGTTTGCCTAGCGTTGGAGTGCTAGCATACTAGCGTTGACTCGGGTAGCATTCCGCCGTCGAATAGCGCAGAAACGAAATTCCAGCGAGGAAGGAATTCGCTTGAATCAATTTGACTATATTCAGGTACAAACAGAGAAGGATTAAATAGTTCTAGCTAGCAAGGACCTTGGGAATCAACCTGGGAACAACCAGGGATGATCCCAAATAATTCCAAGCAACAGAACCAACCTGGCTGGACAAAATAGCAGGTGGTAGGTTGGTAAACAACCTCTGGTTCTGTTTTTCCAACCTGGGAAAACAACAACCAGGTTCAGGTTCTAAAAACAGAACCTGTTTTGTCTTTGCCCAACCAGCCAAATGCTGGTTCCGCTGGTTTCCCCTGGCCTTGTAGCATGCAGATACAGACAAACAACATCCAACCTTCACCTAAATTGTACCCCTATAGTGCCTTCCCTGCTACACTATAGTTAACCAAACAAAACAGTACAATTCCGAGTTGGATAGAACTGAATCTGCGCAATCAACTCAACCGAACTGCAAAGCTTCCATCTTGGGTTCCTTTGCGAGCTCGTCCTTCCTGCTTGCACTGTTCATAGCGCATACAATGTTGTGCCAAAGCGCACATTGCGCGAGTACCTGCAAATGCATCAAGCGAAAAATGCGAAAGCAAACAAACACACGAACACACCATTCACACGCAAATGCATTCGCACACGCATACTCGTACAAACAGACGGCAGGATGTCGTGCAATGTGCATTTGCACCCAACACACTCCCCCTCAGCCTGCCGGCTGCATCCCCGTCATTCCATGCTAGTTCATGCTCATTCCACTCATGCGCACACAACGCCAATGAGGCTCATCCGCAAGCCTCTTGGTGAGAAAGTCTGCTGGCTGCTGGTGAGTCTTGATGTAGATCGGATGCACCGTCCCCCTCTTCACCTCCTTACGCAGCCAGTGCCACTTGATACGCATGTGCTTGTTCAGGCCATGAAGCACAGCGTTCCTGGCCATCCCAAGAGCCCCCTTGCTATCACAAAACAGCGGCGTAGCAACTTTCTGCTCCTGGCCAATCTCCTCTAACAGCCTCCTCAGCCAAATCACCTCCTTCACCCCATGGAACATCGCCATGTACTCTGATTCTACGGAAGAGAGTGCCGTCTCCGTCTGCTTCTTGGACCTCCAACTAACAGGTCCTCCCCCAACTACGCAGATGTATCCTCCCACAGATGAGGAATCCTCCTTCTCAGAAGCCCACGTAGCATCGGTAAAGCAAGTGAGAAATAGCTTGCCTTCTCCAAGCCTCTCCCCCTTCTCTTTCAGCACCTCCACCCCTTTCTGCTTCACCTGTGCAGATGCGGAGTATTGAACTCCAATGCTTGGGTGAGAGTTCAGGTACTTCACCACACGCTCAGCTGCATCCACCTGCTCCTCTGATGGATTCTGCACCACCCTAGCCAGCTGCCCAACCGAGAAAGAGATGTCGGGCCTCGTGTGAACTGCTGCGTACAAGAGGCTGCCCACCAAGGACTGAAATTGCTGCTGCTCTTCAGCTTCAATCCCTTCATCCTCTGCAGCCTTCACAAGCTTGAATTCTGCTGGCAGGGGAGTTGCAACCTTGCGCTCATTCTCAATCCCATACTTCTCCCCCAGCTCCTTGATGAACTTCTCCTGGTGCAGCTTCAACCACCTGTGATCTGGATCCCTCTCCACGTGCATCCCGAGGTAGTACTTTACCTCCCCAAGGTTCTTGCACTTGAAGTTTTCCATCAGTTGCTGCTGCACTTTCTGGATCTCCTTCATGCTGCTGCTGAAGAGAAGAATGTCGTCCACATAGACCAGAAACAGCACCAGCTTCTCCCCCTCGCCCTTGAGAAAGAGGCTCTCATCACAGCTGCTGGTCCTGAATCCCATCTCCTCTAAAACAGCTGCCAACTTCTGGTACCAGCAGCGTGGCGCCTGCTTCAAGCCGTAGATGGACTTGTTGAGCTTGCACACCCTGCCCGTACCATCCTCATACCCAGGCGGCTTGTACACATCCTCCTCTAAAATCCCATTCAGGAATGCCGTTGAAATATCCATCTGAATGATGAATTTCCCACTAACAGCTGCATCTGCCAACAAGACACGGAGGGTAGGGGGTTTGGCAGTGGGAGCAAAGATCTCGTTGAAGTCCTGCTTCTCCTTCTGCATAAACCCCTTCGCCACCAGCCTACTCTTGTAGATGGTGACCTGCCCCTTGTCATCGGTCTTGATCCTCAGCACCCACTTGCATTGTATCGCTTTCTTCCCATCAGGCAGCACCACCAGATCCCATGTCCTATTCTCCAGCAGACTCTGGTACTCAGCATCCCTAGAAGCCAGCCACTTGTCCCTATCTGGTCCAGCTAATGCCTCCTCCATGCTAGCTGGTTCCTCTGGTGCAGGGGCAAGAAAACAGTACGCAGGCTCATCCTCCTCATCCGGGTCATAGCCATGAGGTAGAATCAGCAATGCCTCTTCGGTCCCTAGCTGCTGCTCTGCTGCATCAGTTCCTGCAGTCAGCTTCTTAGTAGCCATACGGGTACGTCCTGGCCTGGAGACGGGTGTCTCCCATCCCTTCATAACGACACCCTTCGGCTTCTTAGTTTTTCCCTGCTGCTTCTCTCCTCCCTCGGGTCCAGCAGCTCCACTAGTGCTGCCGCCAGTTTCCACACCATTTTCTCCACCAGCAGATGCCTCCTGTATCTTCTCTCCATCACCATTTCCAGCAGCTGCCTCCTCTCCCTCCTCCCACACACTAGGAGTCAGGTCCAGCTGCATGGTGATCTGCTCCATCTGCTGGGACACCCGGGCCTCCGGCTGTTTCTCCCAGCTCCCATACATCATGGCCTCAATGAATTTCACATCCCTGCTGTCAAACAACACACCCTTGGATGGTTCCCACAGCAGCCATCCCTTGCTCTCAGCAGCCAGCCCCAAATGCACACACCAGATTGCACTCGCCCCCAACTTACTGCGGTAGGTCTTGGGGACGTGGGCGACTGCCATGCAACCGAACACCCTCAGCATGTCCACCGGCGGCTTCCTCCCAAGCCACCTCTCCAACGGCACCCACGAGTCATCCCCAACCTTGGTGAGCACCCTGTTCCTAGCGACAGTGGCGTGCCGGACAGCATGAGGCCACATAGAATTTCTCAGCCCAGATTCTATGAGCAGCGCCCTAGCTGTCTCCAGAATGGTCCGGTTTGCCCGTTCTGCTACACCATTGGACTGTGGGGTATAAGCCGTGGTCAGCTCTCTCTGGATGCCCTGCTTCTTGAGCCAGGCCGTCATTTCAGCTCCAAGGAACTCACCACCCCGGTCTGTCCTAATCCGCTTCACTACACACTCCGCCTGCTTCTCCACGAATGGCAGCCAATCGTCCCGTATCGTGGAGGCGGCGTGGTCCTTCTGCTTCAGCGGATACGCCCACATCAGCCTGCTCCAGTCATCCACAATTGTAAGAAAATACCGCTCCCCCTTGTGCCCTTGCACCGGCAGCGGCCCCACCAAGTCCATGTGGACCAGCTCCAAAGGCTTCTTGCTCCTGCCAGCCACACTATGGAAAGGGAAACGGGTGAACTTTGAAAGCAAACAGATTTCACAGTTGTCATCGGGTGGCTGTCCGTTCAGCTTCAGACCCTTAACGGCTCCATCCTTCTCCAGCTGCTTCAGCAAAGGCATTGCCACATGCCCTAAGCGCCGGTGTGCCGTTGCCCAATCTGTCTCCCCAGATCTGGCCGACACTTTCACACCAACCCCTCCAACGGCATTGCACTCCCCCTGGGATGCAGACCCCTCTCCAGCCTGCCCCCCACCATGCCACGCCAGGGCCGGCAGCTGCCACATAGATCTGTACACGTCCTTGCTCTCGTGCAGATCCCAAAGCACCCGATTGCCCAGCTTCCCCTTATAAGTGCGTGCCCCATCCGTGTTGGTGTTCACCCCAGCCTTGCCAAGCTTACGGAGGGAGATAAGGTTGGCCTTCAGGTCGGGGACGAAGAGAACGTCGTGCAGCACCACCGGCTTGCCATCCGCTCCCTTAAACGCAGCTCGTCCCGCACCAGCCACCTTCAACATGTGTCCAGAGGCGGAGCACACTTCATTGATCGGTGCAGCTCGTACTTCGTCCAGCAGGTCCTTGCGCGGCGTCATCGTCCAAGCAGCGCCTGTGTCCAACACCCAATAGTCTAGGGGGTGCAGCTCTGCTCCAACTTTGGCAGAGGCGTCTCCTTGCTCCCCCTTGTCTCCCACATGGAAGAATTGGCCCGCGGTGCGCTCCTTCTTCTTCTCCGCACCGCCGTTGCCCTTCGGGTTGTTGTCGGACGAATCAGCGACCATGTTGGCGCCGTTTTTCTGGTTCGTCCGCGCGCCGCCATCCTGGTGACGATTCTGGGGGGTCCATCCATCGGGTTTCTTATAGCACAAAAACCAGGGGTGCCCTTCCTTCTCACAATACCAGCAACTCCCTTTCATTTTGCCACCAGCACCCGACTTGCCCCCACGTCCAGATTTCGCACCGCGACCCCAACCGGTACCTCCTTGTTGGTCGTTGGAGTCGTCGTCTTTCTTTGCACCGCGTCCAGCACCACCAAAGCCACGTCCTCTGCCACGTCGGCTCCCTTGCATCCCGTAGCTGCTGCTGCCGTCGTCTCCACCCCTCAGTTGGCGGCGACGGAAGTCCTCCTCCAGAATCTTCGTCCGCACCCACTCGAGCGTCCACAAGCTCTGGTTCTGCGGCAGGCTCAATCCGCTCGTAAATTGAAGCCACGATTCTGGCAGCAGCGAGAGCATCTTCAAGCACTTGGTCTGCTCCGGGTAGGTGATTCCCGCGGTCGCCAACTTCGCGTAGAGGTCGCGCATCTTGTCCAGGACTGGTTGCACCGGCTCTCCCTCGCTCAGGCGCAACGCGGACAGCTCCCTCTCCAGCATCAACGTTGCGACAACGGAGGTCGGGGCGTGCAGCTCCTTCAACACGGTCCACGCCTTCGGACCGCATTCAACCTCCGGCAGCAGGTGCATGACGTGGTGACGCTGGTTCAGCTCCAAACTCTGCGACATCAAATAGTAGCCAGCCGAGGAGCGCTCGTCCCAATCTTCCTGCAGCGTGGGGTCACTCGGTCTAGGCTCCTCCCCAATCATTAGTTTCAGCAAACCGATCTGACGGAAATATAATTGCATTTTCCAGGCCCAATCATCATAGCCCTCACCATTGAACTTCTCGACGGTGAAATTCTTCAGCACCTCCTTGACAAGCGAGCCCTGGTTTGTTCGCGCTCCCCTTGGCGCTGAAAGACCAGAATCTTGGCTGCCGCTACGATCTTGGGCTGAAGATTCACCAGCTCCCGCCGAGGTGTTGCCCGCCATAGCTACCTATAACGAGGATCACTATAACGCAGCTCTGATACCAGCTTGTTGGTGTAAGGGCCTAATAAACTCAAGCTATTAGGACTTAATCAAACTTAAAACCTCTCCTCGGGGTCACCTCCAAGGGTCCCTGGGTGCCTGGTACAAGACCAGCCCCTATCCTCGGGTCCGAGTTTGTAGAGAGAGGGATCAAGAAGGACTTAGTCAAAACAGCAAGAGTACCTTGAACGTCGCGCAGCGTGCCGTGCAGACCGTCGGTCGGATTAAGCTGAGAATTCGCTATATCGAAGCTCGCTCCAAGAGCTTTAAAATGAGCCAAGTTGCCTCGCGAAAAGTTCTGCCATTACTAAGTTATGGCTCGGACAGCGTTTGCCTAGCGTTGGAGTGCTAGCATACTAGCGTTGACTCGGGTAGCATTCCGCCGTCGAATAGCGCAGAAACGAAATTCCAGCGAGGAAGGAATTCGCTTGAATCAATTTGACTATATTCAGGTACAAACAGAGAAGGATTAAATAGTTCTAGCTAGCAAGGACCTTGGGAATCAACCTGGGAACAACCAGGGATGATCCCAAATAATTCCAAGCAACAGAACCAACCTGGCTGGATAAAATAGCAGGTGGTAGGTTGGTAAACAACCTCTGGTTCTGTTTTTCCAACCTGGGAAAACAACAACCAGGTTCAGGTTCTAAAAACAGAACCTGTTTTGTCTTTGCCCAACCAGCCAAATGCTGGTTCCGCTGGTTTCCCCTGGCCTTGTAGCATGCAGATACAGACAAACAACATCCAACCTTCACCTAAATTGTACCCCTATAGTGCCTTCCCTGCTACACTATAGTTAACCAAACAAAACAGTACAATTCCGAGTTGGATAGAACTGAATCTGCGCAATCAACTCAACCGAACTGCAAAGCTTCCATCTTGGGTTCCTTTGCGAGCTCGTCCTTCCTGCTTGCACTGTTCATAGCGCATACAATGTTGTGCCAAAGCGCACATTGCGCGAGTACCTGCAAATGCATCAAGCGAAAAATGCGAAAGCAAACAAACACACGAACACACCATTCACACGCAAATGCATTCGCACATGCATACTCGTACAAACAGACGGCAGGATGTCGTGCAATGTGCATTTGCACCCAACACTTGGTACCAGTCATATGGCTAAGTAACGCACTTACTTTTAGTACCACTCATATGGCTATATAACGCGCTTACTCTTCGTACCACTCATATGGCTAGGTATCGCGCTTACTCAAGGTACCACTCATTTGACGAAATTACCGCGCCTACTCTGGGTACCACTCATCTGGCTAAGTAACGTACTTACTCTTGGTACCACTCATACGGCTAAGTAACGCGCTTACTCTTGGTACAACTCATATGGCTTGGTGATGCGCTTACTCTTGGTACCATTAATTTGCTATGTAACACGCTTACTCTTGGTACCACTCATTTGGCTAAGTAACGCGCTTACTCTTGGTACCACAACTTTGGCTAAATAACTCGCTTACTCTTGGTACCACTCATATGGCTAAGTAACACGCTTACTCTTAGTACCGGTCATTAAGCTATGTAACGCACTTACTTTTGGTACCACTCATATGTCTAAATAACACGCTTACTCTTGGTACTACTCATATGGCTAAGTATCGCGCTTACTCTTGGTACCACTCTTATAGCTATGTAACGCGATTACTATTGGTACCACATACGGCTATGTAGCGCGCTTACTCTAGGTACCACTCATATGACTGAGTAACGCGCTTAGTCTTGGTACCACTCATATGGCTAAGTAACGCGCTTACTCTTGGTACCACTCATATGGCTAAGTAAAGCGCTTACGCTTGGTACCTCTTATATGGCTGAGTAACGCGCTTACTTTAGGTACCACTGATTTATTATTGGTACCACTTATATGGCTATGTATCGCGCTTACTCTAGGTACCACTCATTTGGCTAAGTAACGCGCTTACTCTTGGTACCAATCATATGGATTAGTAATACGCTTACTCCTGGTAGCACTTATTTGGCTACGTAACGTGCTTACTCTTGGTACCAATCATTTGGCTTAGTATCGCCCTTAGTCGTGGTACCACTCATTTGGCTAAGTAAAGCGCTTTTTCTTGGTACCACTCATATGACTATGTAACACGCTTACTCTCTGTGCCACACATTTGGCTAAGTAACGTGCTTACTCTTAGTACCACTCATATGGCTATGTAACGCGCTCACTTTTGGTACCACTCATACGGCTAGGTAACGCGCCTCATTTAGGTACCACTCATATGGATAAGTAACGCACTTACTCTTGGTACCACTCATATGGCTAAGTAACGCGCTTACTCTTGGTACCACTCATATGGCTAAGTAACGCGCTTACTCTTGGTACCGCTCATATGGTTAAATAATGCGCTTACTCTTGGTACCACTCAACTGGCTTAGTAACGCGCTTATTCTTGGTACCACTCATAAGGCTAGGTAGCGTACTTACTTTTGGTACAAGTTTTAGGGCTAAGTAACGCGTTTACTCTTGGTACCACTTTTTTGGCTAAATAACGCGCAAACTCTTAATACCAATCATATGGCTAAGTAACGCGCTTACTGCGGAGATAACTACTACAACGGGAGCTAGACTGCGGGCTAGGCACGGGTGCTCGTGTGATCTCTGCGTTCGTTGGTCCTTAGTCGTTTTCCTAGTGCACACACTGCTTGTTAGTTGACAAGGCAATTTGGCAAGAGTTTCACTAGAGAAAGTTGACAACAATGATACAATGAAGTTGGCAAGGCTAGACTTCAAAGCTAGAATGCAAGCAGGTCGACTGCCAGCGCAGCACGGTCGACCGCGTGCCAGCACGACTTGGTCGACCGCGCTCCAGCAGTGCAGAGTCGCGGCTTGCCAACGCTGCAGGTCGACGGCGTGACAACAGCGCAAGTCGACGGCGTGCCAGCGTTGCTCCTGCAGTCCAGCATTGCACCCGCTTCGCAGGTGCTCGTAGATGATTGGCGTGCACTGCTTCGTCACCTGCACAGCGCACACACCAAGTCCACCTCGTGCTGACGACTGCATCTGATCTGCCAGGTCGACCTCGGGATACCACCACCGAGGTCGCCCTCGCCAACCTCACCTGGGTGACCTTCGTGTGCCTTCGTATATCCTCATCACCCAGGTAACCTGGTCGACCGGGCAACCTGCTTGACCACCCAGGTCGACGACCACTTCCAGTCGACCTCACCAGGTCGACCACTACCCCAGGTCGACCAGCTCCAGGTCGACGTCACTCCTGGTCGACCAGCTCCTCGTCGACCATCATGTCTGGTCGACCACCAGGTCGACCTCACGCCTGGTCGACCAACCACCAAGTCGACCAGCAGTCTGTCAGCCGCTCACCCAAGTCGGCTGCCCCAAGTTGGCGTCACCAAGTCGACGCCCTCCGCAGGTCGACTTCCCAAGTCGACCACCCGAAGTTGGCGCCCTCCCGAAGTCGGCGCCCATGCAGTGGCTCCCCGTGCAGGTCGACCAACCCCGTCGACCAGCTCGCCCACTGCTGCAGGTCGGCTGTACCCCTACATCCGACCACGAAGTCGGCTCCGCCCAAGCGAGGACGAGGCCAACACACAACTCCCGTTGACACTCCCCTGCCGCGTTCACGCTTGGGCCCCCCAGCCCACACGGCAGTAATCCTCGGAGAACAGCTCGTCGACGTGCACCCAACACATAGCACGTCGTCCACCGCACCAGCCATGCATCAGGGCATGGCACCTACTGCTGCACTTCGTCAACTTCGTCGCCCACGTCGGCCAAGCGCACCTGGCCGATGGCGACGGAGCACCGGTTGAAGGCCGGATAGTGCAGCGCCTTTGTCAGGAAGTCGGCCGGCTGCTCAGCGGTCGGGATGTACTGCAACGCAAACTTCCCCCGCTTCACCATGTGCTGCAGCCAGGCCTGTCGCCGCTCCATGTGCTTGAGGTTGCCCGTCAACCCTATGCCCTCAGCGACTGTGATGGCCGACTTGTTGTCCACCCGAAGGACGGTCGGCTTCCCAGCATCCAGCTGCTGGAACTCTGCGAGGAGGAAGCGAAGTCGGCGTCCCTCCTTGCCGGCTTCGACGGCCGCCACGTACTCCGACTCGGTCGACGACAGTGTCGCGCACTTGATGCGCTGGCTCGACCAAGAAATCGCGGCCCCTTCGTAGACGAACACGTAGCCGCCCGTGCTCGTCCTGCTCTGCTTGTCACCGGCGTCGTCAGCGTCCACGTAGCCGACCAGCTCCAGCGACTCAGGTCCACCGCCGAACTCCAGGGCGGTGTCACGCGTGTTGGCAAGGTAGGCGAGGCAGCGGTCGACCTCGTGCCAGTGCTGGTCGCTCCTCACCGTGAGGCCGCTCCCCAGCTTGCTGCAGGTGAAGGCGATGTCCGGCCTCGTCGTCGTCGCCGCGAACTGCAGCGAGCCGACCTTCTGCCGGTACTCCTCCTCCTGTCGCTCCTGTGCCTCCTCGTCGTCGAAGGTGAGCTCGGCGTAGGCGTCGACTGAGACCGGCGTCTTCGGGTTGTGCCCGCCCTGCTGGTGCAGCCATAGCTTCCCCGCCGACCTGTCGCGCACGATCTCCAGCCCGAGGTACTTCTGCACCGGCGAGATCTCGCGCAGCTCGAAGGCGGCCTCCAGCAGCTCCTTCAGCTCCTTCAGCATTGCGGTGCTGCTGCTGGCGGCGAGCAGGTCGTCGACGTAGACCAGCACCCAGCAGGTCACCTTGTCATCGCCGACCTTGAAGTAGAGAGCCTCGTCGACCTGGCTCTTCTTCCACCCGGCGCCGACCAGCACGTCGTTGAGCGCCAAGTACCACAGCAGCGGCGACTGCTTCAGCCCGTATAGGCTCTTCAGCAGCTTGCACACCCGGCCGGTTCCGTCGTTGAAGTAGTCCGGCTGCGACATGTACAGCATCCGGTCGAGCTTGCTCTGCAGGAAGGCGTTCTTCATGTCGAGCTGCATCAGGTTGAGGTTGAGCACGGCGACGATACTGAGGAAGATCCTCAGCGTGAGACACGTACCTGCCCACCGGCGCAAACGTCTCGTCGTAGTCGGCGCCGTACACCTGCGTGAAGCCCTTCACGACCAACCTCGCCTTCTCGCGCTCGACGGTGTCGTCGATGCGGTACTTCGTTGTCAGCACCCACCGGTTCTTCATGACGTTCACTCCCGGCGGGCGTTCGACCAGCTGCCACGTGCCCATGCTGATGAGGCTGCGTATCTCCTCCTCCATGGCAGCCTTCACCGCCGGGCCCTTCCAGCTGGCCAACGCCTCCTTCACCGTCATCGTCGAGATGTCCCAGCGGTGCTCGGGGTCGGCTAGCATGTCGGGGTCGAGCTCCGGAAACTCCTCATCCTCGTCGGCGTCGTCGTACAGCAGGTCGTCGTCGTCTTCTACGTCGTACACCATGGTGAAGGCAGCGGGGACGAAGAAGTCGGGAGGCCTCCGAAGTCGACCTGACTTCCGGGGTTCAGGCGGGACCACCACCACGTCACGGTCGGTGGACTGGTCGACCACCTCCTGGTCGACCAGCTCCTCGTCGCCCAACTGCTCCCCTTCATCGTCACCGCCGTCCTCGTCGTCCTGCTGCACCTCGGTCGGCGTCCCAACCGACTGCTCCCCTGTGGTTAGCTCCCCTGTCGACCGCCAGGTCGCCGACTGCTCCTGGGTCGACCTCGTTGCTGCCTGCTCCCCTATCGTCTTCACCTCCTCGACCTGCCCATCTCCAGTCCCCGTCGACTGCTCTCCCACGTCGACGTCCTGCTCGTCGACCCGTCGGCCACCGGCGATGCCCTTGGTCGGCGCCACAGGCGACGCCCCACTACTCCCCTCATCGCCGGAGGCCAACGGCAGAGTCAGCCCATGCAGGTCGACGAGGGGAGGGGCAGGGGAGGGGGAGGGAGGGTGAACGTCGTCGGCGTCGTCCTCAGCAAGCTCACCGACCTCGGCGAGCAGAGGGAGGGTTGCCGTCGAGGTATCCGTTGGCGTGGCCACCAGCGTCCGCCCTGACACCGGCCCATGCTCCGACTTCCACTCCTCCAGCGACAGGTCCTCGTAGAAAACCTTGTCTGACGTGGTGACCACCCGGTTGGCGGCAATGTCGAGGAGCTCCCAGCCCTTGCTTGCCTCCGACACGCCGAGATGAAGGCCCCACCTGGCCTTCGGCTTCAGCTTGCCACCACGCTGCTGCTCGGGGACGAGGAACTGCGCCATGCAGCCCCACACGCGCGCCAGCGACAGGTCGGGTTTCGTTCGGGTCAGCAGCTGGTACGGCGTCGTCCCCGGCGTGGCCGACCGCTCCAGGCAGTTGCGGACCCAGACGGCCTGCCGCAGAGCAAGGTGCCACCAGTGGTGCTGCACGCCCATGTGCAACAGCATCGTCCGCACCGACTCCACCACCGTCCGCATCTCCCGCTCCGCCATGCTGTTCTGCTGCGGGGTGTACGGGCAGGTCAAGTCGTGGACGATCCCCTTGCCGTCCACGAAGTCGGTGAACGTCTTCCCGAGGAACTCCCCTCCTCGGTCAGAGCGCAGCTGCAACACCGACTTCTTCGTCTGCCTCTCCACCAGCACTTCATCGAGTCGACCTACCAAGTCACCGACGACTTGTTCATCGCCCAGCTGGAGGGAGAGCTGACGCACCTGCGTATGGGCGACGAGGAGACGGCAACTGGCTACTGCAACCGCGCCCGGCAGATTCTCGCCACCATCAGGTTGGCCGGCGCGCAGTACTCGACGGCGTCGTACGTCACCCACGTCATGCAGGGACTCTCGAGCAGCTACAACCTCCTGAAGCGGCTGTCAATGGCGCCGAGCACGAGGGCGACGCTCAACGAGGACAACTTGACCTCGTACATCCTGCAGGACGAGGCGATGCTGGGAAGCCGACCGTCCTTCGGGTGGACAACAAGTCGGCCATCACGGTCGCCGAGGGCATGGGGTTGACGGGCAACCTCAAGCACATGGAGCGGCGACAGGCCTGGCTGCAGCACATGGTGAAGCGGGGGAAGTTTGCACTGCAGTACATCCCGACCGCTGAGCAGCCAGCCGACTTCCTCACGAAGGCGCTGCACTATCCGGCTTTCAACCGGTGCTCCGTCGCCATCGGCCAGAAGCGCTTGGCCGACGTGGGCGACGAAGTCGACGAAGTGCAGCAGTAGGTGCCATGCCCTTTTGCATGGCTGGTGCGGTGGACGACGTGCTGTGTGTTGGGTGCACGTCGACGAGCTGTTCTCCGAGCAGTGCTGCCGTGGTGGCTGGAGACCCAAGCGTGAACGCGGCAGGGGAGTGTCAACGGGAGTTGTGTGCTGGCACCGTCCTCGCTTGGGCGGAGCCGACTTCGTGGTCGGGTATAGGAGTGTAGCCGACCTGTAGCAGTGGGCGAGCTGGTCGACGAGGTTGGTCGACCTGCACGGGAGCCACTGCAAGGGCGCCGACTTCGGGAGGGCGCCAACTTCGGGTGGTCGACCTGGGAAGTCGACCTGCAGAGGGCGTCGACCTGGTGACGCCAACTTTGGGTAGCCGACTTGAATGGTCGGCTGACAGAACCTCAGGTCGACCTGGTTGGTCGATCAGACCTTCTGGTCGACCTGGTAAGTCGACCAGGTCTTCTGGTCGACCAGGAGTGACGTCGACCTAGAGCTGGTCGACCAGGGAGTAGTGGTCGACCTGGGGAGGTCGACTGGAGGTGGCCGTCGACTTAGGAGGTCGACCGGCACTTACCGGAGGCAGTGGTCGACCTGGTGAGGTCAACTAGAAGTGGTCGTCGACCTGGTTGGTCGACGGGCACGCACACGAGCATCTGGTCGACGTGGTTGCCCGGTCGACCAGGTTACCTGGGTGACGAGGATCTGCGAAGGCACGCGAAGGTCGCCCAGGCGAGGTTGGCGAGGACGACCTCGGTGGTGGTATCCCGAGGTCGACCTGGCAGATCAGATGCAGTCGTCAGCACGAGGTGGACTTGGTGTGTGCGCTGTGCAGGTGACGAAGCAGTGCACGCCAATCATCTACGAGCACCTGCGAAGCGGGTGCGATGCTGGACTGCAGGAGCAACGCTGGCACGCCGTCGACTTGCGTGGTTATCACGCCGTCGACCTGCAGCGTAGGCAAGCCGCGTCTCTGCACTGCTGGAGCGCGGTCGACCAAGTCGTGCTGGCACGCGGTCGACCGTGCTGCGCTGGCAATCGCCCTGCTTGCATTCTAGCTTTGGTAGTCTAGCCTTGCCAATTTAATTGTATCATTTGTTGTCAACTTTCTCTAGTGAAACTCTTGCCAAATTACAAGTAGTGTGTGCACTAAGAAAACGACTAAAGACCAACGAACGAAGAGATCACCCCGGCGAAGCAAGGCGGTCGACCGGGGCAGCGTGGACAGTCTGGCGGCGGTGGTAGCAGTGGCTCGAAGTCGGCCAAGGATGTTGACAAGAAGAAGTCGACCAAGGACAGCGGTCGAGGAGGAGGAAGTCGACGTCGGGAGTGCTGGCTGTGTGGCGACCCCGACCACCTTTCCTTCGAGTGCCCCGACTGCAGTGACTCCGACGACGACGACGCCAAGGGAGGCCGTGGGAGGTCTGGCAGTCGTCGTCCTCGTCGAGTCGGAAACTAGCCGCGCAAGGAGAAGCAGTCGACCAAGTCGTCGACCTCGGCGAAGGACGCCGACTCCTCTGCTGGCGGCAAGGGGCGAGACGACAAGTCGGCGTCGTGCTCTCTGGTCGGCGTCGTGGAGCCGACCATCTCGCTGGCGCCGGAGGCCGGCGAGGACTTCCAGGCGGTGGCGGCAGCTGTGCAGGCTAATCCGGCGGTGGTCCTGCTCGACAGCGGCTGCTCCCACCACCTGATGGGGACGAAGGACGCCTTCGTCGACTTGGGGCCAAGCGGCGACGTGAAGCACGTGCGTGGCTTCAATGGGGCGCTGCAGGACGTCCAGGGCCGCGGCACCGTCGCCCTGCAAGGCGAGGCCGGGAAGCAGGTTCTCATCCCCGACGTGCTGTACGTCACGGGTGTGCGGGCGAACCTGTTGTCGTCCGGCCAGCTGAAAGACCACGGCGTGAAGCTGCGGGAGGATGGCGACGGGATGTTGCTCGTCTCGGCAGCGAGAGAGGTGTTCGGTCGGGCGACGTACTCCGGGCGTGTTCTCTGCACTGACCTGCGTCCCTGCTCCACGAAGTCGACGTCGGCTATGACGGAGGTTGTAGCCCTTCGGGCGATCGTCTCGAAGACGAAGTCGACGCCGGACAGGATGCATGCGCGGCTGGCCCACGTCGTCATGGACACCATACGGAGCTCGGCGAAGCACGAGGTCGTCATTGGACTGGACCTCAAGTCGGCGACGGGCGCCGACTCACCGTGTGTCTCGTGCGTCGGCGGGAAGCTGGCGCGGCACACCTTCCCCGACCAAGGCTCTGACGCCACCGACGTGCTAGCCGTCGCCCACATCGACCTGTGCGGGCCGTTCCGTGTGGCTGCCAAAGACGGCAGCTTGTACTTCCTGCTGCTGAAGGACCGCAAGACCCGCTTCGTGTGGGTGAGGCCGGTCGCCAAGAAGTCGGATGTGCTGCTGGAGTTCCAGAAGTGGCTGGTGCTGGTGGAGAGGCAGACGAAGAAGTCGGTGTTGCAGCTGCGCTCTGACCGAGGAGGGGAGTTCCTCGGGAAGACGTTCACCGACTTCGTGGACGGCAAGGGGATCGTCCACGACTTGACCTGCCCGTACACCCCGCAGCAGAACGGCATGGCGGAGCGGGAGATGCGGACGGTGGTGGAGTCGGTGCGGACGATGCTGCTGCACATGGGCGTGCAGCACCACTGGTGGCACCTTGCTCTGCGGCAGGCCGTCTGGGTCCGCAACTGCCTGGAGCGGTCGGCGACGCCGGGGACGACGCCGTACCAGCTGCTGACCGGGACGAAGCCCGACTTGTCGCTGGCGCGCGTGTGGGGCTGCATGGCGCAGTTCCTCGTCCCCGAGCAGCAGCGTGGTGGCAAGCTGAAGCCGAAGGCCAGGTGGGGCCTTCATCTCGGCGTGTCGGAGGCGAGCAAGGGCTGGGAGCTCCTCGACATTGCCGCCAACCGGGTGGTCACCACGTCGGACGTGGTGTTCTACGAGGACCTGTCGCTGGAGGAGTGGAAGTCGGAGCATGGGCCGGTGTCAGGGCGGAAACTGGTGGCCACGCCAACGGATACCTCGACGGCAACCCTCCCTCTGCTCGCCGAGGTCGGTGAGCCTGCTGAGGACGACGCCGACGTCGTCCACCCTCCCTCCCCGTCCCCTGCCCCTCCCTTCGTCGACTTGCATGGGCTGACTCTGCCGTCGGCCTCCGGCGATGAGGGGAGCAGTGGGGCGTCGCCTGTGGCGCCGACCAAGGGCATCGCCGGTGGCCGACGGGACGAGCAGCAAGTCGACGTGGGAGAGCAGTCGACGGGGACTGGAGATGGGCAGGTCGAGGAGGTGAAGACGATAGGGGAGCAGGCAGCAAGGAGGTCGACCCAGGAGCAGTCGGCGACCTGGCGGTCGACAGGGGAGCTGACCACAGGGGAGCAGTCGGTTGGGACGCCGACCGAGGTGCAGCAGGATGACAAGGATGGCGGTGAAGATGAAGGGGAGCAGTTGGGCGACGAGGAGCTGGTCGACCAGGAGGTGGTCGACCAGTCCACCGACCGTGACGTGGTGGTGGTCCCGCCTGAACCCCGGAAGTCAGGTCGACTTCGGAGGCCTCCCGACTTCTTCGTCCCCGCTGCCTTCACCACGGTGTACGACGTGGAGGGAAGAGTGAACGTCATGAAGAACCGGTGGGTGCTGACGACGAAGTACCACATCGACGACACCGTCGAGCGTGAGAAGGCAAGGCTGGTCGTGAAGGGCTTCACGCAAGTGTACGGCGCCGACTACGACGAGACGTTTGCGCCGGTGGGCAGCTACGTGACGCTGAGGATCTTCCTCAGCATCGTCACCGTCCTCGACCTCAACCTGATGCAGCTCGACATGAAGAACGCCTTCCTGCAGAGCAAGCTCGACCGGGTGCTGTACATGTCCCAGCCGGACTACTTCGACGTCGGGACCGGCCGGGTGTGCAAGCTGCTGAAGAGCCTGTACGGGCTGAAGCAGTCGCCGCTGCTGTGGTACTTGGCACTCAACGACGTGCTGGTCGGCGCCGGGTGGAAGAAGAGCCAGGTCGACGAGGCTCTCTACTTCAAGGTCGGCGACGACGGAGCGACTTGCTGGGTGCTGGTCTACGTCGACGACTTGCTCGCCGCCAGCAGCAGCCCCGCGATGCTGAAAGAGCTGAAGGAGCTGCTGGAGGCCGCCTTCGAGCTACGCGAGATCTCGCCGGTGCAGAAGTACCTCGGGCTAAAAATCGTGCGTGACAGGTCGGCGGGGAAGCTGTGGCTGCACCAGCAGGGCTACGCCGACAAGCTGCGTAGGCGTTTCATCGACGAGGAGCAGACCGGGCGCACCCCGAAGACGCCGGTCTCGGTCGACGCCTACGCCGAGCTCACCTTCGACGACGAGGAGGCATAGGAGCGACAGGAGGAGGAGTACCGGCAGAAGGTCGGCTCGCTGCAGTTCGCGGCGACGATGACGAGGCCGGACATCGCCTTCAGCAAGCTGGGGAGCGGCCTCACGGTGAGGAGCGACCAGCACTGGCGCGAGGTCGACCGCTGCCTCGCCTACCTCGCCAACACACGTGACACCGCCCTGGAGTTCGGCGGTGGACCTGAGTCGCTGGAGCTGGTCGGCTACGTGGACGCCGACGACGCCGATGACAAGCAGAGCAGGACGAGCACGGGCGGCTACGTGTTCGTCTACGGAGGGGCCGCGGTCTCCTGGTCGAGCCAGCGCATCAAGTGCGAGAAGCTGTCGTCGACCGAGTCGGAGTACGTGGCGGCCGTCGAAGCCGGCAAGGAGGGACGCCGACTTCGCTTCCTCCTCGCAGAGTTCCAGCAGCTGGATGCTGGGAAGCCGACCGTCCTTCGGGTGGACAACAAGTCGGCCATCACGGTCGCCGAGGGCATGGGGTTGACGGGCAACCTCAAGCACATGGAGCGGCGACAGGCCTGGCTGCAGCACATGGTGAAGCGGGGGAAGTTTGCACTGCAGTACATCCCGACCGCTGAGCAGCCAGCCGACTTCCTCACGAAGGCGCTGCACTATCCGGCTTTCAACCGGTGCTCCGTCGCCATCGGCCAGAAGCGCTTGGCCGACGTGGGCGACGAAGTCGACGAAGTGCAGCAGTAGGTGCCATGCCCTTTTGCATGGCTGGTGCGGTGGACGACGTGCTGTGTGTTGGGTGCACGTCGACGAGCTGTTCTCCGAGCAGTGCTGCCGTGGTGGCTGGAGACCCAAGCGTGAACGCGGCAGGGGAGTGTCAACGGGAGTTGTGTGCTGGCACCGTCCTCGCTTGGGCGGAGCCGACTTCGTGGTCGGGTATAGGAGTGTAGCCGACCTGTAGCAGTGGGCGAGCTGGTCGACGAGGTTGGTCGACCTGCACGGGAGCCACTGCAAGGGCGCCGACTTCGGGAGGGCGCCAACTTCGGGTGGTCGACCTGGGAAGTCGACCTGCAGAGGGCGTCGACCTGGTGACGCCAACTTTGGGTAGCCGACTTGAATGGTCGGCTGACAGAACCTCAGGTCGACCTGGTTGGTCGATCAGACCTTCTGGTCGACCTGGTAAGTCGACCAGGTCTTCTGGTCGACCAGGAGTGACGTCGACCTAGAGCTGGTCGACCAGGGAGTAGTGGTCGACCTGGGGAGGTCGACTGGAGGTGGCCGTCGACTTAGGAGGTCGACCGGCACTTACCGGAGGCAGTGGTCGACCTGGTGAGGTCAACTAGAAGTGGTCGTCGACCTGGTTGGTCGACGGGCACGCACACGAGCATCTGGTCGACGTGGTTGCCCGGTCGACCAGGTTACCTGGGTGACGAGGATCTGCGAAGGCACGCGAAGGTCGCCCAGGCGAGGTTGGCGAGGACGACCTCGGTGGTGGTATCCCGAGGTCGACCTGGCAGATCAGATGCAGTCGTCAGCACGAGGTGGACTTGGTGTGTGCGCTGTGCAGGTGACGAAGCAGTGCACGCCAATCATCTACGAGCACCTGCGAAGCGGGTGCGATGCTGGACTGCAGGAGCAACGCTGGCACGCCGTCGACTTGCGTGGTTATCACGCCGTCGACCTGCAGCGTAGGCAAGCCGCGTCTCTGCACTGCTGGAGCGCGGTCGACCAAGTCGTGCTGGCACGCGGTCGACCGTGCTGCGCTGGCAATCGCCCTGCTTGCATTCTAGCTTTGGTAGTCTAGCCTTGCCAATTTAATTGTATCATTTGTTGTCAACTTTCTCTAGTGAAACTCTTGCCAAATTACAAGTAGTGTGTGCACTAAGAAAACGACTAAAGACCAACGAACGAAGAGATCACACGAGCACCCGTGCCTAGCCCGTAGTCTAGCTCCCGTTGTAGTAGTTATCTCCGCAAGTAACGCGCTTACTCTCTGTACCACTCATATGGCTAAGTAGTGCGTTTACTCTTGGTACCATTCAATTGCTATATAACACGCTTACTCTTGGTACCACTTATTTGGCTAAGAAACGCACTTTTTCTTGGTACCACTCATATGGCTATGTAACACGCTTACTCTTGGTACCACTCATATGGCTAAGTAACGCGCTTACTCTTGACACCAATCATTTGGCTAAGTAACTCGCTTAGTCTTGGTACCACCCATATGGCTAAGTAACATGCTTAATCTTGGTACCAGCCATTTAGCTAAGTAACGCGCTTACTCTTGTTACCACTCATTTGGCTAAGTAACACGCTTACTCTTGGTACCAGTCATTAAGCTAAGTAACGTGCTTACATTTGGTACCATTCATATGGCTAAGTAACGTACTTATTCTTGGTACCAATCATATGGCTAAGTAACACACTATTTATATAAAGCGCTTACACTTGGTACCTCTTATATGGCTAAGTAACATGCTCATTCTTGATACCACACATAAGGCTAGGTAACGCGTTTACTCTTGGTACCAGTCATATGGCTAAGTAAAACGCTCACTCTCGGTACCATTCATATGGCTAAGTAACGCACTTACTCTTGGTACCAGCCACTTATTTGGCATAGTAACGTGCTTACTCTTGGTACCAATCATTTGGCTAAGTAACGCACTTACTCTTGGTACCGCTCTTTTGGCTTACTATCGCCCTTATTCTTGGTACCACTCATTGGCTAAGTATCGCGCATTTTCTTGGTACCACTCATATGGCTATGTAACGCACTTACTCTTGGTACCACTCAGTTAGCTAAGTAACGTGCTTACTCTTGGTACCACTCAGTTGGCTTGGTAACGCCCTTACTCTTGGTACTACTCATTTGGCTAAGTAACCCGCTTTTTCTTGGTACCACTCATATGGCTAGGTAACACGCTCACTCTTGGTACCACACATACGGCTAAGTGTTGCGCTTACTCTTGGTACCAGTCACATGGCTATTAAAGTGCTTACCCTTGGTACCACTCATATGGCTAAGTAACGTGCTTACTCTTAGTACCACTTATTTGGTTGAGTGGCGCTCATATTCTTAGTACCACAGATATGGCTAGGTAGCGCGCTTAGTATTGGTACCAGTCATATAGCTAAGTAACACGCTTACTCTTGGTACCACTCATTTGGCTAAGTAACGCGCTTTTCTTGGTACCACTCATATGGCTAAGTAACGCGCTTACTCTTGGTATCACTCATTTGGTTATGTAATGCGATTACTCTAGGTACCACTCATATGGCTGAGTAACGCGCTAACTCTTAGTACCAGTCATATGGCTAAGTAATACGCTTACTCTAGGTACCACTCATTTTGGCTAAATATCGCGCTTATTCTTGGTACCACTCATTTGGCTAAGTAACTTGCTTATTAATGGTACCACTCATATGGCTAAGTAACACGCTTACTCTTAATACAACTCATTTGGCTATGTAACGCTTTTACTTTTGGCACCACATATTGCTAAGTAACGCGCTTACACTATGTACCACTCATATGACTAAGAAGCGCGTTTACTCTAGGTACCACTCGAATGGATAAGTAACACGCTTTCTCTTGGTACCACTCATATGGCTAAGTGATACGCATACTCTGGGTACCACATATAAAGCTAAGTATTGCGCTTACCCTTGGTACCACTCATATGGCTAAGTAACACACTTACTCTTGGTACCACTCATATGGCTAAGTAACGCACTTACTCTTGGTACCGCTCTTTTGGCTTACTAACGCCCTTTCACTTGGTACCACTCAATTGGCTAAGTATCGCGCGTTTTCTTGGTCCCACTCATATGGCTATGTATCACGCTTACTCTAGGTACCACTCTATTGGTTAAGTAACGTGCTTACTTGGTACCACTCATTTGGCTTAATAACGCCCTTACTCTTGGTACCACTCATTTGGCTAAGTAACCCGCTTTTTCTTGGTACCACTCATATGGCTAGGTAACGCGCTCACTCTTGTTACCACTCATTTGGCTAAGTAACGCCCTTTTTTCTTGGTACCACTCGTATGGCTATGAAACACGCTTACTCTTGGTACCACTTATTAGGCTAAGTAACGCGCCCACTCTTGGTACCACTCATACGGCTAAGTAACGCGCTTTAACTAGGTACCACAAGTAACGCGCTTATTCTTGGTACCATTCATTTGGCTAAGTAACGCGCTTACTCTTGGTACCACTCATATGGCTAAGTAACGCGCTTACTCTTGGTACCACTCATTTGGCTAAGTAACGCTCATATTCTTGGTACCACAGATATGGCTAGGTAGCGCGCTTACTCTTGATACCAATCATAAAATTGAGTAACGCGCTTACTCTTGGTACCACTCATATGGCTAAGTAACGTGCATACACTTGGTACCACTCATTTGGCAAAATAACGCGCTTACTCTTGGTACCACTCATTCGGCAAAGTAACGCGCTTACTCTTGGTACCACTCATATGGCTAAGTAAAGCGCTTACGCTTTGTACCTCTCATATGGCTGAATAACGCGCTAATTCTTGGTACCACCCATATGACTTGGTAGCATGCTTGTACCACTCATTTGGCTAAGTAACGCGCTTGCTCTTCGTACCACATATATGGCTAACTAAAGCGCTTACTCTTGGTACCACTCATTTGGCTGAGTCACACGCTCATTCTTGGTACCACTCATATGGCTTGGTAGCGCGCTAACTATTGGTACCGGTCATATGGCCAAGTAACGCGCTTACTCTTGGTACCACTCATTTGGCTAAGTAACGCGCTTACTCTTGGTACCACTCATATGGCTAAGTAACACGCTTATTGTTGGTACCATTCATTTGGCTAAGTAACGCGCTTACTCTTGGTACCTGTAATATGGCTAAGTAACACGCTTACTCTTGGTACCACTCATTTTGCTCATTATCGCACTCTTTTGGTACCACTTATTTGCCTAAGTAACGCGCTTACTCTTGGTACCACTCATATGGCTAAGTAACACGCTTACTCTTAGTACCACTCATATGGCTATGTATCGCGCTTACTGTACGTACCACTCATATTGTTGAGTAGCTCGCTTACTTTTGGTACCACTCATATGGCTAAGCATCGCGCTTTTTCCTGGTGCCACTAAATTGGCTTGGTAAAGCGCTTACTCTTGCTACCACTCATTAGGCTGAGTAACTTGCTTACCTTAAGTACCACTTATATGGCTAAGTAACGCGCCTATCGTTGGTACCACTCATATGGCTAAGTAACGCGCTTACTCTTGGTACCACTCATATGACAAAGTAGCGCACTTACTCTTGGTACCACTCATATGTCTAAGGAACGCAACTACTCTCGGAACTACTCGTTCGGCTGAGTATCGCGCTCACTCTTGGTACCACCCATTTGGCTATGTATCGCGCTTACGCTTGGTTCCACTCATTCGGCTAAATAACGCGCATACTCTTGGTACCACTCATAAGGCTATGTAACGAGCTTACTCTTGGTACCAGCCATATGGCGAAGTATCGCGCTTATTTTCTTGGGACCACTCATAAGTCTAGATAACGAGCTTACTCTTGGTACCAGTCATATGGCTAAGTAACGAGCTTACTAATTATTCTAAGTAACACGCCTATTCTGAAATCCAGTCATATGGCTAAATAATGCGCTTAATCTTGGTACCACGCATATGGCTAAGTTTCACGCTCACTCTTGGTACCACTCATTTGGCTAAGTAACGCGCTTACTCTTGGTACCAGTCATATAGCTAAGTAACGCGCTTACTCTTGGTACCACTCATATGGCTAAGTAACGTGCTCAGTCTTGGTACTACTCATTTGGCTAAGTAACGCACATACTCTTGGTTCCACTCATATGTCTAAGTAACGCGCTTACTCTTGGTACCACTCATTTGGCTAAGTAACGTGCATACTCTTGGTACCACTCGATTGGCTAAGTTTCGCGCGTACTCTTGGTACCACTCATTTGGCTAAGTAATGCATTTGATCTTAGTACCAATCATATGACTATGTAACGTGCTTACTCTTAGTACCACTCATATGGCTAAGTAATGCGCTTAACGTGCTTACTCGTTGTACCCACTCATATGGCTAAGTACGCGCTTACACTTGGTACCATATATATGGTTAAGTAACGCCCATACTATTGGTACCAGTCATATGGCAAAGTGACGCGCATATTCCTGATACCAATCATATGGCTAAGAAACACGCTTATTCTTGGTACCACTCACTTGGCTATGTCTCGCGCTTACTCATGGTACCACTCATTCGGCTATGGAACGCGCCACTCTTGCTACCACTCATTTGGCTAAAGATTGTGCGTACTCTTGGTAGCACTCATATGGCTATGTAATGCGCTTAGTTTTGGTGCCACATATATGGCTAAGTAACGAGCTTGCTATTGGTACTACTCATTTGGCAAAGTAACGCGCTTACTCTTTGTACCACTCATATGGCTAAGTAACGTGCTTACTCTTTGTACCCACTCATATGGCTACATTACGCACATAATATTGGTACCACTCATATGGCTATGTAACGCACTTACTCCTGGTACCACTCATATGGCTAAGTAACGCGCTTACTCTTGGTACCACTCATTTGGCTAAGTATCACGCTTACTCTTCATATCACTCATTTGGCTAAGTAACGCGCTTACTCTTAGTACCATTCATATGGCTTGTTAAGCGCTTTCTCTTAGTACCACTCATATGGCTAAGTGAGGCGCTTACTCTTTGTACCACTCATTTGGCTAGGTAACGTGCTTAGTCTTGGTACCACTCTTAGGTAACGCGCTAACTCTTGGTACCAGTCATATGGCTGAGCAACGCGCTTGCTCTTTGTACCACTCATGAGGCTAAGTAACGCACTTACACCTTGTGCCACTCATTGGGCTAACTAACGCTACTCTTAGTACCAATCGTATGGCTATGTAACGCGCTTACTCTTAGTACCAGTCATATAGCTAAGTAACGCGCTTACTCTTGGTGCCCCTCATATGGCTATGTAGTGGTGCACTTACTCTTTGTACCACTCATATGGCTAAGTAATGCGCTTGCTATTGGTACCACTCATATGGCTAAGTATTGCGCTTACTCTTGGTACCACTCATATGGCTAAGTAACGCACTTGCTATTGTTACGACTCATATGGCTAGGATTGCGCTTACTCTTGGTACCACTTATATTGCTAAGTAACGCACTTACTCTTGGTACCAACACTCATTTGGCTAAATGACGAGCTTACTCTTGGTACCACTCATATGTCTATGTAATGCGTGTCAACGGGAGTTGTGTGTTGGCCCCGTCCTCACTTGGGCGGAGCCGACTTCGTGGTCGGGTGTAGGGGTGCAGCCGACCTGCAGCAGCTGGTTGGTCGACCTGCACGGGACCCTTTGCAAAGGCGCCGACTTCGGGAGGGTGCCAGTTTCGGGTGGTCGACTTGGGAAGTCGACCTGCGGAGGGCGTCGACTTGTTGACGCAAACCTGAGGCAGCCGACTTGGATGGTCGGCTGACAGAACTGCTGGTCGACCTGGTTGGCCGACCAGGCCTTCTGGTCGACTTGGTTGGTCGACCAGGCGTGAGGTCGACCTGGTGGTCGACCAAACTTGGTGGTCGACGAAGGAGGGGCCGACGTCGACCTCGGCAGAAGGAGTCGGACGCCGAGCTGTTGGGCGCCAAGTAGCAGGGCGTCAACTTGGTGACGCCGACTTCGGGTAGCCGACTCTGGTGGTCGGCTAGTGCTGGTCGACCTGGAGGTGGTCGACTTAGGGGGACGTCAACCTGGAGCTGGTCGACCGAGGGTGTGGTCGACCTGGTGAGGTCGACTTGTGTGGTTGACGGGCACACACGGGAGCACCTGGTCGACGTGGTTGCCCGGTCGACCAGGTTACCTGGGTGACGAAGTTCTGCGGAGGCACGCGACGGTCGCCCAGGCGATGTTGGCGAGGACGGCTGAGCTCGGTAATGGTATCCCGAGGTCGACGTGGCTGATCAAAAGCAGTCGTTAGCACGAAGTTGACTTGGTCTGTGCGCTATGCAGGTGACGAGGCACTGCACGCCAATCAACTGCACGCACATGCGAAGCGGGTGCGATGCTGTACTGCGGGAGCAACGCTGGCACGCCGTCGACTTGCGCTGTTGTCATGCTGTCGACCTGCAGCGTTGGCAAGCCGCGTCCCTGCACTGCTGGAGCGCGGTCGACCAAGTCGTGCTGGCACGCGCTCGACCATGCTGCGCTGGCAGTCGATCTGCTTGCATCCTAGCTCTGATGTAGTCTAGTCTTGCCAACTTCATTGTACCATTGTTGTCAACTTTCTCTAGTGAAACTCTTGCCAATTTGCCCCGTGAACTAGCAAGCAGTGTATGCACTAGGAAAACGACTAAGGAACAACGAACGCAGAGATCACACGAGCACCCGTGCCTATCCCGTAGTCTAGCTCCCGTTGCTGAAGTTATCTCCGCATGGTGCGGTGAGCGTGGACGGCACCCGACTTACCTTTCAGTCTAGTCGACTTAGTTGCACCTTACCTAAGTTGTTCGTAGGCCGGCAGCTGTGCGGTAGGTGTAAGGGCCTAATAAACTCAAGCTATCAGGACTTAATCAAACTTAAAACCTCTCCTCGGGGTCACCTCCAAGGGTCCCTGGGTGCCTGGCACAAGACCAGCCCCTATCCTCGGGTCCGAGTTTGTAGAGAGAGGAACCAAGAATGACTTAGCCAAAATAGCAAGAGTACCTTGAACGTCGCGCAGCGTGCCGTGCAGACCGTCGATCGGATTAAGCTGAGAATTTTCTATATCGAAGCTCTCTCCAAGAGCTTTAAAATAAGCCAAGTTGCCTCGCGAAAAGTTCTGCCATTACGAAGTTATGGCTCCGACAGCGTTTGCCTAGCGTTGGAGTGCTAGCGTACTAGCGTTGACTCGGGTAGCATTCTGCCATCGAACCGCGTAGAAACGAAATTCCAGCGAGGAAGGAATTCGCATGAATCAATTGACTATATTCAGGTACAAACAGAGAAGGAATAAATAGTTCTAGCTAGCAAGGACCTTGGGAATCAACCTGGGAACAACCAGGGATGATCCCAAATAATTCCAAGCAACAGAATCAACCTGGCTGGACAAAACAGCAGGTGGTAGGTTGGAAAACAACCTCTGGTTCTGTTTTTCCAACCTGGGAAAACAACAACCAGGTTCAGGTTAAAAAAACAGAACCTGTTTTGTCTTTGCCCAACCAGCCAAATGCTGGTTCTGCTGGTTTCCCCTGGCCTTGTAGCATGCAGATACAGACAAACAACATCCAACCTTCACCTAAATTGTACCCCTATAGTGCCTGCCTTGCTACACTATAGTCAACCAAACATAACAGTACAATTTCGAGTTGGATAGAACTGAATCTGCGCAATCAATTCAACCGAACTGCAAAGCTTCCATCTTGGGTTCCTTTGCGAGCTCGTCCTTTCTGCTTGCACTGTTCATAGCGCGTACAATGTTGTGCCGAAGCGCACATTGCGCGAGTACCTGCAAATGCTTCAAGCGAAAATTGCGAAAGCAAACAAACACACGAAGACACCATTCACACGCAAATGCACTCGCACACGCATACTCGTACAAACAGACGGCAGGATGTCGTGCAAAGTGAATATGCACCCAACACACTCCCCCTCAGCCTGCCGGCTGCATTCCCATCATTCCATGCTAGTTCATGCTCATTCTGTTGGGTGCAAATGCACATTGCACGACATCCTGCCGTCTGTTTGTACGAGTATGCGTGTGCGAATGCATTTGGGTGTGAATGGAATGTTCGTGTGTTTGTTTGCTTTCGCAATTTTCGCTTGATGCATTTGCAGGTACTCGCGCAATGTGCGCTTCGGCACGACATTGTACGCGCTATGAACAATGCAAGCAGAAAGGACGAGCTCGCAAAGGAACCCAAGATGGAAGCTTTGCAGTTCGGTTGAGTTGATTGCGCAGATTCAGTTCTATCCAACTCGAAATTGTACTGTTTTGTTTGGTTAACTATAGTGTAGCAGGGAAGGCACTATAGGGGTACAATTTAGGTGAAGGTTGGATGTTGTTTGTCTGTATCTGCATGCTACAAGGCCAGGGGAAACCAGCGGAACCAGCATTTGGCTGGTTGGGCAAAGACAAAACAGGTTCTGTTTTTAGAACCTGAACCTGGTTGTTGTTTTCCCAGGTTGGAAAAACAGAACCAGAGGTTGTTTACCAACCTACCACCTGCTATTTTGTCCAGCCAGGTTGGTTCTGTTGCTTGGAATTATTTGGGATCATCCCTGGTTGTTCCCAGGTTGATTCCCAAGGTCCTTGCTAGCTAGAACTATTTAATCCTTCTCTGTTTGTACCTGAATATAGTCAAATTGATTCAAGCGAATTCCTTCCTCGCTGGAATTTCGTTTCTGCACTATTCGACGGCGGAATGCTACCCGAGTCAACGCTAGTATGCTAGCACTCCAACGCTAGGCAAACGCTGTCCGAGCCATAACTTAGTGATGGCAGAACTTTTCGCGAGGCAACTTGGCTCATTTTAAAGCTCTTGGAGCGAGCTTCGATATAGCGAATTCTCAGCTTAATCCGACCGACGGTCTGCACGGCACGCTGCGCGACGTTCAAGGTACTCTTGCTGTTTTGACTAAGTCCTTCTTGATCCCTCTCTCTACAAACTCGGACCCGAGGATAGGGGCTGGTATTGTACCAGGCACCCAGGGACCCTTGGAGGTGACCCCGAGGAGAGGTTTTAAGTTTGATTAAGTCCTAATAGCTTGAGTTTATTAGGCCCTTACACCAACAAGCTGGTATCAGAGCTGCGTTATAGTGATCCTCGTTATAGGTAGCTATGGCGGGCAACACCTCGGCGGGAGCTGGTGAATCTTCAGCCCAAGATCGTAGCGGCAGCCAAGATTCTGGTCTTTCAGCGCCAAGGGGAGCGCGAACAAACCAGGGCTCGCTTGTCAAGGAGGTGCTGAAGAATTTCACCGTCGAGAAGTTCAATGGTGAGGGCTATGATGATTGGGCCTGGAAAATGCAATTATATTTCCGTCAGATCGGTTTGCTGAAACTAATGATTGGGGAGGAGCCTAGACCGAGTGACCCCACGCTGCAGGAAGATTGGGACGAGCGCTCCTCGGCTGGCTACTATTTGATGTCGCAGAGTTTGGAGCTGAACCAGCGTCACCACGTCATGCACCTGCTGCCGGAGGTTGAATGCGGTCCGAAGGCGTGGACCGTGTTGAAGGAGCTGCACGCCCCGACCTCCGTTGTCGCAACGTTGATGCTGGAGAGGGAGCTGTCCGCGTTGCGCCTGAGCGAGGGAGAGCCGGTGCAACCAGTCCTGGACAAGATGCGCGACCTCTACGCGAAGTTGGCGACCGCGGGAATCACCTACCCGGAGCAGACCAAGTGCTTGAAGATGCTCTCGCTGCTGCCAGAATCGTGGCTTCAATTTACGAGCGGATTGAGCCTGCCGCAGAACCAGAGCTTGTGGACGCTCGAGTGGGTGCGGACGAAGATTCTGGAGGAGGACTTCCGTCGCCGCCAACTGAGGGGTGGAGACGACGGCAGCAGCGGCTACGGGATGCAAGGGAGCCGACGTGGCAGAGGACGTGGCTTCGGTGGTGCTGGACGCGGTGCAAAGAAAGACGACGACTCCAACGACCAACAAGGAGGTACCGGTTGGGGTCGCGGTGCGAAATCTGGACGTGGGGGCAAGTCGGGTGCTGGTGGCAAAATGAAAGGGAGTTGCTGGTATTGTGAGAAGGAAGGGCACCCCTGGTTTTTGTGCTATAAGAAACCCGATGGATGGACCCCCCAGAATCGTCACCAGGATGGCGGCGCGCGGAGGAACCAGAAAAACGGCGCCAACATGGTCGCTGATTCGTCCGACAACAACCCGAAGGGCAACGGCGGTGCGGAGAAGAAGAAGGAGCGCACCGCGGGCCAATTCTTTCATGTGGGAGACAAGGGGGAGCAAGGAGACGCCTCTGCCAAAGTTGGAGCAGAGCTGCACCCCCTAGACTATTGGGTGTTGGACACAGGCGCTGCTTGGACGATGACGCCGCGCAAGGACCTGCTGGACGAAGTACGAGCTGCACCGATCAATGAAGTGTGCTCCGCCTCTGGACACATGTTGAAGGTGGCTGGTGCGGGACGAGCTGCGTTTAAGGGAGCGGATGGCAAGCCGGTGGTGCTGCACGACGTTCTCTTCGTCCCCGACCTGAAGGCCAACCTTATCTCCCTCCGTAAGCTTGGCAAGGCTGGGGTGAACACCAACACGGATGGGGCACGCACTTATAAGGGGAAGCTGGGCAATCGGGTGCTTTGGGATCTGCACGAGAGCAAGGACGTGTACAGATCTATGTGGCAGCTGCCGGCCCTGGCGTGGCATGGTGGGGGGCAGGCTGGAGAGGGGTCTGCATCCCAGGGGGAGTGCAATGCCGTTGGAGGGGTTGGTGTGAAAGTGTCGGCCAGATCTGGGGAGACAGATTGGGCAACGGCACACCGGCGCTTAGGGCATGTGGCAATGCCTTTGCTGAAGCAGCTGGAGAAGGATGGAGCCGTTAAGGGTCTGAAGCTGAACGGACAGCCACCCGATGACAACTGTGAAATCTGTTTGCTTTCAAAGTTCACCCGTTTCCCTTTCCATAGTGTGGCTGGCAGGAGCAAGAAGCCTTTGGAGCTGGTCCACATGGACTTGGTGGGGCCGCTGCCGGTGCAAGGGCACAAGGGGGAGCGGTATTTTCTTACAATTGTGGATGACTGGAGCAGGCTAATGTGGGCGTATCCGCTGAAGCAGAAGGACCACGCCGCCTCCACGATACGGGACGATTGGCTGCCATTCGTGGAGAAGCAGGCGGAGTGTGTAGTGAAGCGGATTAGGACAGACCGGGGTGGTGAGTTCCTTGGAGCTGAAATGACGGCCTGGCTCAAGAAGCAGGGCATCCAGAGAGAGCTGACCACGGCTTATACCCCACAGTCCAATGGTGTAGCAGAACGGGCAAACCGGACCATTCTGGAGACAGCTAGGGCGCTGCTCATAGAATCTGGGCTGAGCAATTCCATGTGGCCTCATGCTGTCCGGCACGCCACTGTCGCTAGGAACAGGGTGCTCACCAAGGTTGGGGATGACTCGTGGGTGCCGTTGGAGAGGTGGCTTGGGAGGAAGCCGCCGGTGGACATGCTGAGGGTGTTCGGTTGCATGGCAGTCGCCCACGTCCCCAAGACCTACCGCAGTAAGTTGGGGGCGAGTGCAATCTGGTGTGTGCATTTGGGGCTGGCTGCTGAGAGCAAGGGATGGCTGCTGTGGGAACCATCCAAGGGTGTGTTGTTTGACAGCAGGGATGTGAAATTCATTGAGGGCATGATGTATGGGAGCTGGGAGAAACAGCCGGAGGCAAGGGTGTCCCAGCAGATGGAGCAGATCACCATGCAGCTGGACCTGACTCCTAGTGTGTGGGAGGAGGGAGAGGAGGCAGCTGCTGGAAATGGTGATGGAGAGAAGGTACAGGAGGCATCTGCTGGTGGAGAAAATGGTGTGGAAACTGGCGGCAGCACTAGTGGAGCTGCTGGACCCGAGGGAGGAGAGAAGCAGCAGGGAAAAACTAAGAAGCTGAAGGGTGTCGTTATGAAGGGATGGGAGACACCCGTCTCCAGGCCAGGACGTACCCGTATGGCTACTAAGAAGCTGACTGCAGGAACTGATGCAGCAGAGCAGCAGCTAGGGACCGAAGAGGCATTGCTGATTCTACCTCATGGCTATGACCCGGATGAGGAGGATGAGCCTGCGTACTGTTTTCTTGCCCCTGCACCAGAGGAACCAGCTAGCATGGAGGAGGCATTAGCTGGACCAGATAGGGACAAGTGGCTGGCTTCTAGGGATGCTGAGTACCAGAGTCTGCTGGAGAATAGGACATGGGATCTGGTGGTGCTGCCTGATGGGAAGAAAGCGATACAATGCAAGTGGGTGCTGAGGATCAAGACCGATGACAAGGGGCAGGTCACCATCTACAAGAGTAGGCTGGTGGCGAAGGGGTTTATGCAGAAGGAGAAGCAGGACTTCAACGAGATCTTTGCTCCCACTGCCAAACCCCCTACCCTCCGTGTCTTGTTGGCAGATGCAGCTGTTAGTGGGAAATTCATCATTCAGATGGATATTTCAACGGCATTCCTGAATGGGATTTTAGAGGAGGATGTGTACATGACGCAGCCGCCTGGGTATGAGGATGGTACGGGCAGGGTGTGCAAGCTCAACAAGTCCATCTACGGCTTGAAGCAGGCGCCACGCTGCTGGTACCAGAAGTTGGCAGCTGTTTTAGAGGAGATTGGATTCAGGACCAGCAGCTGTGATGAAAGCCTCTTTCTCAAGGGCGAGGGGGAGAAGCTGGTGCTGTTTCTGGTCTATGTGGACGACATTCTTCTCTTCAGCAGCAGCATGAAGGAGATCCAGAAAGTGCAGCAGCAACTGATGGAAAACTTCAAGTGCAAGAACCTTGGGGAGGTAAAGTACTACCTCGGGATGCACGTGGAGAGGGATCCAGATCACAGGTGGTTGAAGCTGCACCAGGAGAAGTTCATCAAGGAGCTGGGGGAGAAGTATGGGATTGAGAATGAGCGCAAGGTTGCAACTCCCCTGCCAGCAGAATTCAAGCTTGTGAAGGCTGCAGAGGATGAAGGGGTTGAAGCTGAAGAGCAGCAGCAATTTCAGTCCTTGGTAGGCAGCCTCTTGTACGCAGCAGTTCACACGAGGCCCGACATCTCTTTCTCGGTTGGGCAGCTGGCTAGGGTGGTGCAGAATCCATCAGAGGAGCAGGTGGATGCAGCTGAGCGTGTGGTGAAGTACCTGAACTCTCACCCAAGCATTGGAGTTCAATACTCCGCATCTGCACAGGTGAAGCAGAAAGGGGTGGAGGTGCTGAAAGAGAAGGGGGAGAGGCTTGGAGAAGGCAAGCTATTTCTCACTTGCTTTACCGATGCTACATGGGCTTCTGAGAAGGAGGATTCCTCATCTGTGGGAGGATACATCTGCGTAGTTGGGGGAGGACCTGTTAGTTGGAGGTCCAAGAAGCAGACGGAGACGGCACTCTCTTCCGTAGAATCAGAGTACATGGCGATGTTCCATGGGGTGAAGGAGGTGATTTGGCTGAGGAGGCTGTTAGAGGAGATTGGCCAGGAGCAGAAAGTTGCTACGCCGCTGTTTTGTGATAGCAAGGGGGCTCTTGGGATGGCCAGGAACGCTGTGCTTCATGGCCTGAACAAGCACATGCGTATCAAGTGGCACTGGCTGCGTAAGGAGGTGAAGAGGGGGACGGTGAATCCAATCTACATCAAGACTCACCAGCAGCCAGCAGACTTTCTCACCAAGAGGCTTGCGGATGAGCCTCATTGGCGTTGTGTGCGCATGAGTGGAATGAGCATGAACTAGCATGGAATGATGGGGATGCAGCCGGCAGGCTGAGGGGGAGTGTGTTGGGTGCAAATGCACATTGCACGACATCCTGCCGTCTGTTTGTACGAGTATGCGTGTGCGAATGCATTTGGGTGTGAATGGAATGTTCGTGTGTTTGTTTGCTTTCGCAATTTTCGCTTGATGCATTTGCAGGTACTCGCGCAATGTGCGCTTCCGCACAACATTGTACGCGCTATGAACAATGCAAGCAGAAAGGACGAGCTCGCAAAGGAACCCAAGATGGAAGCTTTGCAGTTCGGTTGAGTTGATTGCGCAGATTCAGTTCTATCCAACTCGAAATTGTACTGTTTTGTTTGGTTAACTATAGTGTAGCAGGGAAGGCACTATAGGGGTACAATTTAGGTGAAGGTTGGATGTTGTTTGTCTGTATCTGCATGCTACAAGGCCAGGGGAAACCAGCGGAACCAGCATTTGGCTGGTTGGGCAAAGACAAAACAGGTTCTGTTTTTAGAACCTGAACCTGGTTGTTGTTTTCCCAGGTTGGAAAAACAGAACCAGAGGTTGTTTACCAACCTACCACCTGCTATTTTGTCCAGCCAGGTTGGTTCTGTTGCTTGGAATTATTTGGGATCATCCCTGGTTGTTCCCAGGTTGATTCCCAAGGTCCTTGCTAGCTAGAACTATTTAATCCTTCTCTGTTTGTACCTGAATATAGTCAAATTGATTCAAGCGAATTCCTTCCTCGCTGGAATTTCGTTTCTGCGCTATTCGACGGCGGAATGCTACCCGAGTCAACGCTAGTATGCTAGCACTCCAACGCTAGGCAAACGCTGTCCGAGCCATAACTTAGTGATGGCAGAACTTTTCGCGAGGCAACTTGGCTCATTTTAAAGCTCTTGGAGCGAGCTTCGATATAGCGAATTCTCAGCTTAATCCGACCGACGGTCTGCACGGCACGCTGCGCGACGTTCAAGGTACTCTTGCTGTTTTGACTAAGTCCTTCTTGATCCCTCTCTCTACAAACTCGGACCCGAGGATAGGGGCTGGTATTGTACCAGGCACCCAGGGACCCTTGGAGGTGACCCCGAGGAGAGGTTTTAAGTTTGATTAAGTCCTAATAGCTTGAGTTTATTAGGCCCTTACACCAACACATTCCACTCATGCGCACACAACGCCAATGAGGCTCATCCGCAAGCCTCTTGGTAAGAAAGTCTGCTGGCTGCTGGTGAGTCTTGATGTAGATCGGATGCACCGTCCCCCTCTTCACCTCCTTACGCAGCCAGTGCCACTTGATACGCATGTGCTTGTTCAGCCCATGAAGCACAGCGTTTCTGGCCATCCCAAGAGCCCCCTTGCTATCACAAAACAGCGGCGTAGCAACTTTCTGCTCCTGGCCAATCTCCTCTAACAGCCTCCTCAGCCAAATCACCTCCTTCACCCCATGGAACATCGCCATGTACTCTGATTCTACGGAAGAGAGTGCCGTCTCCGTCTGCTTCTTGGACCTCCAACTAACAGGTCCTCCCCCAACTATGCAGATGTATCTTCCCACAGATGAGGAATCCTCCTTCTCAGAAGCCCATGTAGCATCGGTAAAGCAAGTGAGAAATAGCTTGCCTTCTCCAAGCCTCTCCCCCTTCTCTTTCAGCACCTCCACCCCTTTCTGCTTCACCTGTGCAGATGCGGAGTATTGAACTCCAATGCTTGGGTGAGAGTTCAGATACTTCACCACACGTTCAGCTGCATCCACCTGCTCCTCAGATGGATTCTGCACCACCCTAGCCAGCTGCCCAACCGAGAAAGAAATGTCGGGCCTCGTGTGAACCGCTGCATACAAGAGGCTGCCCACCAAGGACTGAAATTGCTGCTGCTCCTCGGCTTCAACCCCTTCATCCTCTGCAGCCTTCACAAGCTTGAATTCTGCTGGCAGGGGAGTTGCAACCTTGCGCTCATTCTCAATCCCATACTTCTCCCCCAGCTCCTTGATAAACTTCTCCTGGTGCAGCTTCAACCACCTGTGATCCAGATCCCTCTCCACGTGCATCCCAAGGTAGTACTTTACCTCCCCAAGGTTCTTGCACTTGAAGTTTTCCATCAGCTGCTGCTGCACTTTCTGGATCTCTTTCATGCTGCTGCTGAAGAGAAGAATGTCGTCCACGTAGACCAGAAACAGCACCAGCTTCTCCCCCTCCCCCTTGAGAAAGAGACTCTCATCACAGCTGCTGGTCCTGAATCCCATCTCCTCTAAAACAGCTGCCAATTTCTGGTACCAGCAGCGTGGCGCCTGCTTCAAGCCGTAGATGGACTTTTTCAGCTTGCACACCCTGCCCGTACCATCCTCATACCCAGGCGGCTGCGTCATGAACACCTCCTCCTCTAAAATTCCGTTGAGGAATGCCGTTGATATATCCATCTGGATAATGAATTTCCCACTAACGGCTGCATCTGCCAACAAGACACGAAGGGTAGGGGGTTTGGCAGTGGGAGCAAAGATCTCATTGAAGTCCCGCTTCTCCTTCTGCATAAACCCCTTAGCCACCAACCTACTCTTGTATATGGTCACCTGCCCCTTGTCGTCAGTCTTGATCCTTAGCACCCACTTGCATTGTACCGCTTTCTTTCCCTCAGGCAGCACCACTAGTTCCCAAGTCCCATTCTCCAGCAGGCTCTGGTACTCAGCATCCCTAGAAGCCAGCCACTTGTCCCTATCTGGTCCAGCTAATGCCTCCTCCATGCTAGCTGGTTCCTCTGGTGCAGGGGCAAGAAAACAATACGCAGGCTCATCCTCCTCATCCGGGTCATTGCCATGAGGTAAAATCAGCATTGCCTCCTCATTCCCAAGCTGCTGCTCTGCTACATCAGATCCTGCAGTCAGCTTCATTGTTGCCATGCGGGTGCGCCCTGGCCTAGAGACGGGTGTTTCCCACCCCTTCATAACGACACCCTTCGGCTTCCTCCTTTGCGGTAGCTTAGGCACCTTACCTTTGCTCTGCTGCTGCTCTCCTCTTTCAGATCCAGCAGCTTCACCAGTGCTATCACTAACCTCTCCTCCATCAGCAGGTGCCTCCTGTACCTTCTCTCCATCACCACCCCCCGCAGCTGCCTCCTCTCCCTCCTCCCACACACTAGGAGTCAGGTCCAGCTGCATGGTGATCTGTTCCATCTGCTGGGACACCCTTGCCTCCGGCTGTTTCTCCCAGCTCCCATACATCATGCCCTCAATGAATTTCACATCCCTGCTGTCAAACAACACACCCTTGGATGGTTCCTACAGCAGCCATCCCTTGCTCTCAGCAGCCAGCCCCAAATGCACACACCAGATTGCACTTGCCCCCAACTTACTGCGGTAGGTCTTGGGGACGTGGGCGACTGCCATGCAGCCAAACACCCTCAGCATGTCCACTGGCGGCTTCCTCCCAAGCCACCTCTCCAACGGCACCCACGAGTCATCCCCAACCTTGGTGAGCACCCTATTCCTAGCGACGGTAGCGTGCCGAACAGCGTGGGGCCACATGGAGTTGCCAAGCCCAGATTCTATGAGCAGCGCCCTAGCTGTCTCTAGAATGGTCCGGTTCGCCCGTTCTGCTACACCGTTGGACTGTGGGGTATAAGCCGTGGTCAGCTCCCTCTGGATGCCCTGCTTCTTGAGCCAGGCTGTCATTTCAGCTCCAAGGAACTCACCACCCCGGTCTGTCCTAATCCGCTTCACCATACACTCCGCTTGCTTCTCCACGAACGGCAGCCAATCGTCCCGAATCGTGGAGGCGGCGTGATCTTTCTGCTTCAGCGGATACGCCCACATTAGCCTGCTCCAGTCATCCACTATGGTTAGGAAATACCGCTCCCCCTTGTGCCCTTGCACCGGCAGCGGCCCCACCAAGTCCATGTGGACCAGCTCCAACGGCTTCTTGCTCCTGCCAGCCACACTATGGAAGGGAAAACGGGTGAACTTTGAAAGGAGGCAAATTTCACAGTTATCATCGGGTGGTTGTCCGTTCAGTTTCAGACCCTTAACAGCTCCATCCTTCTCCAGCTGCTTCAGCAAAGGCATTGCCACATGCCCCAAGCGTCGGTGTGCCATTGCCCAATCCGTCTCCCCAGATCTGGCCGACACTTTCACACCAACGCCTCCAACGGCGTTGCACTCCCCCTAGGATGCAGACCCCTCTCCAGCCTGCCCCCCACCGTACCACGACAACGCCGGCAGCTGCCACATGGATCTGTACACGTCCTTGCTCTCATGCAGATCCCAAAGCACCCGATTGCCCAGCTGCCCCTTATAAGTGCGAGCCCCATCCGTGTTGGTGTTCACCCCAATCTTGCCAAGCTTACGAAGGGAGATAAGGTTGGCCTTCAGGTCGGGGACGAGAAGAACGTCGTGCAGCACCACCGGCTTGCCATCCGCTCCCTTAAACGCAGCTCGTCCCGCACCAGCCACCTTCAACATGTGTCCAGAGGCGGAGCACACTTCATTGATTGGTGCAGCGCGTACGTTGTCCAGCAGGTCCTTCCGCGGCGTCATCGTCCAAGCAGCACCCGTGTCCAACACCCAATAGTCCAGGGGGTGCAGCTCTGCTCCAACCTTAGCAGATGCGTCTCCTTGCTCCCCCTTGTCTCCCACATGGAAGAATTGGCCCGCGGTGCGCTCCTTCTTCTTCTCCGCACCGCCGTTGCCTTTCGGGTTGTTGTCAGACGAATCAGCGACCATGTTGGCGCCGTTTTTCTGGTTCCTCCGCGCGCCGCCATCCTGGTGACGATTCTGGGGGGTCCATCCATCGGGTTTCTTATAGCACAAAAACCAGGGGTGCCCCTCCTTCTCACAATACCAGCAACTCTCTTTCATTTTGAAACCAGCACCCGACTTGCCCCCACGTCCAGATTTCGCACCGCGACCCCAACCGGTACCTCCTTGTTGGTCGTTGGAGTCGTCGTCCTTCTTTGCACCGCGTCCAGCACCACCGAAGCCACGTCCTCTGCCACGTCGGCTCCCTTGCATCCCGTACCCGCTGCTGCCGTCGTCTCCACCCCTCAGTTGGCGGCGACGGAAATCCTCCTCCAGAATCTTCGTCCGCACCCACTCGAGCGTCCACAAGCTCTGGTTCTGCGGCAGGCTCAATCCGCTTGTGAATTGAAGCCACGATTCCGGCAGCAGCGACAGCATCTTCAAGCACTTGGTCTGCTCCGGGTAGGTGATTCCCGCGATCGCCAGCTTCGCGTAGAGGTCGCGCATCTTGTCCAAAACAGGTTGCACCGGCTCTCCCTCGCTCAGGCGCAACGCGGACAGCTCCCTCTCCATCATGAGCGTTGCGGCGACGGAGGTAGGGGCGTGCAGCTCCTTCAACACGGTCCACGCCTTCGGACCGCACTCAACCTCCGGCAGCAGGTGCATGACGTGGTGACGCTGGTTCAGCTCCAAACTCTGCGACATCAAGTAGTAGCCAGCCGAGGCGCGCTCATCCCAATCTTCCTGCAGGGCGGGGTCACTCGGTCTAGGCTCCTCCCCAATCATTAGTTTCAGCAATCCAATCTGACGGAAGTAGAGTTGCATTTTCCAGGCCCAATCATCATAACCCTCACCATTGAACTTCTCGACGGTGAAGTTCTTCAGCACCTCCTTGATCAGCGAGCCCTGGTTTGTTCGCGCTCCCCTTGGCGCTGAAACACCAGAATCTTGGCTGCCGCTACGATCTTGGCCTGAAGATTCACCAGCTACCGCCGAGGTGTTGCCCGCCATAGCTACCTTTAACGAGGATCACTATAACGCAGCTCTGATACCAGCTTGTTGGTGTAAGGGCCTAATAAACTCAAGCTATTAGGACTTAATCAAACTTAAAACCTCTCCTCGGGGTCACCTCCAAGGGTCCCTGGGTGCCTGGCACAAGACCAGCCCCTATCCTCGGGTCCGAGTTTGTAGAGAGAGGAACCAAGAATGACTTAGCCAAAATAGCAAGAGTACCTTGAACGTCGCGCAGCGTGCCGTGCAGACCGTCGATCGGATTCAACTGAGTATTTTCTATATCGAAGCTCTCTCCAAGAGCTTTAAAATAAGCCAAGTTGCCTCGCGAAAAGTTCTGCCATTACGAAGTTATGGCTCGGACAGCGTTTGCCTAGCGTTGAAGTGCTAGCGTACTAGCGTTGACTCGGGTAGCATTCCGCCGTCGAACCGCGTAGAAACAAAATTCCAGCGAGGAAGGAATTCGCATGAATCAATTGACTATATTCAGGTACAAACAGAGAAGGAATAAATAGTTCTAGCTAGCAAGGACCTTGGGAATCAACCTGGGAATCAACCTGGGAACATCCAGGGATGATCCCAAATAATTCCAAGCAACAGAACCAACCTGGCTGGACAAAACAGCAGGTGGTAGGTTGGAAAACAACCTCTGGTTCTGTTTTTCCAACCTGGGAAAACAACAACCAGGTTCAGGTTCAAAAAACAGAACCTGTTTTGTCTTTGCCCAACCAGCCAAATGCTGGTTCTGCTGGTTTCCCCTGGCCTTGTAGCATGCAGATACAGATAAACAACATCCAACCTTCACCTAAATTGTACCCCTATAGTGCCTGCCTTGCTACACTATAGTCAACCAAACATAACAGTACAATTTCGAGTTGGATAGAACTGAATCTGCGCAATCAATTCAACCGAACTGCAAAGCTTCCATCTTCGGTTCCTTTGCGAGCTCGTCCTTTCTGCTTGCACTGTTCATAGCGCGTACAATGTTGTGCCGAAGCGCACATTGCGCGAGTACCTGCAAATGCTTCAAGCGAAAATTGCGAAAGCAAACAAACACACGAAGACACCATTCACACGCAAATGCACTCGCACACGCATACTCGTACAAACAGACGGCAGGATGTCGTGCAAAGTGAATATGCACCCAATACGGTAGTCACCATGGTAGAAGCCGTAGGTGACACGGGGGTGGTGGACACCCTGGAGGCACGGCTGGAGAACGCGAGGAGACGCCATGAGGCTAACGAGTATGGCGACCTGCCTTGGGCGGTCGTCGAGGCTGGCATCCGTTCCGTGTGGGCGACGGAGCACCCTTCTCGGCCTGCATCTCGTCGACTGGTGAACACCGAAGGCAGCGTCGACGTGGGCGTCAACGCCGGTGGTGACCAAGTCGGCAGCAGTGCGGGAGGCACGTCGTCGCGGCGTTCAGGCGCGAGGGATGCGGTCGTCGGCGGCTGCAGGCTCCTCGCAGGGTGACGTCGGAGGTCGGCGAAGTGGATCTTTGCCGATGTCGGCGACCCAGGTGACAGCAGGCGGGATTGCACCGAGCTACGGCTACTTCAAGTTTACGCCGGATAGGATCTTGGTGACTCCCCTGCTGGTCGGTCGACCCGACATTCTCACCTGGAAGGAAGCCATCGAGCCCCAGCTGGAGATGGCCGGGCTGATCAACTTTGCTCGCGGTACCGTGGCGACGCCGGATGACCCCGACTTGCGTGCTGAGTTTCGCGCCATGCAGCTGCTGACCTTCATGGTCATCTCGCGGTGCTGCTCGCCGGGCGTGCAAATCGCCCTGAAGTCGTGCAAAGAGCACGTCGACGCCGGCCCGGGCGTGGCACTTCATCGAGTCGACCTACCAAGTCACCGACGACTTGTTCATCGCCCAGCTTGAAGGGCAGCTGACGCACCTGCGTATGGGCGACCAGGAGACTGCGACGGACTACTGCAACCGAGCTCGGCGGATTCTTGCCACCATCAGGATGGCCGGCGCGGAGTACTCGACGGCGTCGTACGTCACCCATGTCATGCAGGCCGTCGTACGTCCCAAGCAGCTACAACCTGCTGAAGCGGCTGTCGATGGCGCCGAGCACGCGGGCAACGCTCAACGAGGACACGTTGACCTCGTACATCCTATAGGACGAGGCGATATAGGAGGCCGAGCGGTCCCAAGAGCTCTTGGCGAATGTGAGCTACGTCGCCCCGGCAAAGCAAGGCGATCGACCGGGGCAGCAGGGACAGTCTGGCGGCGGTGGTAGCAGTGGCTCGAAGCCGACCAAGGACGCCGACAAGAAGAAGTCGGCCAAGGACAGCGGCCGAGGAGGAGGAAGTCGACGTCGGGAGTGCTGGCTGTGCGGCGACCCCGACCACATCTTCTTCGAGTGCCCCGACCGCAGTGACTCCGACGACGACGACACCAAGGGAGGCCGTGGGAGGTCTGGCAGTCGTCGTCCTCGTCGAGGAGGAAACCAGCCGCGCAAGGAGAAGCAGTCGACCAAGACGTCGACCTCGGCAAAGGACGCCAACTCCTCTGCTGGCGGCAAGGGGCGAGACGACAAGTCGGCGTCGTGCTCCCTGGTCGGCGTCGTGGAGCCGACCGTCTCGCTGGCACCGGAGGCCGGAGAGGACTTCCAGGCGGTGGCGGCAGCTGTGCAGGCGAACCCGGCGGTGGTCCTGCTCGACAACAGCTGTTCGCACCACGTGATGGGGACGAAGGAGGCCTTCGTCGACTTGGGGCCGAGTGGCAACGTGAAGCACGTGCGCGGCTTCAATGGGGCGCTGCAGGACGTCCAGGGTCGTGGCACCATCGCCCTGCAGGGAGACGCCGGGAAGCGGGTGCTGATTCCCGATGTGCTGTACGTCCCGGGCGTGCATGCGAACCTGCTGTCGTCCGGCCAGCTGAAGGAGCACGGTGTTAATATGCAAGAAGACGGTGACGGGATGTTGCTCGTCTCTGCGACGGGCGACGTGCTTGGTCGAGCAACGTATTCCGGCCGGGTCCTCTGCACCGAGCAGGGCTCGGCGACAAACGCCGACGAAGTGGTGGCTATGCGGGCGATCGTTTCGGCCACAAAGTCGACGCCGGACAGGCTGCATGCGCGGCTGGCGCACATCGGCATAGACTCCATCTTGCGCTCGGCGAAGCACGAAGTCGCCACCGGGCTGGACCTCAAGTCGACGACTGGCGCCGACTCATCGTGCGTTTCGTGTGTCGGCGGGAAGCTGGCGCGGCACACCTTCCCCGACCAGGGTGCCGACGCCGATGACGTGCTGGCAATCATGCACATCGACTTGTGCGGGCCATTCCGCGCAAGTGGATGCCAAGGATGGCAGCCTGTACTTCTTGCTGCTGAAGGACCGTAAGTCCCGCTACGTGTGGGTGAGGCCGGTCGCTAAGAAGTCGGTCGTGCTGCGGGAGTTCGAGCAGTGGCTGGTGACGGTTGAACGGCATATGACTTAGTTGGTGCTGATGCTGCGTTCTGTCCGGGGAGGGGAGTTCCTCGGGAAGGACTTCACCGCCCTCGTGGACGGCAAGGGGATCCTCCACGACCTTACCTGCCCGTACATTCCGCGGCAGAACGGCATGGCGGAAAGGGAGATGAGGACTGTGGTAGAGTCGGTGCGGACGATGCTGTTGCACATGGGCGTGCAGCACCACTGGTGGCACCTTGCTCTGCGGCAGGCCGTCTGGGTCCGCAACTGCCTGGAGCGGTCGGCGACGCCGGGGACGACGCCATACCAGCTACTGACCGGGACGAAGCCCGACTTGTCGCTGGCGCGCGTGTGGGGCTGCATGGCGCAGTTCCTCGTCCCCGAGCAGCAGCGTGGTGGGAAGCTGAAGCCGAAGGCCAAATGGGGCCTTCACCTCGGCGTGTCGGAGGAGAGCAAGGGCTGGGAGCTCCTCGATATCGCCGCCAACCGGGTGGTCACCACGTCGGACGTGGTGTTCTACGAGGACATGTCGCTGGAGGTGTGGAAGTCGGAGCACGGGCCGGTGTCGAGGCGGACGATGGTGACCACGCCGACGGATACCTCGACCGCACCGCTCCCTCTGCTCGCTGAGGTCGGTGAGCTTGCTGAGGACGACGCCGAGGTCGTCCACCCTTCCTCCCCTTCCCCTGCCCCTCCCCTCGTCCGTCGTTGACCTGCGTGGGCTGACTCCGGCGTCGGCCTCCGGCGATGAGGGGAGCAGTGGGACGGAGCCTGTGGCGCCGACCAAGAGCATCGCCGGTGGCCGACGTGACGCCCAGCAAGTCGGCCTGGAAGTGAAGTCGACCGGCCTGGTAGTGAACTCGGCTGAGGGGCAGCCGGGGAAGCATTAGGCCGAGCAGGCACAGCCGACAGGGGAGCAGGCAGCAACAAGGCCGACCAAGGAGCAGTCGGCGACCTGGCAGTCGGCAGGGGAAGTAGCCCGTAGGGGAGAAATCGGTCGGGACGCCGACCGAGGTGCAGCAGGACGACGAGGATGGTGGAGACAGTGAAGATGAAGGGGAGCAGTTGGGCGACGAGGAGCCCGTCGACAATGACGACGAGGAGGTTCAGCCTGGACCACGGCGCACAAGTCGACTTCGGAGGCCTCCTGACTTCTTCATCCCGACCGCCTTCATCATTGTGTACGACGTGGTCGACGAGGACGACGACCTGCTGTACGACGACGCCGACGAGGACGAAGAGTTTCCGGAGCTCGACCCCGACATGCTGGCCGACCCCGATCACTGTTGGGACTTCTCGACGATGACGGTGAAGGAGGCGTTGGCCAGCTGGAAGGGGATGACGGTGAAGGCCGCCATGGAAGAGGAGATCCGCAGCCTCATCAACATGGGCACGTGGAAGTTGGTCAAACGCCCGGAGGGAGTGAACTTCATGAAGAACTGGTGGGTGTTGACGACGAAGTACCACATCGACGACACCGTCGAGCGAGAGAAGGCGAGGCTGGTCGTGAAGGGCTTCACGCAGGTGTACGGCGCCGACTACGACGAGACGTTCGCGCCGGTGGGCAGCTACGTGACGCTGAGGATCTTCCTCAGCATCGTCGCTGTCCTCAACCTCAACCTGATGCAGCTCAACATGAAGAACGCCTTCCTGCAGAGCAAGCTCGACCGCGTGCTGTACATGTACCAGCCGGACTACTTCAACGACGGGACCGGCCGGGTGTGCAAGCTGCTGAAGAGCCTATACGGGCTGAAGCAGTCGCCGCTGCTGTGGTATTTGGCGCTCAACGACGTGCTGGTCGGCGCTGGCTGGAAGAAGAGCCAGGTCGACGAGGCCCTCTACTTCAAGGTCGGCGACGACGGAGCGACTTGCTGGGTGCTGGTCTACGTCGACGACCTGCTCGCCGCCAGCAGCAGCCCCGCGATGCTGAGAGAGATGAAGGAGCTGCTGGAGGCCGCCTTCGAGCTACGCGAGATCTCGCCGGTGCAGAAGTACCTTGGGCTGGAGATCGTGCGCGACAGGTCGGCGAGGAAGCTGTGGCTGCACCAGCAGGGCTACGCCAACAAGCTGCGTAGGCGTTTCATCGACGGGGAGCAAGGCGGTCGGACTCCGAAGATGCCGGTCTCGATCGACGCCTACGCCGAGCTCACCTTCGACGACGAGGAGGCACAGGAGCGACAGGAGGAGGAGTACCGGCAGAAGGTCGGCTCGCTGCAGTTCGCGGCGACGACGACGAGGCCGGACATCGCCTTTGCCTGCAGCAAGCTGGGGAGCGGCCTCACGGTGAGGAGCGACCAGCACTGGCGCGAGGTCGACCGCTGCCTCGCCTATCTCGCCAGCACGCGTGACACCGCCTTGGAGTTTGGCGGTGGACCTGAGTCGCTAGAGCTGGTCGGCTACGTGGAAGCCGACCGTCCTTCGGGTGGACAACAAGTCGGCCATCACGGTCGCCGAGGGCATGGGGTTGACGGGCAACCTCAAGCACATGGAGCGGCGACAGGCCTGGCTGCAGCACATGGTGAAGCGGGGGAAGTTTGCGCTGCAGTACATCCCGACCGCTGAGCAGCCAGCCGACTTCCTCACGAAGGCGCTGCACTATCCGGCCTTCAACCGGTGCTCCGTCGCCATCGGCCAGGTGCGCTTGGCCGACGTGGGCGACGAAGTTGACGAAGTGCAGCAGTAGGTGCCATGCCCTCTTGCATGGCTGGTGCGGTGGACGACGTGCTGTGTGTTGGGTGCACGTCGACGAGCTTGTCTCCGAGAAGTACTGTCGTGTGGGCTGGGGGCCCAAGCGTGAACGCGGCAGGGGAGTGTCAACGGGAGTTGGGTGTTGGCCCCGTCCTCGCTTGGGCGGAGCCGACTTCGTGGTCGGGTGTAGGGGTGCAGCCGACCTGCAGCAGTGGGCGGGTTGGACGACGAGGTTGGTCGACCTGCACGGGGAGCCACTGCATGGGCGCCGACTTCAGGAGGGCGCCAACTTTGGCTGGTCGACCTCGGCAGAAGGAGTCGGACGCCGAGCTGTTGGGCGCCAAGTAGCAGGGCGTCAACTTGGTGACGCCGACTTCGGGTAGCCGACTCTGGTGGTCGGCTAGCGCTGGTTGACCTGGAGGTGGTCGACTTAGGGGGACGTCAACCTGGAGCTGGTCGACCGAGGGTGTGGTCGACCTGGTGAGGTCGACTTGTGTGGTTGACGGGCACACACGGGAGCACCTGGTCGACGTGGTTGCCCGGTCGACCAGGTTACCTGGGTGACGAAGTTCTGCGGAGGCACGCGACGGTCGCCCAGGCGATGTTGGCGAGGACGGCTGAGCTCGGTAATGGTATCCCGAGGTCGACGTGGCTGATCAAAAGCAGTCGTTAGCACGAAGTTGACTTGGTCTGTGCGCTATGCAGGTGACGAGGCACTGCACGCCAATCATCTGCGCGCACCTGCGAAGCGGGTGCGATGCTGTACTGCGGGAGCAACGCTGGCACGCCGTCGACTTGCGCTGTTGTCATGCTGTCGACCTGCAGCGTTGGCAAGCCGCGTCCCTGCACTGCTGGAGCGCGGTCGACCAAGTCGTGCTGGCACGCGCTCGACCATGCTGCGCTGGCAGTCGATCTGCTTGCATCCTAGCTCTGATGTAGTCTAGTCTTGCCAACTTCATTGTACCATTGTTGTCAACTTTCTCTAGTGAAACTCTTGCCAATTTGCCCCGTGAACTAGCAAGCAGTGTATGCACTAGGAAAACGACTAAGGAACAACGAACGCAGAGATCACACGAGCACCCGTGCCTATCCCGTAGTCTAGCTCCCGTTGCTGAAGTTATCTCCGCATGGTGCGGTGAGCGTGGACGGCACCCGACTTACCTTTCAGTCTAGTCGACTTAGTTGCACCTTACCTAAGTTGTTCGTAGGCCGGCAGCTGTGCGGTAGGTGTAAGGGCCTAATAAACTCAAGCTATCAGGACTTAATCAAACTTAAAACCTCTCCTCGGGGTCACCTCCAAGGGTCCCTGGGTGCCTGGCACAAGACCAGCCCCTATCCTCGGGTCCGAGTTTGTAGAGAGAGGAACCAAGAATGACTTAGCCAAAATAGCAAGAGTACCTTGAACGTCGCGCAGCGTGCCGTGCAGACCGTCGATCGGATTAAGCTGAGAATTTTCTATATCGAAGCTCTCTCCAAGAGCTTTAAAATAAGCCAAGTTGCCTCGCGAAAAGTTCTGCCATTACGAAGTTATGGCTCCGACAGCGTTTGCCTAGCGTTGGAGTGCTAGCGTACTAGCGTTGACTCGGGTAGCATTCTGCCATCGAACCGCGTAGAAACGAAATTCCAGCGAGGAAGGAATTCGCATGAATCAATTGACTATATTCAGGTACAAACAGAGAAGGAATAAATAGTTCTAGCTAGCAAGGACCTTGGGAATCAACCTGGGAACAACCAGGGATGATCCCAAATAATTCCAAGCAACAGAATCAACCTGGCTGGACAAAACAGCAGGTGGTAGGTTGGAAAACAACCTCTGGTTCTGTTTTTCCAACCTGGGAAAACAACAACCAGGTTCAGGTTAAAAAACAGAACCTGTTTTGTCTTTGCCCAACCAGCCAAATGCTGGTTCTGCTGGTTTCCCCTGGCCTTGTAGCATGCAGATACAGACAAACAACATCCAACCTTCACCTAAATTGTACCCCTATAGTGCCTGCCTTGCTACACTATAGTCAACCAAACATAACAGTACAATTTCGAGTTGGATAGAACTGAATCTGCGCAATCAATTCAACCGAACTGCAAAGCTTCCATCTTGGGTTCCTTTGCGAGCTCGTCCTTTCTGCTTGCACTGTTCATAGCGCGTACAATGTTGTGCCGAAGCGCACATTGCGCGAGTACCTGCAAATGCTTCAAGCGAAAATTGCGAAAGCAAACAAACACACGAAGACACCATTCACACGCAAATGCACTCGCACACGCATACTCGTACAAACAGACGGCAGGATGTCGTGCAAAGTGAATATGCACCCAACACACTCCCCCTCAGCCTGCCGGCTGCATTCCCATCATTCCATGCTAGTTCATGCTCATTCTGTTGGGTGCAAATGCACATTGCACGACATCCTGCCGTCTGTTTGTACGAGTATGCGTGTGCGAATGCATTTGGGTGTGAATGGAATGTTCGTGTGTTTGTTTGCTTTCGCAATTTTCGCTTGATGCATTTGCAGGTACTCGCGCAATGTGCGCTTCGGCACGACATTGTACGCGCTATGAACAATGCAAGCAGAAAGGACGAGCTCGCAAAGGAACCCAAGATGGAAGCTTTGCAGTTCGGTTGAGTTGATTGCGCAGATTCAGTTCTATCCAACTCGAAATTGTACTGTTTTGTTTGGTTAACTATAGTGTAGCAGGGAAGGCACTATAGGGGTACAATTTAGGTGAAGGTTGGATGTTGTTTGTCTGTATCTGCATGCTACAAGGCCAGGGGAAACCAGCGGAACCAGCATTTGGCTGGTTGGGCAAAGACAAAACAGGTTCTGTTTTTAGAACCTGAACCTGGTTGTTGTTTTCCCAGGTTGGAAAAACAGAACCAGAGGTTGTTTACCAACCTACCACCTGCTATTTTGTCCAGCCAGGTTGGTTCTGTTGCTTGGAATTATTTGGGATCATCCCTGGTTGTTCCCAGGTTGATTCCCAAGGTCCTTGCTAGCTAGAACTATTTAATCCTTCTCTGTTTGTACCTGAATATAGTCAAATTGATTCAAGCGAATTCCTTCCTCGCTGGAATTTCGTTTCTGCGCTATTCGACGGCGGAATGCTACCCGAGTCAACGCTAGTATGCTAGCACTCCAACGCTAGGCAAACGCTGTCCGAGCCATAACTTAGTGATGGCAGAACTTTTCGCGAGGCAACTTGGCTCATTTTAAAGCTCTTGGAGCGAGCTTCGATATAGCGAATTCTCAGCTTAATCCGACCGACGGTCTGCACGGCACGCTGCGCGACGTTCAAGGTACTCTTGCTGTTTTGACTAAGTCCTTCTTGATCCCTCTCTCTACAAACTCGGACCCGAGGATAGGGGCTGGTATTGTACCAGGCACCCAGGGACCCTTGGAGGTGACCCCGAGGAGAGGTTTTAAGTTTGATTAAGTCCTAATAGCTTGAGTTTATTAGGCCCTTACACCAACAAGCTGGTATCAGAGCTGCGTTATAGTGATCCTCGTTATAGGTAGCTATGGCGGGCAACACCTCGGCGGGAGCTGGTGAATCTTCAGCCCAAGATCGTAGCGGCAGCCAAGATTCTGGTCTTTCAGCGCCAAGGGGAGCGCGAACAAACCAGGGCTCGCTTGTCAAGGAGGTGCTGAAGAATTTCACCGTCGAGAAGTTCAATGGTGAGGGCTATGATGATTGGGCCTGGAAAATGCAATTATATTTCCGTCAGATCGGTTTGCTGAAACTAATGATTGGGGAGGAGCCTAGACCGAGTGACCCCACGCTGCAGGAAGATTGGGACGAGCGCTCCTCGGCTGGCTACTATTTGATGTCGCAGAGTTTGGAGCTGAACCAGCGTCACCACGTCATGCACCTGCTGCCGGAGGTTGAATGCGGTCCGAAGGCGTGGACCGTGTTGAAGGAGCTGCACGCCCCGACCTCCGTTGTCGCAACGTTGATGCTGGAGAGGGAGCTGTCCGCGTTGCGCCTGAGCGAGGGAGAGCCGGTGCAACCAGTCCTGGACAAGATGCGCGACCTCTACGCGAAGTTGGCGACCGCGGGAATCACCTACCCGGAGCAGACCAAGTGCTTGAAGATGCTCTCGCTGCTGCCAGAATCGTGGCTTCAATTTACGAGCGGATTGAGCCTGCCGCAGAACCAGAGCTTGTGGACGCTCGAGTGGGTGCGGACGAAGATTCTGGAGGAGGACTTCCGTCGCCGCCAACTGAGGGGTGGAGACGACGGCAGCAGCGGCTACGGGATGCAAGGGAGCCGACGTGGCAGAGGACGTGGCTTCGGTGGTGCTGGACGCGGTGCAAAGAAAGACGACGACTCCAACGACCAACAAGGAGGTACCGGTTGGGGTCGCGGTGCGAAATCTGGACGTGGGGGCAAGTCGGGTGCTGGTGGCAAAATGAAAGGGAGTTGCTGGTATTGTGAGAAGGAAGGGCACCCCTGGTTTTTGTGCTATAAGAAACCCGATGGATGGACCCCCCAGAATCGTCACCAGGATGGCGGCGCGCGGAGGAACCAGAAAAACGGCGCCAACATGGTCGCTGATTCGTCCGACAACAACCCGAAGGGCAACGGCGGTGCGGAGAAGAAGAAGGAGCGCACCGCGGGCCAATTCTTTCATGTGGGAGACAAGGGGGAGCAAGGAGACGCCTCTGCCAAAGTTGGAGCAGAGCTGCACCCCCTAGACTATTGGGTGTTGGACACAGGCGCTGCTTGGACGATGACGCCGCGCAAGGACCTGCTGGACGAAGTACGAGCTGCACCGATCAATGAAGTGTGCTCCGCCTCTGGACACATGTTGAAGGTGGCTGGTGCGGGACGAGCTGCGTTTAAGGGAGCGGATGGCAAGCCGGTGGTGCTGCACGACGTTCTCTTCGTCCCCGACCTGAAGGCCAACCTTATCTCCCTCCGTAAGCTTGGCAAGGCTGGGGTGAACACCAACACGGATGGGGCACGCACTTATAAGGGGAAGCTGGGCAATCGGGTGCTTTGGGATCTGCACGAGAGCAAGGACGTGTACAGATCTATGTGGCAGCTGCCGGCCCTGGCGTGGCATGGTGGGGGGCAGGCTGGAGAGGGGTCTGCATCCCAGGGGGAGTGCAATGCCGTTGGAGGGGTTGGTGTGAAAGTGTCGGCCAGATCTGGGGAGACAGATTGGGCAACGGCACACCGGCGCTTAGGGCATGTGGCAATGCCTTTGCTGAAGCAGCTGGAGAAGGATGGAGCCGTTAAGGGTCTGAAGCTGAACGGACAGCCACCCGATGACAACTGTGAAATCTGTTTGCTTTCAAAGTTCACCCGTTTCCCTTTCCATAGTGTGGCTGGCAGGAGCAAGAAGCCTTTGGAGCTGGTCCACATGGACTTGGTGGGGCCGCTGCCGGTGCAAGGGCACAAGGGGGAGCGGTATTTTCTTACAATTGTGGATGACTGGAGCAGGCTAATGTGGGCGTATCCGCTGAAGCAGAAGGACCACGCCGCCTCCACGATACGGGACGATTGGCTGCCATTCGTGGAGAAGCAGGCGGAGTGTGTAGTGAAGCGGATTAGGACAGACCGGGGTGGTGAGTTCCTTGGAGCTGAAATGACGGCCTGGCTCAAGAAGCAGGGCATCCAGAGAGAGCTGACCACGGCTTATACCCCACAGTCCAATGGTGTAGCAGAACGGGCAAACCGGACCATTCTGGAGACAGCTAGGGCGCTGCTCATAGAATCTGGGCTGAGCAATTCCATGTGGCCTCATGCTGTCCGGCACGCCACTGTCGCTAGGAACAGGGTGCTCACCAAGGTTGGGGATGACTCGTGGGTGCCGTTGGAGAGGTGGCTTGGGAGGAAGCCGCCGGTGGACATGCTGAGGGTGTTCGGTTGCATGGCAGTCGCCCACGTCCCCAAGACCTACCGCAGTAAGTTGGGGGCGAGTGCAATCTGGTGTGTGCATTTGGGGCTGGCTGCTGAGAGCAAGGGATGGCTGCTGTGGGAACCATCCAAGGGTGTGTTGTTTGACAGCAGGGATGTGAAATTCATTGAGGGCATGATGTATGGGAGCTGGAAGAAACAGCCGGAGGCAAGGGTGTCCCAGCAGATGGAGCAGATCACCATGCAGCTGGACCTGACTCCTAGTGTGTGGGAGGAGGGAGAGGAGGCAGCTGCTGGAAATGGTGATGGAGAGAAGGTACAGGAGGCATCTGCTGGTGGAGAAAATGGTGTGGAAACTGGCGGCAGCACTAGTGGAGCTGCTGGACCCGAGGGAGGAGAGAAGCAGCAGGGAAAAACTAAGAAGCTGAAGGGTGTCGTTATGAAGGGATGGGAGACACCCGTCTCTAGGCCAGGACGTACCCGTATGGCTACTAAGAAGCTGACTGCAGGAACTGATGCAGCAGAGCAGCAGCTAGGGACCGAAGAGGCATTGCTGATTCTACCTCATGGCTATGACCCGGATGAGGAGGATGAGCCTGCGTACTGTTTTCTTGCCCCTGCACCAGAGGAACCAGCTAGCATGGAGGAGGCATTAGCTGGACCAGATAGGGACAAGTGGCTGGCTTCTAGGGATGCTGAGTACCAGAGTCTGCTGGAGAATAGGACATGGGATCTGGTGGTGCTGCCTGATGGGAAGAAAGCGATACAATGCAAGTGGGTGCTGAGGATCAAGACCGATGACAAGGGGCAGGTCACCATCTACAAGAGTAGGCTGGTGGCGAAGGGGTTTATGCAGAAGGAGAAGCAGGACTTCAACGAGATCTTTGCTCCCACTGCCAAACCCCCTACCCTCCGTGTCTTGTTGGCAGATGCAGCTGTTAGTGGGAAATTCATCATTCAGATGGATATTTCAACGGCATTCCTGAATGGGATTTTAGAGGAGGATGTGTACATGACGCAGCCGCCTGGGTATGAGGATGGTACGGGCAGGGTGTGCAAGCTCAACAAGTCCATCTACGGCTTGAAGCAGGCGCCACGCTGCTGGTACCAGAAGTTGGCAGCTGTTTTAGAGGAGATTGGATTCAGGACCAGCAGCTGTGATGAGAGCCTCTTTCTCAAGGGCGAGGGGGAGAAGCTGGTGCTGTTTCTGGTCTATGTGGACGACATTCTTCTCTTCAGCAGCAGCATGAAGGAGATCCAGAAAGTGCAGCAGCAACTGATGGAAAACTTCAAGTGCAAGAACCTTGGGGAGGTAAAGTACTACCTCGGGATGCACGTGGAGAGGGATCCAGATCACAGGTGGTTGAAGCTGCACCAGGAGAAGTTCATCAAGGAGCTGGGGGAGAAGTATGGGATTGAGAATGAGCGCAAGGTTGCAACTCCCCTGCCAGCAGAATTCAAGCTTGTGAAGGCTGCAGAGGATGAAGGGGTTGAAGCTGAAGAGCAGCAGCAATTTCAGTCCTTGGTAGGCAGCCTCTTGTACGCAGCAGTTCACACGAGGCCCGACATCTCTTTCTCGGTTGGGCAGCTGGCTAGGGTGGTGCAGAATCCATCAGAGGAGCAGGTGGATGCAGCTGAGCGTGTGGTGAAGTACCTGAACTCTCACCCAAGCATTGGAGTTCAATACTCCGCATCTGCACAGGTGAAGCAGAAAGGGGTGGAGGTGCTGAAAGAGAAGGGGGAGAGGCTTGGAGAAGGCAAGCTATTTCTCACTTGCTTTACCGATGCTACATGGGCTTCTGAGAAGGAGGATTCCTCATCTGTGGGAGGATACATCTGCGTAGTTGGGGGAGGACCTGTTAGTTGGAGGTCCAAGAAGCAGACGGAGACGGCACTCTCTTCCGTAGAATCAGAGTACATGGCGATGTTCCATGGGGTGAAGGAGGTGATTTGGCTGAGGAGGCTGTTAGAGGAGATTGGCCAGGAGCAGAAAGTTGCTACGCCGCTGTTTTGTGATAGCAAGGGGGCTCTTGGGATGGCCAGGAACGCTGTGCTTCATGGCCTGAACAAGCACATGCGTATCAAGTGGCACTGGCTGCGTAAGGAGGTGAAGAGGGGGACGGTGAATCCAATCTACATCAAGACTCACCAGCAGCCAGCAGACTTTCTCACCAAGAGGCTTGCGGATGAGCCTCATTGGCGTTGTGTGCGCATGAGTGGAATGAGCATGAACTAGCATGGAATGATGGGGATGCAGCCGGCAGGCTGAGGGGGAGTGTGTTGGGTGCAAATGCACATTGCACGACATCCTGCCGTCTGTTTGTACGAGTATGCGTGTGCGAATGCATTTGGGTGTGAATGGAATGTTCGTGTGTTTGTTTGCTTTCGCAATTTTCGCTTGATGCATTTGCAGGTACTCGCGCAATGTGCGCTTCGGCACGACATTGTACGCGCTATGAACAATGCAAGCAGAAAGGACGAGCTCGCAAAGGAACCCAAGATGGAAGCTTTGCAGTTCGGTTGAGTTGATTGCGCAGATTCAGTTCTATCCAACTCGAAATTGTACTATTTTGTTTGGTTAACTATAGTGTAGCAGGGAAGGCACTATAGGGGTACAATTTAGGTGAAGGTTGGATGTTGTTTGTCTGTATCTGCATGCTACAAGGCCAGGGGAAACCAGCGGAACCAGCATTTGGCTGGTTGGGCAAAGACAAAACAGGTTCTGTTTTTAGAACCTGAACCTGGTTGTTGTTTTCCCAGGTTGGAAAAACAGAACCAGAGGTTGTTTACCAACCTACCACCTGCTATTTTGTCCAGCCAGGTTGGTTCTGTTGCTTGGAATTATTTGGGATCATCCCTGGTTGTTCCCAGGTTGATTCCCAAGGTCCTTGCTAGCTAGAACTATTTAATCCTTCTCTGTTTGTACCTGAATATAGTCAAATTGATTCAAGCGAATTCCTTCCTCGCTGGAATTTCGTTTCTGCGCTATTCGACGGCGGAATGCTACCCGAGTCAACGCTAATATGCTAGCACTCCAACGCTAGGCAAACGCTGTCCGAGCCATAACTTAGTGATGGCAGAACTTTTCGCGAGGCAACTTGGCTCATTTTAAAGCTCTTGGAGCGAGCTTCGATATAGCGAATTCTCAGCTTAATCCGACCGACGGTCTGCACGGCACGCTGCGCGACGTTCAAGGTACTCTTGCTGTTTTAACTAAGTCCTTCTTGATCCCTCTCTCTACAAACTCGGACCCGAGGATAGGGGCTGGTATTGTACCAGGCACCCAGGGACCCTTGGAGGTGACCCCGAGGAGAGGTTTTAAGTTTGATTAAGTCCTAATAGCTTGAGTTTATTAGGCCCTTACACCAACACATTCCACTCATGCGCACACAACGCCAATGAGGCTCATCCGCAAGCCTCTTGGTAAGAAAGTCTGCTGGCTGCTGGTGAGTCTTGATGTAGATCGGATGCACCGTCCCCCTCTTCACCTCCTTACGCAGCCAGTGCCACTTGATACGCATGTGCTTGTTCAGCCCATGAAGCACAGCGTTTCTGGCCATCCCAAGAGCCCCCTTGCTATCACAAAACAGCGGCGTAGCAACTTTCTGCTCCTGGCCAATCTCCTCTAACAGCCTCCTCAGCCAAATCACCTCCTTCACCCCATGGAACATCGCCATGTACTCTGATTCTACGGAAGAGAGTGCCGTCTCCGTCTGCTTCTTGGACCTCCAACTAACAGGTCCTCCCCCAACTATGCAGATGTATCCTCCCACAGATGAGGAATCCTCCTTCTCAGAAGCCCATGTAGCATCGGTAAAGCAAGTGAGAAATAGCTTGCCTTCTCCAAGCCTCTCCCCCTTCTCTTTCAGCACCTCCACCCCTTTCTGCTTCACCTGTGCAGATGCGGAGTATTGAACTCCAATGCTTGGGTGAGAGTTCAGATACTTCACCACACGTTCAGCTGCATCCACCTGCTCCTCAGATGGATTCTGCACCACCCTAGCCAGCTGCCCAACCGAGAAAGAAATGTCGGGCCTCGTGTGAACCGCTGCATACAAGAGGCTGCCCACCAAGGACTGAAATTGCTGCTGCTCCTCGGCTTCAACCCCTTCATCCTCTGCAGCCTTCACAAGCTTGAATTCTGCTGGCAGGGGAGTTGCAACCTTGCGCTCATTCTCAATCCCATACTTCTCCCCCAGCTCCTTGATAAACTTCTCCTGGTGCAGCTTCAACCACCTGTGATCCAGATCCCTCTCCACGTGCATCCCAAGGTAGTACTTTACCTCCCCAAGGTTCTTGCACTTGAAGTTTTCCATCAGCTGCTGCTGCACTTTCTGGATCTCTTTCATGCTGCTGCTGAAGAGAAGAATGTCGTCCACGTAGACCAGAAACAGCACCAGCTTCTCCCCCTCCCCCTTGAGAAAGAGACTCTCATCACAGCTGCTGGTCCTGAATCCCATCTCCTCTAAAACAGCTGCCAATTTCTGGTACCAGCAGCGTGGCGCCTGCTTCAAGCCGTAGATGGACTTTTTCAGCTTGCACACCCTGCCCGTACCATCCTCATACCCAGGCGGCTGCGTCATGAACACCTCCTCCTCTAAAATTCCGTTGAGGAATGCCGTTGATATATCCATCTGGATAATGAATTTCCCACTAACGGCTGCATCTGCCAACAAGACACGAAGGGTAGGGGGTTTGGCAGTGGGAGCAAAGATCTCATTGAAGTCCCGCTTCTCCTTCTGCATAAACCCCTTAGCCACCAACCTACTCTTGTAGATGGTGACCTGCCCCTTGTCGTCAGTCTTGATCCTTAGCACCCACTTGCATTGTACCGCTTTCTTTCCCTCAGGCAGCACCACTAGTTCCCAAGTCCCATTCTCCAGCAGGCTCTGGTACTCAGCATCCCTAGAAGCCAGCCACTTGTCCCTATCTGGTCCAGCTAATGCCTCCTCCATGCTAGCTGGTTCCTCTGGTGCAGGGGCAAGAAAACAGTACGCAGGCTCATCCTCCTCATCCGGGTCATTGCCATGAGGTAAAATCAGCATTGCCTCCTCATTCCCAAGCTGCTGCTCTGCTACATCAGATCCTGCAGTCAGCTTCATTGTTGCCATGCGGGTGCGCCCTGGCCTAGAGACGGGTGTTTCCCACCCCTTCATAACGACACCCTTCGGCTTCCTCCTTTGCGGTAGCTTAGGCACCTTACCTTTGCTCTGCTGCTGCTCTCCTCTTTCAGATCCAGCAGCTTCACCAGTGCTATCACTAACCTCTCCTCCATCAGCAGGTGCCTCCTGTACCTTCTCTCCATCACCACCCCCCGCAGCTGCCTCCTCTCCCTCCTCCCACACACTAGGAGTCAGGTCCAGCTGCATGGTGATCTGTTCCATCTGCTGGGACACCCTTGCCTCCGGCTGTTTCTCCCAGCTCCCATACATCATGCCCTCAATGAATTTCACATCCCTGCTGTCAAACAACACACCCTTGGATGGTTCCCACAGCAGCCATCCCTTGCTCTCAGCAGCCAGCCCCAAATGCACACACCAGATTGCACTTGCCCCCAACTTACTGCGGTAGGTCTTGGGGACGTGGGCGACTGCCATGCAGCCAAACACCCTCAGCATGTCCACTGGCGGCTTCCTCCCAAGCCACCTCTCCAACGGCACCCACGAGTCATCCCCAACCTTGGTGAGCACCCTATTCCTAGCGACGGTAGCGTGCCGAACAGCGTGGGGCCACATGGAGTTGCCAAGCCCAGATTCTATGAGCAGCGCCCTAGCTGTCTCTAGAATGGTCCGGTTCGCCCGTTCTGCTACACCGTTGGACTGTGGGGTATAAGCCGTGGTCAGCTCCCTCTGGATGCCCTGCTTCTTGAGCCAGGCTGTCATTTCAGCTCCAAGGAACTCACCACCCCGGTCTGTCCTAATCCGCTTCACCATACACTCCGCTTGCTTCTCCACGAACGGCAGCCAATCGTCCCGAATCGTGGAGGCGGCGTGATCTTTCTGCTTCAGCGGATACGCCCACATTAGCCTGCTCCAGTCATCCACTATGGTTAGGAAATACCGCTCCCCCTTGTGCCCTTGCACCGGCAGCGGCCCCACCAAGTCCATGTGGACCAGCTCCAACGGCTTCTTGCTCCTGCCAGCCACACTATGGAAGGGAAAACGGGTGAACTTTGAAAGGAGGCAAATTTCACAGTTATCATCGGGTGGTTGTCCGTTCAGTTTCAGACCCTTAACAGCTCCATCCTTCTCCAGCTGCTTCAGCAAAGGCATTGCCACATGCCCCAAGCGTCGGTGTGCCATTGCCCAATCCGTCTCCCCAGATCTGGCCGACACTTTCACACCAACGCCTCCAACGGCGTTGCACTCCCCCTAGGATGCAGACCCCTCTCCAGCCTGCCCCCCACCGTACCACGACAACGCCGGCAGCTGCCACATGGATCTGTACACGTCCTTGCTCTCATGCAGATCCCAAAGCACCCGATTGCCCAGCTGCCCCTTATAAGTGCGAGCCCCATCCGTGTTGGTGTTCACCCCAATCTTGCCAAGCTTACGAAGGGAGATAAGGTTGGCCTTCAGGTCGGGGACGAGAAGAACGTCGTGCAGCACCACCGGCTTGCCATCCGCTCCCTTAAACGCAGCTCGTCCCGCACCAGCCACCTTCAACATGTGTCCAGAGGCGGAGCACACTTCATTGATTGGTGCAGCGCGTACGTTGTCCAGCAGGTCCTTCCGCGGCGTCATCGTCCAAGCAGCACCCGTGTCCAACACCCAATAGTCCAGGGGGTGCAGCTCTGCTCCAACCTTAGCAGATGCGTCTCCTTGCTCCCCCTTGTCTCCCACATGGAAGAATTGGCCCGCGGTGCGCTCCTTCTTCTTCTCCGCACCGCCGTTGCCTTTCGGGTTGTTGTCAGACGAATCAGCGACCATGTTGGCGCCGTTTTTCTGGTTCCTCCGCGCGCCGCCATCCTGGTGACGATTCTGGGGGGTCCATCCATCGGGTTTCTTATAGCACAAAAACCAGGGGTGCCCCTCCTTCTCACAATACCAGCAACTCTCTTTCATTTTGAAACCAGCACCCGACTTGCCCCCACGTCCAGATTTCGCACCGCGACCCCAACCGGTACCTCCTTGTTGGTCGTTGGAGTCGTCGTCCTTCTTTGCACCGCGTCCAGCACCACCGAAGCCACGTCCTCTGCCACGTCGGCTCCCTTGCATCCCGTACCCGCTGCTGCCGTCGTCTCCACCCCTCAGTTGGCGGCGACGGAAATCCTCCTCCAGAATCTTCGTCCGCACCCACTCGAGCGTCCACAAGCTCTGGTTCTGCGGCAGGCTCAATCCGCTTGTGAATTGAAGCCACGATTCCGGCAGCAGCGACAGCATCTTCAAGCACTTGGTCTGCTCCGGGTAGGTGATTCCCGCGATCGCCAGCTTCGCGTAGAGGTCGCGCATCTTGTCCAAAACAGGTTGCACCGGCTCTCCCTCGCTCAGGCGCAACGCGGACAGCTCCCTCTCCATCATGAGCGTTGCGGCGACGGAGGTAGGGGCGTGCAGCTCCTTCAACACGGTCCACGCCTTCGGACCGCACTCAACCTCCGGCAGCAGGTGCATGACGTGGTGACGCTGATTCAGCTCCAAACTCTGCGACATCAAGTAGTAGCCAGCCGAGGCGCGCTCATCCCAATCTTCCTGCAGGGCGGGGTCACTCGGTCTAGGCTCCTCCCCAATCATTAGTTTCAGCAATCCAATCTGACGGAAGTAGAGTTGCATTTTCCAGGCCCAATCATCATAACCCTCACCATTGAACTTCTCGACGGTGAAGTTCTTCAGCACCTCCTTGATCAGCGAGCCCTGGTTTGTTCGCGCTCCCCTTGGCGCTGAAACACCAGAATCTTGGCTGCCGCTACGATCTTGGCCTGAAGATTCACCAGCTACCGCCGAGGTGTTGCCCGCCATAGCTACCTTTAACGAGGATCACTATAACGCAGCTCTGATACCAGCTTGTTGGTGTAAGGGCCTAATAAACTCAAGCTATTAGGACTTAATCAAACTTAAAACCTCTCCTCGGGGTCACCTCCAAGGGTCCCTGGGTGCCTGGCACAAGACCAGCCCCTATCCTCGGGTCCGAGTTTGTAGAGAGAGGAACCAAGAATGACTTAGCCAAAATAGCAAGAGTACCTTGAACGTCGCGCAGCGTGCCGTGCAGACCGTCGATCGGATTCAACTGAGTATTTTCTATATCGAAGCTCTCTCCAAGAGCTTTAAAATAAGCCAAGTTGCCTCGCGAAAAGTTCTGCCATTACGAAGTTATGGCTCGGACAGCGTTTGCCTAGCGTTGAAGTGCTAGCGTACTAGCGTTGACTCGGGTAGCATTCCGCCGTCGAACCGCGTAGAAACAAAATTCCAGCGAGGAAGGAATTCGCATGAATCAATTGACTATATTCAGGTACAAACAGAGAAGGAATAAATAGTTCTAGCTAGCAAGGACCTTGGGAATCAACCTGGGAATCAACCTGGGAACATCCAGGGATGATCCCAAATAATTCCAAGCAACAGAACCAACCTGGCTGGACAAAACAGCAGGTGGTAGGTTGGAAAACAACCTCTGGTTCTGTTTTTCCAACCTGGGAAAACAACAACCAGGTTCAGGTTCAAAAAACAGAACCTGTTTTGTCTTTGCCCAACCAGCCAAATGCTGGTTCTGCTGGTTTCCCCTGGCCTTGTAGCATGCAGATACAGATAAACAACATCCAACCTTCACCTAAATTGTACCCCTATAGTGCCTGCCTTGCTACACTATAGTCAACCAAACATAACAGTACAATTTCGAGTTGGATAGAACTGAATCTGCGCAATCAATTCAACCGAACTGCAAAGCTTCCATCTTCGGTTCCTTTGCGAGCTCGTCCTTTCTGCTTGCACTGTTCATAGCGCGTACAATGTTGTGCCGAAGCGCACATTGCGCGAGTACCTGCAAATGCTTCAAGCGAAAATTGCGAAAGCAAACAAACACACGAAGACACCATTCACACGCAAATGCACTCGCACACGCATACTCGTACAAACAGACGGCAGGATGTCGTGCAAAGTGAATATGCACCCAATACGGTAGTCACCATGGTAGAAGCCGTAGGTGACACGGGGGTGGTGGACACCCTGGAGGCACGGCTGGAGAACGCGAGGAGACGCCATGAGGCTAACGAGTATGGCGACCTGCCTTGGGCGGTCGTCGAGGCTGGCATCCGTTCCGTGTGGGCGACGGAGCACCCTTCTCGGCCTGCATCTCGTCGACTGGTGAACACCGAAGGCGGCGTCGACGTGGGCGTCAACGCCGGTGGTGACCAAGTCGGCAGCAGTGCGGGAGGCACGTCGTCGCGGCGTTCAGGCGCGAGGGATGCGGTCGTCGGCGGCTGCAGGCTCCTCGCAGGGTGACGTCGGAGGTCGGCGAAGTGGATCTTTGCCGATGTCGGCGACCCAGGTGACAGCAGGCGGGATTGCACCGAGCTACGGCTACTTCAAGTTTACGCCGGATAGGATCTTGGTGACTCCCCTGCTGGTCGGTCGACCCGACATTCTCACCTGGAAGGAAGCCATCGAGCCCCAGCTGGAGATGGCCGGGCTGATCAACTTTGCTCGCGGTACCGTGGCGACGCCGGATGACCCCGACTTGCGTGCTGAGTTTCGCGCCATGCAGCTGCTGACCTTCATGGTCATCTCGCGGTGCTGCTCGCCGGGCGTGCAAATCGCCCTGAAGTCGTGCAAAGAGCACGTCGACGCCGGCCCGGGCGTGGCACTTCATCGAGTCGACCTACCAAGTCACCGACGACTTGTTCATCGCCCAGCTTGAAGGGCAGCTGACGCACCTGCGTATGGGCGACCAGGAGACTGCGACGGACTACTGCAACCGAGCTCGGCGGATTCTTGCCACCATCAGGATGGCCGGCGCGGAGTACTCGACGGCGTCGTACGTCACCCATGTCATGCAGGCCGTCGTACGTCCCAAGCAGCTACAACCTGCTGAAGCGGCTGTCGATGGCGCCGAGCACGCGGGCAACGCTCAACGAGGACACGTTGACCTCGTACATCCTATAGGACGAGGCGATATAGGAGGCCGAGCGGTCCCAAGAGCTCTTGGCGAATGTGAGCTACGTCGCCCCGGCAAAGCAAGGCGATCGACCGGGGCAGCAGGGACAGTCTGGCGGCGGTGGTAGCAGTGGCTCGAAGCCGACCAAGGACGCCGACAAGAAGAAGTCGGCCAAGGACAGCGGCCGAGGAGGAGGAAGTCGACGTCGGGAGTGCTGGCTGTGCGGCGACCCCGACCACCTCTCCTTCGAGTGCCCCGACCGCAGTGACTCCGACGACGACGACACCAAGGGAGGCCGTGGGAGGTCTGGCAGTCGTCGTCCTCGTCGAGGAGGAAACCAGCCGCGCAAGGAGAAGCAGTCGACCAAGACGTCGACCTCGGCAAAGGACGCCAACTCCTCTGCTGGCGGCAAGGGGCGAGACGACAAGTCGGCGTCGTGCTCCCTGGTCGGCGTCGTGGAGCCGACCGTCTCGCTGGCACCGGAGGCCGGAGAGGACTTCCAGGCGGTGGCGGCAGCTGTGCAGGCGAACCCGGCGGTGGTCCTGCTCGACAACAGCTGTTCGCACCACGTGATGGGGACGAAGGAGGCCTTCGTCGACTTGGGGCCGAGTGGCAACGTGAAGCACGTGCGCGGCTTCAATGGGGCGCTGCAGGACGTCCAGGGTCGTGGCACCATCGCCCTGCAGGGAGACGCCGGGAAGCGGGTGCTGATTCCCGATGTGCTGTACGTCCCGGGCGTGCATGCGAACCTGCTGTCGTCCGGCCAGCTGAAGGAGCACGGTGTTAATATGCAAGAAGACGGTGACGGGATGTTGCTCGTCTCTGCGACGGGCGACGTGCTTGGTCGAGCAACGTATTCCGGCCGGGTCCTCTGCACCGAGCAGGGCTCGGCGACAAACGCCGACGAAGTGGTGGCTATGCGGGCGATCGTTTCGGCCACAAAGTCGACGCCGGACAGGCTGCATGCGCGGCTGGCGCACATCGGCATAGACTCCATCTTGCGCTCGGCGAAGCACGAAGTCGCCACCGGGCTGGACCTCAAGTCGACGACTGGCGCCGACTCATCGTGCGTTTCGTGTGTCGGCGGGAAGCTGGCGCGGCACACCTTCCCCGACCAGGGTGCCGACGCCGATGACGTGCTGGCAATCATGCACATCGACTTGTGCGGGCCATTCCGCGCAAGTGGATGCCAAGGATGGCAGCCTGTACTTCTTGCTGCTGAAGGACCGTAAGTCCCGCTACGTGTGGGTGAGGCCGGTCGCTAAGAAGTCGGTCGTGCTGCGGGAGTTCGAGCAGTGGCTGGTGACGGTTGAACGGCATATGACTTAGTTGGTGCTGATGCTGCGTTCTGTCCGGGGAGGGGAGTTCCTCGGGAAGGACTTCACCGCCCTCGTGGACGGCAAGGGGATCCTCCACGACCTTACCTGCCCGTACATTCCGCGGCAGAACGGCATGGCGAAAAGGGAGATGAGGACTGTGGTAGAGTCGGTGCGGACGATGCTGTTGCACATGGGCGTGCAGCACCACTGGTGGCACCTTGCTCTGCGGCAGGCCGTCTGGGTCCGCAACTGCCTGGAGCGGTCGGCGACGCCGGGGACGACGCCATACCAGCTACTGACCGGGACGAAGCCCGACTTGTCGCTGGCGCGCGTGTGGGGCTGCATGGCGCAGTTCCTCGTCCCCGAGCAGCAGCGTGGTGGGAAGCTGAAGCCGAAGGCCAAATGGGGCCTTCACCTCGGCGTGTCGGAGGAGAGCAAGGGCTGGGAGCTCCTCGATATCGCCGCCAACCGGGTGGTCACCACGTCGGACGTGGTGTTCTACGAGGACATGTCGCTGGAGGTGTGGAAGTCGGAGCACGGGCCGGTGTCGAGGCGGACGATGGTGACCACGCCGACGGATACCTCGACCGCACCGCTCCCTCTGCTCGCTGAGGTCGGTGAGCTTGCTGAGGACGACGCCGAGGTCGTCCACCCTTCCTCCCCTTCCCCTGCCCCTCCCCTCGTCCGTCGTTGACCTGCGTGGGCTGACTCCGGCGTCGGCCTCCGGCGATGAGGGGAGCAGTGGGACGGAGCCTGTGGCGCCGACCAAGAGCATCGCCGGTGGCCGACGTGACGCCCAGCAAGTCGGCCTGGAAGTGAAGTCGACCGGCCTGGTAGTGAACTCGGCTGAGGGGCAGCCGGGGAAGCATTAGGCCGAGCAGGCACAGCCGACAGGGGAGCAGGCAGCAACAAGGCCGACCAAGGAGCAGTCGGCGACCTGGCAGTCGGCAGGGGAAGTAGCCCGTAGGGGAGAAATCGGTCGGGACGCCGACCGAGGTGCAGCAGAACGAAGAGGATGGTGGAGACAGTGAAGATGAAGGGGAGCAGTTGGGCGACGAGGAGCCCGTCGACAATGACGACGAGGAGGTTCAGCCTGGACCACGGCGCACAAGTCGACTTCGGAGGCCTCCTGACTTCTTCATCCCGACCGCCTTCATCATTGTGTACGACGTGGTCGACGAGGACGACGACCTGCTGTACGACGACGCCGACGAGGACGAAGAGTTTCCGGAGCTCGACCCCGACATGCTGGCCGACCCCGATCACTGTTGGGACTTCTCGACGATGACGGTGAAGGAGGCGTTGGCCAGCTGGAAGGGGATGACGGTGAAGGCCGCCATGGAAGAGGAGATCCGCAGCCTCATCAACATGGGCACGTGGAAGTTGGTCAAACGCCCGGAGGGAGTGAACTTCATGAAGAACTGGTGGGTGTTGACGACGAAGTACCACATCGACGACACCGTCGAGCGAGAGAAGGCGAGGCTGGTCGTGAAGGGCTTCACGCAGGTGTACGGCGCCGACTACGACGAGACGTTCGCGCCGGTGGGCAGCTACGTGACGCTGAGGATCTTCCTCAGCATCGTCGCTGTCCTCAACCTCAACCTGATGCAGCTCAACATGAAGAACGCCTTCCTGCAGAGCAAGCTCGACCGCGTGCTGTACATGTACCAGCCGGACTACTTCAACGACGGGACCGGCCGGGTGTGCAAGCTGCTGAAGAGCCTATACGGGCTGAAGCAGTCGCCGCTGCTGTGGTATTTGGCGCTCAACGACGTGCTGGTCGGCGCTGGCTGGAAGAAGAGCCAGGTCGACGAGGCCCTCTACTTCAAGGTCGGCGACGACGGAGCGACTTGCTGGGTGCTGGTCTACGTCGACGACCTGCTCGCCGCCAGCAGCAGCCCCGCGATGCTGAGAGAGATGAAGGAGCTGCTGGAGGCCGCCTTCGAGCTACGCGAGATCTCGCCGGTGCAGAAGTACCTTGGGCTGGAGATCGTGCGCGACAGGTCGGCGAGGAAGCTGTGGCTGCACCAGCAGGGCTACGCCAACAAGCTGCGTAGGCGTTTCATCGACGGGGAGCAAGGCGGTCGGACTCCGAAGATGCCGGTCTCGATCGACGCCTACGCCGAGCTCACCTTCGACGACGAGGAGGCACAGGAGCGACAGGAGGAGGAGTACCGGCAGAAGGTCGGCTCGCTGCAGTTCGCGGCGACGACGACGAGGCCGGACATCGCCTTTGCCTGCAGCAAGCTGGGGAGCGGCCTCACGGTGAGGAGCGACCAGCACTGGCGCGAGGTCGACCGCTGCCTCGCCTATCTCGCCAGCACGCGTGACACCGCCTTGGAGTTTGGCGGTGGACCTGAGTCGCTAGAGCTGGTCGGCTACGTGGAAGCCGACCGTCCTTCGGGTGGACAACAAGTCGGCCATCACGGTCGCCGAGGGCATGGGGTTGACGGGCAACCTCAAGCACATGGAGCGGCGACAGGCCTGGCTGCAGCACATGGTGAAGCGGGGGAAGTTTGCGCTGCAGTACATCCCGACCGCTGAGCAGCCAGCCGACTTCCTCACGAAGGCGCTGCACTATCCGGCCTTCAACCGGTGCTCCGTCGCCATCGGCCAGGTGCGCTTGGCCGACGTGGGCGACGAAGTTGACGAAGTGCAGCAGTAGGTGCCATGCCCTCTTGCATGGCTGGTGCGGTGGACGACGTGCTGTGTGTTGGGTGCACGTCGACGAGCTTGTCTCCGAGAAGTACTGTCGTGTGGGCTGGGGGCCCAAGCGTGAACGCGGCAGGGGAGTGTCAACGGGAGTTGGGTGTTGGCCCCGTCCTCGCTTGGGCGGAGCCGACTTCGTGGTCGGGTGTAGGGGTGCAGCCGACCTGCAGCAGTGGGCGGGTTGGACGACGAGGTTGGTCGACCTGCACGGGGAGCCACTGCATGGGCGCCGACTTCAGGAGGGCGCCAACTTTGGCTGGTCGACCTGGGAAGTCGACCAGCCCTTCTGGTCGACCTGGGAAGTCGACCAGCCCTTCTGGTCGACCTGGGAAGTCGACCAGCCCTTCTGGTCGACCTGGGACGTCGACCAGACCCTCTGGTCGACCAGGAGTGACGTCGACCTAGAGCTGGTCGACCAGGGAGTAGTGGTCGACCTGGGGAGGTCGACGGGAGGTGGCCGTCGACTTGGGAGGTCGACCGGCACATACCGGAGGCAGTGGTCGACCTGGTGAGGTCGACTGGAAGTGGTCGTCGACCTGGGTGGTCGACGGGCACGCACAGGAGCAGCTGGTCGACCTGGTTGCCCGGTCGACCATGTTACCTGGGTGACGAGGGTCTGCGAAGGCACGCGAAGGTCGCCCAGGCGAGGTTGGCGAGGACGACCTCGGTGGTGGTATCCCGAGGTCGACCTGGCGGATCAGATGCAGCCGTCAGCACGAGGTGGACTTGGTGCGTGCGCTGTGCAGGTGACGAAGCAGTGCGCGCCAATCACCTACGAGCACCTGCGAAGCGGGTGCGATGCTGGACTGCGGGAGCAACGCTGGTGCGCCGTCGACATGCGCTGTTGTCACGCCGTCGACCTGCAGCGTTGGCAAGCCGCGACTCTGCACTGCTGGAGCGCGGTCGACCAAGTCGTGCTGGCACGTGGTCGACCGTGCTTGAATCCTAGCTCTGATGTAGTCTAGCCTAGCCAACTTCATTGTATCATTGTTGTTGTCAACTTTCTCTAGTGAAACTCTTGCCAAATTGCCTTGTGAACTAGCAAGCAGTGTGTGCACTAGGAAAACGACTAAGGACCAACGAACGCAGAGATCACACGAGCACCCGTGCCTGGCCCGTAGTCTAGCTCCCGTTGCTATAGTTATCTTCGCATCATATGGCTAATTAACGTGCTTACTCTTGGTATCACTCATAAGGCTGAGTAACGCGCTTACTCTTGGTGCCAGTCAAATGGCTAAGTAAGACGCTTACTCTTGGTACCACTCATATGGCTAAATAACGGTTCTTACTCTTGGTACCACTTATTTGGTTAAGTAACGTGCTTACTTTTGGTACCATATATGGCTAAGTAACACGCTTACTCTTGGTACCACTCATAAGACTAAGGTAACGCGCACACTCTTAGTGCCAGTCAAATGGCTAAGTAAGACGCTTACTCCTGATACTACTCATACGGCTAAATAGCGGAGCTTTCTCTTGGTACCATTCATTTGGTTAAGTAACGCGCTTACTCTTGGTACCATCCATATGGCTAATTAATGCGCTTACTCTTGGTACCACTCATAAGACTGAGTAACACGCTCACGCTTGGTGCCAGTCATATGGCTAAGTAAGACGCTTACTCTTGATACCACTCATATGGCTAAAAAACGGTGCTTATCCTTGGTACCACTCATTTGGTTAAGTAACACGCTTACTCTTGGTACCATATATGGCTACGTAACACGCTTATTCTTGGTACCACTAATAAGGCTAGGTAACGCGCTTACGTTTGGTACCATTTATATGGCTGAGTAACGCGCTTACTCTTTGTACCACTCATTAGGATAAGTAACGCGCGTACTCTTCGTACTTTTCATATGGCTACGTATCGCGCTTACTCTCTATACCACTCATATGGCTAAGCAACGCGCTTACTCAAGGTACCACTCATTTGGCTAAGTAACGTGCTTACGGCTAGGTAGCACGTTTACTCTTCGTACCAGTCATATGGCTAAGCAATGCACTTTCTCTTGGTACCATAAATGGCTGATTAACGCACTTACTCTTGGTTCCACTCATAAGACTGAGTAACGCGCTCACTCTTGGTGCCAGTCATATGGCTAAGTAAGACGCTTACTCTTGATACCACTCGTACGGCTAAATAACGGTGCTTATCCTTGGTACCACTCATTTGGTTAAGTAACACGCTTACTCTTTGTACCACTCATTAGGATAAGTAACGCGTGTTGGGTGCAAATTTACATTGCACGACATCCTGCCGTCTGTTTGTACGAGTATGCGTGTGCGAATGCATTTGGGTGTGAATGGAATGTTCGTGTGTTTGTTTGCTTTCGCAATTTTCGCTTGATGCATTTGCAGGTACTCGCGCAATGTGCGCTTCGGCACAACATTGTACGCGCTATGAACAGTGCAAGCAGAAAGGACGAACTCGCAAAGGAACCCAAGATGGAAGCTTTGCAGTTCGGTTGAGTTGATTGCGCAGATTCAGTTCTATCCAACTCGAAATTGTACTGTTTTGTTTGGTTAACTATAGTGTAGCAGGGAAGGCACTATAGGGGTACAATTTAGGTGAAGGTTGGATGTTGTTTGTCTGTATCTGCATGCTACAAGGCCAGGGGAAACCAGCGGAACCAGCATTTGGCTGGTTGGGCAAAGACAAAACAGGTTCTGTTTTTAGAACCTGAACCTGGTTGTTGTTTTCCCAGGTTGGAAAAACAGAACCAGAGGTTGTTTACCAACCTACCACCTGCTATTTTGTCCAGCCAGGTTGGTTCTGTTGCTTGGAATTATTTGGGATCATCCCTGGTTGTTCCCAGGTTGATTCCCAAGGTCCTTGCTAGCTAGAACTATTTAATCCTTCTCTGTTTGTACCTGAATATAGTAAAATTGATTCAAGCGAATTCCTTCCTCGCTGGAATTTCGTTTCTGCGCTATTCGACAGCGGAATGCTACCCGAGTCAACGCTAGTATGCTAGCACTCCAACGCTAGGCAAACGCTGTCCGAGCCAGAACTTAGTAATGGCAGAACTTTTCGCGAGGCAACTTGGCTCATTTTAAAGCTCTTGGAGCGAGCTTCGATATAGCGAATTCTCAGCTTAATCCGACCGACGGTCTGCACAGCACGCTGCGCGACGTTCAAGGTACTCTTGCTGTTTTGACTAAGTCCTTCTTGATCCCTCTCTCTACAAACTCGGACCCGAGGATAGGGGCTGGTCTTGTACCAGGCACCCAGGGACCCTTGGAGGTGACCCCGAGGAGAGGTTTTAAGTTTGATTAAGTCCTAATAGCTTGAGTTTATTAGGCCCTTACACCAACAAGCTGGTATCAGAGCTGCGTTATAGTGATCCTCGTTATAGGTAGCTATGGCGGGCAACACCTCGGCGGGAGCTGGTGAATCTTCAGCCCAAGATCGTAGCGGCAGCCAAGATTCTGGTCTTTCAGCGCCAAGGGGAGCGCGAACAAACCAGGGCTCGCTTGTCAAGGAGGTGCTGAAGAATTTCACCGTCGAGAAGTTCAATGGTGAGGGCTATGATGATTGGGCCTGGAAAATGCAATTATATTTCCGTCAGATCGGTTTGCTGAAACTAATGATTGGGGAGGAGCCTAGACTGAGTGACCCCACGCTGCAGGAAGATTGGGACGAGCGCTCCTCGGCTGGCTACTATTTGATGTCGCAGAGTTTGGAGCTGAACCAGCGTCACCACGTCATGCACCTGCTGCCGGAGGTTGAATGCGGTCCGAAGGCGTGGACCGTGTTGAAGGAGCTGCACGCCCCGACCTCCGTTGTCGCAACGTTGATGCTGGAGAGGGAGCTGTCCGCGTTGCGCCTGAGCGAGGGAGAGCCGGTGCAACCAGTCCTGGACAAGATGCGCGACCTCTACGCGAAGTTGGCGACCGCGGGAATCACCTACCCGGAGCAGACCAAGTGCTTGAAGATGCTCTCGCTGCTGCCGGAATCGTGGCTTCAATTTACGAGCGGATTGAGCCTGCCGCAGAACCAGAGCTTGTGGACGCTCGAGTGGGTGCGGACGAAGATTCTGGAGGAGGACTTCCGTCGCCGCCAACTGAGGGGTGGAGACGACGGCAGCAGCAGCTACGGGATGCAAGGGAGCCGACGTGGCAGAGGACGTGGCTTTGGTGGTGCTGGACGCGGTGCAAAGAAAGACGACGACTCCAACGACCAACAAGGAGGTACCGGTTGGGGTCGCGGTGCGAAATCTGGACGTGGGGGCAAGTCGGGTGCTGGTGGCAAAATGAAAGGGAGTTGCTGGTATTGTGAGAAGGAAGGGCACCCCTGGTTTTTGTGCTATAAGAAACCCGATGGATGGACCCCCCAGAATCGTCACCAGGATGGCGGCGCGCGGACGAACCAGAAAAACGGCACCAACATGGTCGCTGATTCGTCCGACAACAACCCGAAGGGCAACGGCGGTGCGGAGAAGAAGAAGGAGCGCACCGCGGGCCAATTCTTCCATGTGGGAGACAAGGGGGAGCAAGGAGACGCCTCTGCCAAAGTTGGAGCAGAGCTGCACCCCCTAGACTATTGGGTGTTGGACACAGGCGCTGCTTGGACGATGACGCCGCGCAAGGACCTGCTGGACGAAGTACGAGCTGCACCGATCAATGAAGTGTGCTCCGCCTCTGGACACATGTTGAAGGTGGCTGGTGCGGGACGAGCTGCGTTTAAGGGAGCGGATGGCAAGCCGGTGGTGCTGCACGACGTTCTCTTCGTCCCCGACCTGAAGGCCAACCTTATCTCCCTCCGTAAGCTTGGCAAGGCTGGGGTGAACACCAACACGGATGGGGCACGCACTTATAAGGGGAAGCTGGGCAATCGGGTGCTTTGGGATCTGCACGAGAGCAAGGACGTGTACAGATCTATGTGGCAGCTGCCGGCCCTGGCGTGGCATGGTGGGGGGCAGGCTGGAGAGGGGTCTGCATCCCAGGGGGAGTGCAATGCCGTTGGAGGGGTTGGTGTGAAAGTGTCGGCCAGATCTGGGGAGACAGATTGGGCAACGGCACACCGGCGCTTAGGGCATGTGGCAATGCCTTTGCTGAAGCAGCTGGAGAAGGATGGAGCCGTTAAGGGTCTGAAGCTGAACGGACAGCCACCCGATGACAACTGTGAAATCTGTTTGCTTTCAAAGTTCACCCGTTTCCCTTTCCATAGTGTGGCTGGCAGGAGCAAGAAGCTTTTGGAGCTGGTCCACATGGACTTGGTGGGGCCGCTGCCGGTGCAAGGGCACAAGGGGGAGCGGTATTTTCTTACAATTGTGGATGACTGGAGCAGGCTGATGTGGGCGTATCCGCTGAAGCAGAAGGACCACGCCGCCTCCACGATACGGGACGATTGGCTGCCATTCGTGGAGAAGCAGGCGGAGTGTGTAGTGAAGCGGATTAGGACAGACCGGGGTGGTGAGTTCCTTGGAGCTGAAATGACGGCCTGGCTCAAGAAGCAGGGCATCCAGAGAGAGCTGACCACGGCTTATACCCCACAGTCCAATGGTGTAGCAGAACGGGCAAACCGGACCATTCTGGAGACAGCTAGGGCGCTGCTCATAGAATCTGGGCTGAGCAATTCTATGTGGCCTCATGCTGTCCGGCACGCTACTGTCGCTAGGAACAGGGTGCTCACCAAGGTTGGGGATGACTCGTGGGTGCCGTTGGAGAGGTGGCTTGGGAGGAAGCCGCCGGTGGACATGCTGAGGGTGTTCGGTTGCATGGCAGTCGCCCACGTCCCCAAGACCTACCGCAGTAAGTTGGGGGCGAGTGCAATCTGGTGTGTGCATTTGGGGCTGGCTGCTGAGAGCAAGGGATGGCTGCTGTGGGAACCATCCAAGGGTGTGTTGTTTGACAGCAGGGATGTGAAATTCATTGAGGGCATGATGTATGGGAGCTGGGAGAAACAGCCGGAGGCAAGGGTGTCCCAGCAGATGGAGCAGATCACCATGCAGCTGGACCTGACTCCTAGTGTGTGGGAGGAGGGAGAGGAGGCAGCTGCTGGAAATGGTGATGGAGAGAAGATACAGGAGGCATCTGCTGGTGGAGAAAATGGTGTGGAAACTGGCGGCAGCACTAGTGGAGCTGCTGGACCCGAGGGAGGAGAAAAGCAGCAGGGAAAAACTAAGAAGCCGAAGGGTGTCGTTATGAAGGGATGGGAGACACCCGTCTCCAGGCCAGGACGTACCCGTATGGCTACTAAGAAGCTGACTGCAGGAACTGATGCAGCAGAGCAGCAGCTAGGGACCGAAGAGGCATTGCTGATTCTACCTCATGGCTATGACCCGGATGAGGAGGATGAGCCTGCGTACTGTTTTCTTGCCCCTGCACCAGAGGAACCAGCTAGCATGGAGGAGGCATTAGCTGGACCAGATAGGGACAAGTGGCTGGCTTCTAGGGATGCTGAGTACCAGAGTCTGCTGGAGAATAGGACATGGGATCTGGTGGTGCTGCCTGATGGGAAGAAAGCGATACAATGCAAGTGGGTGCTGAGGATCAAGACCGATGACAAGGGGCAGGTCACCATCTACAAGAGTAGGCTGGTGGCGAAGGGGTTTATGCAGAAGGAGAAGCAGGACTTCAACGAGATCTTTGCTCCCACTGCCAAACCCCCTACCCTCCGTGTCTTGTTGGCAGATGCAGCTGTTAGTGGGAAATTCATCATTCAGATGGATATTTCAACGGCATTCCTGAATGGGATTTTAGAGGAGGATGTGTACATGACGCAGCCGCCTGGGTATGAGGATGGTACGGGCAGGGTGTGCAAGCTCAACAAGTCCATCTACGGCTTGAAGCAGGCGCCACGCTGCTGGTACCAGAAGTTGGCAGCTGTTTTAGAGGAGATGGGATTCAGGACCAGCAGCTGTGATGAGAGCCTCTTTCTCAAGGGTGAGGGGGAGAAGCTGGTGCTGTTTCTGGTCTATGTGGACGACATTCTTCTCTTCAGCAGCAGCATGAAGGAGATCCAGAAAGTGCAGCAGCAACTGATGGAAAACTTCAAGTGCAAGAACCTTGGGGAGGTAAAGTACTACCTCGGGATGCACGTGGAGAGGGATCCAGATCACAGGTGGTTGAAGCTGCACCAGGAGAAGTTCATCAAGGAGCTGGGGAAGAAGTATGGGATTGAGAATGAGCGCAAGGTTGCAACTCCCCTGCCAGCAGAATTCAAGCTTGTGAAGGCTGCAGAGGATGAAGGGGTTGAAGCTGAAGAGCAGCAGCAATTTCAGTCCTTGGTGGGCAGCCTCTTGTACGCAGCAGTTCACACGAGGCCCGACATCTCTTTCTCGGTTGGGCAGCTGGCTAGGGTGGTGCAGAATCCATCAGAGGAGCAGGTGGATGCAGCTGAGCGTGTGGTGAAGTACCTGAACTCTCACCCAAGCATTGGAGTTCAATACTCCGCATCTGCACAGGTGAAGCAGAAAGGGGTGGAGGTGCTGAAAGAGAAGGGGGAGAGGCTTGGAGAAGGCAAGCTATTTCTCACTTGCTTTACCGATGCTACATGGGCTTCTGAGAAGGAGGATTCCTCATCTGTGGGAGGATACATCTGCGTAGTTGGGGGAGGACCTGTTAGTTGGAGGTCCAAGAAGCAGACGGAGACGGCACTCTCTTCCGTAGAATCAGAGTACATGGCGATGTTCCATGGGGTGAAGGAGGTGATTTGGCTGAGGAGGCTGTTAGAGGAGATTGGCCAGGAGCAGAAAGTTGCTACGCCGCTGTTTTGTGATAGCAAGGGGGCTCTTGGGATGGCCAGAAACGCTGTGCTTCATGGGCTGAACAAGCACATGCGTATCAAGTGGCACTGGCTGCGTAAGGAGGTGAAGAGGGGGACGGTGAATCCAATCTACATCAAGACTCACCAGCAGCCAGCAGACTTTCTCACCAAGAGGCTTGCGGATGAGCCTCATTGGCGTTGTGTGCGCATGAGTGGAATGAGCATGAACTAGCATGGAATGATGGGGATGCAGCCGGCAGGCTGAGGGGGAGTGTGTTGGGTGCAAATTTACATTGCACGACATCCTGCCGTCTGTTTGTACGAGTATGCGTGTGCGAATGCATTTGGGTGTGAATGGAATGTTCGTGTGTTTGTTTGCTTTCGCAATTTTCGCTTGATGCATTTGCAGGTACTCGCGCAATGTGCGCTTCGGCACAACATTGTACGCGCTATGAACAGTGCAAGCAGAAAGGACGAGCTCGCAAAGGAACCCAAGATGGAAGCTTTGCAGTTCGGTTGAGTTGATTGCGCAGATTCAGTTCTATCCAACTCGAAATTGTACTGTTTTGTTTGGTTAACTATAGTGTAGCAGGGAAGGCACTATAGGGGTACAATTTAGGTGAAGGTTGGATGTTGTTTGTCTGCATCTGCATGCTACAAGGCCAGGGGAAACCAGCGGAACCAGCATTTGGCTGGTTGGGCAAAGACAAAACAGGTTCTGTTTTTAGAACCTGAACCTGGTTGTTGTTTTCCCAGGTTGGAAAAACAGAACCAGAGGTTGTTTACCAACCTACCACCTGCTATTTTGTCCAGCCAGGTTGGTTCTGTTGCTTGGAATTATTTGGGATCATCCCTGGTTGTTCCCAGGTTGATTCCCAAGGTCCTTGCTAGCTAGAACTATTTAATCCTTCTCTGTTTGTACCTGAATATAGTAAAATTGATTCAAGCGAATTCCTTCCTCGCTGGAATTTCGTTTCTATGCGCTATTCGACAGCGGAATGCTACCCGAGTCAACGCTAGTATGCTAGCACTCCAACGCTAGGCAAACGCTGTCCGAGCCAGAACACTCTAATGCTAGGCAAACACCGTCTGAGCCATAACTTCGTAATGGCAGAACTTTTCGCGAGGCAACTTGGCTCATTTTAAAGCTCTTGGAGCGAGCTTCGATATAGCGAATTCTCAGCTTAATCCGACCGACGGTCTGCACGGCACGCTGCGCGACGTTCAAGGTACTCTTGCTGTTTTGACTAAGTCCTTCTTGATCCCTCTCTCTACAAACTCGGACCCGAGGATAGGGGCTGGTCTTGTACCAGGCACCCAGGGACCCTTGGAGGTGACCCCGAGGAGAGGTTTTAAGTTTGATTAAGTCCTAATAGCTTGAGTTTATTAGGCCCTTACACCAACAACGCGCATATTCTTCGTACTACTCCTACGACTACGTATCGCGCTTACTCTATGTACCACTCATATAGCTAAGCAACGCGCTTACTCAAGGTAACACTCATTTGGCTAAATAACGCGCTTTTTCTTGGTACCACTTATATGGCTAGGTAGCGCGTTTACTCTTCGTACCAGCCATATGGCTAAGTAACACGCTTACTCTTGGTACCACTCATATGGCTAAGTAACGCACGATTACACTTGGTATCAGTCATTTATCTAACTAACACGCTTATTCTTTGTACCACTCATAGGGCTGGGTAACGCGCTTACTCTTGGTACCAGTCATATGGCTAAGTATCGTGCTGACTCTTGGTACCATATATTTGGCTAAGTATCGCGCTTACTCCTGGCACCATTCGTATGCCTAAGAAACGGGCTTTCTCTTGCACTCATTTGGTTAAGTAACGCTAATAAGGCTAGGTAACGCGCTTACTTTGGTACCAGTCATTGCGGAGATAACTCTAGCAACGGGAGCTTGACTACGGGGAAGGCACGTGTGTGAGAGGTAGCTCTGCGTTCGTTCCTTAGTCGTTTCCTTGTGCGCACACTACTTGCTAGTTCACGGGGATAATTTTCAAAAGTTCCACTAGGAAAAACATCACAATGAAAGTTCAGAATGATGGCAACAACATTGGCATGCATCACTACATCAGAGCTAGCACAGCTGCTGGTCGACCTCCAGCGCAGCACGGTCGACCGCGATCCAGCGCAGCAATGCTCGCACCGCTCCAGCGCAGCAGAGATGCGGCGCGCCAACGTTGCATGTCCACGGTGTGCCAGCGCTGCAGCAAGTCGGCTGCACAGCGTTGCACCCGCAGGACAATGGTGCACCTGCTTCGCAGGTGCGCGCAGCTGGTTGGTGCTTCACTCCTTGTCGCGAGCACAGCGCAGACGCCTGGCAGACTCCACGCCAGCGACTGCGCCCACCAGCCACGTCGACCTCGGGATACCACCCCCGAGGTCGGCCTCGCAGAAACCTCCCCGGCGACCGTCGCACACGTCGCCCGGGTATCCCGGTCGACCGGGCAACCCCGCCTGGTCGTCCAGCCCAGTCGGACGCCGGCTACGCCAAGCCCGGCGTCCCCAGGTCGGCGTCCTGGCGTCCAGGTCGGCGTCCACTCGCCCAGGACGTCGACCAGGCGCCCAAGTCGGCGTCCAGGCGCCCGGGACGCCGAGCAGACCCCCAGGTCGGCGTCCCACCTCCCAGGACGCCTAGCAGAGGCTCCAGTCGGTGTTCAGGCGCCCAGGGACGCCGAGCAGACGCCCAGGACGGCGTCCAGGCGCCCAGGACGCCGAGCAGACGCCCAGGACGCCGTCCAGACGCCAAGGACGGCGTCCACCTGCTCGGCGCCCTCCAGCCAGGCGCCTCCCAACACCACGCCCTTGCAGTGGCCCCCCGTGCCTACTGCTGCAGGTCGGCTGCATCCCCCCGCACACCCGACCACGAAGTCGGCTCCGCCCAAGCAAGGACGGGGCCAACACACAACTCCCGTTGACACTCCCCTGCCGCGTTCACGCTTGGGCCCCCAGCCCACACGGCAGCACTGCTCGAAGAATAGCTTGGCGGCGTACACACAACACACAGCACGCCGGTCACCGCACCAGCCATGCATGAGGGCATGGCACCTACTGCTGCACGTCGTTGTCGCCGTCGCCGAACTCGGCCAGGCACACTTGGCCGATCGCGACGGAGCACCGGTTGAAGGCCGGATAGTGCAGCGCCTTCGTCAGGAAGTCGGCTGGCTGCTCAGCGGTCGGGATGTACTGCAGTGCAAACTTCCCCCGCTTCACCATGTGCTGCAGCCAAGCCTGTCGCCGCTCCATGTGCTTGAGGTTGCCTGTCAACCCCATGCCTTCGGCGACTGTGATGGCCGACTTGTTGTCCACGCGAAGGACAGTCGGCTTCCCGGCGTCCAGCTGCCGGAACTCTGCCAGGAGGAAGCGAAGTCGGCGTCCTTCCTTCCCGGCGTCGACGGCCGCCACTCAGTCGTCGACAGCGTTGCGCACTTGATGCGCTGGCTCGACCAAGAGACTGCGGCCCCTCCGTAGACGAACACGTAGCCGCCCGTGCTCGTCCGGTTCTGCTTGTCACCAGCGTCGTCGGCGTCCACGTAGCCGACCAGCTCCAACGACTCAGGTCCACCGCCGAACTCCAGGGCGGTGTCGCGCGTGTTGGCGAGGTAGGCGAGGCAGCGGTCGACCTCGCGCCAATGCTGGTCACTCCTCACCGTGAGGCCGCTCCCCAGCTTGCTGCACGCGAACGCGATGTCCGGCCTCGTCGTCGTCGCCGCGAACTGCAGCGAGCCGACCTTCTGCCGGTACTCCTCCTTTTTTTGCGCCCCTGCGCCTCCTCGTTGTCGAAGGTGAGCTCGGCGTAGGCGTCGACGGAGACAGGCATCTTTGGAGTCCGGCCTCCCTGCTCCTCGTCGATGAAGCGCCTACGCAGCTTGTCGGCGTAGCCTTGCTGGTGCAGCCACAGCTTCCTCGCCGGCCTGTCGCGCACGATCTCCAGGCCGAGGTACTTCTGCACCGGCGAGATCTCGCGCAGCTCGAAGGCGGCCTCCAGCAGCTCCTTCAGCTCCTTCAGCATCGCGGCGCTGCTGCTGGCGGCGAGCAGGTCGTCGACGTAGACCAACACCCAGCAGGCCACACCGTCGTCGCCGACCTTGAAGTACAGAGCCTCGTCGACCTGGCTCTTCTTCCACCCGGCGCCGACCAGCACATCGTTGAGCGCCAAGTACCACAACAGCGGCGACTGCTTCAGCCCGTACAGGCTCTTCAGCAGCTTGCACACCCGACCGGTTCCGTCGTTGAAGTAGTCCGGCTGGGACATGTAGAGCACCCGGTCGAGCTTGCTCTGCAGGAAGGCGTTCTTCATGTCGAGCTGCATCAGGTTGAGGTTGAGCACGGCGACGATGCTGAGGAAGATCCTCAGCGTCACGTAGCTCCCCACCGGCGCGAACGTCTCGTCGTAGTCGGCGCCGTACACCTGCGTGAAGCCCTTCACGACCAGCCTCGCCTTCTCCCGCTCGACGGTGTCGTCGATGCGGTACTTCGTGGTCAACACCCACCGGTTCTTCATGATGTTCACTCCCGGCGGGCGTTCGACCAGCTCCCACGTGCCCATGCTGATGAGGCTGCGTATCTCCTCCTCCATGGCAGCCTTCACCGCCGGGCCCTTCCAGCTTGCCAACGCCTCCTTCACCGTCATCGTCGCGATGTCCCAGCGGTGCTCGGGGTCGGCGTGCATGTCAGGGTCGAGCTCCGGGAACTCCTCATCCTTGTCGGCGTCGTCGTACACCGGGTCGTCATCGTCGTTGTCGTACAGCGTGGTGAAGGCGGCCGCCGGAAGGCAGACATGGTAGGTTAGCCGCTCTGGCGGCCTCCGGACTCGTCCCGAACGCCGCAGTTCAGGCTGCTCGGCGCTGACCTCCACAGCATCGCTGTCGCTGTCAGTAGACTGCCCAGCGTCCGACTGCTCTCCTTCAGCTTCGTCAGCTTCACTGTCCTCAGCGTCCTGCTGCACCTTGGTCGGCTCGCCCTGCTGCACCTCGGTCGGCGTCCCGACCGATGTCTCCCCTGCGGTCAGCTCCCCTGCCGACTGCCAGGTCGCCGACTGCTCCTGGGTCGGCCGCGCTGCTGCCTGCTGCTTCCCCGGCGTCCCTCCTATCGGCTTCACTTCCAGGCCGACTTGCTGGGCGTCACGGCGGCCACCGGCGATGCTCTTGGTCGGCGCCACAGGCGACGCCCCACTGCTCCCCTCATCGCCGGAGGCCGACGCAAGAGTCAGCCCATGCAGATCAGCAACGAGGGAGGGGCAGGGGAAGGGTGGACGACCTCGGCGTCCTCATCAGCAAGCTCACCGACCTCGGCGAGCAGAGGCAGCGTCGCCGTGGAGGTGTCGGTTGGTGGGGTGGTCGGCGTCCGTCCTGACACCGGCCCGTGCTCCGACTTCCACACCTCCAGCGACATGTCCTCGTAGAACACCACGTCCGACGTGGTGACCACCCGGTTGGCAGCGATGTCGAGGAGCTCCCATCCCTTGCTCTCCTCCGACACGCCGAGATGAAGGCCCCACTTGGCCTCCAGCTTCAGCTTCCCTCCACGCTGCTGCTCGGGGACGAGGAACTGCGCCATGCAGCCCCACACGCGCGCCAGCGACAGGTCGGGCTTCGTCCCGGTCAGTAGCTGGTACGGCGTCGTCCCCGGCGTCGCCGACCGCTCCAGGCAGTTGCGGACCCAGACGGCCTGCCGCAGAGCGAGGTGCCACCAGTGGTGCTGCACGCCCATGTGCAGCAGCATCTGTTGGGTGCAAATTTACATTGCACGACATCCTGCCGTCTGTTTGTACGAGTATGCGTGTGCGAATGCATTTGCGTGTGAATGGTGTGTTCGTGTATTTGTTTGCTTTCGCATTTTTCGCTTGATGCATTTGCAGGTACTCGCGCAATGTGCGCTTCGGCACAACATTGTACGCGCTATGAACAGTGCAAGCAGAAAGGACGAGCTCGCAAAGGAACCCAAGATGGAAGCTTTGCAGTTCGGTTGAGTTGATTGCGCAGATTCAGTTCTATCCAACTCGAAATTGTACTGTTTTGTTTGGTTAACTATAGTGTAGCAGGGAAGGCACTATAGGGGTACAATTTAGGTGAAGGTTGGATGTTGTTTGTCTGTATCTGCATGCTACAAGGCCAGGGGAAACCAGCGGAACCAGCATTTGGCTGGTTGGGCAAAGACAAAACAGGTTCTGTTTTTAGAACCTGAACCTGGTTGTTGTTTTCCCAGGTTGGAAAAACAGAACCAGAGGTTGTTTACCAACCTACCACCTGCTATTTTGTCCAGCCAGGTTGGTTCTGTTGCTTGGAATTATTTGGGATCATCCCTGGTTGTTCCCAGGTTGATTCCCAAGGTCCTTGCTAGCTAGAACTATTTAATCCTTCTCTGTTTGTACCTGAATATAGTCAAATTGATTCAAGCGAATTCCTTCCTCGCTGGAATTTCGTTTCTGCGCTATTCGACGGCGGACTGCTACCCGAGTCAACGCTAGTATGCTAGCACTCCAACGCTAGGCAAACGCTGTCCGAGCCATAACTTAGTAATGGCAGAACTTTTCGCGAGGCAACTTGGCTCATTTTAAAGCTCTTGGAGCGAGCTTCGATATAGCGAATTCTCAGCTTAATCCGACCGACGGTCTGCACGGCACGCTGCGCGACGTTCAAGGTACTCTTGCTGTTTTGACTAAGTCCTTCTTGATCCCTCTCTCTACAAACTCGGACCCGAGGATAGGGGCTGGTCTTGTACCAGGCACCCAGGGACCCTTGGAGGTGACCCCGAGGAGAGGTTTTAAGTTTGATTAAGTCCTAATAGCTTGAGTTTATTAGGCCCTTACACTAACAGCATCGTCCGCACCGACTCCACCACCGTCCGCATCTCCCGCTCCGCCATGCCGTTCTGCTGCGGGGTGTACGGGCAGGTCAAGTCGTGGACGATCCCCTTGCCGTCCACGAAGTCGGTGAACTGCTTCCCGAGGAACTCCCCGCCTCGGTCTGAGCGCAGCATCAGCACCGACTTCTTCGTCTGCCTCTCCACCAGCACCAGCCACTTCTGGAACTCCAGCAGCACATCCGACTTCCTGGCGACCGGCCTCACCCACACGAAGCGGGTCTTGCGGTCCTTCAGCAGCAAGAAGTACAAGCTGCCGTCCTTGGCAGCCACGCGGAACGGCCCGCACAGGTCGATGTGGACGACGGCTAGCACGTCGGCGGCGTCGGAGCCTTGGTCGGGGAAGGTGTGCCGTGCCAGCTTCCCGCCGACGCACGAGACACACGGTGAGTCGGCGCCCGTCGCCGACTTGAGGTCCAGCCCAATGGCGACCTCGTTCTTCGCCGAGCTCCGGATGGTGTCCATGCCGACTTGCGCATGCTGAGCATGCATCCTGTCCGGCGTCGACTTCGTCTTGGAGACGATCGCCCGCAGGGCCACAACCTCCGGCGTGGTCGACGTCGACCTCGTTGAGCAGGGACGCAGGTCGGTGCAAAGGACTCTCCTGCTGCCGAGACGAGCAGCATCCCGTCGCCGTCCTCCCGAAACTTCACGCCGTGCTCCTTCAACTGGCCGAACGACAACAGTTTCACCCGCACACCCGGGACGTACAGCACGTCGGGGATGAGAACCTGCTTCCCGGCCTCGCCTTGCAAGGCGACCGTGCCCCGGCCCTGGACGTCTTGCAGCGCCCCATTGAAGCCACGCACGTGCTTCACGTCGCCGCTTGGCCCCTGTTGGGTGCAAATGCACATTGCACGACATCCTGCCGTCTGTTTGTACGAGTATGCGTGTGCGAATGCATTTGCGTGTGAATGGTGTGTTCGTGTGTTTGTTTGCTTTCGCATTTTTCGCTTGATGCATTTGCAGGTACTCGCGCAATGTGCGCTTCGGCACAACATTGTACGCGCTATGAACAGTGCAAGCAGAAAGGACGAGCTCGCAAAGGAACCCAAGATGGAAGCTTTGCAGTTCGGTTGAGTTGATTGCGCAGATTCAGTTCTATCCAACTCGAAATTGTACTGTTTTGTTTGGTTAACTATAGTGTAGCAGGGAAGGCACTATAGGGGTACAATTTAGGTGAAGGTTGGATGTTGTTTGTCTGTATCTGCATGCTACAAGGCCAGGGGAAACCAGCGGAACCAGCATTTGGCTGGTTGGGCAAAGACAAAACAGGTTCTGTTTTTAGAACCTGAACCTGGTTGTTGTTTTCCCAGGTTGGAAAAACAGAACCAGAGGTTGTTTACCAACCTACCACCTGCTATTTTGTCCAGCCAGGTTGGTTCTGTTGCTTGGAATTATTTGGGATCATCCCTGGTTGTTCCCAGGTTGATTCCCAAGGTCCTTGCTAGCTAGAACTATTTAATCCTTCTCTGTTTGTACCTGAATATAGTCAATTGATTCATGCGAATTCCTTCCTCGCTGGAATTTCGTTTCTACGCGGTTCGTTGGCGGAATGCTACCCGAGTCAACGCTAGTACGCTAGCACTCTAATGCTAGGCAAACACCGTCTGAGCCATAACTTCGTAATGGCAGAACTTTTCGCGAGGCAACTTGGCTCATTTTAAAGCTCTTGGAGCGAGCTTCGATATAGCGAATTCTCAACTTAATCCGATCGACGGTCTGCACGGCACGCTGCACGACGTTCAAGGTACTCTTGCTGTTTTGACTAAGTCCTTCTTGATCCCTCTCTCTACAAACTCGGACCCGAGGATAGGGGCTGGTCTTGTACCAGGCACCCAGGGACCCTTGGAGGTGACCCCGAGGAGAGGTTTTAAGTTTGATTAAGTCCTAATAGCTTGAGTTTATTAGGCCCTTACACCAACAAGCTGGTATCAGAGCTGCGTTATAGTGATCCTCGTTATAGGTAGCTATGGCGGGCAACACCTCGGCGGGAGCTGGTGAATCTTCAGCCCAAGATCGTAGCGGCAGCCAAGATTCTGGTCTTTCAGCGCCAAGGGGAGCGCGAACAAACCAGGGCTCGCTTGTCAAGGAGGTGCTGAAGAATTTCACCGTCGAGAAGTTCAATGGTGAGGGCTATGATGATTGGGCCTGGAAAATGCAATTATATTTCCGTCAGATCGGTTTGCTGAAACTAATGATTGGGGAGGAGCCTAGACCGAGTGACCCCACGCTGCAGGAAGATTGGGACGAGCGCTCCTCGGCTGGCTACTATTTGATGTCGCAGAGTTTGGAGCTGAACCAGCGTCACCACGTCATGCACCTGCTGCCGGAGGTTGAATGCGGTCCGAAGGCGTGGACCGTGTTGAAGGAGCTGCACGCCCCGACCTCCGTTGTCGCAACGTTGATGCTGGAGAGGGAGCTGTCCGCGTTGCGCCTGAGCGAGGGAGAGCCGGTGCAACCAGTCCTGGACAAGATGCGCGACCTCTACGCGAAGTTGGCGACCGCGGGAATCACCTACCCGGAGCAGACCAAGTGCTTGAAGATGCTCTCGCTGCTGCCGGAATCGTGGCTTCAATTTACGAGCGGATTGAGCCTGCCGCAGAACCAGAGCTTGTGGACGCTCGAGTGGGTGCGGACGAAGATTCTGGAGGAGGACTTCCGTCGCCGCCAACTGAGGGGTGGAGACGACGGCAGCAGCGGCTACGGGATGCAAGGGAGCCGACGTGGCAGAGGACGTGGCTTCGGTGGTGCTGGACGCGGTGCAAAGAAAGACGACGACTCCAACGACCAACAAGGAGGTACCGGTTGGGGTCGCGGTGCGAAATCTGGACGTGGGGGCAAGTCGGGTGCTGGTGGCAAAATGAAAGGGAGTTGCTGGTATTGTGAGAAGGAAGGGCACCCCTGGTTTTTGTGCTATAAGAAACCCGATGGATGGACCCCCCAGAATCGTCACCAGGATGGCGGCGCGCGGAGGAACCAGAAAAACGGCGCCAACATGGTCGCTGATTCGTCCGACAACAACCCGAAGGGCAACGGCGGTGCGGAGAAGAAGAAGGAGCGCACCGCGGGCCAATTCTTCCATGTGGGAGACAAGGGGGAGCAAGGAGACGCCTCTGCCAAAGTTGGAGCAGAGCTGCACCCCCTAGACTATTGGGTGTTGGACACAGGCGCTGCTTGGACGATGACGCCGCGCAAGGACCTGCTGGACGAAGTACGAGCTGCACCGATCAATGAAGTGTGCTCCGCCTCTGGACACATGTTGAAGGTGGCTGGTGCGGGACGAGCTGCGTTTAAGGGAGCGGATGGCAAGCCGGTGGTGCTGCACGACGTTCTCTTCGTCCCCGACCTGAAGGCCAACCTTATCTCCCTCCGTAAGCTTGGCAAGGCTGGGGTGAACACCAACACGGATGGGGCACGCACTTATAAGGGGAAGCTGGGCAATCGGGTGCTTTGGGATCTGCACGAGAGCAAGGACGTGTACAGATCTATGTGGCAGCTGCCGGCCCTGGCGTGGCATGGTGGGGGGCAGGCTGGAGAGGGGTCTGCATCCCAGGGGGAGTGCAATGCCGTTGGAGGGGTTGGTGTGAAAGTGTCGGCCAGATCTGGGGAGACAGATTGGGCAACGGCACACCGGCGCTTAGGGCATGTGGCAATGCCTTTGCTGAAGCAGCTGGAGAAGGATGGAGCCGTTAAGGGTCTGAAGCTGAACGGACAGCCACCCGATGACAACTGTGAAATCTGTTTGCTTTCAAAGTTCACCCGTTTCCCTTTCCATAGTGTGGCTGGCAGGAGCAAGAAGCTTTTGGAGCTGGTCCACATGGACTTGGTGGGGCCGCTGCCGGTGCAAGGGCACAAGGGGGAGCGGTATTTTCTTACAATTGTGGATGACTGGAGCAGGCTGATGTGGGCGTATCCGCTGAAGCAGAAGGACCACGCCGCCTCCACGATACGGGACGATTGGCTGCCATTCGTGGAGAAGCAGGCGGAGTGTGTAGTGAAGCGGATTAGGACAGACCGGGGTGGTGAGTTCCTTGGAGCTGAAATGACGGCCTGGCTCAAGAAGCAGGGCATCCAGAGAGAGCTGACCACGGCTTATACCCCACAGTCCAATGGTGTAGCAGAACGGGCAAACCGGACCATTCTGGAGACAGCTAGGGCGCTGCTCATAGAATCTGGGCTGAGCAATTCTATGTGGCCTCATGCTGTCCGGCACGCTACTGTCGCTAGGAACAGGGTGCTCACCAAGGTTGGGGATGACTCGTGGGTGCCGTTGGAGAGGTGGCTTGGGAGGAAGCCGCCGGTGGACATGCTGAGGGTGTTCGGTTGCATGGCAGTCGCCCACGTCCCCAAGACCTACCGCAGTAAGTTGGGGGCGAGTGCAATCTGGTGTGTGCATTTGGGGCTGGCTGCTGAGAGCAAGGGATGGCTGCTGTGGGAACCATCCAAGGGTGTGTTGTTTGACAGCAGGGATGTGAAATTCATTGAGGGCATGATGTATGGGAGCTGGGAGAAACAGCCGGAGGCAAGGGTGTCCCAGCAGATGGAGCAGATCACCATGCAGCTGGACCTGACTCCTAGTGTGTGGGAGGAGGGAGAGGAGGCAGCTGCTGGAAATGGTGATGGAGAGAAGATACAGGAGGCATCTGCTGGTGGAGAAAATGGTGTGGAAACTGGCGGCAGCACTAGTGGAGCTGCTGGACCCGAGGGAGGAGAAAAGCAGCAGGGAAAAACTAAGAAGCCGAAGGGTGTCGTTATGAAGGGATGGGAGACACCCGTCTCCAGGCCAGGACGTACCCGTATGGCTACTAAGAAGCTGACTGCAGGAACTGATGCAGCAGAGCAGCAGCTAGGGACCGAAGAGGCATTGCTGATTCTACCTCATGGCTATGACCCGGATGAGGAGGATGAGCCTGCGTACTGTTTTCTTGCCCCTGCACCAGAGGAACCAGCTAGCATGGAAGAGGCATTAGCTGGACCAGATAGGGACAAGTGGCTGGCTTCTAGGGATGCTGAGTACCAGAGTCTGCTGGAGAATAGGACATGGGATCTGGTGGTGCTGCCTGATGGGAAGAAAGCGATACAATGCAAGTGGGTGCTGAGGATCAAGACCGATGACAAGGGGCAGGTCACCATCTACAAGAGTAGGCTGGTGGCGAAGGGGTTTATGCAGAAGGAGAAGCAGGACTTCAACGAGATCTTTGCTCCCACTGCCAAACCCCCTACCCTCCGTGTCTTGTTGGCAGATGCAGCTGTTAGTGGGAAATTCATCATTCAGATGGATATTTCAACGGCATTCCTGAATGGGATTTTAGAGGAGGATGTGTACATGACGCAGCCGCCTGGGTATGAGGATGGTACGGGCAGGGTGTGCAAGCTCAACAAGTCCATCTACGGCTTGAAGCAGGCGCCACGCTGCTGGTACCAGAAGTTGGCAGCTGTTTTAGAGGAGATGGGATTCAGGACCAGCAGCTGTGATGAGAGCCTCTTTCTCAAGGGTGAGGGGGAGAAGCTGGTGCTGTTTCTGGTCTATGTGGACGACATTCTTCTCTTCAGCAGCAGCATGAAGGAGATCCAGAAAGTGCAGCAGCAACTGATGGAAAACTTCAAGTGCAAGAACCTTGGGGAGGTAAAGTACTACCTCGGGATGCACGTGGAGAGGGATCCAGATCACAGGTGGTTGAAGCTGCACCAGGAGAAGTTCATCAAGGAGCTGGGGGAGAAGTATGGGATTGAGAATGAGCGCAAGGTTGCAACTCCCCTGCCAGCAGAATTCAAGCTTGTGAAGGCTGCAGAGGATGAAGGGGTTGAAGCTGAAGAGCAGCAGCAATTTCAGTCCTTGGTGGGCAGCCTCTTGTACGCAGCAGTTCACACGAGGCCCGACATCTCTTTCTCGGTTGGGCAGCTGGCTAGGGTGGTGCAGAATCCATCAGAGGAGCAGGTGGATGCAGCTGAGCGTGTGGTGAAGTACCTGAACTCTCACCCAAGCATTGGAGTTCAATACTCCGCATCTGCACAGGTGAAGCAGAAAGGGGTGGAGGTGCTGAAAGAGAAGGGGGAGAGGCTTGGAGAAGGCAAGCTATTTCTCACTTGCTTTACCGATGCTACATGGGCTTCTGAGAAGGAGGATTCCTCATCTGTGGGAGGATACATCTGCGTAGTTGGGGGAGGACCTGTTAGTTGGAGGTCCAAGAAGCAGACGGAGACGGCACTCTCTTCCGTAGAATCAGAGTACATGGCGATGTTCCATGGGGTGAAGGAGGTGATTTGGCTGAGGAGGCTGTTAGAGGAGATTGGCCAGGAGCAGAAAGTTGCTACGCCGCTGTTTTGTGATAGCAAGGGGGCTCTTGGGATGGCCAGAAACGCTGTGCTTCATGGGCTGAACAAGCACATGCGTATCAAGTGGCACTGGCTGCGTAAGGAGGTGAAGAGGGGGACGGTGAATCCAATCTACATCAAGACTCACCAGCAGCCAGCAGACTTTCTCACCAAGAGGCTTGCGGATGAGCCTCATTGGCGTTGTGTGCGCATGAGTGGAATGAGCATGAACTAGCATGGAATGATGGGGATGCAGCCGGCAGGCTGAGGGGGAGTGTGTTGGGTGCAAATTTACATTGCACGACATCCTGCCGTCTGTTTGTACGAGTATGCGTGTGCGAATGCATTTGGGTGTGAATGGAATGTTCGTGTGTTTGTTTGCTTTCGCAATTTTCGCTTGATGCATTTGCAGGTACTCGCGCAATGTGCGCTTCGGCACAACATTGTACGCGCTATGAACAGTGCAAGCAGAAAGGACGAGCTCGCAAAGGAACCCAAGATGGAAGCTTTGCAGTTCGGTTGAGTTGATTGCGCAGATTTAGTTCTATCCAACTCGAAATTGTACTGTTTTGTTTGATTAACTATAGTGTAGCAGGGAAGGCACTATAGGGGTACAATTTAGGTGAAGGTTGGATGTTGTTTGTCTGTATCTGCATGCTACAAGGCCAGGGGAAACCAGCGGAACCAGCATTTGGCTGGTTGGGCAAAGACAAAACAGGTTCTGTTTTTAGAACCTGAACCTGGTTGTTGTTTTCCCAGGTTGGAAAAACAGAACCAGAGGTTGTTTACCAACCTACCACCTGCTATTTTGTCCAGCCAGGTTGGTTCTGTTGCTTGGAATTATTTGGGATCATCCCTGGTTGTTCCCAGGTTGATTCCCAAGGTCCTTGCTAGCTAGAACTATTTAATCCTTCTCTGTTTGTACCTGAATATAGTCAATTGATTCATGCGAATTCCTTCCTCGCTGGAATTTCGTTTCTACGCGGTTCGTTGGCGGAATGCTACCCGAGTCAACGCTAGTACGCTAGCACTCTAATGCTAGGCAAACACCGTCTGAGCCATAACTTCGTAATGGCAGAACTTTTCGCGAGGCAACTTGGCTCATTTTAAAGCTCTTGGAGCGAGCTTCGATATAGCGAATTCTCAGCTTAATCCGATCGACGGTCTGCACGGCACGCTGCGCGACGTTCAAGGTGCTCTTGCTGTTTTGACTAAGTCCTTCTTGATCCCTCTCTCTACAAACTCGGACCCGAGGATAGGGGCTGGTCTTGTACCAGGCACCCAGGGACCCTTGGAGGTGACCCCGAGGAGAGGTTTTAAGTTTGATTAAGTCCTAATAGCTTGAGTTTATTAGGCCCTTACACCAACAGCCCCAAGTCGACGAAGGCGTCCTTTGTCCCCATCAGGTGGTGGGAGCAGCCGCTGTCGAGCAGGACCACCGCCGGATTAGCCTGCACAGCTGCTGCCACCGCCTGGAAGTCCTCGCCGGCCTCCGGCGCCAGCGAGACGGTCGGTTCCACGACGCCGACCAGGGAGCACGACGCCGACTTGTCGTCGCTCCCCTTTCCGCCAGCAGAGGAGTCGGCGTCCTTCGCTGAGGTCGACTTGTTTGACTGCTTCTCCTTGCGCAGCTGGTTGCTTTAACGTGGACGACGGCTGGCTGACCTCCCGCGGCCTCCCTTGGCGTCGTCGTCGGATTCGCTGCGGTCGGGGCACTCAAAGGAGAGGTGGTCGGGGCTGTGGCAGATCCAGCATTCCCGACGCCGACTTCCTCCTCCTCGACCGCTGTCCTTGGTCGACTTCTTCTTGTCGACCTCCTTGGCCGACTTCCAGCCACTGCTACCACCGCCGCCAGACTGTCCGCGCTGCCCCGGTCGGCCTCCTTGCTTCGCCGGGGCGACGAAGTTCGCCTGCGCCAAGAGCTCCTGGGACCGCTCAGCCTCCTGCATCGCCTCGTCTTGCAGGATGTACGAGGTCAAGTTGTCCTCGTTGAGCGTCGTCCTCGTGCTCGGCGCCATTGACAGCCGCTTCAGGAGGTTGTAGCTGCTCGAGAGTCCCTGCATGACGTGGGTGACGTACGACGCCGTCGAGTATTGCACGCCGGCCATCCTGATGGTGGCGAGAATTCGCCGGGCACGGTTGCAGTAGTCGGTCGCCGTCTCCTCGTCGCCCATACGCAGGTTCGTCAGCTGTCCCTCCAGCTGATCGATGAACAAGTCGTCGGTGACTTGGTAGGTCGACTCGATGAAGTGCCACGCCTGGTGGCCGGCGTCGAGGTACTCTCGGCACCACTTCAAGGCGATCTGCACGCCTGGCGAGCAGCACCGTGAGATGACCGTGAAGGTCAACAGCTGCACGGCGCGAAACTCAGCTCGCAAGTCGGGGTCGTCCGGCGTCTCCACGGTACCACGAGCAAAGTTGATCAGCCCGGCCATCTCCAGCTGTGGCTCGATGGCCTCCTTCCAGGTGAGGATGTCGGGTCGACCAGTGAGCGGTGGGGTGACCAGGATCCTGTCCGGCGTGAACTTGAAGTAGCCGTAGCTCGGAGCAATCCCGCCTGCCGTCACCTGAGTCGCCGACATCGGCGACAACCCGCTTCGTCGACCTCCGACGTCGCCCTGCGAGGTGCCAGTCGCCGCCGTCGACCGCATCCCTCGCGCCTGAACGCCGCCGACTTCATCGGCGTGTATCACACCTCTCTGCCTCGACGTGCCTCCCGCACTGCTGACGACTTCGCCACCCCCGGCGTTGACGCCCACGTCGACGCCGCCCTCTGTGTTCACCGGTCGAGGAGACGCAGGTTGAGGAGGGTGCAACGTCGCCCACATGGTGCGAATGCCAGCCTCCACAACCGCCCAGGGGATCGTTCCGTACTCCTGGGCCGCATGGCGTGTCCTCGCGTCCTCCAGCTGTGCCTCCAGGGTCTCCATTCCCTAGGCGTCACCTACACGTGACTGCACAGCTGCCGGCCTACGAACAACTTAGGTAAGTGACTCCTATGTCGACCTGACTGAAAGGTAAGTCGGGTGCCGTCCACGCTCACCGCACCATGCAGAGATAACTACTACAACGGGAGCTAGACTACGGGCTAGGCACGGGTGCTCGTGTGATCTCTGCGTTCGTTGGTCCTTAGTCGTTTTCCTAGTGCACACACTACTTGCTAGTTCACAAGGCAATTTGGCAAGAGTTTTACTAGAGAAAGTTGACAACAATGATACAATGAAGTTGGCTAGACAAGACTACATCAGAGCTAGGATGCAAGCAGGTCGACTGCCAGCGCAGCATGGTCGACCGCGTGCCAGCACGACTTGGTTGACCGCGCTCCAGCAGTGCAGGGACGCGGCTTGCCAATGCTGCAGGTCGACGGCGTGACAACAGCGCAAGTCGACGGCGCGCCAGCGTTGCTCCTGCAGTCCAGCATCGCACCCGCTTCGCAGGTGCTCGTAGGTGATTGGCGCGCACTGCTTCGTCACCTGCACAGCGCACGCACCAAGTCCACCTCGTGCTGACGGCTGCATCTGATCCGCCAGGTCGACCTCGGGATACCACCACCGAGGTCGTCCTCGCCAACCTCGCCTGGGCGACCTTCGCGTGCCTTCGCAGACCCTCGTCACCCAGGTAACATGGTCGACCGGGCAACCAGGTCGACCAGCTGCTCCTGTGCGTGCCCGTCGACCACCCAAGTCGACGGCCACCTCCAGTCGACCTCCCCAGGTCGACCACTACTCCCTGGTCGACCAGCTCTAGGTCGACGTCACTCCTGGTCGACCAGAAGACCTGGTCGACTTACTAGGTCGACCAGAAGGTCTGTCAGCCGACCATTCAAGTCGGCTACCCCAAGTTGGCGTCACCAAGTCGACGCCCTCCGCAGGTCGACTTCCCAAGTCGACCACCCGAAGCTGGCGCCCTCCCGAAGTCGGCGCCCATGCAGTGGCTCCCGCGCAGGTCGACCAACCTTGTCGACCAGCTCGTCCACAGCTGCAGGTCGATGCGCATCGACTTATACTTGGTACCCCTCGTATAGCTAAGTTACGTGCTTACTCTTGGTACAAGTCATATGGCTGTGTAACGCACTTACTCTTGGTGGTGTCTTTTGAGAAACTTGGTGAAATCAGATCCTAGGAACTCACCACCATTGTTACTCCTAAGCACCTTCACCAGTCTCATGGACCGCCGTTCAACAATCCATGGTGATTGTTACTGCGGCATCATTCTTTTTAAACAAGGAACGCCCATGTGAATCAGCTCAACTCGTCCACCATGTTGAGGAAGTACTATGCCCCCCCCTGTCCCCTCAGTCCGCACAGGACCTACAAGGTCCATGTGCACCACCTCCAATGGTGCCCTCGTCGATACTTCCGCACGCGGGAATGAGAAGCGCACGAACTTGTTCTGCATGCATGCCTCGCAGACCCCAAAAGAAGCGCCATCACAATGCACTTGCAGGCCGTGCACACACTTCTCCTTGTGCTTCAATTCCAATGTGGAGACAGCCACATGTGCAAGTCGTCGGTGCTAGGTCTCCCAAGACGCTTGGCCCAAGGTATCTGATGACTTTATAGCTGTGCTTGCACCAATCAGCTCCTCAAATTCCACATAATATTGCTCAGCCATTGAAGCCACAGCAGCCACGTTGTCCATATGTGCCAAGCAAGAACCGAGATCTGTCACATGCGCTTGTGAACATCTCCCACATACTTATTTATGCTTATGCAAAAATAACGCAAGCATGAATTGCACGAGCATACAACAAGACGATAGGATTACATGCACTCATGCTAACGTGCATAAGACTAATAACGGTCCTTATCTCCCGCTCCGCCATGCCGTTCTGCTATGGGGTGTACCGGCAGGTGAGGTCGTGGAGAATGCCCTTACCAACCACAAAGTCGGTGAACTGGTTCCCAAGAACTCCCAACACCGACTTCTTCGTTCCGCTCAGCCACCAGTAGCCACTTTTCAAACTCCCGCAGCACGTCAGGCTTCTTGGCGACCAGCCTCACTCACACGTAGCGGGACTTGCAGTCCTTTAGTAGCAAGTACAGGCTTCCGTCCTTGGCGGCCACCCGAAATGGCCCGCACAAGTCGATGTGCACGACAGCATCGGCATCATCGGCGTCGGAGCCTTGTCGGGGAAGGTGTGCCGCGCCAGCTTCTCGGCGATACACGACACACACGGGTAGTCGGTGACGAATGACGGCTGGATGGCCAGGTTGGTGGCGACCTCGTTCTTCGACGAGCTCTGAATCGTGTCGACGCCGACATGAGCAAGCCTCATGTGCCACCTGGCCGGTGTCAATATCGTCGCTATAGCGGTGGTCCGCAGGGCCACCGTCGCTGTTGGTGACGTCGTCAACATCGCCGTGTATAGTCGCAGGTCGGTGCTGAGGACGTGGCCAATGTACTTCGCCAAACCCAGTACGCCCCTCTCCACTGAGACGAGCAGCATCTTGTCGCCCTCGTCCTGCAGTTCCACGCCGCTTTCCTGCAGCTGGCAGGCTAACAACAGGTTCGCCTGCACACGCAGGATGTAAAGCACATCGAGGATGAGCACCTGCTTCCTGGCCTCGCCTTGCAGAGCGATGGTGCATCGGCCCTGAACATCCTACATCGCTTCATTAAAGCCACGCACATGTTTGGCGTGGCCACTCGGCCCCAAGTTGATGAAGGTCTCGATCGTCCCCATCAGGTGGTGCAAGCAGCCACCGCCAGGTTCACCTGCACAGCGGCTGCCACCGCCTAAAATTTCTTGCCAACCTCCGGCGCCAACGAGACGGTCGGCTCCAAGACGCTGACCATCGAGCACGACGCCTCACCGTCGTCTCACCCTTTGCCGCCAGAGGAGGAGTCGGTGTCCGTCGCCGACGTCATCGTAGTTGACCGCTTCTCCTTCCTCGTGGTACCAACCATATGGATAAGCAACGCACTTACTCTTGTTACCAACCATAGGGGTAAGTAACACACTTATTATTGGTACCAACCATAGGAATAAGTAACGCACTTATCCTTGGTACCAACCATATGGTTACATAATGCACTTACTTTTGGTACCAACCATATGGATAAGTAACGCTATTGGTCTTGCTCCCAATCATATGGGTAATCAACACACTTACTATTGGCATCAACCATATAGGTAAGTATTGCACTTATCCCTATACCATCCATATGGGTTAAAAACGCACATTCTCATGGTACCAAAAGTATGGGAAAGTAAAGCAATCACTCTTAGTATCGACCATATGGGTAAGTAATGCACTTACTCTTGATACCAACCATATGGGTAAGTAACGCTCTCACTCTTAATGCCATCCTTATGGGTGAATAGCGCACATACTTGTGGTAGCAGCCATATTGATAAGCAACATAATCTTGGTACCAACATTTGGATAAGTAAAGCACTTAATCTTGGTACCAACCATATGGGTAAGTAACGCACATACTCTTGGTACCAACCATATGGGTAAGCAACATACTTACTCTTGGTCCAAACCATATGGTAATTAACGCACTTACTATTGGTACCAACCATACATGTAAATAATGCACTTTTTGTTATACGATCCATTTGAATATATAACGCATGTACTTATAGTACTAACCATATGGGTAAGAAACAAACTTATTTGTGGTGCCTTATATGGGTAAGCCTACTTTCCCAACCATCTATATAAGTGAATTACGCACATACTCTTGGTACCACTCATTTGGCGAAGTAATGCGTTTACTCTTGGTACCACTCATATGGCTAAGTAACGCGCTTACTCTTTGTTGGTACCAGTCATATGAATAAGTGACACTCATATGGCTAAGTATCGCGCTTACTCTTGGTACCACTCATTTGGCTAAGTAGTAATGTGTTTTTTCATGGTAGCACTAATATGGCTAAGTAGCGCGCGTAATCTTAGTACCAATCATATGGCTACGTAACACGCTTACTCTTGGTACGACTCATTTGGCTACGTAACGCGCTTTCTCTTGGTACCACTTATATGGCTTAGTAACGCGATTACTCTTGGTACCTCTCATAAGGCTAGGTAACACGCGTACTCTTGGTACCAGTCTTATGGCTAAGTAATGCGCTTATTCTTGGTACCAGTCTTATCGCTAAGTACCGCGCTTACTCTTGGTACCACTCATTTGGCTTAGTAATGCTCTTACTATTGGTACCACTCATATGGCTGAATATCACGCTTACTATTGGTACCACTCATATGGCTGAGAAACGCGTTTACTCTTGCTACCACTCATTCGGCTAGGTAATACGGTTACTCTTGGTACCATTCATATGGGTAAGTATCGCGCTTACTGTTGGTACCACTCATATGGCTAGGTAATGCACTTACTCTTGGTACCACTCATATGGCTAAGTAACGCGCTTACTCTTGGTACCACTCATTTTGTTAATTAACGGGCTTACTCTAAGTACCACTCATAAGGCTAAGTAACGCTTACTCTTGGTACAGCGGAGATAACTACTACAACGGGAGCTAGACTACGGGCTAGGCACGGGTGCTCGTGTGATCTCTGCGTTCGTTGGTCCTTAGTCGTTTTCCTAGTGCACACACTACTTGCTAGTTCACAAGGCAATTTGGCAAGAGTTTCACTAGAAAAAGTTGACAACAATGATACAATGAAGTTGGCTAGGCAAGACTACATCAGAGCTAGCATGCAAGCAGGTCGACTGCCAGCGCAGCACAGTCGACCGCGTGCCAGCACGACTTGGTCGACCGCGCTCCAGCAGTGCAGAGTCGCGGCTTGCCAACGCTGCAGGTCGACGGCGTGACAACAGCGCAAGTCGACAGCGTGCCAGCATTGCTTCCGCAGTCCAGCATCGCACCCGCTTCGCAGGTGCTCGTAGGTGATTGGCGCGCACTGCTTCGTCACCTGCACAGCGCACGCACCAAGTCCACCTCGTGCTGACGGCTGCATCTGATCCGCCAGGTCGACCTCGGGATACCACCACCGAGGTCGTCCTCGCCAACCTCGCCTGGGCGACCTTCGCGTGCCTTCGCAGACCCTCGTCACCCAGGTAACATGGTCGACCGGGCAACCAGGTCGACCAGCTGCTCCTGTGCGTGCCCGTCGACCACCCAAGTCGACGGCCACCTCCAGTCGACCTCCCCAGGTCGACCACTACTCCCTGGTCGACCAGCTCTAGGTCGACGTCACTCCTGGTCGACCAGAAGACCTGGTCGACTTACCAGGTCGACCAGAAGGTCTGGTCGACCAACCAGGTCGACCTGAGGTTCAGTCAGCCGACCATTCAAGTCGGCTACCCCAAGTTGGCGTCACCAAGTCGACGCCCTCCGCAGGTCGACTTCCCAGGTCGACCACCTTCAACTGGCGCCCTCCCGAAGTCGGCGCCCATGCAGTGGCTCCCCGTGCAGGTCGACCAACCCCGTCGACCAGCTCGCCCACTGCTACAGGTCGGCTGCACCCCTACACCCAACCACGAAGTCGGCTCCGCCCAAGCGAGGACGGGGCCAACACACAACTCCCGTTGACAAGTACCGCTCGTATGGCTTAGTAAAGCGCTTATTCTTGGTACATCACATATGGCTGAGTAACGTGCTTACTCTTGGTACCACGCATTTGGCTGAGTAATGCGCTTATTCTTGGTACCACTCATATGGCTAGGTAGCGCGTTTTCTCTTCGTACCAGTCATATAACGCGCTACCACTCATTTGGTTAAAATAATGCGCTTACACTTGGTACCGCTCATATGGCTAAGCATCGCGTTTATTCTTGGTACCACTCATTTGGCTAAGTAACGCGCTTACTCTTGGTACCACTCATTTGGCTAAGTAACGCGCTTACTCTTGGTACCACTCATTTGGCTAAGTAACTGGCTTTTTCTTGGTACCAGTCTTATGGCTAAGTATTGCGCTTATTCTTGGTACCAGTCTTATGGCTAAGTAACGCGCTTACTCTTGGTACCACTCATTTGGGTTTAAAAATGCGCTTACTATTGGTACCACTCATATGGCTAAATATCGCGCTTACCATTGGTACCACTCATACGGCTGAGAAATGCATTTACTCTTGGTACCACTCATTTACCTAAGTAACGCGCGAACTCTTGCTACCACTTATTTGGCTAGATAATGCGCTTACTCTTGGTACCAGTCATTTGGCTAGGTAATGCGCTTACTCTTGGTACCTGTCATAAGGCTTAGTAACGCGCTTACTCTTGGTACCACTCATTTGGTTAATTAAAGGGCTTACTCTAAGTACCACTCATAAGGCTAAGTAACGCGCTTACTATTGGTACCACTCATACGGCTGAGAAGCGCATTTACTCTTGGTACCACTCATTTACCTAAGTAACGCGCGTACTCTTGCTACCACTCATTTGGCTAGGTAATGCGCTTACTCTTGGTACCAGTTATATGGCTTAGTAACGCGCTTACTCTTAGTACCACTCATTTGGTTAATTAACGGGCTTACTCTAAGTACCACTCATAAGGCTAAGTAACGCGCTTTCTCTTGGTACCACTCGTATGGCTTAGTAAAGCGCTTACTCTTGGTACCTCACATATGGCTGAGTAACGCGCTTACCCTTGGTACCACTCATTTGGCTAATTAACGGGCTTACTCTAAGTACCACTCATAAGGCTAAGTAACGCGCTTACTCTTGGTACCACTCATATGGCTAAGTAAAGCGCTTACTCTTGGTACCTCACATATGGCTGAGTAACGCGCTTATTCTTGGTACCACTCATATGGCTAGGTATCACGTTTACTCTTCGTACCAGTCATATGGCTAAATAACGCGCTTACACTTGGTACCACTCATATGGATGGCTAAATAACGCGCTTACACTTGGTACCACTCATATGGCTAAGCATCGCGTATATTCTTGGTACCACTTATTTGGCTAAGTAATGCGCTTACTCTTGGTACCAACGACTCATTCGGCTAGGTAACGCACTTACTCTTGGTACCACTCATTTGGCTAGATTACACGCTTACTCTTGCTATCACTCATATGGCTAGGTAGCGCGCTTATTCTTGGTACCAGTAATATGGCTAAGTAATGCACTTACTCTTGGTACCACTCATTTGGCTAAGTAACGCGCTTACTCTTGGTACCACTCAATAAGCTAGTAATGCGCTTACTCTTTGTACCACTCATATGGCTAAGTAACGCGCTTACTCTTGGTACCACTCATATGGCTAAGTAACGCGCTTACTCTTCGCACCAGTCATATGGCTAAATAATGCGCTTACTCTTGGTACCGCTCATTTGGCTAAGAAACGCGCTTACTCTCGGTACCACTCATAAGGCTGAGTATTGCGTTTCCTCTTGGTACCACAAATTTGGCTAAATAACGGTGCTTACTCTTGATACCACTTATTTGGCTAAGTAACGCGCTTACTCTTGGTACCATCCATATGGGTAAGTAACGCGCTTATTCTTGGTACCACTCATAAGGCTAGGTAACGCGCCTATTTTTGGTACCAGTTATATGGCTGAGTAACGCGCTTACTCTTTTTACCTCTCATTAGGATAAGTAACACGCTTACTCTTTGTACCACTCATAAGGCTATGTATCGCGCTTACTCTATGTACCATTCATTTGGCTAAGTAACGCGCTTACTCTTGGTACCACTCATTCGGCTAGGTAACGCACTTACTCTTGGTACCACTCATTTGGCTACTTAACACGCTTACTCTTGGTATCACTCATATGGCTAGGTAGCGCGCTTATCTTGGTACCAGTAATATGGCTAAGTAATGCACTTACTCTTAGTACCACTCATTTGGCTGAGTAACACGCTTATTCCTGGTACCACTCAATAAGCTAGTAACGCGCTTACTCTTTGTACCACTCATATGGCTAAGTAACGCGCTTACTCTTGGTACCACTCATATGGCTAAGTAACGCGCTTACTCTTGGTACCACTCATATGGCTAAATAATGCACTTACTCTTGATACTGCTCATTTGGCTAAGTAACGCGCTTACTCTTGGTACCACTCATAAGACTGAGTATTGCGTTTCCTCTTGGTACCACAAATTTGGCTAAATAACGGTGCTTACTCTTGGTACTACTTATTTGGCTAAGTAACGCGCTTATTCTTAGTACCACTCATATGGCTAAGTAACGCGCTTATTTTTGGTACCAGTTATATGGCTGAGTAACGCGCTTACTCTTTTTACCACTCATTATGCTAAGTAACGCGCTTACTCTTGGTACCACTCATAAGGCTATGTATCGCGCTTACTCTAGGTACCATTCATTTGGCTAAGTAACGCGCTTACTCTTGGTACCACTCATTAGGCTAGTAACGTGCTTACTCTTGGTACCACTCATATGGCTAAGTAACGCGCTTACTCTTAGTACCATTCATATGGCTATGTAAAGCGCTTACTCTTCGTACCGCTCCTATGGCTAAGCAACGCGCTTACTCTTGGTACCACTCATATGGCTAAGAACCGCGCTTACTCATAGTACTCTCATATCGCTAAGTAACACAATTACTCTTGGTATCATTGATTTGGCTAAGTAACACGCATACTCTTGGTACCACTCATAAGGCTGAGTAACGCGCTTACCAGTCATATGGCTAAGTACCACGCTTACTCTTGGTACCACTCATATGGCTAAGTAAAGCGCTTACTCTTGGTACCACTCATTTGGCTAAGTATCTCGCTTACTCTTGGTACCACTAATAAGGCTAGGTAACGCGCTTACTGTTGGTACCAGTCATATGGCTGAGTAACACGCTTACTATTGGTACCACTCATTTGGCTAAGTAACGTGCTTCTCTTGGTACCACTCATTTGGCTAAGTAACGCGCTTACTCTTGGTACCATCCATATGGGTAAGTAACGCGCTTACTCTTAGTACCTCTCGTGTGGCTAAGTAACGCGCTTACTCTTGGTACCACTCATTTGGCTTTGTAACGCTTTCTTGGTACCACTCATATGGCTAGGTAGCGCGCTTACTCTTGGTTCCAGTCATATGGCTTAGTTACGCGCTTATTCTTGGTACCACTTATTTGGCTAAGTAACCCGCTTACTCTTGGTACCACACATATAGCTACGTAACGCGCTTACTCTTAGTACCAATCAAATGGCTAATTAACACGTTTTTCATTGGCAGCACTCATATGGCTATGTAACGCGCTTACTCATGGCACCCCTCATATGGCTAAGAACGGGCTTATTCTTGGTGCCATTCATACGGCAAAGTAATGCGCTTAATCATTAGCGATCACTTAAAAGCAAAACCTATAATTGTAGGTGCTGTTCTTATTATTTAGGTACTCTTGGTACCACTCATTTGGCTAAGTAACGCGCTTACTCTTGGTACCACTCATATGGCTAAGTAACGCGCTTACTCTTGGTACTAGTCATATGAATAAGTGACACGCTTACTCTTGGTACCACTCATATGGCTAAGTAACGTGCTTACTCTCGGTAACACATTTGGCTAAGCAATGCGCTTATTCTTGGTAGCACTCATATGACTATGTAGCGCGCATATTCTTGGTACCAATCATATGGCTACGTAACGTGTTTTCTCTTGGTACCCCTCGTATGGCTAAGTAACGTGCTTACTCTTAGTACCACTCATATGGCTATGTAACGCACTTACTCTTGGTGGTGTCTTTTGAGAAACTTGGTGAAATCAGATCCTAGGAACTCACCACCATTGTCACTCCTAAGCACCTTCACCAGTCTCATAGACCGCCGTTCAACAATCCATGGTGATTGTTACTGCGGCATCACTCTTTTTAAACAAGGAACGCCCATGTGAATCAGCTCAATTCGTCCACCATGGTGAGGAAGTTCTATGGCCCCCCCCTGTCCCCTCAGTCCGCACAGGACCTATAAGGTCCACGTGCACCACCTCCAATGGTGCCTTCGTCGATACTTCCGCGCGCGGGAATGAGAAGCGCACGAACTTGTTCCGCTTGCATGCCTCGCAGCCCCCAAAAGCAGCGCCATCACAATGTACTTGCAGGCCGTGCACACACTTCTCCTTGTGCTTCAATTCCAATGTGGAGACAGCCACGTGTGCAAGTCGTCGGTGCTAGGTCTCCCAAGACGCTTGGCCCAAGGTATCTGATGACTTTACAGCTGTGCTTGCACCAATCAGCTCATCACATTCCACATAATATTGCTCAGCCATTGAAGCCACAGCAGCCACGCTGCCCATATGTGCCAAGCGAGAACCGAGATCTGCCACATGCGCTTGTGAACATCTCCCACATACTTATTTATGCTTATGCAAAAATAACGCAAGCATGAATTGCACGAGCATACAACAAGACGATAGGATTACATGCACTCATGCTAACGTGCATACGACTAATAACAGTCCTTATCTCCCGCTCCGCCATGCCGTTCTGCTATGGGGTGTACCGGCAGGTGAGGTCGTGGAGAATGCCCTTACCAACCACAAAGTCGGTGAACTGGTTCCCAAGAACTCCCAACACCGACTTCTTCGTTCCGCTCAGCCACCAGTAGCCACTTTTCAAACTCCCGCAGCACGTCAGGCTTCTTGGCGACCAGCCTCACTCACACGTAGCGGGACTTGCAGTCCTTTAGCAGCAAGTACAGGCTTCCGTCCTTGGCGGCCACCCGAAATGGCCCGCACAAGTCGATGTGCACGACAGCATCGGCATCATCAGCGTCGGAGCCTTGTCGGGGAAGGTGTGCCGCGCCAGCTTCTCGGCGATACACGACACACAAGGGTAGTCGGTGACGAATGACGGCTGGATGGCCAGGTTGGTGGCGACCTAGTTCTTCGACGAGCTCTGAATCGACGCCGACATGAGCAAGCCTCATGTGCCACCTGGCCGGTGTCAACATCGTCGCTATAGCGATGGTCCGCAGGGCCACCGTCGCTGTTGGTGACATCGTCGACATCGCCGTGTATAGTCGCAGGTCGGCGCTGATGACGTGGCCAATGTACTTCGCCAAACCCAGTACGCCCCCCTCCACTGAGACGAGCAGCATCTTCTCGCCCTCGTCCTGCAGTTGCACGCCGCTTTCCTTCAGCCGGCAGGCTAACAACAGGTTCGCCTGCACACGCAGGATGTAAAGCACATCGAGGATGAGCACCTGCTTCCCGGCCTCCCCTTGCAGAGCGATGGTGCATCGGCCCTGAACATCCTACATCGCTTCATTAAAGCCACGCACATGCTTGGCGTCGCCACTCGGCCCCAAGTTGATGAAGGTCTCGATCGTCCCCATCAGGTGGTGCAAGCAGCCACCGCCAGGTTCACCTGCACAGCGGCTGCCACCGCCTAAAATTTCTTGCCAACCTCCGGCGCCAACGAGACGGTCGGCTCCAAGACGCTGACCATCGAGCACGACGCCTCACCGTCGTCTCACCCTTCGCCACCAGAGGAGGAGTCGGTGTCCGTCGCCGACGTCATCGTAGTTGACCGCTTCTCCTTCCTCGTGGTACCAACCATATGGATAAGCAACGCACTTACTCTTGTTACCAACCATAGGGGTAAGTAACACACTTATTATTGGTACCAACCGTAGCAATAAGTAACGCACTTATCCTTGGTACCAACCATATGGTTATATAATGCACTTACTTTTGGTACCACCCATATGGATAAGTAACGCTATTGGACTTGCTACCAATCATATGGGTAATCAACACACTTACTATTGGCATCAACCATATGGGTAAGTATTGCACTTATCCCTATACCATCCATATGGGTTAAAAACGCACATTCTCATGGTACCAAAAGTATGGGAAAGTAAAGTAATCACTCTTAGTATCAACCATATGGGTAAGTAATGCACTTACTCTTGATACCAACCATATGGGTAAGTAACGCTCTCACTCTTAATGCCATCCTTATGGGTGAATAGCGCACATACTCGTGGTAGCAACCATATTGATAAGCAACATAATCTTGGTACCAACATATGGGTAAGTAAAGCACTTAATCTTGGTACCAACCATATGGGTAAGTAACGCACATACTCTTGGTACCAACCATATGGGTAAGCAACATACTTACTCTTGGTCCAAACCATATGGTAATTAACGCACTTACTATTGGTACCAACCATACAGGTCAATAATGCACTTTTTGTTATACGATCCATTTGAATATATAACGCATGTACTCATAGTACTAACCATATGGGTAAGAAACACACTTATTTGTGGTGCCTTATATGGGTAAGCCTACTTTCCCGACCATCTATATGGGTGAATTACGCACATACTCTTGGTACTAGCCATATGGGTTAATAAGGCACTTGCTCTTGGTACCAACCATATGGGTAAGTAACGGTGTTGGTCTTGGTACCAATTGTATGGTAACTAACGCACTTACTGTTGGTACTACCCATGTGCATAAGTAACACACGTACTTCGCGTACCAGCCATATGGGCAAGTAGCACACTCACTATTGTTACCAACCATATGGGTATGGAACGCCGACTTGGTGGGGTCGACTGACAGCTGGTCTAGTCGACCTAGGGCTAGTTGACCAGAGGTGGACGTTGACTTGGGTGGTCGATGGGCACGAGGAGCAGTTCCTGGTCAACGTGGTTACCAGGTCGATCAGGTTACTGGGGCAATGGGGTTATGTGAAGGATTGCGACAGTCGCCGAGGTAGTTTTGGCGAGGCTGATCGGGTGCAGTCAACAGCACGTGGATGACTTGGTGTTTGCGCCATGCAGGTGACATGGCACATCACGCCAATCAACTATGAGCACCTCCAAAGCGGGTGCGCTGCTCACCTGCCGGTTTAATGCTGTGCAGCCGCCTAGCTGCAGAGTTGGCAGACCGCAATTTTGCTTTGGTCGAGCACGGTGGACCATATCATACTGGAATGCGGTCGACCGTGCTGCGTTGGCTGTTAATGTGCATTCTTCCTAGCATCTCATATAGTCTTGCTTGGCAACGTTGTTGCGATCATTATTGTCAATCGTTGCTAGTGAAACTGTTGCTAATTCTCCCTGCAAATGCGCAAGTAGAGTGAACACAAGCGAACGACTAAGGAACATACAACTCACCCTCACAACCGTTCCTATCCTGTAGACTAGCTCCCGTTGCAGGAGTTTTTTCTGCATTGTGCAGTGAGCGTGGAAGGCACCGTAACTTACCTTCAGTCTAGCCGACTCAGTTGCTCATTACCTATCTTGTTTGTAGTCCAGCAGCTGTCTTTGTCATCATAGTCGACCCCGTAGTTTATGCGGACGCGGCGGACACCTTGGAGGCACGGCTAGCTCATGCGAGGAGATGGTACGAGGCTGGCGAATTCGGGACGGTGCTCCCTTTAGAGGTCCTAGAGCTGGGCATCCGCGCCAAATGGGCGGCGGGACACCCTCTGGGCCTGCATCTCCTCGACCAGTGTGGAACGAATGCGGCGTCGGCGAGGGCGCCGATGCCGGTGGTCAAGTCGGCAGAGAAGAGTCTTTTACGCTGGTGAAGTCGGCGGGGTTCAGGTGTGAGGACTGCGGATGTCAGCGACTGCAGGCTCCTCATGAGGTGACACTGGTGGGCGTCGAAGCAGTGGGACGTCGACGTCAGCGAACCACGTGCTGGTGAATGGGATAGCACCGACGTACGGGTACTTCAAGTTCACGCCGGATAAGATCTCTATCACCACGCTCTTGGTCAGCCGTCATGATCTCCTCACCTAGAAGGAGGCCATTGGGCCTCAGCTAGAGATGGCTGGCCTGATCGGCTTCGCCAACGGCTCCATGGAGATGCCGCATGAGAGCAACGTCGAGTTGCATGCTGATTTTCGTGCGGTGCACCTGCTGACCTTCATGGTTATCTCCCGCTGCTGCTCGCGGGTGGTACAGATCGCGTTGAAGTCGTGCAGAAGCTCCTTGGACGCCGGCCACTACGCGTGGCAGTTCATCATGTCGACGTACCAGGTTACCGACGACCTGTACATCGGCCAGCTGGAGGAGCAGATGACGCACCTGCGGATGGGCGAGCAGGAGACGGCGACCGACCGACTACAGCAACCGGCCTCGGCGACTCCTCGCCAACATGCGCATGGCTAGCATCGTACATCCTCAGGACGAAACGGCACGTGGGTGGCGGCATCAAATTCGTTGCCGAGTTAATCGCCTGCAGCGCCACCACCTCTTTCGGTGCGGAGAATCTGGCCGGAGAACTTGGCCCAACCGACCACGTCCCCCGTTGTTGTGATGAGCACCATCCCATCGCCATTAGCCTGCAGCTTTACGCCGTTCTCCTGCAGCTGACCGGCTGACTGCAGGTTCGCATTCACACTAGGTTTGTTGGGGATGAGCACCTGCTTCCCGGCCTCCCCTTGCAGAGCGACAATACCCCGACCTTGGATGTCCTGCAGCGCCCTGTTGAAGCCTCGAACATGCTTGATGTCGCCACTCGCCCCAAGTCAACGAAGGCATCCTTCGTCCTCATCAAGTGGTGCGAGCAGCCATTGTCGAGCAGCACCACTGTCGGGTTCACCTGCAATTCTCGTCGGCCTGTGGCGCCAGCGAGGCTCTACGGCGCCGACCAGCGAGCACGACGCCTCCCCGTCGCCTCGGCCCTTGCCACCGGAGGAGGACGTCCTTCGCCGACGTCGACTTGGTCGACTGCTTATCCTTGCGCGGCTTGCTCTCCTGACGTGGGGGCCGACCAGTCGATCTCCCTGGGCTTCCCTTGCTATCATCGCCGTCGGAATCGGTGGAATCGGAGCACTTGAAGGAGAGGTGGTTGGGGCCGCCACACAGCCAGCATTTTTTACTTTGACCTTAAAAATGCTGGCACTCAGCATCGTCGCCGTCCTCGACCTGAACCTGATGCAGCTCGACATGAAGAATGCCGCAAGCTCGACAGGGCAGTACATGTACCATCTGGACTACTACAACGACGGGATCAGCTGGGTGTGCAAGCTACTGAAGAGCCTCTACGGGCTGAAGCAGTCGCCGCTGTTGTGGTACAGGGCTCTCGATGACGTGCTGCTTGGCGCCGACTAGAAGAAGAGTCAGGTCGATGAGGCACTCTACTTCAAGGTTGGCGACGACAAAGTGACCTGCTGGGTGCTGGTCTACGTCGATGACCTGCTTGCGGCCATCAGTAGCACGGCGACGCAAAAGGGAGCTGCTGGAAGCTGCCTTTGAGCTGTGCGAGATCTCGCCAGTGGTAAAGTACCTCGGCCTGGAGATCGTGGGCGAGAGGCCGGCGGGGAAGCTGTGGCTGCACCAGCAGAACTACGTTGACAAGTTGCGCAGGCCCTTATTGACAAAGAGCAGATCGGGCGCATCACGAAAAGTCCGGTCTCGATTGATGCCTACGCCAAACTGACATTCAAAGACGAGGAGGTGCAGGAGCGAGAGCAGGAGGAGTACGGACAGAAGGTCGGCTTGCTGCAGTTTGCAGGGCCAGACGTTCGCCTGCAGCAAGCTTGGTGGTGACGAGCGATCAGCATTGGCGCGAGGTCGAACGCTTCCTCGCCTACCTTGCCGACACTCACGACACCGCCCTGGAGTTCGGCGGTGGACTAGAGTTGCTTAAGCTGGTCAGCTACGTGGACGTCGACGACGCAGCGACAAGCAGAACCGGACGGGCGACTAGGTCGATCCAGCGCAACGACCAAGTCAGAGTACGTGGCAGCCACGACGTCGGCAAGGAGAGACGTCGACTTCACTATTCGACCGGGGGAAGCCGACCATCCTCCGGGTGGACAACAAGTCTGCAATCACGGTCGAAGAAGGCTTGGGGGTGGCGGGCAACCTCAAGCACATGACGCGACGCTACGCCTGGCTGCAGCACATGGTGAGGCGCGGGAAGTTCTTTCTGAGGTACAGCCTGACCACCGAGCACCCGGCCGAATTTCTGACAAAGGTGCTGCATTTTTAGGCCTTCGCGCGATGCACCGTCGCGATCGACCATGTGCGCCTAGCCGACGTCGGCGACGGGGATGATATGTGCAGCAGATGGTGTCGTGCCCTTGTGCACGGCTGGTGCGGTGATGGTGTGCTGTGTCTGGGTGCACGCTGAGGACGAGTTTGTCTCCGTGTAATGCTGCCGTGTGGGTGGGTAGACCAAGCATGAGCGCAGAAGGGGAATAGGTGTTAGCATCGCCCTCGCTTGGGCGATACTAACTTCCTGGTCGGATGCACGGGTGGTGCGACCGACTATTCTATAGGGTTCGACGCGTGCTGGTCGACGAGGCTGTCGACAAGCAGGCAACCACTGCAATGCCACCGTCAATGGGAGCCGGCGGTCCAATTCGACAAGAGGAGGTCGACAGAGGACCTACGTGGGACTTGCGGGCACCTGTCGGGGACGGAAGCTCAACCGACTGCAATTGACCTTGCTGGTCGACGGATCGGCTGTTGACTAGGGTAGTTCGACGAGCGCGGAGGTTGACGAGGGTTCATCGACCAGGGTGCGCAATGGGTGGTCGACCAGGTCGACCGAGTAACCTACTCGACGAGTTCCGTGGTGTCACGCCATCTTCGAGGTTGTCATGGCAAAGGCGACTTCGTTCTGGTATCCCGAAGTCAATGTGGCTCGTCAGGCGCAGATCAGGGCAGACGGATGCACAACGGTTCAGATCTGTCTAATCGTTTGCGCGCACCTGCGGATGTGCGCACTGCTGTCTTCTACGGTTCTGCAATCTTGGCGTGGCTCCTCTACGCACCGTAGCTTTCCATGTGTTCCATGCTGTGCTGTCGGTCGACCAGGCTATCTGCAGACTTGCGAGGTGCCTGATGTAGTGGAAGCTATTGCCAACTTCTCTCGTTAACATGGAAGTCATAAGGAACACATGTAAAGCTACGATCACTCCTAGAGTTCGTGCCAACTTTATGGGTAAGTAACGCACTTATTCTTGGTACCATTTATATGGGTAAGCAACGCAGTTACTCTTGGTACCAACCATATGGGTAAGTAACGCACTTTCTCTTGGTACCAACCATATGGGTAAATAACGCACTTATTCTACATTCGAACCACCATATGGGTATGTAACACTATTGGTCTTGGTACTAACCATATGGGTAAGTAACGCACTTAATTTTTCCACCAACCATAGAGGTAAATAATGCATTTGCTCTTGGTACCAAATATATAGGAAAGTAACGCACTTACTATTGGTACCAATTTTATGTGTAACCAAAGAACTTACTCTTAGTACCAGTCACTTCGGTAAGTAGCGCACTTACTCTTAGTACCATCCGTATGGGTAAGTAATACACACTCTTGTAACCAACCAGATTGGTAAGTAACGCACTTATTCTTGGTACCAACCATATAGGCAACTAGCGCACTTACTCTTGCTACCAACAATATGGGTAAGTAAAGCACTTGTTCTTGGTACCAACCATATGGGTAATAAGTAACGCTATTGGTCTTGGTACCAACCATAAGCACTTACGCTTGGTACCATTCCTATGTGTAAACAACACACATACTTGTGGTACCAACCATATTGGTAAGCAACACATTTACTCTTGGTACCAACCATCTGGGTATGTAATGCACTTATTCTAGGTACCAACCATACGAGTAAGTAACACTATTGGTCCTGGTACCAACTGTCAACGGAAGTTGGGTATTAGCCGCGTCCTCACTTGAACAGAGCCGACTTCGCTACCCGGTGTGTGGGGAGCACAGCCGATCAGCTGCAATGGGCGACACCAACTTGGGAACCAGGCCATTGCAACGCCTCCGTCGGTGGGGAGCTTGCAGCTGACTTGACCTGGAGGTCAACGAGGGGAGGGGCGCCGACTTTGGGAGGCGCCGATCTCGACCTGGGAAAGGGCGCCTTGCTAGGCACTGTCACCAAGCAGTGAAGGCGCCGGGCGCCGAGCTGTAGGGCGCCGAGCTGCAGGGCGCCGAGCTGTAGGGCGCTAAGCTGTTGGGCCCCGAGATGGGGTGGTGCCGGCTGGAGGGGGCCGAGTTCGGGTGGTCGACTTAGCGAGGCTGACCTAGGAGGCGCCCGCGCCGACTTTGGGGGATGCCGGCCTTGTGTAGCCGGCGACCGACGAGTATGGTCTGTCAACGGGAGTGTTGTGTGGCCCCGTCCTCGCTTGGGCGGAGCCGACCTCGTGGTCGGTTGTGCGGGGGGATGCAGCCGACCTGCAGTATTGTGCAGGGGGGTCACTGCAAGGGCTTTGAGCTGGTGGGGCGCCTGGTTGGGGGCGCCGAGTAGGTGGACGCCGACCTGGGCGTCTGCTCGGCAACCTGGGCGCCTGGACGCCGACCTGGGCGTCTGCTCGGCGTCCTGGATGGTTGGACGCCGACTTGGGCGCCTGGACGGCGTCCTGGGCGAGTGGACGCCGACCTGGACGCCAGGACGCCGACCTGGGGACGCCGGGCTTGGTGTAGCCGGCGACCGACTGGGCTGGACGACTAGGCGGAGTTGCCCGGTCGACCGGGAAACACGGGCGACGTGTGCGAATGTTGCTGGGGGTGGAGTCTGCGATGCCGACCTCGGGGGTGGTATCCCGAGGTCGACGTGGCTGATGGGCGCTGTCACGAGCGGGAATGTCTGCGCTGGGCAAGTGACGGGGAGTTGGACGCCAACCAGCCGCGCACACCTGCGAAGCAGGTGCACCGTTGTCCTGCGGGTGCAACGCTGTGCAGCCGACCTGCTGCAGCGTTGGCACACCATGGACATGCAACGTTGGCGCGCCGCATCATTGCAGTGCTGGAGCGGTGCGAGCATTGCTGCGCTGGATCGCGGTCGACCGTGCTACGCTGGAGGTCGACCAGCAGCTGTGCTAGATCTGGTGTAGCATTGGATGCCAACGTTGTTGTTATCATTCTGAACCATTGTTGTCAACTTTCTCTTGTGAAACTCTTGACAATTTGCCCCGTGAACTAGCAAGCAGTGTGTGCACTAGGAGAACGACTAAGGAACAAGGAACGCAGAGATCACACGAGCACCCGTGCCTAGCCCGTAGTCTAGCTCCCGTTGCTAAAGTTATCTCCGCATGGTGCGGTGAGCGTGGAAGACACCGCGACGTAGTTCAGTCAAGCCGACTTTGCACTTCCCGATTGTGTTCGTAGACCAGCAGTTGTGCGTTAGTGACCATGGTGGGCGCCGTTGGTGACGCGGGGGTGGTGGACACCCTGGAGGCATGGCTGGAGAGCGCGAGAGACGCCATGAGGCGAAGGAGTTCGGCGACCTCCCCTGGGCGGTCGTCGAGGCTGGCATCCGCTTTGTGTGGGCGACGGAGCACCCTCCTTCTCGGCCTGCATCTCCTCGACCGGTGAACACCGAGGGCGGCGTCGACGTGGGCGTCAACGCCGGTGGTGACCAAGTCGGCAGCAGTGCGGGAGGCATGTCGTCGAGGCAGCGTGGTGTGATTCACGCCGATGAAGTTGGCGGCGTTCAGGTGCGAGGGATGCGGTCGTCGGCGGCTGCAGGCTCCTCGCAGGGTGACGTCGGAGGTCGGCGAAGTGGATCCTTGCCAATGTCCGCGACCACGGTCACGGCAGGCGGGATTGCACTGAGCTACGGCTACTTCAAATTTACGCCGGACAGGATCTTGGTCACTCCCCCGCAGGTCGGTCGACCCGACATACTCACCTGGAAGGAGGCCATCGAGCCGCATCTGGAGATGGCCGGGCTGATCAACTTTGCTCGTGGTACTGTGGCGACGCCGGACGACCCCGACTTGCGAGCGGAGTTCCGCGCCGTGCAGCTGTTGACCTTCACGGTCATCTCACGGTGCTGCTCGCCGGGCGTGCAGATCGCCTTGAAGTGGTGCCGAGAGTACCTCGACGCCGGCCACCAGGCGTGATACTTCATTGAGTCGACCTACCAGGTCACCGACGACTTGTTCATCGCCCAGCTGGAGGGGCAGCTGACGCACCTGCGTATGGGCGACGAGGAGACGGCGACCGACTACTGCAACCGGGCCCGACGAATTATAGCCACCATCAGGATGGCGGAGTACTCGACGGCGTCGTACATCACCCATGTCATGCAGGGACTCCCGAGCAGCTACAACCTGCTAAAGCGGCTGTCGATGGCGCCGAGCACACGGGCGACGCTCAACGAGGACACGCTGACCTCGTACATCCTGCAGGACGAGGCGATGCAAGAGGCCGAGCGGTCCCAAGAGCTCTTGGCGCAGGTGAACTACGTCGCCCCGGCGAAGCAAGGCGGTCGACCGGGGCAGCGTGGACAGTCTGGCGGCGGTGGTAGCAGTGGCTCGAAGCCGACCAAGGACGCCGACAAGAAGAAGTCGGCCAAGGACAGCAGCCGAGGAGGAGGAAAGTCGACGTCGGAAGTGCTGGTTGTGCGGCGACCCCGACCACCTCTCCTTCGAGTGCCCCGACCGCAGTGACCCCGAAAACGACGACGCCAAGGGTGGCCGCGGGAGGAAACCAGTCGCGCAAGGAGAAGTCGACCAAGTCGTCGACCTCGGCGAAGGACGCCGACTCCTCTGCTGGCGGCAAGGGGCAGGACGACACGTTGCCGTCGTGCTCTCTGGTCGGCGTCGTGGAGCCGACCATCTCGCTGGCACTGGAGGCTGGCGCGGACTTCCAGGCAATGGCGGCAGCTCTACAGGCGAACCCGGCCGTGGTCCTGCTCGACAGCGGCTGCTCGCACCACCTGATGGGGACGAAGGACGCCTTCGTCGACTTGGGGCCGAGCGGCGACGTGAAGCACGTGCGTGGCTTCAATGGGGCACGGTTGCGCTACAAGGGGAGGCCGGGAAGCGGGTGCTCATTCCCGACGTGCTGTACGTCCCGGGCGTGCACGCGAACCTGCTGTCGTCCGGCCAGCTGAAGGAGCACGGCGTAAGGCTGCTGGACGACGACGACGGGATGCTGCTCGTCTCGGCGACGGGCGACGTGCTTGGTCGAGCAACGTATTCCGGCCGGGTCCTCTGCACCGACCTACGTCCCTGCTCGGCGACGAACGCCGCGGAAGTGGTGGCTCTGCGGCCGATCGTCTCGACGACAAAGTCGGCGCCGGCCAGGCTGCATGCGAGGCTGGCGCACGTCGGCATGGACACCATCCTGCGCTCGGCGAAGCACGAGGTCGCCACTGGGCTGGACCTCAAGTCGACGACTGGCGCCGACTCACCGTGTGTCTCGTGCGTCGGCGGGAAGCTGGCGCGGCACACCTTCCCCGACCAGGGCTCCGACGCCGACGACGTGCTGGCTGTTGTGTACATCGACCTGTGCGGGCCATTCCGGGTGGCTGCCAAGGACGGCAGCCTGTACTTCTTGCTGCTGAAGGACCGTAAGTCCCGCTACGTGTGGGTGAGGCCGGTCGCCAAGAAGTCGGACGTGCTGCTGGAGTTCCAGAAGTGGATAGTGCTGGTGCAGCGGCAGACGAAGAAGTCGGTGTTGCAGCTGCGCTCTGACCGAGGAGGGGAGTTCCTCGGGAAGGAGTTCACCGACTTCGTCGACGGCAAGGGGATCGTCCACGACTTGACCTGCCCCTACACTCCGCAACAGAACAGCATAGCGGAGCGGGAGATGCGGACGGTGGTGGAGTCTCGTGCGGACGATGTTGCTGGTGGCACCTCGCTCTGCGGCAGGCCGTCTGGGTCCGCAACTGCCTGGAGCGGTCGGCGACGCCGGGGACGACGCCGTACCAGCTGCTGACCGGGACGAAGCCCGACCTGTCGCTGGCGCGTGTGTGGGGCTGCATGGCGCAGTTCCTCGTCCCCGAGCAGCAGCGTGGTGGGAAGCTGAAGCCGAAGGCCAAGTGGGGCCTTCACCTCGGCGTGCAAGGGCTGGGAGCTCCTCGACATTGCCGACAACCGGGTGGTCACCACGAGACCATGTCGCTCGAGGTGTGGAAGTCGGAGCATGGGCCAGTGTCAGGGCGGACGCTGGTGGCCACGCCGACGGATACCTCGACGGCGACGCTCCCTCTACTCGCCGTGGTCGGTGATCTTGCTGATGAGGACGCCGAAGTCGTCCACCCGTCTTCCCCTTCCCCTAACCCTCCCCTCGTCGCCGACCTGCCTGGGCTGACTCCGGCGTCGGCCTCCGGCGATGAGGGGAGCAGTGGGGCGTCGCCTGTGGCGCCGACCAAGGGCATCGCCGGTGGCCGACGTGACGCCCAGCAAATCAGCCTAGAAGTGAGGTCGACAGAGGGGCAGTCGGGGAAACAGTAGGCTGAGCATGCTCAGCCGTCCGGGGAGAAGGCAGCAACAAGGCCGACCAAGGAGCAGTCGGCGACCTGGCAATCGGCTTGGGAGCTGACTACAGAGGAGAAGTTGGTCGGGACGCCGACCGAGGTGCATCAGGATGACGACGGTGGCGGAGCCAGTGAAGATGAAGGGGAGCAGTTGGGCGATGAGGAGCCCGCCGACAGTGACGCCGAGGAGGTTCAGCCTGGACCACGGCGCACAGGTCGACTTCGGAGGCCTCCCGACTTCTTCGTCCCCGCTGCCTTCACCACGGTGTACGATGTGGAGAACGACGACGACTTGCTGTACGACGACTTGAGGAGTTTTCGGAGCTCGACCCCGACATGCTGGCCGACCCCGAGCACCGTTGGGACATCTCAACGATGACGGTGAAGGAGGCGTTGGCGAGCTGGAAGGGCCCGGCGGTGAAGGCCGCCATGGAAGAGGAGATCCGCAGCCTCATCAACATGGGCACGTGGGAGCTGGTCGAACGCCCGCCAGGAGTGAACATCATGAAAAACCGGTGGGTGTTGACGACGAAGTACCATATCGACAATACCGTCGAGCGAGAGAAGGCGAGGCTGGTCGTGAAGGGCTTCACGCAGGTGTACGGCGCCGACTACGACGAGACGTTCGCGCCGGTGGGCAGCTACGTCACGCTGAGGATCTTCCACGGCATCGTCGCCGTCCTCAACCTCAACCTGATGCAGCTCGACATGAAGAACGCCTTCCTGCAGAGCAAGCTCGACCACGTGTTGTATATGTACCAGCCGGACTACTTCAACGACGGGACCGGCCGGGTGTGCAAGCTGCTGAAGAGCCTCTACGGGCTGAAGCAGTCGCCGCTGCTGTGGTATTTGATGCTCAACAGAGATGTTCAGATAGAGAAGGGGTTAGAAAGTAAGACATGGTATTGGGAAAAGCGGTGTGGCTTTCTGAGGGCACAGAAGCGAAGAACAGATGTACGAAAGAAGGCTGGAGTGGAGGGTGGGGCACAAAAGATGAGCCAGCAGACATGGGTGCACTATGCCTCACTCCCCTCCCGTCCCCAACTTCCTCCCCACCCGTGCCATCTCCTCATCCCCGCTGGTCTCCCTGCCTTCGGATTTCAACCCTCACTGCAGTACCGCCCTCATCTGCGACTCATCTTCCCCCCTCATTCCCCCTCATCTGCCCCTCATCTTCTCCCTCATCTGCCCCAACATCCCTCGAACTTTCCCCCTCCTCCCCCTCACACTCTTTCCCGCAATCCCCCTCATCTGCCACTCCCCTTGCCCGTTCCCCTTTCCCGTTCACCCGGCCAAACCTTGCCATTGCGATCATGCCTCCTTGCCTCGCTGCTCCGCCCATCGATCATCCGCCATTCCACCATCGCCTGCCACACCATGGCCTGCCCTTCGCGCTCAACCACCCTTCGCCTTCAATCACCAGTACAGTGGCATCCACCCCTTTCCCCCTGGATCTCCCAATTGCTCCTCCATCGCGTCCCCATCCCTCCCTCCTTCCTCCTCCCATCGCTCCCCTCATCGCTCGCTCCATCCCTCCCCCCATCGCTCCCCCCATCGCTCCCCCCATCGCTCCCCCCATCGCCTCTCCAATGCTCACCGAAGTTCCCCCGTTTGTTGAGCCGCGCCTGCACCACCATCGTGCGGAGCATGTCCGCTGCGTCAACCGCCCTCTCCCCTGGATTGCCCATTCCTCCTCCCCTCTCCCCCCCCCCCCCCCCCCACCCCTCTTCCCCCCCCAGTACAGTGACATCCACCCTTTCCCCCTGGATCTCCCAATCGCTCCCCCATCGTGTCCCAATCCCTCCCTCCTTCCTCCTCCCATCGCTCCCCTCATCGCTCCCCCCATCGCTCCCCCCATCGCCTCCCCAAGGCTCACCGAAGTTCCCCCGCTCGTTGAGCTACGCCTGCACCACCATCGTGCGGAGCATCTCCGCCGCGTCAACCACCCTTCCCCTGGATTGCCCTCCCCCCCCCCCCCCCCCCGCCCAGCACTGTGACATCCGCCCCTTCCCCCTGGATCTCCCATCACTCCCCCCATCTATGTGCCCTCCTTCCCCTCACCAAAGTTACCCCGTTCGTTGAGCCGCGCTCTACTCTCCAGCCGATGCCCTCGACAGAGGAGAATCGTAGCCTTCTTGTCAGTGAACAAGGTCGGTGCAGAGCTCAGCCGCTCACCAAGGTCTGCGAGCAAGAAGGCCAACCAGCACAGCTCTTCTACAGCCATGGCTCCAGCGTAGATCTCAGCCTCAGCGGTAGAGGTCGAGACCGAGGAGGAACGCGTGGACCTTTACAAAACAACTCCAGAGCCCAGTCTGAAGCAGTACCCCTGAGTAAAGGAGGAGAAAACGTGGGATCGTAGACAGGAGGAGAGGGAGAGGGGGGAGGAGAGGGACAGGGGGAACGGAGGGTCCGAAGTCCCGAGACAGGAGGTGTTATAGTCACAATAGGCTTCAATGTGCCTAAAACGAAAGATAGAGTGCACAGTCGGATTTCTGCACAGCGGCTTCAAACGTTCATAGCGATCTGGTCACAGCTCCAATTGACCTCATTCAACTTGGATCTGGAGCGTCTTAACGTCGCCTACACTAGGCAATTTAGATCGCACGATTTTATCAAGAATTGACGACACAGCGTCAGATTGAACGAACGGCACTATGGCAGCAACATAGTCTTAGAAACACAATTACGAAGCACTAGGAAGAGTTGCGAGTTGGGAAGGACTCCCAGCTCCTACAAACCTAAAGAGCCGAGGTACAGTGATGGGGAACAGTGCCACACTGTTCCCAACCAAGAAGGGTCTCGAAACTACCCTTCACAAGGGCCTACACCCATAGAAATGTTACACTACACTTTGTAATGTAACTATCTTCAATATCTTGAGGTGTAGCCTTTTGGCGAGCTTCGAAAAACACTTGAAGCTTGAACCAAGGCTCGGGTTCTTCACCACAAACTCATCCTTGAGTTCTTGATAGGTCTGCTGCACACACCTGCGACACGCCGAACGTTCGACAAGCGACAAAACAGAAACCGCGCACGACAAAATAGAAACCGCGCGGGACACACAAAATAACCGCGTAATACGCGGCTAGCGATAACTCGCTATTGACTCGACACACACACTTGACATCATGACCCATCATTCACACACCATTATAAGCATGAAATATATATTTATTTCATGCACTCATACCACTCCATGCACACACGCATGCACGCACACGCACACGGACAACAAGCCGAGTGCAAACCGTAGGTTGCACCAACAGGAGGCGGAGGTGGCGGCTGCTACTGCTCCTGCTGCTGCTCCTGCTACGGCGGCGGCTGCTGCTGCTGCTGCTGCTGCTGCTCCAGCTGCGCCTGCTGCTGCTCCAGCTGCTCCTCTAGCTGCTGTGGACAAGATTTTTGCCCTGGAAACGTGAGCGTGATAGGACCCCCAACCAACAATATTGAGCCTAGCGAGGACTCATCGTCCCCTCAAGGGCATATATCAAGGCTTGAGAACAGATTTGCCACTTCCATCTTGAGCAAAATCGCGCCCCTCACCGAAACTCTCCAAGAGATCGTAGAAGAGTTTTCCATATACTTGGACCAGTGAAACCTATGCAAGTAATGGAAGCTTCGGAGGGAGACATGGGGAAAACGACATGGCTGAGGGGCACATGGGCAGAACCGGGTGGCCGAGAAGACACGCGCACAAGGGCGTGGAAGAGGGGCACATAGGCAGAACAGGGTGGCCGAGAAGACATGCGCGGGCGTGGAAGAGGGGCACTTGGGCAGAATGGGGTGGCCGAGAAGACATGCGCACATTGGCGTGGAAGAGGGGCACATGGGCAGAACGGGGTGGCCGAGAAAACATGCGCACAAGGGCGTGGAAGTGGGGCACATGGGCAGAACGAGGTGGTTGAGAAACGTGGCTGCACGGGACGTGGGGAAACGTGGCTGAGGGGGATGTGGGAAAAACGCGGCTGATGGGGATGTGGGAAAAACGGGCATGGCTGAGGGGGATGTGCGAAAAACGGCATGGCTGAAGGGGATGTGGGAAAAATCGGCATGGCTGAGGGGGGGGTGTGAGAAAATCGGCATGGCTTAAGGGGATGTGGGAAAAAAGGGCATGGCCGAAGGGGATGTGGGAAAAACGGCATGGGTGAGGGGGATGTGGGAAAAACGGCATGGCAGAGGGGGATGTGGGAAAAATATGGATGCGGGGGATGTGGGAAAATTGCGGCTGAGGGGGATGTGGGAGAAACGTGGCTGAGGGGGATGTGGGAAAAATGTGGATGCGGGGGATGTGGGAAAAACACGGTTGAGGGGGATGCGGGAAAAACGCGACTGAGGGGATGTGGGAAAAATGTTGATGCGGGGATTGTGGGAAAAACGTGGCTGAGGGGGATTTGGGAAATACGTGGCTGAGGGGGATGTGGGAAAAACGTGGCTGTGGGGGATGTGGGAAAAACGTGGCTGTGGGGGATGTGGGAATAACGTGGCTGAGAGGGATGTGGGAAAAACGTGGTTGCGGGGGATGTGGGGAAAACGTGGCTGTGTGGGATGGGGGAAAACGTGGCTGAGGGGGATGTGGGAATAATGTGGGTGAAGGAGATGTGGAAACAACGTGGCTGTGGGGGATGTGGGAAAATGTGGCTGCGGGGTATGTGGGAAAAACGTGGCTACGGGAGGTGTGGTAAAAATGTGGCTGAGTGGATGTGGGAGAAACATGGCTGCAGAGGATGTGGGAAAAACAGCATGGCTGAGGGGGATGTAGGAAAAATGTGGTTGTGGGGGATGTGGGAGAACCGTGGCTGATGGGGATGTGACAAAAAGGCGGTTTTGGGGACGTGGGAAAACGTGGCTGTGGGAAATGTGGGAAAAACGTGGCTGAGGGGGATGTGTTGGGTGCAAATATATAATTTGCACGTCAACCTACCGCCTATTCAACAACAGTGAAGAAAAATTGGGGTGTTTGGTTTAAGGTAATTTGTGGCATGGAAGATGTGCATTTCATTTTGCATTTTGTGTGCGCTCATTTCGTGTGTGTTTTTGTGCTTGTTTGTTTGAGCATTTTGTGTGTTTCGTTTTCATCCGTAATTGCATTTTGTGTTAGTGCATTTTCATTTGCGTTTTCACTGTTCTCATGAAGCGCTCAAATGAGGCTCACATGATGCGCTCAAATGAAAGCTCTCATGAAGGGCTCAATGAGGCTCCCATGACGGACTCAAATGAAGCTCTAATGAGGCTGAAATGAGCTTCCCATGAAAGTCCATTTGAATGTTATGTTTCATGCGTGGCATATGTGAGCGAGTGGTGTACCGTGGGGTGTTTTTGTTGGGGTCGATTGTTTGACTGGTCAACGGGGGTGCTGTTGACTTTCGCGCAGGTCAAGCACGCGAAATCTTGACCGCGCGTGTGGTCCCGATTTTGCGTGTGGGCCCTCAGGGCTCGAGCGTGTGCTCGCGTACTGTTGCGAGCGTGGCAGGGCCCACGATCGCAACAGGACAGGGCGAATGATCGCCCTGCCCACGCGCAGTACAGCGCACGTTTTGGCGCTGTATGTTAGAGACTAAGGACGGAGTCTAGAAGCTTAGGAGCCGAAATTATCACAAAATCGTTGGCTTAGAATTCTGGACAGAAACCGCGATTTCACAAGAAACGTCGTCGGCTGAAATTGCACCGTTAGAATCGTCCCAAACTCGAGTATGTTGTAGCCTGTAACCAGGGCTATCTTTCCCAATTTGAATCGTATCAAATGGTGGAGTAAATCTCGAGTTATGATTTTCGGCGCACTAGGGGGTATGCTGCCACAGAAACTTTAACTCAATCACAAGAGTTTCACAAGTTCACAAGAGTTAGAGTGGAACTAAACCAGGTGGGAGGGAAGAGGAGGACGAGAGGGAAGGTCCCAAGGGAGTCCCCAACCAAAGGAAACCCCATGCCACACAATTCCCTTCTCCATAGGCAACCCCACTTTCACATTTGTCACTTTCCCAACCCATGCCATCCACCTCAACCCACTTGGCCACACTTGCCAACCTGGTTTGGCTTCTCCCAACCACATGGCAGCAATCTACAGTGATGGGTTCGAATTTCCCAACCCCAAAAGTCTGTACCCCATATTGAGTCACTCTCACAACTTCCCAAAGTCGCCGCAACCAAAGTACAGAAAGCATACGAACTCCAATGTCCGTAACTTTCTTGTTCTTGCTCCGATCGCGACGATTCTTGGTTCGTCGGAAAGCTCTTGAGCAGAGCAGTCACTTCAGATATCTGCTCAAGCCAAATAACATTCACACACACTCAGAAAATCCAAACCGCGCATATCACAAATTCTTGCACACGCTCACACCACGCATGCAAAGCACAAACACATGATGGGAGGCAGACAGACGTGATTGCGAATGATAGCATCACACAACACTGTACAGCACGACCAGTTTGTCTGGTCGTGCATGATTGCGCACGTGAGGGGTGCGCGTGTGTTTCGAGTGGGTGCTGCGGGATTCCGAAGGGTGCTCGGAAATTACAGTTGAAAAACTGTTTTCGGAGTTGACTCACGGAACAAGAAATTGCGCACGAAAGTCACACCGCTTTGCGGAATGATTTCGACACAGGTACAAAACGGTTATCCCGTTTTCTCAACGGTAAAAACCGTTTTACAACTGTAAGCTCGCATGAATTCATGAGTGCCAAATTGGCGATACATTGGGAATCAATGAGTGCACCAATTTGAGTCAGCAAGGTAATTGTCATATGTGGAATTTGAAGACAGATATTTTCATGAGGAGAATCAAGCCAAATTCGCAAGGAGTTGAGCAAGCGTTTTCCAAGACAGCAAGGCGAAATTCCAGAATGCAGTTGAACAACTGCCTCGCTATTTTCCTTTGCTTGTATGTTAGACGAAATATAAAACGTATGCTTGTGCTTGATTGTTCTCAATCCTTTCTAGTGGAAATGTTTTCTGAATCACTTTGGCGAGTTAACTTGCTCTATCATCGTATTGACGTGAAGAGCTTTTCTGCACACGATCCCATTTCATCGTCAACGCTGCGCAACGAACTTTGGGAACGCTCTAGTACACACGACTGTTTTTGCACTAAAGGTTTTCCCTCTACAAACACGGACCCTTGGATAGGGGCTGGCTCTGCCAGGCACCCAAGGACCCTTGGAGGTGACCCCGTGGGGAGTACCTAGTGTGAATTATGTCAACGGGAGTTGGGTGTTGGCCCCGTCCTCGCTTGGGCGGAGCCGACTTCGTGGTCGGATGTAGGGGTGCAGCCGACCTGCAGCAGTGGGCGGGCTGGTCGACGAGGTTGGTCGACCTGCACGGGGAGCCACTGCATGGGCGCCGACTTCGGGAGGGCGCCAACTTCAGGTGGTCGACCTGGGACGTCGACCAGGCCTTCTGGTCGACCAGGAGTGACGTCGACTTGGAGCTGGTCGACCAGGGGATAGTGGTCGACCTGGGGAGGTCGACTGGAGGTGGCCGTCGACTTGGGAGGTCGACCGGCACGTACCAGAGGCAGTGGTCGACCTGGGAGGTCGACCGGAAGTGGTCGTCGACCTGGGTGGTCGACGGGCACGCACTGGAGCCTCTGGTCGACCTGGTTGCCCGGTCGACCAAGTTACCTGGGTGACGAGGTGCTGCGAAGGCTTGCGAAGGTCGCCCAGGTGGTTTTGGCGAGGACGACCTCGGTGATGGTATCCCGAGGTCGACGTGGTGCATCAGAAGCAGTCGTCAGCACGAAGTTGATGTGGTGTGTGCGTTGTGCAGGTGACGAGGCACTGCACGCCAATCGTCTGCGAGCACCTGCGAAGTAGGTGCGCTGCTGTCCTGCGGGAGCAACGTTGGCGCGCCGTCAACCTGCGACGTTGGCACGCCGTCGACCTGCAGTGTTGGCAAGCCGCGACTCTGCGCTGCTGGAGCGCGGTCGACCAAGTTGTGCTGGCGCGCGGTCGACTGTGCTGCGCTGGCAGTCGACCTGCTTGCATCCTAGCTCTGATGTAGTCTTTCCTAGCCAACTTCATTGTATCATTATTGTCAACTTTCTCTAGTGAAACTCTTGCCAAATTGCCTTGTGAACTAGCAAGCAGTGTGTGCACTAGGAAAACGACTAAGGACCGAGGAACGCAGAGATCACACGAGCACCCGTGCCTAGCCCGCAGCCTAGTTCCGGTTACTAGAGTTATCTCCGCATGGTGCGGTGAGCGTGGACGGCACAACGACTTACCTTTCAGTCTAGTCGACTTAGTTGCACCTTACCTAAGTTGTTCGGCAGCTGTGCGGTAGTCACCATGGTAGGCGCCGTAGGTGACACGGGGGTGGTGGACACCCTGGAGGCACGGCTGGAGAACGCGAGGAGGAAGCACGAGGCCAACGAGTATGGCGACCTGCCGTGGGCGGTCGTTGAGGCTGGCATCCGTTCCTTGTGGGCGACGGAGCACCCTTCTCGGCCTGCTTCTCCTCGACCGGTGAACACCGAGGGCGACGTCGACGCGGGTGTCAACGCCGGAGGCGACCAAGTCGGCAGCAGTGCGGGAGGCACGTCGTCGAGGCAGCGTGGTGTGATTCACGCCGACGAAGTCGGCGGCGTTCAGACGCGAGGAATGCGGTCGTCGGCGGCTGCAGGGTTCTCGCAGGGCGACGTCGGAGGTCGACGGAGTGGGTCCGTGCCGATGTCGGCAACCCAGGTGACAGCAGGCGGGATTGCACCGAGCTACGGCTACTTCAAGTTTACGCCGGATAGGATCTCGGTGACTCCCCTACTGGTCGGCCGACCCGACATTCTCACCTGGAAGGAAGCTATTGAGCCCCAGCTGGAGATGGCCAGGCTGATCAACTTTGCTCGTGGTACCGTGGCGACGCCGAGCGACCCCGACTTGCGAGCTGAGTTCCGCGCCGTGCAGCTGTTGACCTTCACGGTCATCTCGCGGTGCTGCACGCCGGGCGTGCAGATCGCCCTGAAGTGGTGCAGGGAGTACCTCGACGCCGGCCACCAGGCGTGGCACTTCATCGAGTCGACGTACCAGGTCACCGACGACCTGTTTATCGCCCAGCTTGAAGGGCAGCTGACGCACCTGCGCATGGGCGACGAGGAGACGGCGACCGACTACTGCAACCGGGCCCGGCGAATTCTCGCCACCATCAGGATGGCCGGTGCGGAGTATTCGACGGCGTCGTACATCACCCATGTCATGCAGGGACTCCGGAGCAGCTACAACCTGTTGAAGCGGCTGTCCATGGCGCCGAGCACGAGGGCGACGCTCAACGAGGACAACCTAACCTCGTACATCCTGCAAGACGAGGCAATGCAGGAGGCAGAGCGGTCCCAGGAGCTGCTGGCGCAGGCGAACTTCGTCGCCCCGGCGAAGCAAGGCGGTCGACCAGGGCAGCGTGGACAATCAGGTGGCGGTGGTAGCAGTGGCTCGAAGTCAACAAAGGAGGTCGACAAGAAGAAGTCGACCAAGGACAGTGGTCGAGGTGGAGGAAGTCGACGTCGGGAGTGCTGGATCTGCCACAGCCCCGACCACCTCTCCTTCGAGTGCCCCGACCGCAGCGACTCCGACGACGACGACACGGGCGGCCGCGGGAGGTCTAGCAGTCGTCGTCCACGTCGTGGAGGAAAGGAGAAGCCGCGCAAGGAGAAGCAGTCGACCACGTCGACCACGGCGAAGGACGCCGACCCCTCTGCTGGCGGCAAGACGGCGTCGTGCTCGCTGGTCGGCTTGGTGGAGCCGACCGTCTCGCTGGCACCGGAGGCTGGCGAGGACTTCCAGGCGGTGGCGGCAGCTGTGCAGGCGAACCCGGCGGTGGTCCTACTCGACAGTGGCTGCTCTCACCACCTGATGGGGACGAAGGACGCCTTCATCGACTTGGCACCGAGCGGCGACGTGAAGCACGTGCGTGGCTTCAATGGGGCGCTGCAGGACGTCCAGGGCCGCGGCACTGTTGCCGTGCAAGGCGAGGCCGGGAAGCAGGTGCTCATCCCCGACGTGCTCTACGTCCCGGGCGTGCATGCGAACCTGTTGTCGTCCGGCCAGCTGAAGGAGCATGGCGTGAAGTTTCGGGAGGACGGCGACGGGATGCTGCTCGTCTCGGCGACGGGAGAGGTGCTCGGTCGGGCGACGTACTCCGGGCGTATCCTCTGCACCGACCTGCGTCCCTGCTCTACGAGGCCGACGTCGACCACGTCGGAGGTTGTGGCCCTGCGGGCGATCGTCTCCAAGACGACGTCGACGCCGGCCAGGATGCATGCTCGGCTTGCACACGTTGGCATGGACACCATCAGGCGCTCGGCGAAGAACGAGGTCGCCATTGGGCTGGACCTCAAGTCGACGTCGGGCACCGACCCACCGTGTGTCTCGTGCGTCGGCGGGAAGCTGGCACGGCACACCTTCCCCGACCAAGGCTCCGACGCCGCCGACGTGCTAGCCGTCGTCCACCTCGACTTGTGTGGGCCGTTCCGCGTGGCTGCCAAGGACGGCAGCCTGTACTTCTTGCTGCTGAAGGACCGTAAGTCCCGCTACATGTGGGTGAGGCCGGTCGCCAAGAAGTCGGATGTGCTGCTGGAGTTCCAGAAGTGGCTGGTGCTGGTGGAGAGGCAGACGAAGAAGTCGGTGTTGCAGCTACGCTCTGACCGAGGAGGGGAGTTTCTCGGCAAGGCCTTCACCGCCTTCGTGGACGGCAAGGGGATCGTCCACGACCTAACCTGCCCGTACACCCCGCAGCAGAACGGCATGGCGGAGCGGGAGATGCGGACGGTGGTGGAGTCGGTGAGGACGATGCTGCTGCACATGGGCGTGCAGCACCACTGGTGGCACCTCGCCCTGCGGCAGGCCGTCTGGATCCGCAACTGCCTGGAGCGGTCGGCGACGCCGGGGACGACGCCATACCAGCTGCTGACCGGGACGAAGCCCGACTTGTCGCTGGCGCGCGTGTGGGGCTGCATGGCGCAGTTCCTCGTCCCCGAGCAGCAGCGTGGTGGGAAGCTGCGGCCAAAGGCCGAATGGGGCCTTCACCTCGGTGTGTCGGAGGCGAGCAAGGGATGGGAGCTCCTCGACATTGCCGCCAACCGGGTGGTCACCACGTCGGACGTGGTGTTCTACGAGGACCTGTCGTTGGAGGCATGGAAGTCGGAGCATGGGCCGGTGTCAGGGCGGACGCTAGTGTCCACGCCGACGGATACCTCGACGGCAACGCTCCCTCTACTCGCCGAGGTCGGTGAGCTTGCTGTGGACGACGCCGAGGTCGTCCACCCTTCCTTTCCCTCCCCTGCCCCTCCCCTCGTCGACCTTCGTGGGCTGACTCCGTCGTCGGCCTCCGGCGATGAGGGGAGCAGTGGGACGTCGCCTGTGGCGCCGACCAAGGGCATCGCCGGTGGCCGACAGGACGAGCAGCAAGTCGACGAGCAGCAGGTCGACAAGCAGCAGGTCGACCTGGGAGTGCAGTCGACCTGGATAAGGGGGGAGCCGGTCGAGGAGGTGCAGCCGACTTGGGTGAAGCCGACAGGGGAGCAGGCAGCAACGAGGTCGACCCAGGAACAGTCGGCGACCTGGCGATGGACAGGAGAGCTGACCACAGGGGAGCAGTCGACCGGGAAGCCGACCGAGGTGCAGCAGGGCGACGAGGACGGCAGTGAAGATGAAGGGGAGCAGTTGGGCGACGAGGAGCTGGTCGACCAGGAGGTGGCCGACCAGTCCACCGACCATGACGCGGTGAGGGTTCCGCCTGAACCCCGGAAGTCTGGTCGACTTCGAAGGCCGCCCGACTTCTTCATTCCCGCTGCCTTCACCACGGTGTACGACGTGGAGGACGACGACGACCTCCTGTACGATGACGCCGAGGAGGATGAGGACTTCCCGGAGCTCGACCCTGACATGCTGGCCGACCCCGAGCACCGCTGGGACATCTCGACGATGACGGTGAAGGAGGCGCTAGCGAGCTGGAAGGGTCCGGCGGTGAAGGCCGCCATGGAGGAAGAGATCCGTAGTCTCCTCGCCATGGGCACGTGGGAGCTGGTCGAACGCCCGCCGGGAGTGAATGTCATGAAGAACCGGTGGGTGCTGACGACGAAGTACAACATCGACGACACCGTCGAGCGGGAGAAGGCGAGGCTGGTCGTGAAGGGCTTCACGCAGGTGTACGGCGCCGACTACGACGAGACGTTCGCGCCGGTGGGCAGCTACGTCACGCTGAGGATCTTCCTCAGCATCGTCGCCGTCCTCAACCTGAACCTGATGCAGCTCGACATGAAGAACGCCTTCCTGCAGAGCAAGCTCGACCGGGTGTTGTACATGTCGCAGCCGGACTACTTCAACGACGGAACCGGCCGGGTGTGCAAGCTGCTGAAGAGCCTGTACGGGCTGAAGCAGTCGCCGCTGCTGTGGTACTTGGCGCTCAACGACGTGCTGGTCGACGCTGGGTGGAAGAAGAGCCAGGTCGACGAGGCCCTTTACTTCAAGGTCGGCGCCGACGGAGCGACTTGCTGGGTGCTGGTCTACGTCGACGACTTGCTCGCCGCCAGCAGCAGTCCCGCGATGATGAAAGAGCTGAAGGAGCTGCTGGAGGCCGCCTTCGAGTTGCGCGAGATCTCGCCGGTGCAGAAGTACCTCAGGCTGGAGATCGTGCGCGACAGGTCGGCGGGGAAGCTGTGGCTGCACCAGCAGGGCTACGCCGACAAGCTGTGTAGGCGCTTCATCGACGAGGAGCAGGGCGGACGGACTCCGAAGACGCCGGTCTCGGTCGACGCCTATGCCGAGCTCACCTTCGATGACGAGGAGGCGCAGGAGCGACAGGAGGAGGAGTACCGGCAGAAGGTCGGCTCGCTGCAATTCGCGGCGACGACGACGAGGCCGAACATCGCCTTCGCCTGCAGCAAGCTGGGGAGCGGCCTCACGGTGAGGAGCGACCAGCACTGGCGCGAGGTCGACCGCTGCCTCGCCTACCTCGCCAACACGCGTGACACCGCCCTAGAGTTCGGCGGTGGACCTGAGTCGCTGGAGCTGGTCGGCTACGTGGACGCCGACGACGCCGGTGACAAGCAGAGCAGGACGAGCACGGGCAGCTACGTGTTCGTCTACGGAGGGGCCGCGGTCTCCTGGTCGAGCCAGCGCATCAAGTGCGCGACACTGTCGTCGACCGAGTCGGAGTACGTGGTGGCCGTCGAAGCCGGCAAGGAGGGACGCCGACTTCGCTTCCTCCTCGCAGAGTTCCAGCAGCTGGATGCTGGGAAGCCGACCGTCCTTCGGGTGGACAACAAGTCGGCCATCACAGTCGCCGAGGGCATGGGGTTGACGGGCAACCTCAAGCACATGGAGCGGCGACAGGCCTGGCTGCAGCACATGGTGAAGCGGGGGAAGTTTGCGCTGCAGTACATTCCGACCGCTGAGCAGCCGGCCGACTTCCTCACGAAGGCGCTGCACTATCCGGCCTTCAACCGGTGCTCCGTTGCAATCGGCCAAGTGCGTCTGGCCGACGTGGGCGACGGCGACGACAACGTGCAGCAGTAGGTGCCATGCCCTCTTGCATGGCTGGTGCGGTGGATGACGTGCTGTGTGTTGGGTGCACGTCGACGAGCTTGTCTCCGAGAAGTACTGTCGTGTGGGCTGGGGGCCCAAGCGTGAACGCGGCAGGGGAGTGTCAACGGGAGTTGGGTGTTGGCCCCGTCCTCGCTTGGGCGGAGCCGACTTCGTGGTCGGATGTAGGGGTGCAGCCGACCTGCAGCAGTGGGCGGGCTGGTCGACGAGGTTGGTCGACCTGCACGGGGAGCCACTGCATGGGCGCCGACTTCGGGAGGGCGCCAACTTCAGGTGGTCGACCTGGGACGTCGACCAGGCCTTCTGGTCGACCAGGAGTGACGTCGACTTGGAGCTGGTCGACCAGGGGATAGTGGTCGACCTGGGGAGGTCGACTGGAGGTGGCCGTCGACTTGGGAGGTCGACCGGCACGTACCAGAGGCAGTGGTCGACCTGGGAGGTCGACCGGAAGTGGTCGTCGACCTGGGTGGTCGACGGGCACGCACTGGAGCCTCTGGTCGACCTGGTTGCCCGGTCGACCAAGTTACCTGGGTGACGAGGTGCTGCGAAGGCTTGCGAAGGTCGCCCAGGTGGTTTTGGCGAGGACGACCTCAGTGATGGTATCCCGAGGTCGACGTGGTGCATCAGAAGCAGTCGTCAGCACGAAGTTGATGTGGTGTGTGCGTTGTGCAGGTGACGAGGCACTGCACGCCAATTGTCTGCGAGCACCTGCGAAGTAGGTGCGCTGCTGTCCTGCGGGAGCAACGTTGGCGCGCCGTCAACCTGCGACGTTGGCACGCCGTCGACCTGCAGTGTTGGCAAGCCGCGACTCTGCGCTGCTGGAGCGCGGTCGACCAAGTTGTGCTGGCGCGCGGTCGACTGTGCTGCGCTGGCAGTCGACCTGCTTGCATCCTAGCTCTGATGTAGTCTTTCCTAGCCAACTTCATTGTATCATTATTGTCAACTTTCTCTAGTGAAACTCTTGCCAAATTGCCTTGTGAACTAGCAAGCAGTGTGTGCACTAGGAAAACGACTAAGGACCGAGGAACGCAGAGATCACACGAGCACCCGTGCCTAGCCCGCAGCCTAGCTCCCGTTACTAGAGTTATCTCCGCAAATTAAAGGTGTGTTTGGAGCCCAGAGATCCCAAACAGCTGTCAACAGGATGTGGGAATAATATGGCTGCGGATGACGTGGGATTAACGTGGCTGTGAGGGATGTCGGAATAACGTGGCTGAGAGGGGTGTGAGAATAATGTGGCGGATGGGGGATGTGGGAAAAACGTGGTTGTGGGGGATGTGGGAAGAATGTGGCTGATGGGGATGTGAGAAAGACGTGTCTGAGGTGGATGTGGGAAATACGTGGCTGAGGGGGATGTGGGAAAAACGTGGCTCAGGGGGATGTGGGAGAAACATGGCTGCAGGGGAAGTGGGAAAAACGGCATGGCTGAGGGTGATGCAGGTTTAGGGCGTGTTACAAATGTTTAAATTGCTGAAAGTCCGGACGGTTGTCCGGACGCGTGCGAAGTTTGCGACGTCGTGCAGTCGCGTTGCGACCAATGCGATGTCGTTAGTAAGCCAAACGAGGTACACGACGTCGTTTAAACTGACGAACTCACTATCAAAATTGAACGATTTCCGTAACCACACGGTTGTCCGGACGGTTAGCCGTCCAGCCGAAAAAAAAAAAAAAAAATGTAACAAGCATTTAATGTGGTTGTGAGGGATGTGGGAAAATTGTGGCTGATGGGGATGTGCGAAAAAGGTGGTTGTGCGGGATGTGGGAAAACGTGGCTGAGGTGGATGTGGGAAAAACGTGGCTGAGGGGGATGTGGGAAAAACGTGGCTGCAGGGGATGTGGGAAAAACGGGATGGCTGAGGGGGATGCAGGTTTATGTTGGGTGCAAAATATTTATTTTTGCACGTCAACCAGCCGCCTGCGTCGCATTTTGCATTTTGTGTGTGTGCGCATTTTTCATTTTCATTTTGTGAACGTTCCGTGCGCATCTGTTCTTATGTTTTGTGTGCTTCGTTTTCATTTGTAAGCGCATTTTGTGTTTGTGCATTTTCAGTTTCGTTTTCAGTTTTTTCATGAAGCTCCCATGAAGCGCTCAAATGAGGCCCTCATGACGCGCTCAAATGAGGCTCACGCGAAGCTCTCAAATGAGGTTCACATTAAGTTCAAATGAGCTTCAATGAAAGCCACATGAGACTTCGATGTTTAATGTGAGATTCATGCGAGCAACCTATGAGTTCGAATATGTAATGCGAGGCTCAATGAAGTTCCATAAGCCTCAAATATTTCAAACGAAGCAAATGTGAGTGAATGGTGTGCTGGGGGGCTCGAATGTTTGACTGGTCAAGGGGGTGCTGTTTGACTGTTTTCGCACAAGTCAAAGGGTGCGAAAATAAGGACCGCTTATGGGTCCTGATTCACGCGTGTGGCCCCTCGGGGCTCGGGCGTGTGGCGCGTTCTGTTGCACGTGCACTGTACTGCACGATCGCAACAAGACAGGGCACGTTTCGGCCTTGTCCCGCACTGTACACGCACATGATCGCAATCATGTTGCGCTGTACAGCACGACCGAGAAAAATCTCGGTCGTGCGTGTGGCACGAGGGGGAGACGGGAATCGAAATTCCTCGCGAAAGGCATCACGCTTTGCGGAATCATTTCGGCACAGGTGCAATTTGTCAGAATGTTATTATTATCTAGCCTGTAGTGGGGTGCTCTATAGCGAGTACAACCCAGTTAGGGTTTGCTATATGTACCCCAACTGCTGCTAGTGAAACCCCCCTCTCCTTTCATTCATTCTTGCCTAGTGATTCTGACATGCTATCAGAGCAGGTCGACCCTCCTGGGTCGATCCTGTGGGTGGGCCCACCACCTAAGCCTTCCGCTGCTACTGCTACTGCTACTGCTACTCCCTGTCCGCCGCGCGCCCCGTGGCGCGCGGCGTCGAAACTAGGGTTTTCAGCCCGCCGTGCGCCCCGAGGCACGCGGCGGTTTTCTGCCCGCCGTGCGCCCCGAGGCGCGCGGCGGTTCTCTGCCCGCCGTGTGCCCCGAGGCGCGCGGCGGGTTCCTGCCCCGTCACTCGGCACGTCGCCCCCGGGAGGCGCTGCGACGGGCGACGGGGACCCGCGCGTCGCCCCCCGTCGCCCGTCGTGGCCTGCGCGCGGCCCGTACACCCGGCACGCGGCCCGTACGGGCTGCGCCAGGCCTGCGCGCGGCCCGTACGGGCTGCGCCAGGCCCGCGCGCGGCCCGTACGGGCTGCGCCAGGCACGCGCGCGGCCCGTACGGGAAGCGCCAGGCCCGCGCGCGGCTCGGGCCGCCTGCGCGCGGTTCGGGCGGCTCTACCAGGCCCGTGGGCGGCCCGTTCCTCGCTGCTCCTGCCCTCTCCACTGTCCCCCGTGCTTCTACCGGCGCCTCACCCCTCCTACAGCCCGTTCTCCTAAATTAGGGTTTGGGGGTGAAGAGTGTGGGGGTGGCGGCTATGGGGGTGTCGGTTGTGAGTTCCTCCCCCTGCTCCTCCTCCTCCCTCGTCTCCCTCTGCTACAGCTGCCGCTGAGGGGGGTGGTGTGTGGGAGCCTAGGGTTTGGGGTTTAAGGGGGGTACCGTCGGAGTGGAGCTAGGGTGTCAGCAGGGGGTGTGTGAGAGGGGCGTGGGACGGTCGGGGGAGATTGCGTGGAGGTAGCCGTCGTGACGCCAGCAGCGCCAGTAGTCCGGATGCCCTCGCGCGTTTCGGTAGCCCAGCGAGCCTGCTTCGCCAGTCGCCTGTGGGTCCGTTGCTCCTGTGTGTGCTCGTCGTAGCCGCGGAGCCAGATACTCCCGTAGTCCGGTGCCCTCGTGCGCTCGGTAGCCACTGTGCGCGCCGCTCCTGTTGCCCGTGTGTCTGCAGCTTCAGTCGGCGCCTTTCATCTTCTCTCCTCTCGCCAGCCCTCCTCCTCCTCGCTTGCCCTCTGTGACTGCCTCTAGCTTTGCTCATAACTGTGAACTTTAAACTATTGCTTCTTGAACTTGTGCTCAGAATGTGTGGTGACATTGTGATCCACCCTGAGCTTGTACTGCTTTGCTTGCTCTGCTGATTACACCCCACTTTGGCTATGGGGGTGTGTCAGAATGTTATTATTATCTAGCCTGTAGTGGGGTGCTCTATAGCGAGTACAACCCAGTTAGGGTTTGCTATATGTACCCCAACTGCTGCTAGTGAAACCCCCCTCTCCTTTCATTCATTCTTGCCTAGTGATTCTGACACAATTCGGTTACTCCGTTTTCCAAACGGTAAAAACCGTTATATTATAGGGTGTTCGAAGTAGTTTTTTACCTCCTTTGACGTCGGGGCCTCGACGTCAACCGAAGTCGAGCTCAACGTCGATATGACGTCGAATACGGCACTTTGAACACATTGCCAGCGACGAACTGTCACTCAGGACAAATGCCGGCCAAAACAGTCAAACAATTGGATTGCGGGCGTTGAACAATTGAATTAAGACCAAAACTGAAATCGCGAAGTTTTTTCGTGCGCGTCTGCGGTGCGTTTATTGGCTGCGAATTTGCAATAGGAGTTGTATATTTTCGCAATGCTTGAAATTGCCAATCATGCAAATCTAAAATTTTGTCCGACATGGTCTGGCCATCCTTGAAAACATGCGCTCAATCTATTTATATTGACCGTTTCTGCAGCTGAATCATTGCAAAATTCCGTACAAGTGTCGATGCTGGCGTCAGCAATCTCTTAAGCGTACTTTGAACACGGAATTGGCACCCCTGAGCTCACCTACCAGTTCCAACAACCTCGACGTCGATCGACGTCGGAAAATTGCAGCACTTCGAACACCCTTTAACTTTGAGCTCGCATGAAGACATCTGAGCTACATTGGAGCCACATGCAAGTCTCATTAGTGTACACATTTGAGTCAACAGGGGCGATTGTTACAAGTGCAATTTGAAGACAGTTTTTAACAACGGGGGCGATTATTACAAGTGATGTTAAGTGTTGCCAAGTTAAGTTTGTAGTTCAAGTTTTAATCGCTTCCGCATAACGTTATAGCTGTTAACAGTTTAGGGCGTGTTACAATTTTTGAAATCGCTGAAAGTCCGAACAGTTCTCTGGACGCGTGCGAAGTTTGCGACGTCATGCGGTCGCGTTGTAACCAATGCAATGTCGTTAGTAAGCCAAACGAAGCATACGACGTCGTTTAGACCCTAACGAACTCACTATCAATATTGAACGATTTCCGTAACCACACAGTCGTCCGGACGAAAGAAATAGAAAATGTAACACGCCCTTAATGTGGTTGTGGGAGATGTGAGAAAATCGTGGCTGGTGGGGATATGGGAAAAAGGTGGTTATGGGGGATGTGGGAAAACATGGCTGTGGGGGATGTGGGAAAAACATGGCTGAGGGGGATGTGGGAATAATATGGCTGCGGAGTATGTGGGATTAATGTGGCTGTGAACCAAGGAGCAATTCAATTACTGTTCCTTATCCAACTCAGCTCGTAACCTTAGAATCTCGACTGTTAGAAACACTCAGGGTTGATCCCAGCCTCTCCCACTTCCCTTCCACTTTCTAGGTGGTGACGGCCCGACGAAAATCTTCACCTCTTCTAACCTCAAAGATGAAAGCAAAACGAAATCCGGCTCGAATCTCGAGCGCTAGATTAACAACTCTCTCAAGGGTGCATTCACTCTTGACAACCTCACTAGGTTATGCTGTTAAAATGCACAAGTTCACAGAACTGTCAAAGACATGCACATCATTTTTGTTCACCCCAACAAAGAAGATCGCTCTAGTTGGATCTAACAACAAACCTTCAGTTTGTTTTGTTGAATACCTTTACGGACGCTCGTAGGTGTTCGCAGTTACTAATTTTAAGCGTTCTATGATAGCAATTTTTGGAGTGAAATGTTTTCTTTTTCTGTAATAACAACACAAACAAAAACAAATCATTAAAGGGTGCAAATGAACAGTTGTGAATAGTTTTAATACACATTATACACAATACACTGATACTTTTACGGTATTTGATGTTCATGTTGTATTATACACAATACACTGATACTTTTATACACAATACACTGATACTTTTACGGTATTTGATGTTCATGTTGTATATGCATTCACTTTTGCTCTTCAACTCGTAAAAGGGCATTGAGATTGTTTTCTCCACAAGGGTTGACAATTTTTCACTAGGGGAGGGGAGGGGGGGGGGGGAGGAATACAATCGAGATAGAACCATAGGGGACGAGGGGGGAGGGGGAAATTGTACACCTCGTCAGCTCACACAAAAGCCCACAGTGCGTAAGAAACCAGCCCCTGCCGCGCAAGGAAATCCCAAGGCGCTATGAGCCAACCCCCAAGAGACGAATGACTTAAGTAAACGATAGAAACTTACGTTGGAAGGAACTCTACAATAATGTGGAGCGCAATCATCTAGATGATTTCATCCGTTGACATGGTGGCGCGGCCCTCCGCGTAATCCTCCATTGTGTCCGCTTTAGCGCCGGTTGTTGCATGAAGAGGGGGAGAGCGGAGCACGAGTGGTCGATCTAACACGAAGAGGGGATAGAGGAATGCGGCCTGACTTAACACGGAGATGGAGATGAGAACGCTAGTGCCGCACCAGAGGATATGAAGCACTACTAGAAAGGAGATTTGAAAATAACCAGAGAGAGAGAATTTGTTGAAAATACTTGACAGATCTGGAACGTGGGGATGCGGAAGTACAAGAGCGTGCTCTAATGCATACCACCCTAGTGAGCAAGGCATGCAGACCTCGGTAGGGACAGCTGTGACATTGCACTTCGAGAAGCCTCTGATGTTTCTCATCATGTTTCGTTTTGCCGGCTAAGGTAGTGCTCTCTTTTAGAAATCGGGACATTTTGCTCAAGCAGCTACTCTCATGCGAAGCACATTGGCGCGGACGACAACTTTCACGCGAAAGCACAACAGCTGATGTAACCTCTTTCACGTTGATTCGCTGAAGTCGTCAAAATGGTCGCGACCATTGATGGACTCTGAACCAATCAAGAATCATTCCGTGAAAAGGATCAAACCATTGGCTGTCATAAGGGTGAGCAACCAGTCAAATGAAGCAATAAACATTGAGGTGTGGGGAACAATCCAATAGCGACATTTCACGGATTTCAGAAGATCGGGCATCGGTTGGCATGGGCTGCGCTCTCCAGGTGCATCAGCCCGCATCAATATACATTGCTACATATTACGATGGTTCCAAGATCCTTCCTTGATAATATGCCGACAGGTTATCAAGGATCCCCATAAGCGCATGGTTGCCGAGGCAAACCAAGCCCGAATGCCTGCGAAACGACCTTTGGCGACCAAAATTTAACATGGTGCCGCGTTTCGAGAAATTCCTCCTACTAGCAGTCTGGTGCATTGTTGATGCGCGCATCATGCAACTCCGAGAAGTCGCATGATGTGCGCATCATCTCAAATGGGGCAATTGAACAACGCCCTAAAAGAAAGGCTGCATCATTGATGGCCCGCTGCTGCCCAACGTCAGAAACACCTACCGAATAATAGAGGGCCTTCCAAATGGATGCAGAGGGGTTTCGATCTCAGCAAGTCAAACTACCGTACTAAGAACAACACAAGGGATGTTCGAGTTTCCCCTTCACATTTTTAGGCAGCTACCGGGCTCGCGTGTGAGCAGTGTTGGGCAGTATGTACAGGCATGTGGCGAAGGCGTCAGGTACGTGCTGTCTGACTTCGACGAATCCCTCAGCATTCTGGAATTTGAGGGAATTGGAGATCGAGATCTGAAATGTCGAAATTTCCAATCTACACTTTCAGATTTTCCAAACCTCAATTTCAAATGTCCGAACCTGAATTTCTCAAATTACAAGTACTTATTTTCGAACCTCAATTTCTCAATGTGCGCATCAGGCCGAGCCTTAGACACATCGAATCGAGCTGATGCACCTGTAGAACGTAGCCTCAATTTCAAATCTTTGAACCTGAATTTTTCAATTTACAATGGCAGCGTTCTTCAAGCGCATCATCAGCCCGCATGAATGTGCGTTGCTACTTTTTACCATGGTTCCACGCTTGTTCTTTGATAGCACGCCGACAGGTTATCAAGGCTCGCAATAAGCGCATGGCTGTCGAGGCAAACCAAGCCCAAATGCATGCTGAACGGCCTTTTTGGCGACCAAATATTCAAATGTTTCACGTTCCCGGATGTTTCTCGTCCTAGCAAACTATCGCGAAGCTAGTACGCGCATCATGCAACTGCTAGAATTCGCATGATGCACGCATCAATTGGTGCGGGGCAACTGTACTACACCCTCAAAATAAAAATCCGAACGTCCTTTTGGGCCCACTGCTGCCCAACGTTAGTAACAAAACGCTCTTGTTAGGGGTTGAGGGATGTTCGAGTTTCCCCTTTCATTTTTAGCTATCTGGCTCTTGTGTGGGCATTATCGGGCAGACATTACTGGCATGTGGCGAATGTGTCATACTCGTGCTGGCTGACTTCAGCGAAACCCTCAGCATTGTGGCATTTGTGAAAATTGATGATCGAGATCTGAAATGTCCAATTTCCAAATCTCCAATTTCTGATTTTCCAGACATCAAGGCCTTGTTCTGCACGCACATCGATGTACATTTCTACAATTTCCCCGCGTTCCAGGATCCTTTTTTGAAAACCTGCTGGCTTATTATCAAGGCTCGCGATAAGCACATGGCTGCCTTGGCAAAGCAAGCCCGAATGCCTGCAGAATGAATGCCTGAATGCCCGAATGCCTTTTTGGCACTCAAAATTTGTAGTGTTACCATGTTTCAAGACGCTTCTTCTCCTAGCAATCGGGCGCATTTGAAATGCGTGCATCATGCAACATCAAAAAATCGCTTCATACGCACATCATGCAATTTCAAAAAATCGCTGCAACTTCATTGGCCAATCAGTTTGGCACCTCGAAATTCAGCGACATCTAACTTCCGAGGAACCTGTACACTCAAAATGTTGAAATTTATCAAGACATTGAATGTTCAATCTCCTGACCTCGATTCGTTTTGTCAAATTTTCCTAACCTCAATTCACAATGTTCGGGCCCCAATTTTGTTATCCCCATTTCGCATTTTCCGCACTTCAATTTTTCAATGTGCGCATCAGGCCGAGCCTCCGACGCATCAAAACTGATGCGCCTGCAGAACGCCGCCCAAATCCAAATGTCCGAACCTCAATTTATAGATTTCCAATTTCTCATTTCCGAACCTCGATTTCACAATGCGCGCATCAGGCCGAGCCTCAGACGCATCGAGCTGGGATTAGCTTGACAGCCAAGAGGATGCAAAATTTTAAGAACATGAGGGGAAGGTGAGGCGCGCGCCAAAGCAGGGTTAACGAATTTTGACTTTGGTTTGACCACTCCGCGGACAACCTGCGTCATGGGGGAGCTGGCACATTTGCTTGGACATTTTAATGTCACAGGGAACTGTAGCGGGCTCTTTCCAAATGAAAAAAAGGGGTGGCTGCCCCACGCTATTGGAGTAAATGTGTGTGTGTGTGTGTGTGTGTGTGTGTGTGTGTGTGTGTGTGTGTGTGTGTGTGTGTGTGTGTGTGTGTGTGTGTGTGTGTGTGTGTGTGTGTGTGTGTGTGTGTGTGTGTGTGTGTGTGTGTGTGTGTGTGTGTGTGTGTGTGTGTGTGTGTGTGTGTGTGTGTGTGTGTGTGTGTGTGTGTGTGTGTGTGTGTGTGTGTGTGTGTGTGTGTGTGTGTGTGTGTGTGCGTGCGTGTGCGTGTGCGCGCGCGTGCGCGTGCGCGCGTGCGTGCGTGCGTGCGTGCGTGCGTGCGTGGGTGCGTGCGTGCGTGCGTGCGTGCGCGCGTGCGTGTGCGTGCGTGTGCGTGCGTGTGCGTGCGTGTGCGTGCGTGTGCGTGCGTGTGCGTGCGTGTGTGTGCGTGTGTGTGTGTGTGTGTGTGTGTATGTGTGTGTGTGTGTGTTTTTTTTTTTTTTTTTCATGAACCCCTTCATTCGTAGGGTGCAATGTTGTCCCGTTTACAGTGAATATTGTGGAATCAAATTTTTTATTCTTGTATTGGATAAGAATCATTTTCTTATTCGTCTCACTACGGCGGAAGCTTTCCGCTAAAGGGGGGGGGGGGGGGGGGGGGGGGGGGGGGGGGGGGGAATCAATCTCCGGTGATGTTCGCGTCACTGCTGTAAAACACCTGCGCATCGGCTTCCAAAAATTTTAACCCTACAGCCCGCACTGAACAGCCCTAGATGATGCGATTAAAAGCTTTATAGAAAAGGCTTCAAATTTTCCTTCTTTCCTTCTTCCGTGGGTGCTGAACTGAGCCTTGATGCGCCTGTAAAACGCAGCCAAAGTCTGGAGATTATAAAAATTTTCGCAAACGGTTTCCTTGATTGAACTGGTTACCAATCGTAGGCAGAACTGATTGGGGAAATTCGGCAGCATACCACGCCATGTTTGCCTCCCTGATTCAGTCTTTCTCGTTTTCTGTGTTTATTCGACCTCAAAAAGACGTCGCCCGTCCTATACCACCGTGTCTTCATTCCAAACCAACAGCCGCGTCAGTCGAGAGAGAAATAGCTCACAACGCACTCAACCGTTAGGCAGTAGTACCGCCTCGCCCAAAGGAAACGAGTAAGCCCCTGGCAGCCGAGTCGTCACACCACCTCGCATGTAGCCATGCTCGCCCGCCTAGAAGTACCATCGTAGCTCGTAGCCATGTTGAAAAGAATAGCGCCAACCCACCGCGATTGGGGAGAAACACGGTGAGATCTTAAATCTTGCATTCATTTCCTCTCCCATCCCTCTGATGCCCTCTTTCGCGACCCTCAGATATTTGACGCATATCACAAAAGGTCTTCCACTTCTTATTTGCCTCCCTTCCCACCCCTACCCGACCTTTTTGGCGACTACTGTATCACAGCAAACCAGGGTGTCAACAATTCTTAACCAAGGCGCAATTCTGAACGACGTTGTCCATGGATACAATTCGGTGTTTGGCCAGACGTACCCCGCAGCTCGCCAGCATCGACACGCGAATCTCGTTTTCTCAAGCAAAGCTCTCGAGACAAGCGTTGAAAGTAAGCTCTCCGGCTCTTCCCGTCTTACGCCTCTTTCGCCACTCTTTCATCCCTCCTCGTTCGTCCTTGGCGGATGCTTTTCCTGGCCCCGAAAAGTCCGTTTTTGTCGTTAAATCGTTTTCGTCGTGTTCCGCAGCGAATCTCCCGTCCACTCAGGCTAGAGGCAAGCCTTCTTGCTAGCCCTCCCTTGCTCCCCCTAGCGCTGCTCCCCCCTCCCTTGCTCCCCCCTCTTCTACTCCCCTCCCCTGCTCCCCCTTGTGCTGCTTCCCCCTCCCCTGCTCCCCCTTGCGTTGCCCCCCCCTCCCCTGCTCCCCCTTGTGCTGCTCCCCCCTTCCTTGCTCCCCTTGCGCTGCTCCCCCCTCCCTTGCTCCCCCTTGTGCTGCTCCCCCCTCCCCTGCTCCCCCTTGCGCTGCCCCCCCCTCCCCTGCTCCCTCTTGCGCTGCTCCCCCCTCCCCTGCTCCCCGCTGCTCTGCTCCCCCCTCCCCTGCTCCCCCTTGCGATGCTCCCCCCTCCCCTGCTCCCCCTTGCGCTGCTCCCCCCTCCCCTGCTCCCCGCTGCTCTGCTCCCCCCTTTCCTGCTCCCCCTTGCACTGCTTCCCCCCTCCCCCCCCCCCCGCTCTTTCCCCGTATTAACTGTTCCACCCTTCCCATATCCTCCTACCATGCTCGGTCGTGCGTCAGGTCTTCCCGTCTCACATTCAAGTACGATGCTCAGCAGCGGATTCGTCAAGTTTTGAGGCGCCTCAAAACTTGCCATTTAAGTACGATGCTCGGGAGCAGGGAGCAGGGAGGCGTAGGTAGGCGGAGAAGCACGGGATGCAGTTCAGTGCTGCCTTCCTCCCCCCCCCCTCCTCCTTTCCCACGCCCCTCCTCTCCTCCCCTCCTCGCCTCAGGTGTTCCCCTCGCGCGTTCGAGTACGATGCTCGGCCGCAGGTTCGTCGCACGGCCATGACAGGGTGAGCAGGGAGGCGTAGGCAGACAAGGAGGCGATGGAGATGCTGTGGCGCTCGCACAGCGGGGCCAACTTAAAAGGAATTTTACGGCTCCCTTCTCTCTGCCCTTACTTATTCCTTTCCCCTCCCTGCATGCCATACTCCATGTGGCACATCACAGGTATCTCGCCTGCCCGTGGTGGTGCGGCTCCCTGATGGTCGCAGGACGCTCACAGGCATCATCACATGCAGCGACATTCTAAGGCACATGCTGGTGCTGCTCTAGAGAAAGATTTGACTTAATTTAATAGGAATTTTACGGCTCCCTTCTCTCTGCCCTTACTTGTTCCTTTCCCCTCCCTGCATGCCATACTCCGTGTGGCACATCACAGGTGTCTCGCCTGCCCGTGGTGGTGCGGCTCCCTGATGGTCGCAGGACGCTCACAGGCATCATCACACGCTGCTGCTGCTCTAGGGAAAGATTTGACTTAACTTAAAAGGAATTTTACGGCTCCCTTCTCTCTGCCCTTATTTATTCCTTTCCCCTCCCTGCATGCCATACTCCATGTGGCACACCACAGGTGTCTCGCCTGCCCGTGGTGGTACGGCTCCCAGATGGTCGACGGACACTCACAGGCATCATCACATGCAGCAACATTCTACGCCACACGCTGCTGCTGCTATAGAGGTGACTCTTGAGTCAGCCTTCTAGAAGACACCCCACAATGAACACTACTATTGCTGCAATAGAGGCATGTGCTGCCTTGGAAAATGCCACCTACACTTATTCTACACCACTCAACCGAACCGATCTGCATCCACCCACGCTCGCTATTCATCGCCACACTCTTGTCACGTCATTATCTGCAGTAGCGACATACCAAGACACACGCCATTATTGCTGCTGCTGCTACAGAGGCATGTGCTGCCATGGGACAGGCCACCCACCCTCATTCCCCACCACACAACCGAACCGATCTGCATCCACCCAAACTCCCAATTCATCGCCACACTCTCGTCACATCAGTACCTGCAGCAGCGACACACCAAGGGCAAACGCCACTGTTGCTGCTGCCGCTTTCGAGGCATATGCTGCCATGCAATGTCTGCCTCCCTGTTTGCCACTACAGCCTCAACGGACCACCAACTGCGACGGCATTGTCTGTCGCCTATAAGGTGTCGCCTCCCTGTTTGCCTGTTTGTCCGTCATGCTGCTGCTGCACTAGAGCCATGTGCAATGTCAGCGCAGACTCTTGTTCTGCCTCTCTGTTTGCCACTACAGTCTCAACTGCATCATCAGCTGCGACGACTTTGTCTGTCGCCTGCCACTACCGCTGCTGCTGTAAGAACGTGCACTGCCATGGATAAATTCCAGCTACACTGGTCTTCCTAATGTGCACCACACATCACGGCGTTACAACGTTCTCAGTTGCCTGCTACTGCTCCTCCCACTGCTCCACTGCTGCTCTACATAGTCGCTCCTCCTTGCTACTTTTACGGCGCCTCAAAAGTTAGCAGTGGCATCCTAGTCGCATGCTACTGCTGCGGCTGATTTACTTCCTTTCCTGCCTCTCTCATGACTATCACTCGTGCCAATGTTCACTTCTCCCTCTGCTGCTCCTCAAGCAAACACATTTGATCGCTTTCTGGCTGACTCAGGCAACCTCTAGTCACACCCATTTTAAGTGTGTATTACATTCCTTGCGTATATACTTTATGTAAAACATAGTGAGTTCTTGGAGTCTGTAGTTTGGACAACACTCATGTGGTCTTGCTCAAACGAGTTGTGAGAATTATAGTAAGATGATTTTGCTCTGGAATGTAGTTCATAAAAAAGGGTATATTAGCACCGTTTTTCTTTGCGCTGTAGAATAACAAATCGCAAAAAGTTGTGTGTGGGGTGTGGGTTTTGCTTTAGTTCCTCGCGCCGTTCCCACCAACTCCACCCCTCATCTTCTACTCGACTTTGCACTCCTCATTCGCTCGAATCTGGTAATCACTCGATGGCAGTCAGAACCATTCGCACAGCACAAGTAGCTCCTCCGCCATGATCCAGCCTGCTGCAGCTGCAGCCGCTTCCGCCATCGCCTCCGCTTCCGCCCTCAGCGCCTACCGCACGTTGCTCCGTGCGATCCGCAAATCCTTCCCCGTGGACCAGCACGCGCAGACCGCGGGGCGCGCGGAGGTGCGAGGGCACTTCGAGGGGAACCGCGTGGAGGCGGACGAGCGGCGACTGGCGGAGCTGGAGAGGGACGCGCGGGACGCGGCGGAGATGCTCCGCACGATGGTGGTGCAACATCAGGTACTTTCTTCTACGGGAGTTGGAGAGCCGTGGATAGGCTCGCTTGTCAACATAGCAGACATCTTCACCAAGACTCTTCCGCCTTGCCTTGTGACCACCACAGGTGTTGTGTGCAGTTAGGTCTCGTTGACACAGGTTCTCGTCTTGTATAGTCTTTGCTTGTTTTGTTGTACACTTTGCATACCGTATATATCTGTAACTCTTGGTTTGGCCTTGTTGTTAGAATATATATTTATATATATTTATGTACCTGCCTGTAGCTGTAGCTTTAGTGTAGTTATAAACTCTTTGTGTTGGTGGTTCACCTCCTTTGTCTCCTACTTGTACCCACAATTTGTCAGAATGAAGAATGGATGATGCATTGATGTTGGTTGGGGTACATATAGCTAACCCTAAGTTTTGTACCCCCTAAGACAAACCTCACTATAGGCTACAACATTTGACACACCCCCATAGCCTAAGTGAGGGGTGTCTAGCAGAACCAAACGAGTACGGTCACAAGACCAGTCCAAGAAACAAAGCTCAGGGTGGATCACAACGTCACCACACAGTCTGAGCACAAACAACAGTGGCCACAAGGCCAGTCCAAGAAGTAACAGAGATATATAGAAAGCAAAGTAAACAGTACACTCAAGTCTAAGCAACACGAGAACCAGTGTCAACAAGGCCTAACTGCACACAGCACCTCTGGTGGTCACAAGGCGGAAGCGCCTTGGTGAAGATGTCTGCAGTGTTGGCCTCGGACTCCACAAACTCAAAGCGAGCCTGTCCACGCCTCTGCAACTCTCGAAGAAGAAAGTACCTGACGTTGATGTGCTTCACTCTGCTCTCCAGTCGTGGCTCTCGACAAAGGAGAATAGACGCCTTGTTGTCAGTGAACAAGGTCGGTGCAGAGCTCGGCCGCTCACCAAGGTCGGTGAGCAAGAAGGTCAACCAACGCAGCTCCTGTGCCGCCATGGCACCAGCGTAGATCTCAGCCTCAGCTGTAGAGGTCGAGACCGAAGAGGAGCGCGTGGACCGCCAGGAAACAGCTCCAGAACCCAGGCTGAAACAGTACCCCTGAGTAGACCTGTGAGTCTCAGCGTCGTCAGCGTAAGAGGAGTCACAGTGACCAGTAAGTACGACAGACTGCTGTCCTCCAAGAACTAGCCCCACGCCTGATGTCGTCGCTAGGTACTTCGCCACCCTCACAGCTGCTGTCCAGTGAACAGGACGGTGTCTCCCTGGCGCAACAAAGCGTGCAAGGATGCTGAGAGGGAAAGCGAGGTCCGGGCGAGTACAAGTCATCAGGTACATGAGGCAACCCACAAGCTCTGCGTAGGGACCACTAGGCTCAAACGGCTCATCAGGAAAGGGTCCAGTGAGTCTGTGGTCAACAGCAAGAGGTGTGCGCTGTACTGTGGAGTGCTGAAGCCCGAACCGTTGAAGGACCTGCTGCACCATGTGCGACTGTGAAAGTGTAATGGTGCGAGCAGCTCTGTCCCTGGTGATCTGCAGGCCAAGGTAGTGGCGCAGCTCACCAAGATCAGTGCAGGTGTGTCTCTTCTGCAGTTCGGACTTCACGTGTGCCAAAGCAACCCTGTCAGGGGTGGCGAAAACAAGGTCGTCAACGTAGACCAGAACAAAGAAAGGTGTGGAGCCACGGCGAACGAACAGCGACGGGTCGGCAGAAGACGGCTGGAACCCAAGGTCAGACAGGGTAGAACGCATGGTGTCGTGCCACTCACGAGGAGCCTGACGAAGACCGTAGACAGGTCGCCTCAGCCTCCACTGGGTCCCAGGAGGGAAAGAGCCAGTGAAGGCAGAGGGACGACGCAACCAGACCTCCTCGTGAAGACTGCCCTGAAGGAAAGCAGTAGAGAAGTCGAGAGAGTGTAACTCGTAGTCTCTCTGTGCTGCTACGTGTAGTAACACCCGAAGAGTGGTCATCTTTGGGGTGGGCGCGAAGGTCTGAAAGAAGTCAACTCCCTCGCGCTGACTGAAACCTCTAGCCACGTAGCGCGCCTTGAAGACCGGAGGAGATCCCGGTGGCCGCTTCACCCTGTAGATCCACATGCCGTCGACTACGTTCGCCCCCGGAGGGGGAACCTCATCGACGTAGGTGCCTGTGGATCTGTAGGAGGCCATCTCTGCGTCCATGGCAGCTCTCCACTGAGAGGCCCAAGGCCCTGACACTGCCTCAGCGTAAGTGCGAGGAGTCGGAATGTCAAGGGCGTCGGGGTCACCCTCAGGGGCGAGGAGCATGGCACAGAGATGAGGGGAAGCGGCCGCCAGGAACTCTAGCTCAAACTGCCTGTCCTCTAGGGCGTCACTGCCAAGGGCAGACACACCCCCGACGGCCAGAGGACTGGAAGGAGGAGCAGCCACAAGAGCGGTGGCGAAGTCAAGGCGGCGGGTAGAGGCAAACTCAGTGACTGCGGCAGTAAGAGCGGACACAGAGGACACAGAGGCACGAGGGTGGGTAACAAGAGAGGCGAGAACACGAGAGAGAACAGGACGGTACGTGCGGTAGTAGTCAGTGACAGGAGAAGGAAGCGACACAGTGAGGGCCGACTCAGGAGGAGACGGAAGCACAGACGGAGACGGACGAGGTGGACGAGAACAAAGGAAGGCTGTACGAAGGTCAGTGAAGGGAACAGGAGACGAGGGACGAGCACGAGGGGAGCGACGAGAGGCCCAAGTCTGAGAAGGAGGAGGAGACAACGAAGACTGAGGACGAGGGAAAACAGCGGGAGAGGGGTCAGGAGGAGGAAGCGGAGGACCAGAGACGGGAGGAGAGGGGGAGGAGGAAGGAGAGGGAGACGGGAGACCAAGGGTCCGAAGACCCGAGACAGGAGGAGGAGACGGCAGCAGCTGCTGCTGCTGCTGCTGCGGCTGCTGCGGCTGCTGCTGCTCCAGCGGCTGCTGCCTCTGCTGCTGCTCCTGCTGCTGCTCCTGCTGCTGTCGCTCCTGCTCCTCGAGCCGCTGCAACTCTCTCTCCTCTCTCTCCAACTCCAGCTGCTCCTCACGAGCACGGCGAACACGAGCCTGGAACCTGGTCGGGTAGGGGTGGGGGGAAGGAGTAGTGTCCGGGGCAGCGGCAGCCCCAGAGTCGACCTCCGAAGCACCAAGCACACCACCCCCAGAGGCAGCACCAACACCAGCTCCAGACCCAGGCTCTCCAGAAACCGAAGGGACACCCTCACCCCCAGACGCAGCACCCCCAGACTCCGCACCAGCACCCCCAGACTCCGCACGACCAGTACCAGCCCCCGGAAGACAAGAGTCCTCTGCAACCCGCGGCTCAGCTCCAACTCCAGCACCCCCAGAACTAGAGACCTGTACAGGGACAGTCGCAGGACCAACCTCTCGAGAGGGAGCACCTGCAGGAGGCGGCGAGGAAGACTGTGGGGAGGGAGGCTGTACAGGGGGGGCTACCGAAGGGGGAGGGCTAGCCTGAGACACACCAGACGGGGCTGGACCAGGGGGGGGAGGCTGTACCGGGGGAGCAGGCGGGGGAGCGGCGGTCAGGAAGAGAGGGGGGGGAGGGACCGGGAGACCTCGACTGGGGTACCTGACGTAGTAGGGGGTGGACTCCTCGAAACGGACGTCACGGGAGTCAAAGAACCGGTGAGAGGGAGGGTGGTAAAAGGTGAAGTCAGAGGAGTCCTCAGGGAAACCAAGGAAGACACAAGGAACGGCGCGAGGCGAGAGCTTGTCCGCGGAGGTGTCGCGGACAAGAGCCAAGCACCCCCAGACACGAAACCTCGACGCGACACCAGGGGACCCTGTCCAAAGACTGGTCGGTGAAGCCTCCGGCCGAGAGACGCGTGGCCAGAGGTTCAGCTGGTGCGCGGCGTACCTGACCGCGTATGGCCACAGGAAATGGGGGGCACGGGCGTGAGTCAAGGAGGTGCGGGCAATCTCCATGACCAGGCCTATGCGACGCTCAGCAACCCCATTCTGCTGTGGGGACTCCGGAAGCGTCCAGGACTGACGAATGCCCTGTTCGCGACAGAATCCAGCGAGAATGCCGGAGCGAAACTCGCCCCCGCGGTCGGAGTGGAGACAGCTGACACGACGACCACGAGTGTCCTGGGTGGTAAGCAACCACCTGATCAGCGTAGAAGTCACCTCAGACTTCCTCGCCAGGGGGAACACTGTGGTGTAGCGGGAGTAGTCGTCAACGACCACAAAAAAGAAACGCTCACGCTCAGGGCCAGGGCGAGGAGAGGGGCCCCAGACGTCCAAGTGCAGCGTCTCAAAAGGCTCGGTGGCCGGACGAAGGGAGGAGGAGTGAGGGGTGGCGCGCAGCCTACCCTCGACGCAAGGACCGCACGGTGGTGCAAGGGACGGCGGCAGCGACGGCAAGACACGCGGGAGACCTAAGACAAGACGCTGACGAGACATAGCGCGAAGACGAGGAGGAGAAGGGTGCCCCAGCCGGTGGTGCCACAAAACGGTGGGGTGGGCAAGCGACCGACAGGAGCACGACGCAGCGACCGGACTAGACGGAGGAACCTGACAAGACACAGCTACCTGGGGGGACGGAGCAACCTGGTGAGACGCGAGGACTCGAACGGGGGGCAAAACAGGGGCCGGGGGCAGGAGGGGCGGCTGTGGCTGCGGCTGCGGCTGCTGCTGCCGCTGCTGCTGCGGCTGCTGCTGCTGCTGCAGTCGCTGCTGAGGGCGCGGGCCAGTGTGAAGAGTGTAGAGACCGGAGCCCGGCTCAGCAGCAAAAGTGGCGAGGGGCTGGTAAGAGTCCCCGTCAACACACACCGCAGTCTCTCCAGAAGGCTCAAACCACACACCCACGTGCTGACTCACGAGGGGTCGCACGCCCACCAAGTTCCGGGAGAACGAGGGGACGTGAAACCCAGTGAGAGACCCAGAAGGAGCAGCCGGACACGGCAAGGTGGTAGTGTGACGCGCGGTGACTGGTCCCGAAGTGGGATCAGCCAGCGCCACAGAAACAGGCGCAGGAAGAGGCGTAAGTGTCGTGCTGTCACGAAAGAAGCAGTGAGAGGCTCCAGAGTCCAGCGTGAACGACAGCGAACCGTCCTCTGAGGTAGCCGCTGGACTAGAGTCTACACAAGAACCTACACTAGCAACAGGCAACTGAGCAAGGCTAGCACCTAAGCTAACAACACCAGAGTAAGCAGAGTCAGAAACACTAGAGTCAACAACAGCATACATAGCATGGGGAGTACCAATCAGATCAACTAACTGCTCAGCAGACATGGCCCACAGAGCGGAGCCGTAGCGCTGAACAAGAGGCAGCCAGTCAGGGGCAGGAGCACCAACCCCGTAGACCAAACGAACCGTGTCAGTGAGCTGAGCAAAGCACTGACCAGGGGGGTGAAACCGGCCACAAGGGTGGCCACGACGAGTGCCTGTCAGAACCTGGTAGGTGCAGGGAGTGTAAGCAGCACCGCGCTGGGTCTGACGCAGCCCCGACCCTGGAGCCAGCTGCTGCCGCTGCTGCTGCTGAGGCTGCTGGGAGGAGAGGGGCTGCTGGTGCTGCAGAAGCTGCTGCTGACGCTGAGCCTGGTACCACGCCGCTGCTCCGCCAACCGGGGCAGGAAGTACAGGAGGCGACTGACGAACTCGGGCGTCGCCACCACCAGCAGGCGCAGTGGAGTCACCAGTCACTGCACGAGGCGCCTCTCCAGGCCCTGAACCTCCACCGCCGCCAGGCGCAACGCCACCTCCACTACCTCCGCCTCCACCTCCACTACCACCACCAGAACCGCCTTTCTTGCCACTCCTACCGCGGGACCGCGACGCAGTCGTAACAGCAGCTGCAGTCGCGTCAGTAGCGGCAGTGGCAAGTGAGGCAGTAAAGGTGGGTAACTGCGGGACTGTGCACCCGTGGAAGAGTGGGGGGGGCACAGCACCAGAGGCAGCGGCTACCGAGCGAAGGTTGCTCTCGACGTCCTTGAGTGCAGACTCAAGGACCTCGACGGTGAGCTCACTAGGGTGCTTCAGCAGAAGCGCGTCGCGAACGGAGGCAAGGCGGTCAGGGAGGCTAGTGGCGATGAAATAGATAGTAATCGCCATAGGGGGAGGAAGCAGTGCAAGCTGTGCCTCAGTGCAAGCAGCGCGGTAACTAGCGTCGAGCGAGCGGAGGTGAGCGATCAAGTCAGCAGAGCGCTCAAAAGACGCTAGGTCAGGAAACAGGAACGGGAGGAACAGGCGGCCAAGAGAGACAGCAGCGGGAGTAGAGTAGCGGGCCTTAATCGCAGTGAGGTACGCAGCAGCGGTGCGAACCTGAGTGAAGTGAACCTCCTCAGACTCAGGGAGGAGGCTGCTGAGCGCGATGCAGGCCGCAGCGTCACGTGACGTCCAAGCCGTCTGGTCAGCTCGCTGAGTGGCAAAGCGGGCTCTAGCGGCGTCGTCAGGGGCAGGTCCTAAAGGCGTAGGGTCGGGGGGCGCAGGTAGGGCACCAGTAGCGTGCGCCCAGAGGGACTCGCCTGCCTGGACCTGACTCTCTAACAGACGGCGAGCACGAAGAAGCCAGACGGAAAAATCAAGAGGTCTACCGTCAGCGTCGAAACGAAGGACACGCTGAGTCGCCATAGCGAAAACGAACGCGAACGGAGAGGGAGGGGACAGCAGTAGATGAGAGGCAAATTAGGGTTCGGCGGTACTCTGGGACAGGGGAGGAGCGGACGCCACAGCGGGCGTGACAGCGGGAGGTAACAGGGGACTAAGCAGCGGAGAACGAGAGCGGGCGCAGCGGCGGGCGATGGCAGCGCGTACGGCAGCAGGGGCCAGCAGCGCGCGCAGCGGGCGACGGCAGGGGGCGCAGCGGCGACGCGCGCAGCGGCGGGCGACGACGGCGGGGCCGCAGCGAGGCGCGCAGGGGGCGAGCGACGGCTGCAGGCGCGGCGGCGACGAGCGCGGTCGCGAGCGACAGTGGCGGGCGCTGCGGGACGGGCGACTCGACGGGGGGAGAGGGCAGGAGCGACGGGACAGGGGGAGGGCGACGTGACGGGGGGGAAAGGGGCGGGTGCGACGGGACAGGGGGAAGGCGACGTGACGGGGGGAAAGGGGCGGGTGCGACGGGACAGGGGGAGGGCGACGTGACGGGGGGAAAGGGGCGGGTGCGACGGGACAGGGGGAAGGCGACGTGACGGGGGGAAAGGGGCGGGTGCGACGGGACAGGGGGAAGGCGACACGACGGGGGGAAAGGGGGGGGGCGCGACGAGACAGGGGGAAGGCGACACGACGGGGGGAAGGCGCGGACGCGACGCGACGGGGGGAGCGCGACGCGACAGGGGGAAAGGGACGGGCGCGACTCGAGGGGGGGGGGAAGGCGACGCGAAGGGGGGGGGGGGGCGGGCTACACTACGAACGAGAGCGTGGCTCGGCGCTAGGCTCGGTAACAACGAGAAGGAGACGAACGAGAGCTAGGATCAGGCTCGGGTGGTACGAACGGAGAACGGCGGAACGGGATCCCACAGGATCCTAACCTAACTGATACCATGTCAGAATGAAGAATGGATGATGCATTGATGTTGGTTGGGGTACATATAGCTAACCCTAAGTTTTGTACCCCCTAAGACAAACCTCACTATAGGCTACAACATTTGACACAATTCTATAGTGAGACCCCCTTCTTTCTCGACATTCCACTCTCTCGCCACTCTCCTAGGTTCCTAACCTAGCCTAGCTTCTTGACACTTGTGGCTCTTTTGCTTGTGCTCGGACCGTGCGATGGCGTTGTGATCCACCCTGAGCTTTGTTTCTTTGTGACTGGTCTTGTGACCGTACGATTTTTGGTTTTGCTTGACACCCCTCACTTAGGCTATGGGGGTGTGTCAAATGTTGTAGCCTTTAGTGATGCGTGTCATATGGGGTACAGCAGTAGGCGTTAGGTTTATGTACCCCAACCCTCAATAGTCAATCATTACCGGTATTCAGTTTCTGGTAAATACACCCCAATTAATGACACCCATCTAAATTAGACGCTGTCTTCTATCCGAGCACTGACGAGAATATACCCCAATAATGCCCCTCCTGCACAACATGCTCGGAAGAATCACCAACCAGCTAGCCATCCCAGCCACCTCCGGAACCCCTGAACAACACCCATGGGAGCATGTGGCAACACCCTACCCCACCCCGCCCCCCCCCTTTTCACCCGCCCTTCTCCCACCACTCTCCACTCTATAGTTGGATAGGGAAGCCAGGCGCTTGCGTGCTAGGCGTGGATAGAGAGGCGAGGGAGGGCTACTACCCCTTGGAGGGCGCGGCCATGTTCTGGTAGACGCGCAGGTCGCCTGTGAAGCTGCCCGCCACGATCACCAGCCCCAGTGCCGATGCCCTCTCCGCAGCGCCCTCGCCCCACTGCCACCCCCCTCCCTCGCCCCCTCCTCCCCCCGCCCCTCCTCCTGCCCCTCCCCCTGTGGCTGCGGCTCTGGCCTTGGGTGGTGTGGGAGCGGCAGCTGGTGCGGCGCCGGCCACCTGCTCTTTCCGCCTCCATGCTGCTGCCGCCGCTCCACCCACTGCTTCTGCGCCTGCTCCACCCTGCCTTGGCCCCTCTGTGCCCGCCACTGCTGCTGCCGCTGCCTCCAGCCCGTCGGCTGCACTGCTGCCACCGCCCGCCAGCTCATCACTTGCCGCCCAGGAGGGCGAGAAAAGACGAAGAGGGCTTCTTGACGCCCCAGGGGCAGCAGAGTGCAGCGGAGGCTTGCTCGCGCCTGCTGCTGCTGCTGCCCCCGGGCCTGCAGCGCCCCCATCTGCTGCCGCACTCCAGCCTCCGTCCTGCACTGCCTGCCCCGACCCATCGCCACGCGCACCGCCTGCAGTGCCGTCAGCCATGGTGGCCACAGCAGCCTCAAAGCGCTCCCTCACTGCCCTGCCCGCCTCGCCCGACCCCCCCACGTCCGTGGACGTGCTGTGCTGCACCCCGCTGCCACCCACGCTGGCACTCGTGGCGGGGCGGCTGGGATCGCTGTCCCCATGGCTGCCACGGCTGCTCTGCTCCCAGTCCCCACCCGCCAATGACGGCGAGGGAGAAGGCACCGCTGCTGCTGCTGTGAGGGCAGCCCCACCCCCATAGAACAGCCCCACCGTGCTACTGCCAGTGCTGCCACCAGCAGCAGGCGGTGCAGCAGTGGCAGGGGAAGGGGCAGAGGTGGTGGCACCAGTGGCAGGGGAAGGGGCAGCAGGGCGTGCGGGCAGGGTGGCAGCGGGAGAGGCGGAGCTGGCCCCTCTGGGAATGACGCGTGGCTGCTCGGGCACAGAGGTGCTGGCAGCACCCGAGGGCAGCAGCGGCGACTGGCCCACGCGACTGCTCTCCACCCCCAGCGGCCACACTGCCACGGCACTGCTCACGCTCGGGCACGCAAAATACTCGTACGCCTTCTGCCGGTCATTGGGCTGCCCGGTTTTGGCAAGGAGCCCCGGCGGGTTGTAGAGGAAGATGGTGCCGTCCTCGCTGGGCGTCACGATGAAGTCGCCGCCCACACTGACAGCGGCGGCGAGGTGCGAGGCGGTGTTCTTGTGGCCCTGCAGCTTGCACTTGAGCTGCGCGCCCTCGAACAGCTGCAGGCGCGAGTCGGCCGCCGACACGAGCACGTGGCAGGCCGACCCCGGCACCGCGTGGATGCCCGTTACCTTCCTCGGCGGCTGCTTCTTGGCCTTGCCCCCCCGCAGATCCACCGACTCCTCCAGACTCAGCTCTCCGTCAGCTGCCCGGCATACCATGCATGGGGTGGGTCAAACAGGGGTCAAACAGCGGTGACAGGGGTCAAAGTGGTGACAGGGGTCCACGGGGTGAAAGAGTAGAAACGAGTCAAGGAAGTGAGCAGAGCAGGGTTACAGAGGTGCACAGGTGGCTTGGGTTGTGGCAAGGAGTGTGAGACAATGAAGATGCCCCAACACTGTGCTCTTGTGTGTTGTATCACATGTGCTTTGCACGGTCTTGTTACCTGAAATGGAGTAGAAGCGGCAGTTGCCGATGGCTGTCCCCACGGCGATGCCCTGTGAGAGAGCACAGCACCACACAGAGGCCACACACAACAACACACGAGGGGAGAGAATGGTTGGAGCACCACATTCAAACGTTGACACAAACGAGAGCTTCCATACGACAGCTTTGGCAGCACTCCCTCGCACATGCCAGCATGATTGCGCGACTAAATGCCCAGAGAAAGAAAGCTCCTGAGGTGAGGCGAGCAGGACACAGCCCGCAGCAGGCACTTGAGCACTGTGCCTCCACCTTCTCACGCACCTCCCTTAGCACACGTGGCACGTGGCAGCGGCAGCGCGCTTTGAAACTATATTATATAGTTTGGTTAGTTCTAGTCTAGGTGTTATGCATTGTGTTACATCTGTCATAGCACAAGAGCTAGGATTTGCAATATTTTTCTTGTTCCTCGTTTCGTTATGCATTCTTTCTCAACTCTAGTAAGTTACCACGTCAACATGGCATCAAAGCTAGAAATCGATCCGATGGACCCACTGGGCGCTACGGGCTACGAGGTGAAGGGGCGCTACACGCTAGGGCGCTTCGGGCTAGGGCGGGATACTGGTCGGTGGGCCCATCGGATCGATTCCTAGCTTTGATACTATGTTGACGTGGTAACTTTCTAGGGTTGAGAAAGAACGAGTAAGGAAACAACAAAACAAAGCAAGATACAACACAATGCATAACACCTAGACTGGAACTGGCCAAACTAAAAATAGTTTGACACACGCACCTGAGCATGAGGGGTGAAGGCGCACCTGGGCATGGGGGGTGAAGGCGCACCTCAGCATGAGGGGTGAAGGCGCACCTCAGCATGAGGGGTGAAGGCGCACCTGGGCATGGGGGGTGAAGGCGCACCTGGGCATGGGGGGTGAAGGTGCACCTCAGCATGAGGGGTGAAGGCGCACCTGGGCATGGGGGGTGAAGGCGCACTTGGGCATGGGGGGTGAAGGCGCACCTGGGCATGGGGGGTGAAGGCGCACCTGGGCATGGGGGGTGAAGGCGCACCTCAGCATGAGGGGTGAAGGCGCACCTGGGCATGGGGGGTGAAGGCGCACCTCAGCATGGGGGGTGAAGGCGCACCTGGGCATGGGGGGTGAAGGTGCACCTGGGCATGGGGGGTGAAGGCGCACCTGTCCGTCGGGCATGAAGGCAGCGGCGGTGACCATCTCACCGACGTCCACCCAGTCCAGCACGGCGCCCTGCGCTGCCGCCCACACGCGCACCCTCTCGTCCAGCGCCCCCGACAGAAACACACCCACCTGCCGCGGGTGCCACGCCACCGCCGTCACTGCAGTGCACCCAGGGGGTAGGTGGGCCGCACGGTGGCACACAATGATGGCCCCCACTGCCCTGGCTGGGAGCTACAATGGCATGCATGACAACTTCGCGTACCTTCAGGTTGGCATTTTCTTCTTCTCGTACATACACGTGAAGTTGCATGAGCATGGAAATCAAAACAAGAAAGGCAGATGTGACGGAACTTGCAAAATGACCATATTCAGTTGCACAGAAAGCGATCCCGTAAATGCCGGCAACGCCGTGCAATATGTGCAGCTTGGTAGTGCAGTGCACTTGCCTATGTCGGGTGCACTTGCCTATGACGGGTGCACTTGCCTATGTCGGGTGCACTTGCCTATGTCGGGTGCACTTGCCTATGTCGGGGTGGGGGAAGACGCGCAGGCAGTGCGAGGAGCCGACATGCCAGAGGCGCACCATCCTGTCCGCTGAGGCCGACACCAGCAGCGTGCGCTGCATTGGGAGGGGGGAGGGGCACGCGTGCGAAGCATGGGGATGGGGTGTCTTGCACGCACATGCACGCGTGCATGCATGTCGACAGTGGGTCTGGCGCACCACCAAGGCAGGTGTTGATGAGGGGCATGCGGAGGGGCATGGGGAGGGGCATGGGGAGGGGCGGCATGATGGGCGGCATGACGGGTGGCAGGAGGAGCGGCGTACCCCATTGGGCGTCCAGGCGAGGTCGAGCACGTCAGCGGAGTGGCCGGTGAAGCAGCACAGCGCCGCCTCCTGCAGGCGGAACAGCGGCACCGCCCGCCCCATGCTCGCCCCCCCTCCCCTCCCCCGCTGCTGCGTGGCGCTGCCTCAGAAGGGGCAAGGGGGGCGGCAGAGGAGGGGCGCAGCAGCGGATGCATGGGGGAGGAGGGCACGGAGCGGAAGCCAGACGCCAGCGACGCCGCGTGGGGCAGGGCAGGCGGGACAATCTCCTCCGATGCAAACGCTGGCGTCCCATCCGACCGCTCCCGTGGGTATCCCTTGGCGCGCACGTGCGCCTCGTCCCACCCCTTGCCATCCACTCCTCCACTGCCCCCTCCCCCGCCCAGCCTCCCCCCCCGCCGCTCCCACGCGCCCACCACCTCGTCCGCTGCACCAGTGCCGTGGCCTGCCCCCTCCACCCGCCACACGCGCACGGCGCCGTCCTGCCCGCCCGTGGCCAGGTAGCGCCCGCACCCGCTGAAGCGCGCCACCCACACGGCGCCCTCATGCGCGCCGCGCACCTCCTGCCGCAGCCACAGGTCGGACAGCTGGCGGGTGGGCTTCCTCACGGCCGACACCTTCACCCTCACCGGCCCCACCGCAGGGCCGCCCCACGCCCCACCCGCTCCACCTGCTGCCGCCGCTACTGTTGCTGACTTCGCCATGCCTGGCCCCGAGCCTGCCAGTCCGGATGAGCCTCCCAGTGGTCCGGCAGGCGGCTGGTCTGAGCGCTCCCCTGGCGGCACTGATGGCTCGCCCGGCCTCTCCCCTTCCCCCGCCCACCCACCCCCATCCCCAGTGCCCTCTCCCACCACCGCCCCCCCTGCAGCCCCTGTACCGCCCTCTTTGCCCTCCCGTTGGCCCCCCTTATTCATGCCGCCATCCTTCCCCTTCCCGCTTCCTCTCTCCTTGCCACTGGCGCCGCTACTGCTGCCGCTGCCGCTGCCACTGCCGTACCCGGCAGCACGGCGAATGGCCTTGAGCCACCCGCGCCCGCGGCTCGACTTGGGCCGGCCCTGCACGCCCTCGTCCCCCGCATCCTCCACACTGCCCTGCTCCACCTTGCTGCCCTCTCCGCCCTCCTCCCCCCCGTCCCTCCCCTCCTCACTCTCCCCCACCCCTGCGCCGGCCTTGCTCTTCCCCCCCTTGCGCCCCCACCGGGACTTCCTCCCACTCTCCTCTGGCGACCCACTCTTGTCGCCACTCTGCCCCTCCCGCTCCGGCTCGTTACCCTCTTTCTCCCCACTTTCTGCTGAAACCCCCTCCTGCTCTTCGTCTCCTTCCTCTTCCTCCTCATCCTCCTCCTCCTCCTGGTCTTCCTCATCCCCCTCCCCCCCCTCCTCAATATCACCGATCACCTCACAGCGTGCCACATCGCCCTCCTCCTCGTCATCCGTCAGCCCAAGAGTGTCCCGCCGAGCACTCACAAACCGCACCCCTTCACGGTACTCCGCGTCCGACCCTTCCTCACCACTCTCAACCGCACCCACCTCTCCTCCATCCCTGCTCTTCTCCTCCTTCCCTTCCTCCGTGCCTGCCTTCCCTCGCCCCTCGCCGCCCTCCAGCTCACCACCCACGCCGCCTCTGCTCCGCGCGCCGCCGCTCGCAGCGCCACTGCCTTGGCCGGCCACGGCGCCCTCTGCTGGCCGCTGCTCGCCCTCGCCTGCGCCCGCCGTGCCTGCGGCACCAGCAGCAGCGCCTGTGGGTGCGGGTGGGGTCTTCTTCTTGCGCCGCCGCTCCACCACGCGCTGCTCCCTCACCGCCTGCCTCACGGCCCTCAGAGCCAGCAGCGCCGCCACGTTCTCCCCCTCCGCCACGCCCTCAATCCCCGCCGCGCTCACACTCCCCCCGCCGCTCGACGCCCCCGCCTGCCCTCGCCCCCGCATCACCTTCCCCCCAAAGCCCCACCGCACGCCCTCCTCGCCCATTGCTCCGCCGGCGCCGTGCTCGCCCCCCCAGAGCAGCAGCGCTGGGCGGTCCACGAGGAACTCGTGGCCCGAGGCGGTGTCGCGCACGCGGATGGCACACGCCACCTCCACCCGCCGCTCCTGCTCGTCCCCCGCGCCCTCCCCGCCCACCCGAATGAACCCCACCACGCCCCACCCCACCTCTGCCCCCGCCGCCGCGCCCCCTCCCCCTGCGCCGGCAGCGCCCTCGCTTTGCCCCAAAGTCACCTCCAGCCCGTCCAGCCCGGCTTTCCTCCGCGCCGCCGCCGCTCGCTGCGCCGCCGCTGCTGCTGCCAGCGCCACTGCCTCCGCCTGCGCTGCTGCGGCCTCACGCGCCCACTCCCTCTCCCTCTGCTCGCGCTGCTGCACCAGCCCCACGCCCCCCAGCAGCACGCCCCACGACCCCGCCCCCTCCCCCTCTCTGCCCCCGCCCCTCGATACAGTCACATCCTCCACCGCCTCCGCCACGTCAGCCAGCCCCCCCACGCCCCTGCTGCGCGCGCCCTCCTCGCCGCCCCCTGGGCTGCCCGGCCCCGCTGGCCCGTCCGCCCCCACCACTGCGCCGGCACGGCGGCGCAGGCGGGCAGAGCGAGGGGTGACGGACCTGACGCGCGGCGACACAGTGCGAGGCAGCTGCACCTGCATGCCCACCGCCACCCTCATGCCCCTCCCCGCCCCCCCTCCGCCCTGCACCTCCCCCTGCGCCCCTCCCTGCGCACCCGCCTGCTGCCACTGCTGGAATGCCGGCCTTCCGCCCCTTGCTGCTGCCTGCCCTCCATCCACCTCGTTTGGAGCATCCTCGTTATTTTGCGCTGAAAGTCCTCCTGCAGCGCCAGCAGCAGCAGCAGTGGGCGTGAGCTCAGTTGCGCCGTCCACCGCCTCTCTCCCATCGCCCCGCCCCTCGTCTGTCTCCTCCGCCTCCGCCCTCCCCCCGCCCTCCGCCATCCACTCCGGCGCCACGCGCGCGCCTCCCCCCCCCCCACGAGCCGCGCGACGGTGCGCGCGAATTGCAGCAGCCCGGGCGGCACGCCGCGCGCGCCTGCTGCTGTGAATGGCGCAGCCGCGCCGCCCGCAACGGCGTGAGTAGCGGGGTGGGCGGGGAGAGGGGAGGGAGGCACGGCGCTGCTGGCCCCGTGCGCTGCCCCCGCGACTGCTGCTGCCCCGCCAGCACTCGCTTGTGCGTCCGCCTCTGCTCGGCGCTCCACCTCCTGCGCCTGCCGCACAACGACACTCAGAGTTACAAGGCACAACATGCACAATGCTTGGGACGGGCGAGTAGGAAGAGCGCGTGGCGAAACGACAAGCCAACCATCTGACCTGCTCGGACCCCCCGACCCCCTGTCACCGCGCATGCACCCGCGCGTTAGTCACCTTCTCGCACGCCACGCGCAGCTGGTGCCACATGCGCGCGCGCCGCTCCGCCACGGTATTAATCTCGAGCGGCTCGGTCCAGGGGTTGGGGTGGGCGCCGTCGTCCGCCGCCACGAGCTCGAGCACGGGCAGCGCCAGCTGCGCCGCCGGGGGCAGCGCGGACACCGGGTGCGCGCCGTCGTCGTCGGGGTCGAGCGCGTACGCGGGCTGCGCCAGGAGCACCGGCGCGGCGGACTCGGTGAACGCCACGGGACCCATCGGCGCGCACTTTTTGCTTGGGAATGGCCAATAATCGTAAACGGCGCAGCCGCGTGGGAAACGGTTGAATGTCAAAACAAACGTGCGCATTTCACAAGGAGGGAAATTGGAACTCGAGATTTGTGGGCCTTGTTCGGTAGCCCTCGGGTACGGGCATGGGCACGGGAACGGGAACGGAAGGGAGTGGCGGGAAACCAGGCTCGGGAGGGGGAAATGGGAAAATACGTCAATGGTAACTTTGTATGTTATGAATGAACTTGTCAGAGTGCGCAGATATCGAATAACGAGAATGAGAATTACAGAATGATTGCACAATGAAGTAGTGAGGCCTAAATAGGGGAAAACCTAGCTAGGCGGGGATGGTGTGGTAGGGTTGGCTCGCGAAGTGTCGCGATTGGTGCGGAGGCGGCTCGGTGAGGTTGGGATGCGAAAATGTAGGCCGAACCAGAGGCCCTCGGGATGGCCTCGCTATCGAGCGCCTCAGTAAATATTTGTAAATCCTTACACTCTCCCACCTCCTAAATAAGGCAGCCCTGTACCGAAAAGAGTCACACAGTAGCGAGAATGCCGTTGATCGAGCAGATGTTGATCACGCAGTCAGAGCCCGCGTTGGCCGCTGATGATTTCAAATGTCGATCTGACGGTTGACGACTGCCCCGAAAAGGGAGGGAACCTGCTGATGCGAATTCAAACACAATTGAGCCGGAACCGTAGATCTTGTCGGTGTGATCGCGATCGTTCGTCGTGCTGACGCAACCTGACAAAGTCAGAAAGGACCGAGAAACGCCGATGAAAGAACAGTGCGAGGCACTTTCTCCCCCCCTCCAAGAAATTACACCAGAAAATGCTCACTGCTGCGCCGAGAGGAAAAACCTACAAAAGTCCAGGTGTTAAGTCCCACGAAGAAAGCCGTTGATGGAAGGAACCCAAGTGAAAATGCGTCGGTGTGGAAATGTCGATGTCGAAACCAGGAATTACGTGCCCAAAAGTCGTCAAGGGCGAACCAGCGAAAGTAGACCAGAAACCGAAACCGAAATTGCCGAGTACTCGAACTGAAGCTTTTTGTCTTCACATCGCCAGAATCATGCAGCATCCGCAGCAGTTGCAGCTGGCAGCACCTGACGTGGCTGAAATTAAATATGTTTGTCGTGGGCGGGTCGATGGCGAGTTGTTGGAAGCAGAGTTGGGATGGATTCTCCAAGAATTTTGTCGTAATCCGCCGAGAGTTCGTGGGCAGGGATGAAAATTTGCAGCTGTCTCTCCCCCCCCGTCACTGTTGCCGCCGCCTTCTCCAGTTCGTCGTAAGTCGTTCGTACCCCTTGAAAAGTCCGTGTAGTTCCCGCGCCGTTGCCCTGCGTAAATTTCGCGCGCGTGTAACCAAACTTCGAAAGTACTGCCACAAAATTGCCGCGCTTTCGCCGTAAAACCGTGAAGTCCTTCGTCAAACTCCGAAATCGTCGCTCGAGAAGTAGCCCCGTAAATCCACAGGTCTAGGTGCAGTTCTCCTCCGAAAATCTCAGACGTGCTATAGCCGCCCACCCGGTCACCATCAGTTTCCTTCGGTTACCCGACCCCAGCATGTGGGTTAAATCGAGAACCGGGGACTGCCCTGGGTCTTCCGAGACCGAATTTCACGGAACCTAGAGGCATCAACGCCGTTGACCCCGTCGTCGAAACTGCTCCCGTCGATGTCGCTTAACTGAAAACCACGCAAACTCCCACTGGCGCTTTGCGATGTTTCACCTCATCGCGCGTCACCGGCAGGTAAATCCCGAAGCCTCGGCTGCTCCCACGCTCCCTGAAGAATTTCCCGCGGTGTACGTTTAAACACCCGTGGGTCCTAGGTATCAACCGCACTCCAAGAAACGAAGAAAACACCCTCAGCTTCAACTCCTTTTTGTTTTTTGTTTTTTTTTTTTTTTCGTAAGAAGATAACCCCGAAAATCGTGGTTGAGGCTGCAGTCCCGAAGTTATTCTCCGCCGTATAGCCCCGACGTTTCCGCCGTTTTTTCCCTGGTACTCCGATGTTCACCCATCTTCGTACCCGCCGGAACTACTTAGCGAATCCCAGGTATCCTTGGCAATGTACCGCTCGCCGCGCCTCCATGTAACGATATCAAACCCTTTCGGGGGTCTACCGAATAGACTCCGAAATTCGCGGTAGATTGGTGCACGGGCTCAACCTATCACTCAAGTGATCTGCTGGATCACCCACAACTTTCCCTTCCGTCATCAATTTTTTCGTATTCACCCCCCGACAATTCCGCTTCCCGCCGTTCACCCAGCGTCCGCTTTTGTCGGATGGGGTATCGTCGTTGTTGCCCGTGCAAACTCGGCCACGGTGTAGAAGCAAAAACTATCGGAGTCGGGGCAGCCTTAGTTAAAAGGAAACTGTCGCCCAACCGTTTTGCAGCCCGCCGTGCCTATCACGTCACGTAAAATCCACAGCTTCCCGGTCTCAGCTTCGCCGCTGCGCCGTCGATTCGTGTAGACGCCCGGGTCAGGAGAAACCTGTAGACTGCACCATTTCTTCTTCGCAGCTCCCCGACTTTTTCGCGTGCCGTTCACCCAGCCCGCTTTTGTCGGAGTAGAACAGTGCCGCGAGCTCCACTTTTTTATTTTTTTATTTTTTCTGTACAGCTGTCGAACGGGCACCAAATCCGGTACCTTTAACCAGCGCAGGGTAGGCCACGTGTTCACCCCCGTTATTCGGCCAAGTAGGTTGACTGCATGAGTCAGAACCAGGACTTGGTGGGGATGGTGAGGTTCGGGCGAAGTAGGGCCGCAGATCGATTCCACCGGCTTTTAATCTGCCCCCGCAACGTTCTTCAACCCCCGCTTAGCCGTTGGGCCGTTTCTTCTCGCGTGTCCCGGCAGCCTGTACCGACCCCTCCGAAATTATCGGGCGGTACCTTGGACACCGTTTAACCGTGGGTTGTCAGCAGCTGTCCCCGAAAACAACATCCTTGGTCAGGGGAAACTGTTCTCGATACTGCCGGCCAGCTTGCAACAACACCAGGCACGCAGCGTCGCACGAGTTCTTTCGAGGTGTACCTGCCCCGATTTCCCTCGTCGCCTGCGTCCCACTCCTCGTAAGTGCGGTTTAGCCATCGCGTTTTCCGTTGCAGCCCGTAAGCGTCAGCAGGTATGAAGTCCCGTCTGTCCACGAGCACTCCTGCCGAATTTGTTGATGACGCGCCCGCCAATGCAGTAAAAGCTGCCGCACTTAACAGGTCGGGCGGGACGGCAGTTAACTCCCGCGAAGTCGGGCAGTCTTGTGTCGTCTCTCCTCGCCACCGACATTTTCGGACGCAAACTCCTTTTGCGCCTGGCGAGTTCCCCAGCCGACGTTTTCTTCAACAGAAGCTGCCTGCTGCCACAGTGACGCACGTTCCTTGTCGCCAGCTGCCGAGCCACACTCCGTGAGTCGCGCGCGCATGATGACGACGAGCCACCGTTGTCACTTGCCGCATGGGACGGACTCCGAAGTTGTCGCGCAGTTGTTGAATTGGGTCCGACGGCGTCAACTGCCACACATCGTGACGACTTCCGAAATCTTCGTGCAGGTGCCGACGCAGATCCGCTGACGCCAGCTGCCTCACAGTTTCGAAATCGTCGTTAAAACCGCAGCGGAAATAGTAACTCACGTTCGATGTCGCGACAGCTCCAGCTGTCCGTTGCCCGGGGGGAGGGAGGTCACGGTCGATCGCGACCGTTCGAGCTAAGGATCTGGCGGTGCCGAAGGAGTGCCCCGTAAAACCATGGCCGCGAAGAGCAACTAACTAGTTCTCTTGGCCGGCCTACGCAACTCCTGGACCCCAAGGCATCCTTACTCGTCCCCCCCCCCCCCGAGGGGTAATACACTCTAAAAAGCGGGGTAGGCTAGGAAAGTAGCTCTGATACCAGGTGTTATGAATGAACTTGTCAGAGTGCGCAGATATCGAATAACGAGAATGAGAATTACAGAATGATTGCACAATGAAGTAGCGAGGCCTAAATAGGGGAAAACCTAGCTAGGCGGGGATGGTGTGGTAGGGTTGGCTCGCGAAGTGTCGCGATTGGTGCGGAGGCGGCTCGGTGAGGTTGGGATGCGAAAATGTAGGCCGAACCAGAGGCTCGCGTAACCCTCGGGATGGCCTCGCTATCGAGCGCCTCAGTAAGGATTTGTAAATCCTTACATTGTCAGAGTGCGCAAATATCTAATAACGAGAATGAACTGATTACAGAATGACTGAACAATGAAGTAGCGAGGCCTAAATAGGGGAAAACCTAGCTAGGCGGGGGGTTCGGGATGGGATGGCTCGGTGATGGTTGCGATTGGTGCGGAGCCGACTCGGGAGTGGTTCGGTGATACGAATTAGGCCGAACAGGTTCGTCGCGACACCTACGGGGTGTACTCGCTAAAGTGCGAGTACAGTAAGGAATTTTAATCCCTTACAGGGCACTACCGTATGGCCCCGGATAAAAGCGCATACGCGCTTCTAATAAATATTGATTTTTTAGGGGTGGCGCTTGTAATTGAGTAACGGCCATTTGCGCCGGTGCTAATGTAATGACAAAATTGAATTTAGTTTTTAAGAGTACCAAACTGAAGCCCACAATAAGGCGAACACAACTGTGTACATTGCGCATGCGTTCGTGCATGGAAATCCCGCGAAAACAGAGGCGCTTCGGTTTCCCACCCCTCGAATCTTGTCCCAGAGCAACGCACCTGCCAGCGGTGACGTGCATCCTGCCGTGCGGCCCAATAGGAGAGTCATGCGCTGCCAGGCTGCAACAAACCACCCGAACCCTCTAGAAGGGGGTGGAATATGCTGCCAGCGCGGCAAGAATGAGCCACGATACCCTCCTCTCCGGGTTTAGGCAGGGTGGCAGTCGGCTTTCCTCGACGAGGACCTCACACCGCAAACCTGAAGGGGTCCCCTCCAATTGCTCATTTGGGCACTCGTTTCATTCACGTGAAGGCATTCTGTTTCTTGTTTCCTCCCGCCTGGCTGCGCCAGCCATGGCGGAATTCACAGGCACCCATTTTCTATTCAAGAAAAAGCCCAGTCGTAGACCCGCCTACGTAGTCGACCCGACGGATGGTACACCCGTGTCCCTGCTGAACCACCATAGCCACCTCAGCCTCCATCGCCTCCTGAGCCGCCTGCTCCTCCTGCTCCTCCTGTGCCGCCAACACCTCCGCAGCCTCCTCTACCTCCACCTCCGCCGGTTCCGGAGTGTCCTCTGCAGACGGGGGGTCCGCCCGTGCTCGCGCTCCTGACCCCGTCTGAGTTCGACAAGTGGCTGGAGGAACCGGAAAGCAACAAGGGCCCAGATGAGTGGGTTCCCGGCGCACCTTACACTGGACCACGTTGGGGCCGGCCCAAAGATTGCACCACGTGGGACGAATCTGCACTCGGAGCTGACGACGCCGTGGCTGAGGACGAGGAAACGAGCAGTTCTGACGGCGAGAAGGATGAGGAGGGTGGCGCGCAAGGCGGCACCGCCGAGGATGTCTTTCCAGAGGGTGTTCCCGGTGGCGACGACAACGACGGAGTGGAGTACTGGTCGCGTGACGGGCTCCCAGAGGAATTGCCGATACCTTTGTTTCCGCCAGCTAACCGCAAGCGGCCCCACCCGTCTACCCAGAACCGTGATGCCCGCCCCCCCTCTCCCAGGCACAAGATCAGCGCGCACAAGCGTAAGGGCTACACCACCGCGGAGAAGTTGAAGTACGTTGCGCTGATGGATGGGACGGTGTCGGTGCGCTCTCTGGCCCGGGACCTTGGGATTCACCGGAAGTGTCTTGCCAACTGGAAGGCCGCGGCGGCGTTTCTCAAAGAAGCACACTCCGCACGGAAGCGCATGCACGGTCGCGGGAGGTCCTCGTGGTACCGCCCGATGGAGTTGAAGGTGTATGAGCGTCTCCTTGAGTGGCGCCGCAAAGGAACCGCCGTGTCCGTCGGCCGTTTGCGGGAGTGGTCGCGGGAGTTGATGAAGGACCTCTACCCGCACGACAAATGGCGTGGGAGTCAGAGGTGGTCAGAGCGGTTTCGTAAGAGGTGGAATCTGAGCGTCCGCATGAAGACGCGGGTTGCCCAGAAAACTGCCTCTCGTAAGAGTTTGTTCACCGGTTTTTTATTCCCTGGTTTTTGTTCATACTCCCTCTCACAGATGTCGAGGCGCAGTGCAAGTTGTTCTGGCGGTTTGTGTGAGCCATGCGCCGCGAGCGCAACATCGAGAACTGCTGGATCATCAACGCCGATCAGACGCCGCTGTGGCTGGAGATGCCCGCCACCACCACCGTCGAGCAGACGGGCGTACGGTCGGTTCCGATAAGGAGTGGAGGCTACCAGAAGGAGCATGTGACCGTGATGCTGGCGTGCACGGCGGACGGGGTGAAGCTCAAGCCGTGGGTGTTTTTCAAGAGGAAGACTCTGCCGAAGGGCGACTTTCCGCCCGGTGAGATATAGCACCTTCCGCTTTTTTTTACCGTATGCTATTGTTTTTCATGCCGCGCTAACTGTTTATGTTCCTCTTGTGTGTGCAGATGTGGTCGTCGCGTGCCACGAGAAGGGGTGGATGGACGCTAACGGCGTCATCCGCTGGCTTGAGGAGTGCGTCAAGCCGTTCTTGAAGCCCCGATTTGGCAGGTCTGCTAAGAGCTCCATGCTCGTGCTGGACTCCTACCGCGGCCATCTTACCGAGGGGGTGAAGGAGAAGTTGCGCGAGCTCAACTGCGTGCCTGCAGTTATCCCGTCGGGATGTACGGCTGAAGTCCAGCCTCTCGACGTCTCCATCAACAAGAGCTTCAAGGCATCTGTGCGGCAGCAGTACCCGAAGTGGTTTGAGGAGGAGGGCCAAGAGCAGCTGACAGCAGCAGGTACGTTGTAGCTGGAGTTCACGCATGCCTAATCCCTCCCTCTCACCCTTGGCAACAAAGAATAACCTTCCTTGTGGTGTGTATGCTGCGGTGCAGGGAACCTCAAGAAGCCCCCCCCAGCAGTGGTACTTCGCTGGATCTCACGGGCGTGGAAAGCAGTACCCTCCGACCTCGTCAAGCGCGCCTTCCTCACCTGCGGCATTAGCAACGCACTAGAAGGCAATGAGGACCACCTCGCCATGGCGCACAGGCGGACTCAGCTGTCGGCAGAAATGGATGTCGACGACGACATCGTCGCCGACGGCTTCTTTGGCAACAACTGCCTGGAGCCTGAATCTGACGAGGAGTAGTGTAACACCTAGGTAGAAAATCGCCCCTAGGGGCCTGCTGTATGGCATAGTGTAGTGGTTTTATAAATCCTCGTAGTTTGAAAAGTTGTTTTAAATTGTAATGTTAGAAAAAATAGTAAAAACTTTTAATGGTGGCGCTTAAAATAAGGAAGAGTACAACAGGGGGGGCGCTTATAATCGAGGAACGACCATAAGCGCCATGCTCCAGATAGAAGCGCCAGCGCATGTAATAGGCCGGCACCTATATCCGGGGCCATACGGTATTATGAGTTTTACTAGAGAGAGTGCGCGGAAGACTTTATAAAGAAGACGTGATTACAGAATGAAGAAACAATGAAGCAATCAAGCCTTTATAGGGCGAAAACTAGCTAGGCGTGGACCTCTAGGTATGCGTGGCTCGGGAATGTCGCGATTGGTGCGGGGCGACTCGGAATTGGTTCGGTGCGAAAGTGTAGGCCGAGCCATCCTGACGCGAAGTGCTCGGGCTGTCCTCGCTAGGAGCAGCCTCTACAGTAATGAATCGCGTATTCATTACACACTCCCACTTTCTAAATAAGGTGCCCTTATACGAAGACGAGTCTTGGAGTAGCGTGAAAACTGCAGATCTCGGTTGAAGCTGATCTGACGGTGTAGAAGCCCGTTGACTTTCGAGCTGACGCGAGGCTGACTAGTTGACCAGGCGAAATTTGAATAAAGCTGGGATGTCAGCCGTCGAATTTCCCAAATGTCGATCTAGCGGTTGCGATCACAATGTCGAAGTGAAGTCTGCTGGTGCATGAAGGTCGTCGATGTATCGGATACGAGTCGGACGGTGACGATGAAAACGATGGTGGCGGGCGTTCTGACATGATGTCAGTTGTCAGCGAACAGAAGCCATCGATGGCGATAAGGCTGTCAGAGTCTGACCAGGCTGTCAGAACTGCCAAGTACTGTGCGAAAAAAATACCTTTTCTCCCCCCCTTGAAAGAGAAGGGTAGACCCCCAGTATAGAACAGCTGCGCGGGCGGAAAACTTCAAACCACCTTGACGCCGAATGTAGTCAAAACACCAAGTGTTATAAATCCCGTCAAAATGTTACCAGCCGTACTGTCGAAATGTAGTCGGTGGCGAAATCTCCACTGTCAAAAACTCCGAAAAATACCCTGGGTGAACGTCGTTGAAGCCCGTCGTAGAATTTCATGCGATTGAAAATGTTCTTGTTGTCGCCAGCCTGTCAGAATATCCCGCCTGCTGCAGCACCCCAGCTGGCAGCATCTGCAATCCGAAAATCTCTTTTGTTGTCTTGTTGTCGCAACTGCTGCAGGAGGAATCGAAATCTGCAATTGCTGCAGCATCCCCAACTGTCAGCAGCTGCCGCCCGAAAATTACATGTGGTCCTTTTTTCGGGATTGAGCGGTTGGAGCACCATCCGAAAACTCTGTCGTGTTGTGATGCTATCATTCGCATTCACGTCTGTCTGCCTCCCATCATATGCTTGTGCGGTTTGGATTTCCTGAGTGTGTGTGAATGTTATTTGGCTTGAGCAGATATCTGAAGTGATTGCTCTGCTCAAGAGCTTTCCGACGAACCAAGAATCGTCGCGATCGGAGCAAGAACAAGAAAGTTACGGACATTGGAGTTCGTATGCTTTCTGTACTTTGGTTGCGGCGACTTTGGGAAGTTGTGGGAGTGACTCAATATGGGGTACAGACTTTTGGGGTTGGGAATTCGAACCCATCACTGTAGATTGCTGCCATGTGGTTGGGAGAAGCCAAACCAGGTTGGCAAGTGGGTTGAGGTGGATGGCATGGGTTGGGATAGTGACAAAAGTGAAAGTGGGGTTGCCTATGGAGAGGGGAATTGTGTGGCATGGGGTTTCCTTTGGTTGGGGACTCCTTGGGACCTTCCCTCTCGTCCTCCTCATCCCCTCCCACCTGGTTTAGTGCCACTCTAACTCTTGTGTGTGCAACTCTTGAGAATTTGTGAGGATAATTGTGATTGAGTTAAGCTTGTGGCAGCATACCCCCTAGTGCGCCGAAATCGATATCTCACGAAATACTCAACCTTTCCGTGTGATTCAAATTGGGACTTGTAGCCACGGTCTAGAGCTACAACATACTCGATTTTCGTGAGATTCAAACGGTGCAATTTTAGCCGACGACGTTTCTTGTGAAGTCGCGGTTTCTGTCCAGAATTTGAAGCCAACGATTTTGAGTTATTTGGGCACCTAATCTTCGTAGACTCGATCCTTAATCTCTAACAAGTGGTATCAGAGCTGATTAAGGACGTTGTGAGGAGTCTACTAAATTGTGAAGACCCTCTTAGACCCACCATGGCCTGTGGGCGTGCCTAAGTGGAGCTCTGGAGGTTGGGAGTGACTTCCGCTAAGGGGAAACTCTGCCGAAATTTCGTTGGCGCCGACACTTGTGGAAATTGTGTGGGACGTCGGTGTGGACAGCAAAGGGGGAGCTGAAACCTCTGATTGGGAGCAGAGGAGATGAGTGGAGAAGCAGCTGATAAGAAGAGTGAACCGCCACCGTCCAAGATCGATGCTTTGGACGGCTCCAACTATGAGGAATGGAGCGGGCGGATGCGGAGCGCTTTCAAGCGCTACAAGCTGCTGAAACTTGCGATGGGAGAAGAGAAGATGCCGGAGGAAGGTGATGCCCGCGACCGATGGATTGAGCGGAGCGCGGTGCTGTACGACCTGATTCTACAGTCCGTGAACAACGACATGTTTCAGCACATCAAGGATTTGGTGGAGCTGGACGACTCCGGACCGAAGGCGTGGAAGCTGCTACGCGATGTGGTACAACCCAACACGCTGCCGATGGTGATCGTATTGGAGAAGGAGCTAGCTACCCTCTCCATGAAGCCGGGAGACGATGTGAAGCCGGTGCTTGACAAGATCAAGGACACCTATGCGAGGATAGCAACGGCGGGCAGCAAGGTGTCGGAGATGCAGCAGTGCACCAAGATCATCTCGGTGCTCGACAACTCGTGGGAGAACCTCATCCCCACCCTCAACGTTCAGCAGGACAAGTGGACGCCTGAGTGGCTACGGCAGCAGATCCTGCAGGAGGACTTCCGCAGGCGCCACACGGGAGGTGGTGCTGCCAACAAGACTGCTGAAGGGTATGGAGCTGCAGGAGGCAGCAGAGGAAGAGGGGGAGGGAGAGGCCGAGGCCGTGGGAGAGGCTTTGGCAGAGGAAGAGGCCGAGGTGACTACAACGAGGGGCATGGAAGCTCTGGTGGCAGGGGGAGCACCCGAATGGAGGGTGCATGCTGGTACTGCAAGAAGGCTGGACACCCGTGGTTCAAGTGTTTCAGCCGGCCTGAAGGATGGGCGCCTCCAGGCATGAAGCCGCCAAGTGGTGAACGCGCACGAGGTGGCGCTGTGCAAGGTTCAGGTGCACAAGGTGATGGTGCACAAGGTAAAGCTGACCCTGGGTTGTTCCTCATGGTTGAGGAAGTGAAAGGGAGTGAGGATGATGTGGGTTCGGTTGGGAAGGTTGTGATGCACCCCCTCACTCACTGGGTGATTGATTCAGGTTGCACGAGTCACATGACTCCACGGGCAGATTTGCTCGATGAGGTGAAACCCCCCGGGAAGATCAAGTTTGTGGCTGCCGCTTCAGGTGCTTTGCTCCCTGTGATTGGTGTTGGAAATGCCAAGGTGATGGGAGCCAATGGGGGACTTGTGGGACTTGGGAATGTCCTGCTTGTTGAAGGTCTATCCGCTAACCTCCTCTCTGTGCGCCGGCTGCAGAAAAGTAAGGCCAAAGTTACCTTCGGCCCAACGAGCTGCCGCGCGAAGCTTGGGAAGTTGTTGCTGTGGGATTTGGAGGAGAAGAGCAGCTGCATCAAGGACCTGTGGCAGCTGCCCATCATCCCTTGGAACGGGAAACCACCAGCAACGGCAAAGGCAGCGGCAGCGGCTAAAGCAACTGCGGGAGGAGAGGTGACTGCACCAACTGCTGGGGCCTTGGATGCAGTCAAGAAGGTGCAGCAGCCACAGCAGCCTCACGATGAGGTCCTTGCAGGTGTGGATGCAACGGCTGCATGGGCAAAGGCTTCGTCTGGGAGTGGTGAGGCCGATTGGGAGACGTGGCACGAGAGGTTGTGCCACATCAACATTCCGATGCTGCAGAAGTTGGTGAAGGATGGGAGCTTGAAGGGGTTGGAGGTGAAGGGGGCAGCGAAGGAGATTGGGAGCTGCCCTACATGCCTTGAGACCAAGTTCACGAAGTTTCCCTTCAGCAGCAGCACGGGACCAGCCAAGGCACCGCTTGCGCTGGTGCACATGGATGTGGTGGGCCCCACGAGGGCCCCTTCTCTCTCGGGCAGCCGCTATTTCCTGACCATTGTGGACGACCACACGCGTGCGGTGTGGGTCTACCCTCTCAAGACTAAGGGGGATGTGGCAGCGGCTGTGGATGCCGAGAGCTCAAAGGGAGAGCGGATATAAGGTAAAGGTGATCCGCACCGACAACGGAGGAGAGTTCATTGGCGCTGATTTTGAGGCGGTGCTGAAGAAGAAAGGGATTCAGCACCAACTTACAGTGCCCTACAACCCGCAGCAGAATGGCGTGGCTGAGCGGTTCAACCGGACCCTGCAAGAAGGTGCTCGCACTCTCCTTGGGCGTGCAGGGCTGCCGGATCCGTTTTGGGTGACTGCACTGAGGCAGGTCGTCAATGTGAAGAACATGGTGCTCGCGGCTGTGGGGGACAAGCAGTGGATCCCCTACACCAAGTGGTATGGGAGTGCACCTGCAGTCAACATGCTGAGAGCCTACGGGTGCATGGTGGTGTTTCATGTGCCGAAGGAGAAGAGGGGAAAGTTGGAAGCTTCTGGGAGATGGGGTGTGCACTTGGGACTTGCTAAGGATCACAAGGGCTGGCTGATATGGGACTTGACCAGCCAGCAGCTGACTGTGTCAAGGGATGTGAAGTTCCTTGAGTCCTTGTACTACAAGGAGTGGAAGCAGCAGCAGCAGAAGCTTCCTACTACACCGCTGATCATTGAGGCCGATGAGGTGCAGCGGCCTTCAAGGCAGGTGGAAGTCTCCGTGTCGGGGGAGGAGATCTCTGGGGTGACTGAGGATGGGGGAGAACCTGAGGTGGAGGAGCAGCAGCAGCAGCAGCAGCCGCAGCAACCTGCGGCTGACCGTCCTAGGAGGGATGTGCGCCCTCCTAACCGCCTGACCTATCCGAGCTTTAGGAAGCCAAAGGTGGTACGGGCTGGGAGTGTGGCTGAGCAGTGTGATGAGGAGGAGATAGCGCACTGCTACTGGGCAGCCGTCCCTGAGCCCAAGACGCTTACCGAGGCCTTGAGTGGGCCCGATGCTGAGAAGTGGAAGCAGAGTGTGAAGGAGGAGTATGACTCTCTGCTGGAGAACGACACGTGGGAGCTGTGTGAGCTGCCTCCTGGGAAGAAGGCAATCTCTTCGAAGCTGATTTTCAGGCACAAGTACGGGCCTGATGGGGAGCTGACCCGCTACAAGTCAAGGCTTGTGGCTAAGGGGTTCCAGCAGACGAAGGGGAAGGATTTTGACGACATCTTTGCTCCTGTGGGGAAAGGGACTACACTGAGAACGATGCTGGCAATGGCTGCAAACCGTGGATGGAAGATCAAGCAGATGGACATCATCACTGCCTTCCTCAATGGGATCATCCTGGAGGAGCTGTACATGCTGCAGCCTGAGGGGTTGGACGATGGGAGCGGCAGGGTGTGCAGGCTGAAGAAGGCCATCTATGGCCTGAAGCAGGCTCCTCGTGCATGGTACCACAAGCTGGAGGAGACCCTGCTGGCTGGGGGGTTCAAGAAGAGTGAGTGCGACCACAGCCTGTTCCTGCTGCAAGAGAAGGAGCAGTTTCTCATGCTCCTGGTGTACGTGGACGACATCCTTCTTTTCTCTGAGTTGTCTGCAATAATTGAGCATGTGGAGGAGATGCTGGAGATGCAGTTCAAGTGTTCCAAGATGGGAGACGTGAAGTATTACTTGGGGATGCATGTGGAGAGAGACCTCGACAAGGGAGTGTTGAGGTTGCACCAGAGGAAGTACTGTGAGGGGCTGGCCGAGAAGTATGGGCTGCAAGATGGAGGGAAGCCAGCCACCCCACTGCCTTCGGGGTTCACTGTGGAGCCCTGTGCTGATGAGGAGGTGGTGGGGGAGAGTGACAGGAAGCTGTTTCACTCCATGGTGGGGGCACTCAACTATGCGGCTAACCACACGCGGCCTGACATTGCCTTTGCTACATCCAGGCTTGCGAGTGTGGTTTCACGCCCCAGTCATGAGCAGCTGGAAGCGGCCAAGAGGTTGGTCCGCTATGTGAGTGCTACAGCATCAGTGGGCTTGGAGTACAGTGCTGTGAGGCAAAGGCAGCAGCGGGGTGCTGCTGATTTGAGCAAGGGGGAGATGCTCTTGACTTGCTACACCGACGCTAGCTTCAACTCTGTGAAGTCGGATGGCACCAGCATTGGAGGCTATGTGTGCCTCTTTGGAGGTGGTGCAGTGAGCTGGCGTAGCAAGAAGCAGAACGAGGTGGGGCTGTCCTCGTGTGAGACAGAGTACATGGCCCTGCATCATGGGGCAAAGGAGGTGGTGTGGCTGAGGCGTTTGTTGGAGGAGATCGGAGTGTGCCAGAAGAAGCCGACTGTGATTTTCTGTGACAATGAGTCGGCGGTGAAGCTTGCAAAGAACGCTTGTCTTCATGGCCTGACCAAGCACATCAGGCCCAAGTGGCATTGGACAAGGAGGCTCCTGGACAAGGAGGTGCGACTGGAGCTTGTGAAGACCCAGCAGCAGGCGGCTGACATTCTCACCAAGCGCCTGGCAGAACCTGAGCATTGGAAGGGCATGAAACTTGCTGGGATGAGTGTGCATTGAGGGTGCATGCTTGAGCTATGACATGTGGAATGATGGTTGGCAGCCAGAGGGGGAGTTTGTTGTGATGCTATCATTCGCATTCACGTCTGTCTGCCTCCCATCATATGCTTGTGCGGTTTGGATTTCCTGAGTGTGTGTGAATGTTATTTGGCTTGAGCAGATATCTGAAGTGATTGCTCTGCTCAAGAGCTTTCCAACGAACCAAGAATCGTCGCGATCGGAGCAAGAACAAGAAAGTTACGGACATTGGAGTTCGTATGCTTTCTGTACTTTGGTTGCGGCGACTTTGGGAAGTTGTGGGAGTGACTCAATATGGGGTACAGACTTTTGGGGTTGGGAATTCGAACCCATCACTGTAGATTGCTGCCATGTGGTTGGGAGAAGCCAAACCAGGTTGGCAAGTGTGGCCAAGTGGGTTGAGGTGGATGGCATGGGTTGGGATAGTGACAAAAGTGAAAGTGGGGTTGCCTATGGAGAGGGGAATTGTGTGGCATGGGGTTTCCTTTGGTTGGGGACTCCTTGGGACCTTCCCTCTCGTCCTCCTCATCCCCTCCCACCTGGTTTAGTGCCACTCTAACTCTTGTGTGTGCAACTCTTGTGAACTTGTGAGGATAATTGTGATTGAGTTAAGCTTGTGGCAGCATACCCCCTAGTGCGCCGAAATCGATATCTCACGAAATACTCAACCTTTCCGTGTGATTCAAATTGGGACTTGTATCCACGGTCTAGGGCTACAACATACTTGGTTTTCGTGAGATTCAAACGGTGCAATTTTAGCCGACGACGTTTCTTGTGAAGTCGCGGTTTCTGTCCAGAATTTGAAGCCAACGATTTTGAGTTATTTGGGCACCTAATCTTCGTAGACTCGATCCTTAATCTCTAACATGTCGGTCGTGACCCCGAATCGTTTTAGCGTGTCGCCGGAAGATTGTCGCAAAAATCACGAAGACGTTGTAGCGCATCAGCGACGTTCGGCGAGATGGTTTGATCACGTAACTGACTCGTGAAAGACTTGAAAACTTGGTCGAAATACCTCGAACTCGGCTGCATATGACGTCAGCAACCCTGATGACTTTGTCGTAACTCCCCGAGCTGTTTGTCGTGATTCTTCAAATATTTTCGGACAGAGGCGAAAACAGCTGCTGCTCCTCCCCCTGACCACCGAAATATTTTTTTCCCAAGTGGAACTTGAACTGCCGATAACGTCAGCTACCTCGGCGACGTTGTCGTGACTCGTCGTGAACTTCGGGGTAAAGGCGAAAAAGCTGTCCTTCCTCCCCCCACCTGTTGCGAGAAAATGCACCAGTCTTGCGGCTGGTACCCCCGAGCAACTTCCGATTTGTACAGCTACACATTTGACTATGAGTGCTTTCGCGCGCTTAATCAAGCAACGCTGCAGTCGGCCGTCGGCACAGATATTGTCAGCGACCCCGCTGACTCCGTTAAGACTCTTTTCGGAACCGGTCGTTGCACCCGCAAATGTCGGAATTAAACCACACTACGTAAAATCTTGGTCGCCTGCAGGTTGCTCCCCGAAAGAACCGGTGTTTCTAGCACGCCCACCCGGTCACCATTTTTTTCGTGCGGTTAACCACCCAAGCTACCCACCAACAGGAGGTGCTTTTTCGGCGTGGAACCCAGTACTTATGGGTCTTCCAGGACCGATTTTCACGGACCCTAGCGCGCATCAACGCTGTAGATCTCGCAGGAGAACTTCCTCAGACCGCTTCGAAGTACACCGCGAAGTCGTTTGGCGAGCAGACATTCACCCGTCTCCCACCATCATTTTTTTGTTTCACCCCCCGACAATATCGGCGAGCCACCGTTCAGCCAGCAGCCGCGTTTGTCGGATGAGGTATAACTCCGTGTTGCCCGCGATTTTTCTGGCGTTCGATGAAGGCGCGAACGCTATTGTAGCCGGGGTGAGTTTATCGTATCAAACGCTCGCCCGGCCGCTTCGCTGCCCACCGTGCCTATCTCGCTTAAAATTCCGCAACTTTCGGGAACTCCGTCTTCGCCGCTACACCTTCGTCGGGTAGACCTGTTGAATCAGGAGAAACCCCACCAGCTGCCACAACTTCTTCAAACCTGATATTTTTCGGCGGGTACTGTTGCCGATGGTCCTGTTTTGTCAGGGCCGAAACAGTGCCGCATCCTTGAATGTTTTTTTTTTTCTTCTTCTTTTTTTTTCTCTTGAACGCCCTGCTGCCGAACCAGCGCCACCCGCGCCTTTCTAACCAGCACAGGGCTAAACACAGGGCCCCACCTTTTTATTTGTCCAAGACCAACAGGTCTTATAACGCCTTCGAGGTACCTGGTGTGGGGTATGTGAACCGTCGTAAGAATTTGGCCGGTAGGGAGCTCGTTCTGCTACCGCCGCTTAGCCGCAAAACTCGGCCTCAGCAAAAAGTCGTCGCAGTAGGTCGTTTTCTCCCCTCCTGAAGTCGGAACCCGTTTCTCTCGCCAGACCCGTATTAGCCGGTAGATCAGGCGAAATTCGCGGGTCTAGACGCAGCGCCGAATCGTTGTTCCGTGGTGTACTGGGCTGTCTGCAAATACAGATACCTCTGGCCGGAGGGAAACTGTGCCGCGTGAAGTGCGGAATCGGCTGCCACTGTTGCTCCGAAATTTTCGCCGGTTAACTTTGTGCCAGAAACAGTAGTCACCCAATCCGGAACAGTCTGGTCGTAGGCGGATTTTTCCGAACTTTTCGGTGGTTTGAAGGACGACTTCCGTCTCACACTGTGCCGCTCCGCCAAAAAACGCCCACGACGCACCCTCCTGCAGAACGCCGCTGCACCCGGGTGGGACGACGATAGACCCCCGCTTTCTTCGGGCAGTCGCCACGCCGCCTTTCCTCGCCGTCGGTTTTTCCGACGCAAATCACACATTGCGCCTGGCTGCTCGCACAACAGTCGTTTTCCACGTGCTGCTACCCGAAATCTTCGCGCACAGTGACGACGCATGTCACTAGCCGAAGACGTCGAACGGCCTCATGCGCAACTTGAGGAAGACGCCTCAACGCCACGCATGAATTCGCTTCCAAAAATCTCGTGCGCAGTTGACGAACACGTGCCGACGTCAACTCGCACAACGGTCGCTTCCGACTGTTAGTAGAGACAGGAATGGATGAACTAGCAGCATGCAGGAGTACAAGTAGTAAACCCTAATTAGGTTGTATCCCATATGGGCTACCCCACTACAACCTAGACAATATGCAGCATATATGTTTGACACACCCCCATAGGCAAAGTGGGGGAGAACAAGGGGTCACACGACCAGTCAAGAGAAGCAAAGCAAGCTCAGGGTGGATCACAACATCACCACACACTCTGAGCACAAGCAAAGGGCCAGTTCACATGTAGAGATATATATGCACTAATGACAGTACAGTCATGACTACCTAGCAAGAGCAGGCATGCAGGTATATATAAATCACAGTACAAGCAGAGACTACAGCAAGTGTGGAAACGTAGGCACAAGGCCTAACAGGGTACAAAAGCGCTGATGATCACCAGATGGAAGTGCCTTGGTGAATATATCAGCAGTGTTGGCCCGAGTGGCCACGTAACGAAGACGAAGCTGGCCTCGCTGCTGCAACTCTCGAGCCAGGAAGTAACGCAGAGCGATGTGCTTCGTTCTGTGCTCCAGTCTGTGCTCCTCACACAAGGCAATGGCCGCCTTGTTGTCAACGTACAGAACTGGAGGAGAACGAGGCCGTTCACACAAGTCAGTCAGCAGGTAGGTGAGCCAGCGTAACTCCTGTGCAGCCATGGCGGTGGCGTAGATCTCAGCCTCACAACTGGAGCTGAGAACAGAGGACGAGCGGGTAGACCGCCAAGAAACAGAGCCAGAGCCAAGGCTGAAGGTGTAACCCTGTGACGACCGCTGTGTAGTCTGGTCGTCAACCCAAGACGCGTCTGAGTGCCCAGTGAGGACCACCTCACTCCGTCCTCCAAGCACGAGCCCCATGCCTGATGTACTGCACAGGTAGCGCAACACCCTCTTGGCAGCATCCATGTGCACCTTTCGGTGCCTGCCAGGAGCCACGTAACGAGCCAAAAGGCCAAGAGGGTATGCGAGGTCAGGTCGTGTGCAAGTCATCAGATACATGAGGCAGCCAACTAGCTCTGGGTAAGGACCACTCGGCTCTACGGACTCGTCCGAAGGTGGAGCTGAGAGCGAGTGACCTGTAGCCAGAGGAGTGGGCTGTGGGGAGGACCAGGAGAAGCCGAAGCGCTGAAGGACCTGCTGCACCATGTGTGACTGAGTCAGGGTGATGGTGCGGCGTGCTCTGTCCCGAGTGATCTGCAAGCCAAGGTAGCTACGCAGCTCACCCAGGTCTGTGCACGTGTGTCTCTTCTGCAGCTCCGACTTCACCTGAGCGAGAGCCTCAGTGTCAGCAGTGGCAAAGACCAAGTCGTCGACGTACACGAGGATGTAGAACGGCGGCAGCGAAGTGTCGGTGCGCAGGAACAGCGACGGGTCAGCAGTCGAAGGAGCGAACCCAAGAGCTGCAAGCGTCGTCCTCAGTGTGTCGTGCCACTCACGAGGTGCCTGGCGGAGACCGTAGACTGGCCGCCGGAGACTCCACTGGGTACCAGGAGGAAACGACCCAGTGAAGCCAGGTGGGTGGCGCAGCCAGATCTCCTCGTGCAGGCTGCCCTGTAAGAAGGTTGTGCTGAAGTCAAGTGAGTGAAGCTCGTAGTCACGCTGAGCGGCAATGTGCAGCAGCACCCGAAGAGTGGTCATCTTCGGGGTGGGGGAGAAGGTCTGGAAGAAGTCAACTCCCTCTCGCTGACTGAAGCCTCGAGCAACGTAATGAGCCTTGAAGACAGGCGGAGAACCCGGCGGCCGCTTCACCCTGAAAATCCACATGCCATCGACGATGTTCGCCCCAGGAGGGGGAACCTCATCGACATAAGTGCCTGTGGACTTCCAGGATGCCATCTCTGCGTCCATGGCTGTTTGCCACTGAGAGGAGTACTCACCCGCGATCGCCTCAGCGTAAGAGCACGGGGTCGGGATGTCTGGTGCATCCGGATCTCCCTCAGGGGCAAGCAGCATGGCCACGAGATGAGGCGCAGCGGCTGCAAGACACTCAAGGTCCTCGTGCCTGTCCTCAAGGACGTCCGTGCCAAGAGCACACTCACCCCCAACGGACGGAGGACGGACAGACTCAGACTCAGCAACAAGACAAGCAGCGTAGTCTAGACGACAGGCAGCAGCAAATTCAACAAGCTCAGCGACCAAGGCAGACGCAGCAGCAGACTCAAACGACGGGTCAGTGACAATAGTGGCTAGCAGACGCGTGACAGTAGGGTGCTCAGCACGAAACCGGTCAGACTCAGGGTCCGCGACGTCAGGCAAAGAGGACGCAGGGGGAGACGGAAGAGGAGTACGCTCCGGAGGAGAGGACCGACGCAGGGCTACAAGGCGTGTGCCGGGGACAGCCGGCTGACGCTGACGAGGAACACGACGACCGGTACGACCAGGACGAACAGGCGAGACAGGACGCGACGTAGGCTCACGACGCTCAGCAAGACCCCCTGCCTGCTCAGTGTAAGGAGAAGGAGTAGGCAGCGGTGAGCCAGGCTGTAACGGAAGACCAGTAGACGAAGGGAGACTAAGAACCTGGCGAAGCACAGAGTCAGGCGGTGGCTGAGACGACGGAGACGGCGGAGCAAAGAACAGTCGTGCGCGGCTATGCCGTGCCACCAGCACCAGTAGCTCCAGCACCCCCAGCAGCTCCAGCACCTCCAGCAGCACTAGAAACCTCAGCTCTAGCCCCTCCAGGACCAGCTCCACCAGCAGCAGCACCCCCAGAACCGGCACCCCCAGTCCCAGGGTCTCCAGCCGCAGTGTCTCCAGCAGCAGCACCCGCAGGCTCAGCACCTCCAGCCCCAGCAGCTCCAGTACACCCAGCAGAAGAGCCCCTAGCTCCAGAAGCGCGACCCTGACGGCGACCGAACCAGTCGTGCAGCTGCTGTGAGGTGAGAGGCACACGCGGACGAAGGCGGCTACTCCAAGGAGACCGCGCAACAGCAGACTCAGAACCCTCAGCGCCAGCACCTCCAACAGCTCCAGAACCTCCAGCGCCAGCACCCTTAGTGCCACCACCCTCAGCAGTGGCAGAACCTCCAGCGCCAGCACCTTCAGCAGCTCCAGAACCTCCAGTGCCAGCACCCTCAGCAGCTCCAGAACCCCCAGACGCAGCACCCCCAGACCCCTCACACGCAGGCTCAGCACCTCCAGGCTCCACACCCTCAAGCTCCGCACCCCCAGGCTCAGTACCTCCAAGCTCAGCACCCCCAGGCTCCGCACCCCAAGGCTCAGCACCCCCAGAAGTAGCACCCCGAGCAGGACCACCCCCAGCAGGACCTGAGTCACCAGTGACCTCAACCGGCGTAGGGAACGTAGGAGGGTCTAACTGAGACACACCTGAAGGAGCAGGACCGGGAGCGGGGAGGGGGTCTACCTGGGGTGCACTTGGAGCGAGGAAGAGCGGCGGGGGGGGAGCGGGGCAGTGCGGTAGGGGAAGAGACGGTAAAAGGGGACCGACTCATCAAACGTGACGTCATGAGACGCAAAGACACAGCGCGACGTGGGGTGGTAAAACTGCCAACCAGGCGCGTCAGGGACAAAGCCAAGGAAGACACAGGGAACAGCGCGGGCGGAGAGCTTGTCCGCGGTGGTATCGCGGACAAAGGCACGAGCACCCCAGACCCGGAAACGCGACGCATCGCCAACCTTCCCCGTCCACAGCAGTGTGGGCGAGGTCTCCGGCAAGGAGACACGGGGCCAGAGGTTGAGCTGATGCGCGGCATACCGGACCGCAAACGGCCACAGAAAATGGGGGGCAGCCGCATGGATCATGGAGGTACGAGCGACCTCCATGACTAAGCCAATGCGGCGCTCAGCAACCCCATTCTGCTGCGGAGAGGCCGGAAGCGTGAACGTCTGGCGGATGCCGTGCTCCGCACAGAAGGCTGCCAAGAGGTCTGAGGTGAACTCACCACCTCCGTCAGAGTGCAGACGCAGGACAGGAAAGTCCCGCTCGAACCGCTCGCGGAGCTGGAGACGAACAGTGCGGATCCAAGGGATCAAAACATCAGGGACCTCACCCTTGGTGCGCAAGGGGAAGACCGTGGTGTAACGCGTGTAGTCGTCGACGACCAGCAGGAAGTACCGCTCGTGGCCCTGTCCACGGACGTGGGCTGGGCCCCACACATCCAGGTGGAGAGTCTGCAGGGGAGCCTCTGTGGGAGGGAACGAGGAGGAGTGAGGAGCGGCGCGCTGTCGCCCCTCGACACAAGGAATGCAGGGCGGCGCAGGCGAGGGAGGTAGGGCAGGCAGAGACCTGGGAAGACCAGAGACCAGGGAGCGAGAGTGCATGCTACGAAGGCGAGGAAGGGAGGGGTGACCAAGGCGGTGGTGCCACAGGAGAGTGTCGTGCGACAAAGCGCGACACTCGCAGGGGGCCGCCAGCTGACCTGACGCAGACGCAGACGTAGCTACCTGAGGGGACGCAGTGGACAGTGTGTACAGACTCGAGCCAGGCGCACGGGTAAACGTGGCCAGGTGCCGGCCCGTCCGAGCACACGTACAGTGAGTCACTCGCTGACTCGCAGGAGTGAACTGGTGAACCCCCCTATCCTGGAGGTCAGCTCCACTCACCAAGTTCGTAGAGAACGAGGGGAGGTAAAGACCTGACAGCGAGCCAGACGGGGCGGCCGGACACGGCAGAACCGTGGAGTAGTGGGCAAGGACTGGACCCCCGGAGGGGTCCGCCAGGGAGACTGGAACTGGCCGACTAAGCGGCGTGAGTGTGGTGCAGTCGCGAAAGAAGGAGCGGGAAGCTCCTGAGTCAAGGGTGAAGGTGTGCAAGACCGCAGCAGGCGCAGTACCAGAGAGAGCAGACTCACCAGCACCTGGAGCAGCAGCCTCACCAGCACCTAGAGCAGCAGCCTCACCAGCACCGAGAGCAGGAGACGCACGAGCACCGAGAGCAGTAGCCTCACCAGTACCAAGAGCAGCAGGTGCTATACCAGGGTCAGGCGGGACGCACAGGTAAAAGGCACGGTCAACACTAGTAGGCAATGCATACATGGCAGTGAGAATAGCATCATAGTCAAGCGCAAAGATATCTACCCTCTGTCCAAGCAGCTCCAGCCAGGTGGGGAGCTCAGCCTCGTCACCAAACACGGTACGCTAGGCGTCGCTCAGACGGGCGAAGCAGCGGGACGGTGTGTGACCAAGCGTCCCGCAAGGCTGACCAGTCCTAACACCTGTGCGAATGACGTACGGGCAGCGAACGGTACGCGAAGACCTGCTACTCTTAGCGTACCACTCCTGGAGCTGCCGGGGCGTAAGTGTCTCGCGTGGACGCCGCTGCAGCTGCAGCTGGCCACTGCCAGACACCCCCAACTGACCAGCTTCAGGGCGACTGCTACGACGGCTACCGCGACAGCCCCAACTAGTATACCACTCATCAAGCTGCTGGGGCGTGAGAGACTCGCGTGAACGTCGCTGGAGCTGCATCTGGCCACCTGCTAATAGCAGGAGTAGTAGCAGCAGCTCGGGCAGCTCGGGCTAGGCGCGGCACGCAGGCAGACAGGCCGGCAGGCAGGTAGGCCGGCAGGCAGGCAGGCAGGCAGGCAGGCCGACAGGCAGGCAGGCAGGCAGGCCGGCAGGCAGACAGGCAGGCCGGCAGGCAGGTAGGCAGGCAGGCAGACAGGCAGGCAGGCAGGCAGACAGACAGGCAGGCAGGCAGGCAGGCAGGCTGGCAGGCCGGCAGGTAGGTAGGCAGGCAGGCAGGCAGACAGGCAGGCCGACAGGCAGGCAGGCAGGCAGACAGGCCGGCAGGCAGGAGTATCGAGATGGTAGAACGAAAGAAAGAACAGAGAAGAGAGGTTGTACTAGCAGCATGCAAGGTACATATAGGAAACCCTAATTTGGGTTGTACTCGCTATAGAGTACCCCACTGCAGGCTAGACAATTACAACATTCTGACACACCCCCATAGCCAAAGTGGGGTGTAATCAGCGCAAATAACCAGTCATAGATCAAGTCCACAAATGCAAGTAAAGCTAGAGGCAGTCACAGAGGGCAAGTGAGGAGGAGGAGAGACTGTGAGGGGCGATCTGCTGCAGACACAACGGGCAACAGGAGCGGCGTGCACAGTGGCTACCGAGCGCACGAGGGCACCGGACTACGGGAGTATCTGGCTCCGCGGCTACGACGAGCACACACAGGAGCAACTGACCCACAGGCAACTGGCGAAGCAGGCTCGCTGGGCTACCGAAACGCGCGAGGGCATCCGGACTACTGGCGCTGCTGGCGTCACGACGGCTACTTCCACGCAACCTCCCCCGACCGTCCCACGCCCCTCTCACACACCCCCTGCTGACACCCTAGCTCCACTTCCACGGCACCCCCCTTAAACCCTAAACCTCGGCTCCCACACATCCACCCCCCTCAGCGGCAGCTGCAGCAGTGGGAGACGGAGGAGGAGGAGGAGCAGGGGACGGCGCACACACACGGCACCCCCAGAGCTGCCACCCCCACACTCCGCACCCCCAAACCCTAAAAACGGGCGGAACGGGGGAAGGAGCGCGGGGGACGGCGAGGGGGACGGCGCTCGGCCCCCAGAACGCGACCACGGGGCAGCGAGGGGCCGCGCGCGGCTCCCCAGGGCGGCACGACGGGAAATCGGGGCCGCGGGGGGGTCGCGCGCGGCTCCCCAGGGCGGCACGACGGGAAATCGGGGCCGCGGGGGGTCGCGCGCGGCTCCCCAGGGCGGCACGACGGGAAATCGGGGCCGCGGGGGGTCGCGCGCGGCTCCCCAGGGCGGCACGACGGGAAATCGGGGCCGCGGGGGGTCGCGCGCGGCTCCCCAGGGCGGCACGACGGGAAAACGGGGCCGCGGGGGGTCGCGTGCGGCTCCCCAGGGCGACGGGATCGCGGGGCCGCGGGCGACGGGACCGGAGGGCCGCGGGCGACGGGATCGGGGGGCCGCGGGCGTCCCCCACGGTAGGAAACCGCCGTGCGCCTCGGTGCGCACGGCGGGGAGAAAACCGCCGCACGCCCCGAGCGCGCGGCGGGATGAAAATGTGAAGGTCGCGCGCCACGGGGCGCGCGACACAGAGTAGGGCAGCGGAAGCAGCAGTGGGGCCCACAGGCCAGGAGCGTGAACGCTCTGTTACCATATCGAGATGGTAGAACGAAAGAAAGAACAGAGAAGAGAGGTTGTACTAGCAGCATGCAAGGTACATATAGGAAACCCTAATTTGGGTTGTACTCGCTATAGAGTACCCCACTGCAGGCTAGACAATTACAACATTCTGACAAGGAGCGCCCGTAAAATCCATGGCCGCTAGGAGCAACTATCCGTTCTCCTGGCCGGCTACTACGCTGCTCCTGTCACCACGACATCCTTCCCTATCCCCCCCCTCGAGGGGTATTACACTCTAAAAAATGGGGAAGCTAGGAAAGTAGCTCTGATACCAAGTGTTATGAGTTTTACTAGACAGAGTGCGCGGAAGACTTTATAAAGAAGACGTGATTACAGAATGAATAAACAATGAAGAAAGCGAGCCTTTATAAGGCGAAAACTAGCTAGGCGAGAACCTCTGGTATGTGTGGCTCGGGAATGTCGCGATTGGTGCGGGGCGACTCGGAATTGGTTCGGTGCGAAAGTGTAGGCCGAGCCATCCTGACGCGAAGCGCTCGGGCTGCCCTCGCTAGGAGAAGCCTCTACAGTAATGAATTGCGTATTCATTACAGGCACTGTAACACTTACTATGACTATTTCAATGTGTTTTAACACGTTTGGTAACTCGTTTCACGCGTTTGGTAACTATACACTGCCAAACGATCACGCGAATAGGGTACAAGTAGTGAGGGTACACTGTAGGGTAAAGACTAGTGCGATAGGGAGCCCAGTGAACTGTCAAGGTACGAGCAATCGCTGCTGCTACTGCACGCGCGGCTCCTACTGCGCGTATGTAACTGCTGTTGCCTGTTGCTGCTCCGCACACGGCTCGTATTGCGTATGCAGTTGTGCGTGCGCGTACAGCTGCTGCGCGCGTCTGCTCACGCGTAGTGGCATGCGTGCGGCCTCGCGCACTGGCGGCAGGGCAGGGCACAGCATGGGACGGGGCCGGGCGCTGGCAGAGCGGATAGGGCGTGCGACGGCGGTTTCAGGGCGCGCGGCGGCGGCTGCTGTGCGTGCGGCGCATGCCATGCGTGCGTGCGAGGCCGTACGTGCGTGCGATGCCGCTGCGGATCGCGCGTGCTAATGCAACCAAAAGGATCTAGTAAATAGGATAAGTCTGCCAAATCTAGGAGGAGACAGTAAAGTCTTTGTAGTGACCTTGTTGGATAATAGTTGAAAGAGAACAAGATGATTAAAGATAGGAGTACAAGGGATTAAATAGCAAACTAGCTAGCCATGTACTCTGAGGGGTACATTCCCTTAATAATTGTATTGCATAACTAAAGTAACCACATTTATTGTCATTCTCGACAGTTACCATGTTGCAGCGAACAACTGTCGTGCGGTTACTGGCTGGTCAAGGGTCACGACCGTTGACTACCCTCGACGGTTGACCTTCGGGTGACCCTCGACCTTCCGCATGCTCTATATGAGCTATTGCGGTACTGGTACAGTGCTTGTTTCTGCTAACAACTCATGCGTTAGTGGGATACTTTTGGGAATGCTTATAATAACCTTTCAGTTATTCCAACACTCCCCTTCATTCCTGAAGGTGGGCCACGTGGGATTTCTTGGTGATCCTGCAAAGGTTGACACAGCCTTGATACTGCTGACGTGGCAATTTCTTTGTCAGGAAATCAGCTACCATGTCACCGGTTGGGCAATACTTGAGTTTGACTATCCCCTTGTCGATTTCATCCTTGACGAAGAAGTAGCGAAGTGCGATGTACTTCGTGCGGTTTACGAAGCCGGACTTGTTTGCGATCTTGATCGCGCTCTGATTGTCGCAGAGTAACGTCAGGAGCTCATCGTCACTTTCGCTTCATGCAGGAGCTCCATTAGATACAGTCCTTCGTGAACAGCTGCACTGCCGGCGATGAACTCAGCTTCAGCTGACGAAAGAGCGATAAGTTCCTGCTTCTGAGAGTTCTAGGACATGAGTCGAGCAGGTTGGAGTTGGAAGATGAATCTTGTGCGGGAGCGGCTGTTGTCAACATCCCCTGCGTGGTCAGCATCTACGTAGCCATGAAGCTGCAGAGTAGCGGTGAGGTTAGCTTCGTAGGTGAGGCCGACGTCAGGAGTGGAGATGAGGTAATGCAGTGCTCGGCGTAGATCCAGTAGATTCTTCTCTTCAGGTCGCCTCAGAAACTGTGCGAGCTGGCTTGCGACGTAGGAGAGATCGGGCCGGCACGTGACGGCGGCGAACAGGAGACAACCTAGCTGCTGTTGGTAGAGCCGATGATTGTCGATGGTTAGAGGTGTGGTGTCCGGCTCATGATTAGGAGGAGGAGTGCGGTAAAGATTGGTGAGGTTGATTGGTGCGATATCGAATTGCTTCGCGAGTGTTTCGGCGTATTTGGCGGCGGAGAGGTGAATAGAAGAAGCGGACTCAGTGACATTAAGCCTCAAGAACTGTGTGACGTTGTGATTGATCGTCACTTCGAGCTTCTCCTTGATATCAGCTTTGAACTGGTCCAGGAGCTCCGTGTCGTAGCCGGTGTAGAGGAGATCGTTGACGTAGGCGACGAGGAGAATGAACTTGCCGCGCGATTCTCGTCGGTACATTCCGAGGTCATGTGGTAGCTGGACGAAACCGAGCTCAATAAAAACTGAGTGGAGATACTGCTGCCACAGACGAGGTGCCTGCTTGATCCCGTAAAGGGATTTCTGGAGGAGGCACACGGCGCCATCATTTTCTTCGAAGGCATGTGGCTGCTCGACGAAGATAATGGCGTCAACGGGAGCGTACAGGAAGGCGCTTCCGACGTCGATTTGCCGGAGCGGTCGCTGTTTGACGGCGGCGATGCAGATGAGAATGCGCACCGAGGTGTGGCGTCCGACAGGTGCGTAGGTGAGAGTGAAATCCACCAGGTGCGTTTGCTCGAAACCGCGCACCACCCATTGCGCCTTATACTAGTCGATGGAACCGTTCGCCAGGGTCTTGATGCGGAAGACCCATTTGCCCCTGAGAGTTTTCCTCCCCTTTGTCGACGACCGAGGGACCAGCTTCCAGGTGCCACGCTTCTTTAGCGACGCGACTTCTGCGGCCATGGCTGTTCTCCATTTTTCACTGTCGGGGCCAGAGAGAGCTTGGCGAACAGTGGTTGGTTTTTTGGGGGAGTCATGGCAAACAGCTACAACGAGCCCAAGAACGCGAAGACTAGTTTCGTTGGTCTTTTTGTAGTGGAGGCAATCGTAGTCGTGGAAGCTGGTAACTTCCACCACATCGTCATCACTTTCATTGCCGAGGCAGAGGGTGTCTTGTGAGGTGTTGGGGTGTGGTAACTCTGCATCCAAGGATTGGCGCGCCTCACTGGTGTAGTTGTGGGCTTCACGAGTTGTATCGTCCGGATCGAATTGGTGTACAGGAATAAAGTTTGGAGTTTGGAGCGGGCTTGTAAAGGGGATGCTGGTGCAGTATCCATCGGGGTGACTTTGGTCGCGTCTGCATTTTCCGCCAGGTCATCTTCGTCGTGTGACGTGGCGAAGCTGCGTTGACCCTCAAAAACCCTCTTTGGCGCCTTGTCAGCTTCCCGGTGCTCCTTGAATAGTGGCAAGGTTAGCTTCTCATAGGAGATGCAATTGCGCGATTTCGTCACTTCGTCTGTCGCGTAGTCCAGCACGATCCACGCCTTGTATTCTTTTTCGATTCCGAGGTGGATCCCCCATCGTGCCCGATCAGTGAACTTTCCGGTCCTTGCAGTGTAGGGCCTGTATTGTACCATGCAGCCGAACACCCGAAGCAGACGCGTGTCCGCTTTTCTGCCCGTCCATGCCCTGTAAGGGGAATTGTTGTTCTCGAGGCCAATATTTGGTTGGGATGGCTGACTTCTTCATCAGGACCCTCATTCGTGTAGCGAGGCTCCTGTTTGTCCGTTCTGCTACTCCTTGTTGCTCGTGAGCGTAGGGCAGGGACACCAGGTGCTCAATCCCCTTCTGCTTGAAGAGTATCTTGAACTCCGTTAAGAAAAAACTCCAAACCCCCCTCTATCTGGTAGCTTCAGCCCGGATTGACGCTCAGCCCGCTTCATCCACGCCACGAAGCATTCAAAGGCAAGAGAGCGACACTCGGTGTTAATAGCCCAGACGTAGCGTATGCATGCGTCGATGAAGGTAAGCGTGTATTGTTCACCGTCGAGCCCTTTGTGGCTAAGGATCATGAAGTCGCTGTAGACCTTGTCCAGCAGTTTGTATCGTTTGTATCCCGGAGGTAAGTCGGGAAACGGCTTGTGGGTGAGCGACTCAGCTGGGCAGACGGTGCACGGCGGGTCGGCCGAGTCCGCGGTGAGGGAACCGTCTCGAGGCAGGAGGAGCGCGCCGTCGTCGAAGACTCCAGCCTTAAGTGAGTTCTTGAGTGTAGCATGTGAGGGGTGTCCAAGTCGCTGATGCAGGTTTCAGGATCCGCATGATAGCCAAAAGTTTTCTGATAATATTTGTGCCGTGCTGATGCGTCGTCCTGCTCCTTTCCAGGTCCCGTATCAGCGGCAGTGTCGGCGTCAGCTGCAAAGGCTCGAACAGAGTTTTGCTCCAGGAGGGCGCGCGGAATTCCGACGAGGTCATCTTTGTCAGCAGCATGAACCTGCTTGCCCGTGACGAGTAGATGTGATGACGGTGGCGGCTTCAGTCTCGGCCAATCATGGAGGGGATGTCCTTTCATTGGAATCCGAAAGTAACTGTATTCGGCACCAATGACTTCAATTTCTTGCGGCCCTTGTTCTGGTGACGGTGGTTCCTCCGTAGGTTCTGGTAAGTCCGCTGCTTCTCCAAAAAGTTTGTAAGTTAGTTCTTCTTCTGACTCCTCCGCTGTGGGTTCTCGTGTGTCAAGATCGTATTGATCGGGAAGAGGAGGACCTCCCCAGCTGGTACCACGAGTTGCCCAGTATGGGTCGACCGCTGCCACTTCCGCAGGAGGAAGTACCATAACTTCATCACGATTTCGCGGGCCCCATCCTTCTCCGGCTGAGGTTCCCAGGCCGCCACAAGCGGCTTCTCCTTCTTCTGGTGCCACAGCGGCGCCCCATCCGGCTGCAGCTGCTTCTTCTTCTCTTGTCGAGACGGCTCCCAATCCGCTCGTGTCTGCTTCCTCTCACGCCGAGACGGCGCCCCATCCACTTGCGGCTGCTTTTTCTGGAGTCAGAATTTCTCCCCAAGGGCCAAGCGCAGGCTCAGAAGTGCCCCAACCTGTTCCAGTTGCCTCACATTCTCCGGTGGTTGGTGCTGCAGGTGCTGACGTGCCGTTGTCTTGTTCCATTTTGGCAGGTCCGGCTTCTGCAGGATTGGGGGTCGAAGCTATTGGGACGGTGCACAGGCATAGGAGACCGTTGGAGGCGGGCCGCTCAAGGTCCATTTCCGTGGGATGGGACCACGTCGGCTGCTCCGTGGGGGTTGCCTTCAACAATAGCGCGCGGTCAGAGTCGCCAGTGGTGCCTTAAGCAGAGAACTGCAATACGAAGACTCCGTCATCGTCTATCGCCTTGCCGATGTAAGTGTTATTGTAGAACAACTCGAAGGTTTCCTTGCGGTTGCTGCGGATGTCAACTCTGCACCGCATGAGTTGTGCCGAGGAGAGCAGGTTGTACTGCAGGTCTGGAGCGACGAGCACGTCTCCGATGTGAATGGTGAACTTCGTGTCATCGGCTTCAAGGTAGATTCCACCAATGTTGTATGCTTTCATTTTGCCGTTGTTGGCGACGGTGATCTCGCATGGTCGTTGCATGCGCAGTAAGTTGGTGATGAACGCCGGGGATCCCACCATGTGTTGTCCGCAGCAGCTGTCAAGGTACCAGGTGTTGATGCTCTCATGGCTCTGGCGCGCGATGTTGGCGATTCTTGGCGTGACAACGCGGTCAAAGTCGTCGGTGTACGGTGAGAGAGCGAAGTACCTGTTTGCGGAGATATTGGGAGGAGATTCCGGGGTTGGTCGAGGCAACTCGAAATTAGGTGGGATGTTTGATGGACGATCGATGTAGCTGTGGATGGTGGGATCGTTGTTTGGACTGGGTGTAATGGGGTTGATAGGCGCGACAGGCGGGTATGCGATGTTATCATAGTATCGACCGCCTCTAGGACGGTGCGCCATGCAGCTCATGATCGTCCCCTTGCCTTTGACTTTCGTCGTGATATGAGCAAGAGTCTAGGAGGTGCTGGCGACGGAGGGAGGCAACATGGTGGAGGTCGCGGCAGGAGGCATTGACTGTGCCGAAGGTTGCTGACTGGAGGAGTTGCGCCTCTCGTGAGCAGCCAAAAGCTTGTAGCACTGGTCGATAGAGTGGCTGGGCTTCTTGCAGTATTTGCATAACGTTCACTTCTTTCCACATTTCTCCCCTTGAGATGCTCCGGCGTAGAAGACTAACTTCTCCCGTTTAATGTTCTTCTCATTGTACAAGTCAATCTCCTTTTGCTCGGAAAGGAGTGTGGCGCACAAGGCGGACTCCGAAATCGTTGCTCGAGCGCGGAGCAGTGACTGACATTGTCGCCAGTCGGGGCCGAGGCCTGAGATGACCATTGGCATGAACATGTCGTCGGGAACGGTTCCGCCGCACTTCTTGACATGATCGCGCAGATTGCGGCACCAGTTAACATATGGTCCCGCTTTTTCCCGTTGTCTCATTTTAACCGAAGTTAGCTGACTGAGCAGGCGACTCATTGTGACTGGATCTGTTGCCATGTATGAGTTGCGCAGGTGTTCCCAGGACGCATGTGCTGGAGCCCACTCTGTTTTGTAGGGATGAATGCCGAGTTGCTTCTCGGGAGAGAGATTTCAAAGGAGGGCGGTGTACGCGAGGAGGGATTCGTGGTAGTATTGGTGCTTCTCCTGGATGGTTCCTTCTGAAGGAAAAGGTAGGCTTCCGTCGTACTACATCCAGATCTGAGCGGTTGTTGCGAGAAGCTCAAATTCGAAGTTTCACGTGTAGAAATCCTTGCCGTCAAAAGAAGCAATTGCGGTTCTTGCGGTTGTTCCACAGAAGCAATTGCTTCAGACTGCGCTCGTTGTTGGTTGTCCTGTGCAGAAGCTGATCCTTGACGGTTGTCAAAGGTGAAAGACCTCTCGGAGTTGACGCGTCGGTCTTCTCCCAGGAGAGGGAGTCCAGCAACTCCTCTTGCGTAGCTTGAGCCGTCGATGCTCATGGCTTGATGGCTCTCAAGAGCGATGATGTGAGCTACCAGTTGCTCGACGATAGCGGCGCTGACGGAGGTCACCGCTGATGGCGCATTAGTCGTTGCTGGTGGTGGGCCTGGTCAGTCTATAATGGCTTTCCCTTCGGGAGCCATGATGATGCAGACCTTGTGATGTATTCATTAAGAACGTAGATTTAGCAGATTTTATAATACATTCTAGCTCTCATATCATGCTGATGCAACCAAAAGGATCTAGTAAATAGGATAAGTCTGCCAAATCTAGGAGGAGACAGTAAAGTCTCTGTAGTGACCTTGTTGGATAATAGTTGAAAGAGAACAAGATGATTAAAGATAGGAGTACAAGGAATTAAATAGCAAACTAGCTAGCCATGTACTCTGAGGGGTACATTCCCTTAATAATTGTATTGCATAACTGCAGTAACCACGACTATTGCCATTCTCGACAGTTACCATGTTGCAGCGAACAACTGTCGCGCGGTTACTGGGTGGTCAAGGGTCACGACCGTTGACTACACTCGACAGTTGACCTTCGGGTGACCCTCGTGTCAAATATTATATATGTTGTGGTTGTTTAGGCTACAGTGAGTGGGCCCTACCTACCTACCTACCTACCTACCTGCGCCCTAGGGCGCCTCGTTTTTCACGGCCCCCTAAGGCCCCGCGACCCGCGACCCGCCCCTTAGCGACCCGCGCGCCGCCCCTTAAGGCCCCGTCGGCCCACGCGCCCGCCCCTTACGGCCCCGCGGTCGCCCCTTACGGCCCCGCGCTCGCCCCTTACGGCCCCGCGCTCGCCCCTTACGGCCCCGTCGGCCCCGCGCTCGCCCCTTACGGCCCCGTCGGCCCCGCGCTCGCCCCTTACGGCCCCGTCGGCCCCGCGCTCGCCTCCCTAGAGGCCCCCGTCGGCTCCGCGCTCGCCCTTAGAGGCCCCTTACGGCCCCGCGCTCGCCCCTTACGGCCCCGTCGGCCCCGCGCTCGCCCCTTACGGCCCCGTCGGCCCCGCGCTCGCCCCTAGAGGCCCCTTACGGCCCGCGCTTGCCCCTAGAGGCCCCGAACGGCCCGCGACCGCCACATCCCCTCTCGGACCAAGCCGAGCCACGCGACCCGAGCCGCGCCGCCCTACCCGACCGAGCCGCGCCGCCCTACCTGAACCGAACCGCGCCGCCCGCGCTCCGCGCACAGCCTCCCAGCGGCCCCGTTCCTCCTGCTACTACTGCTACTGCTGCTACTGCTACTGCTGCTGCCACTATGGCTACTCCTCCTGTACTCGCTTTCGATGCTGAGGGCCGCCCAGTGAAGTTCGACACCTGGCTCGATGACCTCCACCTCTTCCTACAGCTCACTGCCAAGGAGGACATTTCACTGTACGATCACGCCCTAGGCCATGCTACTGCCCCTCCTTCCACTGCTGACAGCACTCAGCGCTCACAGTGGCAGACTCGTGACGCCCACGCTCGCTTTGCCATTCGCAACTCCCTGCCGCTAGATGAGCGCGAGCACTTTGGCCAGCACAAAACTGCTAAGGACCTGTACACTGCTGTCGTCGCTCGTTACTCCTCACCTGCTTCTGCCGCACTAGGCCGCCTCTCACTCCCCTACCTGTTCCCCGACCTGGCCTCCTTTCACACAGTTGCTGACCTCATCACCCACCTCAAGACTAGTGAGGCCCGCTTCCGCGCTGCTATGCCTGACGAGTTCCTTGCCAGCAACCCCCCCCCGCTCTGGCTCACCCTCTACCACATCGTCACCCGCCTCCCTGACTCTCTGCGCGCAGTCAGGGATCACTTTCTAGCTCGCTGCCCCACTGAGCTCACCATTGCCCTCCTCGAGAAGGAACTCCTTGCAGCTGAGGCGAGCATCGTCGCTGTAGGTGCCTCTCGTGGCGACCCCCGCACCCCTTTCTTTGAGGGGTGTTCCCCTTCCCCCCTTCTCCCCTCTGTCGCCTCTGCTGCTGCTGTCGACCTCCTTGGTGCTGAGAAGGTCGGGACCGCGTCTGCTTCGAGCGGGCGCCGCAGGAACAAAGGGGGCAAGGGTGGGGTTGGCGGCGGGGGAGGCGGGGATGGAGGCGGTGGGAGTGGAGGAGGGGCTGGAGAGGCTAGTGGCGGCAGTGGGGGTGGTGACAGCAGCGGCGGGGGCGGTGGCAGGGGCGGGGGCGGCAGCGGGGGCGGAGGTGGTCGTGGCAGCGGCAGGGGAGGAGGTGGTCGAGGAGGTGGCGGCGGCGGTGGTGGTCGTGGAGGCGCTGGCGGTGGTCTGAGCCAGCAGCACACTCCGTCGCTCCAGGAGGCCCGTGAGTGGTATTCCCAGCGCCCGGGGGCGCGTGGCTTTAGCTGCACGTACGTCATCCGCACTGGTGACCGCACTGGTCAGACGTGTGGGAGGCCGCACCCCACGCACCGCTGTTTCTCGCGCCTTGACGACGCTTGGCGCGCTCAGTTCCCTGACGGCGGTGAGCTGCCCCGCTGGCTTGATCTGGAGAAGAAGGGAGTTGATATCTGGGCTCTAGACTTTGATGCTATTCTCACTGCCATGTATGCGATGTTTACTAGTGGAGAGGGTGCTCAGTACTTGCGTGTTCCGCCCGACCCGGGCATTCTGACCAGTGAGGCTGCCGCTCTAGGTGCTAGTGAGACTGCCACTGCAGGTACTCGCGTGTCTGCCACCTCAGGTGATGGTGAGGCTGCCGCTCTAGGTGCTAGTGAGTCTGCCCCCCCTGGTACTGAGTCGACTGAGGCACTGCACACCTTCACACTGGACTCAGGTGCTTCTCGCTGTTTCTTTCGTGACCGCACTGTCCTTGAGCCACTCGCTCGGCCAGTTGCTGTCTCCCTCGCTGACCCCTCTGGGGGTCCGGTCATTGCGACCTCCTCCACTATCCTTCCTTGTCCTGCGGTCCCGTCGGGCACACTGTCAGGTCTCTACCTCCCCTCGTTCTCTACGAACCTGGTGGCGGGTCGTGCACTCCTGGACGGGGGTGTTCACCAATTCACCCCTGCCTACGAGCGCGTGACACACTTCACGTGTGCTCGGACGGGCCGTCACCTGGCTACCTTCACTCGGCAGCCGGGGTCGGACCTGTACACACTGACCACTGAGTCCCCTCAGGTAGCTGCGTCCGCGTCCGCGTCTGCGTCAGGCCAGTTGTCGACCCCCTGCTCGTGTCGCTCTCTGGCGCACGACACCGTCCTCTGGCACCACCGACTTGGCCACCCGTCTGTGCAGCGCCTTCGTGCCATGCACAAACGGCAGCTTGTCTCTGGTCTTCCCAGGGTGCTCCCTCCCCTCCCACCCTCGCCTGCTCCTCCCTGTCTTCCCTGTGTCGAGGGGCGGCAGCGCGCCGCTCCTCACTCCTCCTCCTTTCCCCCGACGACTGCTCCCTTGCAGACGCTCCACATGGACGTGTGGGGCCCAGCCCGCGTCCGTGGTCAGGGTCAGGAGAGGTACTTCCTGATAGTTGTTGACGACTACTCGCGCTACACCACGGTCTTCCCCTTGCGCACCAAGGGTGAGGTCCCTGGTGTTTTGATCCCCTGGATCAGCAGAGCTCGTCTCCAGCTAGGCAAGCGTTTTCGCTCGGACTTTCCTGTCCTGCGCTTGCACTCTGACAAAGGTGGTGAGTTCTCCTCCGACCTCTTGGCAGCCTACTGTGCCGAGCACGGCATTGAGCAGTCGTTCACGCTTCCGGCCTCTCCACAGCAGAATGGGGTTGCTGAGCGCCGCATTGGCTTGGTCATGGAGATCGCTCGTACCTCCCTGATCCATGCGGCTGCTCCCCACTTTCTGTGGCCGTTTGCGGTCCGATACGCTGCGCACCAGCTCAACCTCTGGCCCCGTGTCTCCTTGCCAGAGACTTCCCCGACACTGTGTTGGACGGGAGAGGTTGGCGATGCGTCGCGTTTTCGGGTCTGGGGATCCCGAGCTTTTGTTCGCGACACGTCCGCGGACAAGCTCTCCCGTCGCGCTGTCCCCTGTGTCTTTCTTGGCTTTGTCCCGGACGCGCCTGGTTGGCAGTTTTACCACGTCACCTCGCGCCGGGTTCTGCCCTCTCAGGACGTCACTTTTGACGAGTCCGTCCCCTTCTACCGCCTCTTCCCCTACCGCACTGCCCCGCTCCCCCCTCCGCCTCTCTTCCTCGCGCCAGGTGCTGCTGTGGTAGACCCCCTCCCCCCTCAGGGTGCCGCTCCCTCAGGTGTGTCTCAGGTAGACCCGGTTGAGCCTGTCGAGGTAGCTGTCGAGTCTCGTCCTGCTAGGGGTGCTGAGCCTGCGCGTGAGGAGCCTGGCGGTGCGGAGCCTGGAGGTGCGGAGCCTGGAGGTGCGGAGCCTGGGGGTGCTGCGTCTGAGGGTGCTGAGTCTGGGGGTGCTGAGTCTGGAGGTGCTGAGTCTGGGGGTGCTGAGTCTGGAGGTGCTGAGTCTGGGGGTGCTGAGTCTGGAGGTGCTGAGCCTGAGAGTGCTACACCTGGAGGAGCCCTCTCCTCCCGGCAGCTGCAGGAGAGGTACCTACAGTACTGCCGCCTCCGGAGAGGTGCTGCTGGAGCTGGTACCAGTACTTCCCCTCCTACCCGGGAGCTCCCCCCCATTCAGCAGATCCGAGAGTGGTACACGCGGCGCTGCAGTCTTCGGAGTGGAGCTCCTGGTGCTGCGGACCCTGGAGGTGGAGCTGCTGCTGGTGCTGAGGACCCGGGCAGTGGAGCTGCTGCTGGCCCTGAGGACCCGGGCGGTGGAGCTGCTGCTAGTGCTGAGGACCTGGACGGTGGAGCTGCTGCTGGTGCTGAGGACCCGAGTGGTGGAGCTGCTGCTGGTGCTGAGGACCCGAGCGGTGGAGCTGCTGCTGGTGCTGAGGACCCGGGCGTTGGAGCTGCTGCTGGTGCTGAGGACCCGGTCGGTGGAGCTGCTGCTGGTGCTGAGGACCCGAGCGGTGGAGCTGCTGCTGGTGCTGAGGACCCGGGCGGTGGAGCTGCTGCTGGTACTGAGGACCCTGGCGCTGGTGTCTCTGCTGGTTCTGGAGACGCTGCGCGACCGCGACCGTACTTCGTGCCGCTCCTTCAGCAGGTTCTTGGTCAGGCTCCTCCTCCTTGTCCTCCTCCCTCCGTAGAGTGTCCTCCGCCTGTCCAGTCGCTGTCACAGTTCCCGCCTGCCTCGCCTCTTCCTGGTCCTTCTCCTTACACAGGTCCGACAGGAGGTCTTGCAGAGCGTCGTGAGCCTGAGTCTCGTCCTGCGTCGCCTGTTCGCACTGCTCGCACTGGTCGTCGTGTCCCACGTGAGCGTCCTCCTCCTGTCCCTGGCACTCACTACATGACTCTGCGTCCCTCCACTGCTCCTCAGCGTGTCCCTCTGCCGTCTCCTCCTGCGTCCTCTCTACCTACTCTTCCTGACCCGGAGTCTGACTCCCGTCGTGCTGCCAGTCCCACAGTCACGCGTCTCCTCGCCACCGTTGTCACTGACCCTACCTTTGAGTCCTCTGCTGCGTCTGCTCTGGTCGCTGAGTTAGTTGACTTTGCTGCCCGCTGTCGTCTAGACTACGCCGCTAGTCTTGTTGCTGAGTCTGAGTCTGTCTGTCCTCCGTCAGTCGGGGGTGAGTGTGCTCTTGGCACGGACGTCCTTGAGGACAGACAGGAGGAGTTCCAATGCTTTGCTGCTGCTTTGCCCCATCTCGTGTCCATGCTAGTTGCCCCTGAGGGAGACCCGGATGCACCAGACATCCCGACCCCGCGCTCTTACGCTGAGGCGATGGCGGGTCCCTACTCCTCTCAATGGCAGACAGCCATGGACGCAGAGATGACTTCCTGGAAGTCCACAGGCACCTACGTCGACGAGGTTCCCCCACCTGGGGCGAACATCGTCAGTGGCATGTGGATTTTCAGGGTGAAGCGGCCGCCGGGTTCTCCTCCTGTCTTCAAGGCGCGCTACGTTGCTCGAGGCTTCAGTCAGCGAGAGGGAGTAGACTTCTTCCAGACCTTCTCCCCCACCCCGAAGATGACTACTCTTCGGGTACTGCTGCACATAGCCGCTCAGCGCGACTACGAGCTTCACTCACTTGACTTCAGCACTGCTTTCTTGCAGGGCAGCCTGCACGAGGAGATCTGGCTGCGCCGCCCTCCTGGCTTCACTGGGTCGTTTCCTCCTGGTACCCAGTGGAGGCTCCAGCGGCCGGTCTACGGTCTCCGCCAGGCGCCACGTGAGTGGCACGATACACTGAGGACGACACTTGCGGCTCTTGGGTTCGCTCCCTCTACTGCTGACCCGTCGCTGTTTCTACGCACCGACACCTCGCTGCCGCCGTTCTACATCCTCGTGTACGTCGACGACTTGGTCTTTGCCACTGCTGACACTGCAGGACTCGCCCACGTGAAGTCGGAGCTGCAGAAGAGACACACGTGCACAGACCTGGGTGAACTGACAAGCTATCTTGGCTTGCGGATCACCCGGGACAGAGCACGGCGCACCATCACCTTGACTCAGTCACACATGGTGCAGCAGGTCCTTCAGCGCTTCCGCTTCACGTACTTCTCGCCTCAGTCCACTCCTCTGCCTACTGGTCACTCGCTCTCAGCTCTGCCTTCGGATGAGTCCATAGAGCCGAGTGGCCCGTATCCAGAGCTAGTGGGCTGCCTCATGTACCTGATGACCTGCACTCGACCTGACCTTGCATACCCTCTTAGCATCCTTGCACGCTATGTCGCTCCTGGCCGTCACAGGAAGGAGCACATGGATGCTGCTAAGAGGGTGTTGCGCTACTTGTGCAGTACGTCGGGCATGGGGCTAGTGCTTGGAGGGCGAGACCGAGTTGTACTCACTGGACACTCAGACGCTTCTTGGGCAGACGACCAGGCTACTCAGCGGTCGTCTCAGGGTTACACCTTCAGCCTTGGCTCTGGCTCAGTTTCTTGGCGTTCTACACGCTCTTCTTCTGTTCTCAGCTCCAGTTGTGAGGCTGAGATCCACGCCACAGCCATGGCGGCCCAGGAGCTACGCTGGCTGACCTATCTGCTGACCGACTTGGGAGAGCAGCCTCGTTCTCCTCCAGTGCTGTACGTCGACAACAAGGCTGCCATTGCCTTGTGTGAGGAGCACAGACTGGAGCACAGAACGAAGCACATCGCCCTGCGGTACTTCCTTGCTCGAGAGCTGCAGCAGCGTGGTCAGCTTCGTCTGCGTTACGTGGCCACTGAGGCCAACACTGCTGATGTGTTTACCAAGGCGCTTCAGCCTTGTGACCATCAGCGCTTCTGTACTCTTCTAGGCCTTGTGCCTACTGGACCTCACTTGCTTACCTCGTGACTACCTGCATGTTTACTCTTGCTAGGTTGTGATCATTGTACCTCTTGCTCTATTATAAACCTGCATGTGAACTGGTCTTGTGACCACTTGTTTGTGCTCGGAATTTGTGTGGAATCCTTGAGATCCACCCTGAGCTTGTTGTGTCCTGCTTTGCCTTGACCGGTCTTGTGACCCCTAGTTCTCCCCCACTTCGCCTATGGGGGTGTGTCAAATTATATATGTTGTGGTTGTTTAGGCTACAGTGGGTTAGCCTTTAGGGGGTACACAATTCTAGGGTTAGGTACTTGTACTGATTTCACTGTTAGTTCAATCATTCCTGTCCGTTCATTCTGACACCTCGACCTTCCGCATGCTCTATATGAGCTATTGCGGTACTGGTACAGTGCTCGGTTATGATAACAGGTGATGCATTAGTGGGATACCTTCGGGAATGCTTATAACCTTTCGGTTATTCCAACAACGCGCACTAGGCTTTGCCGCACGTGCGTGCTGCTGTGCGCGTGCGCGCGGGTCGTACAAGAAGGGCAGAGTGAGGAGCGTGGGGTAGTACGGGAAGAGTAAGGCAGCGCGGAACAAGGCGATTTAGGGCGTCAGTGAGTGGAACGAGGCGTCACGGGGCGACACGAGGCTAGGACCTAGGAGCGACCTAGCTGATACCATCTCAAAACCTAAGAAGCTAAGGAAGTAAGTTAGGTAGGAGGATGATGTTACTAGGAAGCATAGGATGCAAGTACTGAGGGTCGAGAGAAATTATGTACCCTCTAAGAACTACCTCACTGCAGTATATCTAAATGATATAAACATTTGACACATACGTGCTAATACTCTTAATTCGGAAAATGTACGTGGTAGGCATAACGCGATGCATCAGGATTCGTCAAAATAATTTCGCGCAATCGCAAATATTCCAAAAAAAATGTTATTTCGGGCAATGGTTTCTTCTAGTCACCCATTCGTGTTATCGTTTCCTAGTGTATAGTTACCAAACGTGAAAAATGAGTGACCAAACGCACTAAATATCATTGCAATGGTTATCGTACGCGTCATAGGGCCCATAAGAGTTACCATTGACATTTTTCCCGGGAAAAATCGCATCGCAACGTTCATGCTATTGAGAACAAAGTAACTTAAGATGCTCGGTGATTTCCAAGCTTGGTTCCTCCCATTTCTCTCCCATTACAAAGTGCGCCTGCTATTGTTGTACTGTGAATCACAGGCACATTCCCTCCTGTTCTCTTGCACCTTCTCCAATAATAAAAGAACAGGTTTCAGGCAGAAATGAAAATCTCTTGGGAGTACTAGGGCTAAAAGTATCGGTTGGGATGGGTACACAGTTACAGGCGGATTAGCTGCAATACTTTGGTAATCCATTTTTACGTACCCGCATCGGTTGGGATGGGTACCTGATTAGGCCCATGGTGTCTCGCCACCGTACGAGGGTTTCATCTGGCATTTCAGTTGAGTTTTGTTTCCTAGTTGTGTCAGGCTCGGGATGACCACCTCCCCCCGTTCATATTTCTGTTGGCTATCGAACAAGGCTGTGATGTTGGAACAGAACGTCCGAAATGTCAACGGGAGTTGGGTGTTGGCCCCGTCCTCGCTTGGGCGGAGCCGACTTCGTGGTCGGGTGTAGGGTGCAGCCGACCTGCAGCAGTGGGCGAGTTGGTCGACGAGGTTGGTCGACCTGCACGGGGAGCCACTGCATGGGCGCCGACTTCAGGAGGGCGCCACCTTTGGCTGGTCGACCTGGGAAGTCGACCAGCACGTTTGGTCGACCTGGGCAGTCGACCAATCTCTTCTGGTCGGCCTGGGACGTCGACCAGACCCTCTGGTCGACCAGGAGTGACGTCGACCTAGATCTGGTCGACCAGGGAGTAGTGGTCGACCTGGGGAGGTCGACTGGAGGTGGCCGTCGACTTGGGAGGTCGACCGGCACGTACCAGAGGCAGTGGTCGACCTGGGAGGTCGACCGGAAGTGGTCGTCGACCTGGGTGGTCGACGGGCACGCACTGGAGCCTCTGGTCGACCTGGTTGCCCGGTCGACCAAGTTACCTGGGTGACGAGGTGCTGCGAAGGCTTGCGATGGTCGCCCAGGTGGTTTTTGGCGAGGACGACCTCGGTGATGGTATCCCGAGGTCGACGTGGTGCATCAGATGCAGTCGTCAGCACGAGGTGGACTTGGTGTGTGCGCTGTGCAGGTGACGAAGCAGTGCACGCCAATCATCTACGAGCACCTGCGAAGCGGGTGCGATGCTGGACTGCAGGAGCAACGCTGGCACGCCGTCGACCTGCAGCGTTGGCAAGCCGCGTCTCTGCACTGCTGGAGCGCGGTCGACCAAGTCGTGCTGGCACGCGGTCGACCGTGCTGCGCTGGCAGTCGACCTGCTTGCATCCTAGCTCTGATGTAGTCTTGCCTTGCCAACTTCTTTGTATCATTGTTGTCAACTTTCTCTAGTGAAACTCTTGCCAAATTTCCTTGTGAACTAGCAAGTAGTGTGTGCACTAGGAAAACGACTAAGGACCAACGAACGCAGAGATCACACGAGCATCCGTGCCTAGCCCGTAGTCTAGCTCCCGTTACTAGAGTTATCTCCGCACGAAATAAACATAGGGCAGCCCCAACGCATGTTATGGGCATTCCTTAGGGCGTGTTACATACCCCTCTTTTTGGGTAAACCTCTTTTTGGCGAGCTCTTCTGACATCACAAGAACCGCTTTGCTCCTGCTTTCTTCTCCCTCTTTTCCTCACCTCCCATCTCCGCAGCACTCTCGTTATCAATGCTCTCAGGTCGCACAGTCCTAATTCCCAAGAGAGGTGACTCTTCCTTGGTGGAGAACTTTCGGCCCACCACCCATATGAACTTGGATTATAAGGAGCTGGCCCTCTGTCTCGCTAATCGGTTGCAGCTTGTTCTCCCTTTGATAATTCACCCTTCCTAGACCGCTTTTATCAAAAACTGGAAAATTGGGTTTAACTGTAGTACAGCTACCCGGACCCCCCTGCTTGCTCTATCTTTTAATTTCTGCAAGGTCTATGACTCGGTTGACCATGCATTCCTCTTACGAGCGCTCGCTGATCTTGGACTTCCTGAACAGTTCATCGCTTAGGTTCGCCTCATGCATTCCAACACTTCGACACGCGTCTCTGTCAACAACCTTGCTGGGCCTCCTTTCCCCGTTCGCACAAGAGTCTGACAAGGATGCCCTCTCGCCCCCCTCCTTTTCGTATGTTGTCGGAATCTCACCACTTCCCTTCCATCCTTGCTGCTCTCTCTCTCTCAGACTTGTGCCATTACTGGTCTCCTCCTCTCTTGGTATCGCCTTCTCCTTAGTTCCCTGGTCTCCGCTTGCTACCTTCTCCTCCATCATCTGCTGCTCTCAACTCTCCTTTCCTGCTGCTGCTCTTATGATGCACTCACTCTTGATAAGCTCTAGCTCCCTCACGTAACACGCCGTTCTATCAGTTTTTCACATCTCTGCTTGCAATATCTCCTTTCTCTCACTATTTGCTTCATCGGGTGCAAGAATATCGTGTTACAACAGAAACATACAAGCATTAAGACTAGCTCTGCCAGGTTCCTCCTAATCTACCAGCTCTGGCTCAACCGTATGCCCGTCCTCCCCTAGTCACCTCGCTAGCTGCTATTGCTGCCTTTGAGATGACTACCATCTAATGCTGCCTGCCACCTCTGTTCCCCGCCTCTGGCTACTGTACCTCCAGCTGACACTACTCAGATCCAGCTGGCTCCTGGGAGCTTGCCTGCACACACAGGAAAACAAATACACGTGCACACACCCATCCAAGTGCCGGTGGTAACTCCCTCCTGCCTCTGCCGCTGCTGCCTTGCACTGTAATTCCCACTTGCTCCCTCTTCCCTCTTATGTAAGTGCCACCCCGTACTGCTGCCATGCACTCCCCGACCCTTCGCTTCGGCAGACATCACCTTCCCGCGCACCCCTCAGGCTCCTTGTTTCCTTTAACGCCACCTTGACCCTTCGCATTTTATCCTCGGCACTGCGCAGCTCGCTATGTATAGTATGTACACTTTGTACAACCTCCATTCTCTCCCCGCTAACCCCTTTCACATTCATACAAATGTGACAGCTGTCGGAATCTCAGCACTTCCCTTCCATCCTTGCTGCTCTCTCTCTCAGACTTGTGCCATTACTGGCCTCCTCCTCTCTTGTTATCGCCTTCTCCTTAGTTCCCTGGTCTCCGTTTGCTGCCTTCTCCTCCATCATCTGCTGCTCTCAACTCTCCTTTCTTGCTGCTGCTCTTTATTATGCACTCACTCTTGCCCCCTCCCATGACCTGCTGCCGCCTCCTCGCCCTGGTCATGGGACCAGAATACTGCTGCACTCCCTTCGCCTTCCCCGCCAATGCCACATTGGTCACATGGTCCATAACTCGCTTTCCACTCTCCTCCTCCAGCACCAACACTCCCGAGTCTCTCACCTCCTTCACGGTCCACCTTTGCTGGGACACCCCGAGATCTAATCCATCTTGCTTTGCTCGCCTCACATACACTTCCTGCTCCTCCTCCACCAGCTGCTCTCGACCCTGCATCTTCGCCAGCTGCCGCTGCCGGTAACGATGAATGTCTCGAAGCTGAGCTACCTTTAGGCTCTCTATTGCTGCGGGCAGCATCTTCTTGAGGTATGCAGCCCTCGCATCAGCCAGTGCCACCCACTTCTCCGCTGTCCCTGCCGACACTCTCTGTGAGCAGCTTGGGTGCCCCCACGGGCAGGATCGGATGCTTCCTGAATACCAAGTAGTAGGGGGATACGTCCTTCAGCGCCGCTTGCTTGCTGAACCTGTATCCTGCCATCACCCATGCCAGCTTCTTGTCCCAGTCCCCTTTGTGTGCCTTCCCGTATACGCGTAAACCTCTCTTCACTGCCTGCACCAGCCTCTCCGTCAGCCCGTCTGCTGTGGGTGGTATAGTGAGGTGGTGCGATGCTGGATTCCGTTCGACGCTAGCAGCTCCTTGAACTCTCCTTTGAACTCCGTCCTCTAATCCGTCAGTACTTCCCCACATGCCCCGAACCGTGTGATCACCATCTCTTCGAATGCCTCAGCCACAGCTGCCGCGGTTTTGTTCACCAGAGGCCGCGCTTCCGCCCATTTGCTCACGTGCTCCATCATGAGAACGATGTACCTCCGTCCTCTCCTAGACACTGGCAGCTGCCCCGCTATGTCCAAAGACCAACGATACCCGAGCTCCACAATCGCCAATGGCTGCAGCTCCGCCTGATTCCTCCGCAATGTGGCTTTGTTTCTGTAGTAGAGCTCGCACTTTTCCACCCACTCCTTAACTTCCTTCCTCATTTCTGCACACCACCAGCCTGTCTGCAACAGTGCGCAGTGGCCCGAAATGGCCCAGCTTGTCATGCACCTCCTTGATTAATGCCACCCGCTCTGCTGGCTCTGGAACGCGTTTCCATCCGTCCTTCGTCTGCAGCTGCACCTGCCTCTGGTACCATCTGTAGTGCTGACCCCTGGCCTTGACCCTGCTCCCCGCTCTTCCATCCTCAGCAGTTTCTCCCTTTATCCAGGCTAGCGTCGGTTCATCCTGCAACACATCCGCTGCTCATCTCTCCTACTCACCTGCTGCCCCCTCCTCCTTGACCATGGCTGTCAAGGCTGCTGCCAGCTGCACCCTGTCTGAGTCACCATCCTCCTGCTCCCTTGATAGGTTCCGTGAAAGCCCATCCACGTGCTGCATGGTCCTGCCTGGGCGGTGCTTCACTGTAAAGTTGTACTCCTGCAGCTTCATCGCCCATCGTGCGTTCCGCCAGGTCAGCGTTTGATTTTGCATCAGCCACAGAAAGGGCTGGTGATCGGTCACCAGTGTGAAGTGCCTTCCTTGCAGATACACCCGGAAATGCCCCACCGCCCAAACTGTCGCCAGTCCTTCTCCTTCATAGGATGAGTAGTTGGCCTTGGCAGGGTTGCACGTTCTGCTAGCAAACGCCACCACCTTCTCCTGCCCTCCTTCCATCTGACTCAATACCGCCCCCATGCCTACACCATTCCTGTCCGTGTAGAGCACAAAAGGTGCCTTCCTGTCAGGCAGTTTCAGTACTGCTACTGATTCACCGCCTCCATCAGCCCCTTCAGCGCTGCCTCCTGTGCCTCCTCCCACTGCCATTTCTGATCCTCTCTCAGCAGCTTGTTCAGCGGCGCCGCGCGTTTGGTGAAGTCGGGAATGAACTTCCTGTAGTAATTCAAAAAGCCTAAGATTGCTCGTAGCCCGCTCCTGTCCTTCTGTTGCCCCACCCTGTCCAACACCTCCACCTTCGCATTCTCAATGCTCAGTACTCCCCCTGCCACCTCGAACCCCAACTAAGCCATGCTGCTGTGACCGAAATGGCACTTGCCTGGGTGACACGTCAGTCCTACCGCTTGGATAGCTGCCAGCGTTGCCTCTATGTCCTCTACATGCATTTTGCTGTCTAGGCTGAAGATGATGACATCATCTATGTTGCAGGCCGCACCCTTCACCTCTCTCAGCACCGTATACATCACCCGCTGAAACACTGCTGAGGCGTTTCTTAACCCGAACGGCATGAAATTCCATCTGTATAAGCCATCCGGGCCGTGGAATGCCGTTTTCCTCTTATCCTCCTCTGCTTTTGGGATTTGATTGAAGCCTTGCCTCAGGTCCAGCGTTGAAAACACCCAGCTCCCGTGCAGCTGATCAAAGATCTCTTCCGCCATGGTCATGGAGTAGCGGTCTGTGGCCGTGACCTTGTTTAGACCACTGTAGTCCCCGCACATCCTCCTGGATAAGACCGTTCCTGTCAGATCTGTTCTAGCGGCTACCGCGGTGGCTGCTGCATAGTCAGACGCTGATCTACGAATCAAACCTGCCGCCAGCAGCTCTTGACATTTTGCGGTACACACTTCAATGTCTTGCGGGCTCATCCTTCTCCGTCCCTGATACACAGGCACTTCACTTGTCAGTGGCAGGTGCGTGGTGCTTACTGTGCACTTTCCCAACTCCTGCAGGGTGTGAGCAAACACAGCCGCATGCTGCCGCAGGACCGCCTCCTGTCTTATCGCCGCTGTTCCTTGCAGGGCCCAGCCGATGTTCCAGGTGTGGTCCCTCTCCACCGCTCCCACCGCTACCTGTCCTTCCCTGTCCGCTGTTGCTTGCGGTACTGGCTCTCCTTCCCTGTCTGCTGCCTCTGTCGCTTCACCTTCCGCCCCTTCTCTAGCTTCTCCTGTTCGCTCTTCCCCGCCTCCGCCTCTCAGCACCATGTATGCTCTCCTCGGGCCCAGAAATACCTCGTCGGGGTCTGGAATCTACTAGTCTGTCGGGTCCTCTCTCTTCGCTATCCCAGTCCATCTCGGGCTCCCCCCATTCCTCTGCGTCTTCTTCCTCCTCTCCCTGGTCCGGGTACCTCCCTGGAACTCCGTCCCTGTCGGACAGCCTTTCCATCCTCCTCTCCACCGGCACCCCTTTTCGCCGCTCTTCCCAAGCTTCTTGCTCCAGAAGGTCTAGGAACATTTTAGCTTCCTGGTGCTTTCTCTCATCTTCCTTTGTCTTCGTATCTGCATTCTCTGCATGATCCCTCCTCCTTTCCAGCCTTTTCTTCTCCAGGTGCCGATGCATCACTCCCACCAGCCAGTGTAATGAGTTCAGGTCCATCGTCACATCTCCACTCGCCTCGCCCCTGCCATGAATCCCATCGCTAGTTCTCGCTCTAAGGCCGTCGGCTCCTCCCAGATTCCCTTTAAGCTATCGAACACCATCCCCGGGCCCTCTCTCCCCCCTTCCATCTTGAATCCCCTTGCCTGGTCATGAGCCAACAGTGTGGGCCATGCCTACCGAAACCTGCCCACTGTGTTACACGGAAACTGGGTTTCGTGATCGGGGTGCCTCACAGGCGCTGGGATTCTCGCTGGCTCTAGGATGTCTTGGACCAGACGAGCCCGCGGCCGCTCCATCATTGGCAGTTCGTATTGCAGTGCTGCCTCCGGTACTATGTTCTGCCAATAACTGCGGGGCATGTGCGCCCTGCTACCATTCTGTGCCGCATCCCATGCCACGCCTGCCCCCAGCTCTGCCCTAATCTCTTCTTCTGCATCATTCACAGCTTCTCGCATGTCATCCCGCATATCCACATTCTCCACTATGTAGGCCACCTCTCCTTGCTTCCTCTTGATCATTTTCGGTATGCGCACCAGGTCTCTGAACAACCCGCTTCTAGGGTCCTCCATCCCCCTTCCTTCCCCTGCCCGCGACAGGCCTTGGCACTCCCATTTCGCAATCACCAGATCCACATGCCCCCAGTGGGCCAGCGCGTCATCCTTCACATCCTCCATCCTGTGGCATACCCACTCTGCCCTCTTCTCGACAGCGTCTGCATACAGGTGTGACGGGTACCGTTCTTCTAGTTTCTTAATGTGGTGCCATGCCATGCGGTCCACCACCTCATCATTCTCTACGTAGATGTATTTCGCCACCCTCCGCCCTGCCTTCAACACAGCAGCTAATCCGGTGCTGATGCCCCCAAACAACTCCAGTAGCATTATGGGCTTCTGAAACACCCCTCCGTCCAGGTGCAACTCCCTTAGCCGACCGCTCTCACCCCAATGCTGACGGTACCAGTCTATGTGCCTTCGCTCCTCATCTAGCCTTTCTCAGTTGAGAATCCCTAGCTCTTCCTCCACTGTCCTGATCTCCGCCTGGTAAGCCTCCCGCGGTTCACAGCGAATGAATCTGACAGGCAGTTCCACCACTGGCCTATTCTTCTCCCAGTACACCACTCGCTACGTAAGCTTTTCCTCCCACATGCATATGGTGGCGCCGATGCTATACAGGAATTCCACTCCCAGCAGCAAGTCGTAGTCTTCTGAGGGCGAAATTCCGCACTGCGGCTTCACTGAACACTCTTCTGGGCTCCGCTGCCGAATGTAGATATCGATGGTACTTTTGGCCTTTGGCATCCACTTGGTGCCTCCTCCCTCGGCCGTCATTAGCAGCAGTCCTTCTTCTATCTGCCGCTCTGGGCGGTCCAGCTGCAGCTGCTGTGCGAGCCTCCTTCCGATCAGCACTGGGTGGGCCCCGGTATCTATGATTGCCTGCTTCACCGACACCCCCACCATTGTTATGTACCCCTTTTCTGCCACTAGAACAGATGTGGCACAGCTGAGCCTTTCCAATGGATGGCAACGCGGGGATGCGGGTCTTCCTCACTCCTCTTCCTTCCTCACCACCGCGGCCAAGTTCTTCTCACCTCCAGACTCTCGTCCCTCCAGCTGAGCTCTCAGCCTCTCGATTTCTGCTCTCATTTCTGCCACCTCGCTCCTCTCGCGGCTGTCTCCCCGTCCTTCTCCCCTTCGCAAGTAGCATTCCCTCTCTACATGCCCCCTTCGTCCGCACTTCCCACACACCGGTGCCTTAGGGCAGTCGCGCCACTGGTGCTCCTCCTGTCCACAGATAGAGCGGCGGGTTCCTGCAGTCACGCCTTAGGTGTCCCTTCTGCCCGCAATTGTGGCATTTGCGTGAGTCCCCAGGGCCTCTCGGCGGTCGCTCCCTGTCCACCGGAGCTGCACTTCATGCGGGCCGCCTGCGCTTTGTCATTCGTTCCGCTGTGCGTTCCACCTCGAACAGCCTCCTCCCAGTCTCCACTCTCTTCGCAGTTCCATACGCTACGCCCAGCGTCGCCGCCGCTCCCATCTCAAAGATCTTCACCTACACGTCCCGTTGTAGCTCGTAGTCCAGACCGTTCAGAAACTTGCTGACGAGGCGCCCTTGATCCACACAGTTCATGTCTTCGGCCAATTCCACCAGCCGGCCGTAATACGCCAGCAGCGACTCCCCCGATCTACACTTAAACTCGCAAAATTCAATCACCCGTTCCGGCGTCTGCAGCGAGAACTGCTCTCTCAGCATCTCCAAGAAGCGCTTGGTGGGGTCCGTTTCCCCCGGTCGAGCCTGAGCCGCCCAATCCAGCAGTTCGCATCGGCAGATGTGATAATACGTCTCGTCTTCTCCCGTCAGGGTATTAGCCAACCCTCAGAAGAACTCATTCGCATCTAACCGGTCGCGCTCCCATCGTGCTCGCAAATTCTCCAACTACATCAGATAATTTTTCAGCGACGGTCCTCGTCGGACTTCTCCCGAAAAGCGCTCCGGCACCTCCACCTTCGGTAGCATGGTGTAGCGCCAGCAAGTCGATGCCGCATCGTCTTCAAAGCCCCGCCAAGAAGCACTGCGTTGATACGGCACTGCGTTGATACGGCTTGTCGCTTTCCCGTCCTGCTTGCGCCGCCGCTATTGCCTCTCCGAAAGGCGACTTTTCCATCTCCCCCTTGGCTTCTTCCTTATCCGTGAGACGCTGCTCATCGCGCTTCTCTCCTGAGCCCGTGGCTCCGCCCGGTCCTTGTTCGCCCTTTCCCTCAGCGCCGTGCGCGTTCGTCGCTGTTCTTGGCTCATGGCCGTTCCCTCCTTCACCCTCTGTCATCTCGCCTTACTTTATAAGATCCTTTACTGCGAAATCCAATCCTGACCGCGTGGGCATAAACTCAATGCTTGTATGTGATAAGCTCTAGCTCCCTCACATAACACACCGTTCTAACTGCTTGTCACATCTCTGCTTGCAATATCTCCTTTCTCTCACTACTTGCTTCGTCGGGTGCAAGAATATTGTGTTACAAAGGAAACATACAAGCATTGAGGCTAGCTCTGCCAGGTTCCTCCTAATCTACCAGCTCTGGCTCAACCGTATATCCGTCCTCCCCTAGCCACCTCGCTAGCTGCTATTGCTGCCTTTGAGATGACTACCATCTATGATGCCTGCCACCTCTGTTCCCTGCCTCTGGCTACTGTACCTCCAGCTGACACTACTCAGATCCAACTGGCTCCTGGGAGCTTGCCTGCGCACACAGGAAAACAAACACACATGCATGCACACACCCATCCGAGTGCAGGTGGTAACTCCCTCCTGCCTCTGCCGCTGCTGCCTTGCACTGTAATTCCCACTTGCTCCCTCTTCCCTCTTACGTAAGTGCCACCCCGCACTGCTGCCATGCACTCCCCGACCCTTCGCTTCGGCAGACATCATCTTCCCGCGCACCCCTCAGGCTCCTTGTTTCCTTTAACGCCACCTTGACCCTTCGCATTCCATCCTCGGCACTGCACAGCTCGCTATGTATAGTATGTACACTTTGTACAACCTCCATTCTCTCCTCGCTAACCCCTTTCACATTCATACAATTGTGGCAATGTTTTATCAAAATCTTTCAGCACTACCTTTCCCTTTTTCTCCCAGGGGTTCCCCCTCTTTGCGACAAAACGTCGCCTCATGGCTTGTTATACTGATTACGTCACTATCTTTCTCTCCTCCGTCATTGAGCTTGGGACAACACTTATACATCTCTGGACATTTGCCGCCGTCTATGGAGAACACCCCAACTAGAATAAATGCTCAATTATCCCATTCCACATTGCCCCATAACATATCCTCCTTGCTGGCCCCATTCCTATTGGCTCCCTCCACGAGGCCGAACGTATTCTAGGCATCTAAGTTGAACACGCACAACCAGGCACCACCACCTGTTCCATGACTCTCTCTCGAGTTCAGCGCACGGCTAAGTTCCTTGCCGCCCTCCGTCCCACTGCTACCCGTCCCAAGTCTCTTGCATCGATAATCTTAAATTCTATCCTTTCCTTCCCTGGGCGGTTTCAACCCCCCACCCCCGACATTATTAAACATCTTAACGTCGTGGTTTGTAACTTTCTTTCTTCCTCAAGTTTCAAGGAACACGGCCTTGCGGTCTGTCTCACCCCTAATCGGCTCCTTTATAGCTCGACCCGTTACGGAGGTCTTGGAGCGATCGCTTCTTTCGCTCAAATCCGAGCTCTAGCCACCCATCGCGCGCTTCGCCGCTTTGGCGCGTCACCATCAGATTGTTGGTGCAACCCTACGGTTTGCACTCGGCTTGTTGTCCGTGTGCGTATGCGTGCATGCGTGTGTGCATGGAGTGGTATGAGTGCATGAAATAAATATATATTTCATGCTTATAATGGTGTATGAATGATGGGTCATGATGTCGAATGTGTGTGTCAAGTCAATAGCGAGTTATCGCTAGCCGCGTGTAACGCGGTCATTTTGTGTGTCCCGCGCGGGTTCTATTTTGTCGTGCGCGGTTTCTATTTTGTCGCTTGTCGAACGTTCGGCGTGTCGCAGGTGTGTGCAGCAGACCCATCAAGAACTCAAGGATGAGTTTTGTGATGAAGAACCCGAGCCTTGGTTCAAGCTTCAAGTGTTTTCGAAGCTCGCCAAAAGACTACACCTCAAGACATTGAAGATAGTTACATTACAAAGTGTAGTGTAACATTTCAGTTGGTGTAGGCCCTTGTGAAGGGTAGTTTCGAGACCCTTCTTGGTTGGGGACAGTGTGGCACTATTCCCCATCACTGTACCTCGGCTCTTGGGGTTTGTAGGAGCTGGGAGTCCTTCCCAACTCGTAACTCTTCCTAGTTGTTCGTAATTGTGTTTTCTAAGGCTATGTTGTTGCCATAGTGCCGTTCGTTCAATCCGACGCTGTGTCGTCAATTCTTGATGAAATTGTGCGATCTAAATTGCCTATTGTAGGCGACGTTAAGACGCTCCAGATCCAAGTTGAATGAGGTCAATTGGAGCTGTGACCAGATCGCTATGAACGTTTAAAGCCGCTGTGCAGAAATCTGACTGCGCACTCTTTTCTTCGTTCTAGGCACATTGGAGCCTACCTTGACTATAACAAGTGGTATCAGAGCACCTTGGAGCAGCTACGACGATGGCTGGACCTGAAGAGAGGGGTGGCAGAGGTGCTGGAGGCAATGGAGAAGCCCAAGCACAAGGCCAAGCCCGTGATTCAGCCATGGCGTCCGTGCAACCGACTCTTGGACCTTCTAGGGACGAACCAAGAGTGTTCGGGCTCGACAAGTTCAACGGCGACAACTTTGCTGAGTGGTCCTTCAGAATGGAGAACGTGTTTGACCATTATGATCTGCTGGAGGTGATGGAAGGAACGGAGAAGCGTCCCGAGAACGACCCGGAGAAGAGCCCGTGGGTGCGGAAGAGCGCACAAGGCTACCTCCTACTTGGGCAAGCGTTGGGGAGCAACCAGATCCGTCACATCAAGCCATTCCAGCATGATCCAGAGAAGGGACAAAAGGCATGGGCTGCTCTCAAGGGTGTACACGCTCCTGCAACAGCGGCGGTAGCTGTGGTGTTGGAACGGCAAATGGCGACGCTACGAATTGAGGAAGATGAACCCGTGGAAGACGGCGTACAGAAATTCTTCGACTTGCTGACGCGGCTTGAGGGAGCTGATTTGAACTACAGTGAGCTCCAGAAGAAGACCAAGTTGCTGGCCCTACTCCCCGAGTCGTGGTCTTCACTCATCATCAACTTGAACCGTGATCTGCCCCGTCTCTCGCTTGAAGACGTGAAGCGCGCGATCCTTCAAGAGGACTTCCGCCGCCGTGAGTTGGCGAGTGCGGATGGCGCTGGGGCAGCGAGCGTCGGCCGTGGATATGGCCGAGGAAGAGGCAGAGGACGAGGGGGAGGAAGATTTGGTGGCAGCAACTTCGGCGGAGGCCGCGGAAGTGGCGGATACGGCAGCGACGACAAGAGCTACGGGCGCGGTCGCGGCCGATTTGACGGCGAGTTCCATTATTGTCATAAGAGCGGACATATGTGGCGCGATTGCTTCAAGATCCCCGAGGGATGGACCCCTTCTCAAGACCAAGAGGGTAGAGGAGCAGGAGGAGGGAAAGGAAAAGGCGTGGAGGCCGTGGCGGTCGCGGAGGCGGAGCCGCAAACATGAAGAAGGAAGGTAACGACAAGGACCCGAGCGACGATCGGTACCCGGGTCTATTCTACTTCGTGTCGACGCAAGTACCGGCTGGTCCAGAGGAGGATGAAGGCTTTGAAGAGCCTGCTGCTGTGGGGAAGGTGACCCTACACCCCCTGGACTATTGGGTGATCGACAGCGGCGCTACCTATAGCATGACACCTCGCCCGGACTTGCATACCGAACTTGAACCGTCACCGGTGAAGCATGTCACATCGGCTTTGGGGCAGCGAGCAGAGGTGAAAGGCATGGGCAAGGCCATGTTCAAGGGTGCTGATGGAAAGATGGTGGGCCTCAAGAACGTGCTTTGGGTGCCCAGCCTTGCTGCAAACCTGATTTCCGTGCGGCGATTGGCAAAGGCCGGCATGGACACGAACTCGAAGGGAGCCAAGACCTACACCGCGAGGATTGGTGACCGGATTCTTTGGGACCTTCATGAGGATAGGGACGTCTACAACGAGATGTGGCAGATCCCTGTGGTCCCCATGCCTAAGGAGAGGCAAGTGGCAGCAAGCGTCAGCACCAAAGGTGAAGCGGTTGGTAGCGGCGATGGCGCGAACGGTCGCGCAAAGGAGAACGAGCTCAAGAAGAGCAAGCCTAGAGGTACCAGCAAGCTGTGTGACCATAAGGAGAGTGGTGCAGCAGCCAAGGAGCAGCACAAGGGTGAGGAGAACCCCGAGGCAGCAGCGGAGGAGGACTACGGAGAGAGTATGTGGGGCGCTATTGCGAGCGCGGCATTCTCCAATCCGACTTCGGCTACGGGGGAGTGTGATTGGCTCACCTTGCATCGGCGAATGGGGCATGTGGCCCTACCCATCTTGCAGCAGCTAGTGAAGAACCAGATGGTTGCTGGCATACGTGTGAAGGGGGAGCCCGATGAGGTACTTGGCTGCCCGACGTGCATGCAAGCCAAGTTCACCCGTTTCCCGTTCTCTAGTTCGGAGGCGACGGCTAAGGCACAGCCTGATGAGGTGGTGATGGACGTGGTGGGCCCCCTGAAGCTTGGAGCTGCTGGAGCTGAATATTTCCTCACCATTCTGGATGTATACACCCGCATGACTTGGGTGTACGTGCTGGCCAAGAAGAGCGACGTGGCTGAAACGTTGAAGACGGATTGGTTCCCGATGGTGGAGCGGCAACAAGATTGTCTAGTCAAGTCAATCCGCACCGATCGAGGGGGAGAGTTCCTGAGCAAGGATTTTGGGTTGTGGCTGAAGAAGAATGGTATTCGGCACTCCCTCACCATGCCATACTCCCCTGCAATGAACGGCATCGCTGAGCGAGCGAACCGGACGATCACGGAGGCGGCACGCGGGTTGCTCATTGAAGCCGGGCTACCCGACTATTTCTGGCCTGATGCGGTGCGGAGCGCGTGTGTGGCCAAGAACAGAGTTTTGACTCATGTGGGAGCAGACAAATGGGTGCCCTATGTGGAGTGGCTTGGAAGGAAGCCAAAGGTGGATATGCTTCGGGTGTTCGGGTGCATGTGCATGGCGCTCGTGCCTAAGCATCTTCGGCACAACAAGCTTGGTGCCAAGGCGGTGTGGGCCGTGCACTTGGGCATGGCTCAAAACAGCAAGGGGTGGCTTCTTTGGGACCCATTCACCAAGAAGTTCATGGTGAGCAGGGACTGCAAGTTCATGGAGAACTTCATGTACAAGGATTGGAAGGCGGAGAATGAGGCGAAGATAGGCGTGCGGTTTGGGGAGGTGAAGAGTTCCGGGTTGGAGCACGTGGAGCTGCCTTTGGAGCTGAGCAGCGGCAGCACCACCACAAGGCAATCTTCCCTTGTGAATGGGGGAGAGGAGGCCAATGATGCAGAGGAAGAAGAGGAGGAGGTGCAGCAAGTGAGCGAGCGTGCACCGACACTCCCTTCCCGCACTACGAGCGCTCCACGGAACCGAGTCACACCGCAGCAACGCCAAGGCCTTCACGGCGGACCAGCGTCTTCTTGCTCTTGTGGTCACACATCAGCCACCCCTTCGAGTCAGGAGCCATCCCAAGATGGACAGCCCACACAGCAGCAACTTCCCACTTGTGCCTCTGCTCTTTAGGCACCATCACAAGCACCATGCAGCCCCACACCCGCAGCATGTCAATGGATGGCTTCTTCCCAAGCCAACGCTCGTACGGCACCCAATGCTTGTCGCCAACATGCGTCAAGACCCTGTTCTTGACCGTGATAACATGGTGAACAACTTCCAGCCACAACTTGTAGGGCATGCCAGCAGGGCCAAACAAAGTCTTAGCCGCCTTGCCAATGGTACGGTTGGCGCGCTCAGCAATGTCGTTTTGCTGCGGTGTCCCAGGGCGGGTCAGCTGGTGATGGATGCCGTTTCTCTTGAAAAATTTGGTGAAATCCGCTCCAAGGAACTCTCCAAGATGGTCACTCGTCAGCACCTTCACCAACCGCATCACTTGCCACTCCACCATCGGCAAGCAGTCCTCTTTGATTGCCACTGCAGCATCGCTCTTCTTGGACAAGGGACGTGCCCACGTGAAACGGCTCCATTCGTCCATCATCGTGAGGATGTACAACACTCCCCTAGTCCCCTCCGTCCTCATAGGAGGTCCGTGTGCACCACCTCCGAGGGAACCTAGGCTAATTTCTCCGCACGTGGAAACAGGAACCGCATGAACTTGTTTTGCATGCACGCCTCGCAATTGCCAAATGAAGCGCCATCTCCTTACAGTTGCATGCCGTGCATCACCTCCAATGTAGAAATAGCTACGTGTGCGAGACGCCGATGCCAAGTCATTTAATCCGCTTGGCCCGATGTAACCGACGCATTCACCTCCGCGCTTCGTCCAATTAGCTCCTCTCCTTGCACACCTTGCTGCTCCTCCTCAGTGACGCTCTCCTCCATAAATGCCGTGGCTTCCGCCTTGCCGATTTCTGCCAAGGGAGGACCGGGATTTGTCACATGCGTCCGTGGACGTCTCCCTACTACTGCTCAACCCTACGATTCAACCATGGCGCCCATGCAACCTACTCTTGGACCTTCTAGGGATGAACCAATGTGTTCGAGCTTGACATGTTCAATGGTGACAAGTTTGCTGAGTGTTCCTTCAAGATGGAAAATATGTTTGACCACTATGACCCGCTCGAGGTGATGGAAGGAGTGGAGAAGCGTCTGGAGAACGACCTGGAGCAAAGCCCGTGGGTGCGGAAGATCGCACAAGGCTATCTCCTACTTGGGCAAGCATTGGGGAGCAGCCAAATCCGTCACATCAAGCCATTCCAGCGTGAACCAAAAACTGAACCAAAGTCATGGGCTGCTTATAAGGATATACACGCTCCTACAATAGTGGCGGTAGCGGTAGTGCTGGAACGGCAACTGGTGACATTACAAATTGGAGAAGATGAAGCCGAGAAAGAAGGGTTCATAAATTCTTGACTTCTTGACGCGGCTTGAGAGAGCTGATTTGAACTATAGTGAGCTCCAAAAGAAGACCAAGTTGCTGGCCCTACTCCTCGAATCATGGTCCTCACTCATCATCAACTTGAATCGTGATCTACCCCGCCTTTCGCTCGAAGACGTGAAGCGGACGATACTTTAACAAGATTTCCGCAGCCGTGAGTTGGCGGGTCCGAGCGGCATCGGAAACAATGAAGCAGATCGATACTGCATTTCTCAACTGAATACTGTTGGAGGATATCTACATAGCATAGCCTGACGGCTATGAGGATGGGACCAGCCGGGTGTGCAAGCTTAAGAAGGATATCTACAGCCTTAAGTAAGCGCCTACGTGCTAGTACGTGAAGTTGGAGGAGGTGCTGCTGAGTGGAGGCTTCAATTCGTCCCAAACGGATCACAGCTTGTTTCTGCTTGGAGAGGGGGAGCAGCTGCTCTTGCTGCTGGTGTATGTCGACGACATACTGCTGTTCTCACCTTCCATGGAGCAGACAGGGAGGACTCAGAAGCTACTGATGGACAACTTCAAGTGCAAGATGCTGGGGGATGTCCACTATCACTTAGGGCTGCAGACTGAGAGGGATATTGAGATGGAGGCTGAAGATGCATCAGTCACACTACATCTCTGGTGTCATGGAGCGCTATGGTGTGACTGGGGTTGGTACTGTAATGACACCGTTCCCTGTGGGCTTCAAACTAAAGAAGGCAGCTGAGGAGAATGATGTGCTTGACGATGAGCAGCAGAATGAAAACAAGTCACTCATTGGAAGTTTGATGTATGGAGCTGTACATACGCAACTTGATGCTTCATTCGGAGTGGGGCAGCTGGCCAGAGCTGTGCAACGGCCCACTGAAGAGCAGTTGGAGGTGACAAAGTGCTTGGTGCGCTGCTTGTTTCAGCTTGTTGAAACAGATTGGAGCAGATGGGGTCACGAAAGGAACCTTGAAGCTGTCGTGCTTCACCGACGCTACATGGGCCTCAGAGGAGGAGGATAAGTCATAAGTGGCGGCTTTGTGTGCGTGGTCGGGGGTGGACCAACGAGCTGAAGGTCCAAGAAGAAAAGTGAGATTGCTCAGCCTTCCGGAGAGGCAGAGTACATGGCGATGTACCATGCCATCAAGGAGATTGTGCTCCTGAGGAAGGTACTGGAGGACATGGGAGCTGAACAGCAATGACCTACACCACTTTTCTCTGACAGCGAGGCTGCTATTGGCATGGCCAATAATCCTATCCTGAATGGGCTGAAAAGGCACATAAAGGTTAAGTGGCAATGGGTGAGGCAGATGGTGAAGGAAGGGATTGTTGAGCTTCACCATGTGAAGGCTAGCAAGCAGGCATCATATTTTCTCTCCAAGGGACTTCCCGAGAGTGCACATTTGAAGTGTGCAAAGTTGTGTGGCATCGCATTGCACTAGTGTGGGCAGCGGTGTCATGAGTGCATGCGTGTATATGTGCATGAGTGTTTGGATGCTTATGAGTGTATGTGCATGCAGTCCGTTAGTCTGAAGAAGAGTTTGTTATATGCACGCCATTTTGAGTGGATGTCGTTCGAACGCCATGCCAAGTACTCGTGCTATGTGTGCTTGCAATATTTGCATGAGCATATGTTATTGTGTATGGCTATTAGATTTTATCATCTCTGTGTTTTTCTCCAAGTCTACATGCTTGATCATGCCGGAGAGATCCATAGCTTTTCAATGATACCAAAATCGCCTTATTCCGACCAAGTTACAATTCTTCAAAGTTTTGGGAATTCTATCTTATTTTGAGTTATTATCAACTTTGCGTGATTCTTGGGACATGACTCTAAAAGGATCTTTGGTTGGATGGTTAGGAAGGCTTTGACTTTTGTATTGGGGTGGATAGATTGTCTAGCATGGGTTGCAAATTTTTCTACACCTAGGCAAAATCCAACTAGATTGGATTTTGTATGTAACACCTCAAGGACCTCATGATGAGGGTTGCATCCTTACTGCTATGAAGGTTCCTATCATCCTTCCATAGCCCCTGGAGAACCCCTTCCCTCTCATGGTTCTCTTGGAGTCCCCAACTCCAACCTTTCTATGCCTTAATGCTTGTACTTCCTCCACCATTCTAGTCATGCGGCTGCGGATGCTGTTACATCGCCCATTCATACTGTCCACTGCATTTCTCCTCTCAGTTCCTTTTCACTCACTGGCATGGTGGAACCATGCTCCCATGCTCCCATGCTCCCATGCACCCATGCACCCATGCACCCATGCTCCCATGCTCCCATGCTCCCATGCTCCCATGCTCCCATGCTCCCATGCTCCCATGCTCCCATGCTCCCATGTCCCCATGCTCCCATAACCCCATGCGCCCATGCTCCCATTTTCCCCCTTGAACTAATGCCCCCTTGCTACTGTGATACCGTGCTTCCATGATCCGTCCATCGCTAGAAGTGCGCGCATTTTTTCTCAACTGACGGCAGACATTTGAATTGCATATGGTAGTTAAGCCTAAGGCGCACAATCCTCCTAAGCGGATTTGTGTTAAGTTGAATAATGAATTCGTTGTATGTTCTTAAAGTGACAGATCCTGAGCAACAACACATAGGTTCAGATGTGCCTATATCGAAATATACAGTGCGCATGCAGATTTCTGCACAGCGAATTCAAACATTGATAGCGTTCTGGCCACAACTCCAAATGATATGCTATAAATCTGATCTGGAACGTCTTAATGTCACCTAAAATATCCAATTTAGATTGCGTCATTTCATCAAGTTTTGACGACGCAACGCCAGCTTGAACGAACGTCACAATGGCAGCTACCATTGTCTTAGAACACAAATTAGGAAAAGTTACGAGTTGGGAATGCCTCCCACCTTCTACAAACCCCAAGAGCCAAGGTACAGTGATGTGGAACAGTGCAACACTTTTCGAACCACGAAGGGTCTCGAAACACCCTCAATAAGGGCCTATACCAGGAAAAATGTTACATTACACAAAGTAATGCAAATATTCTCATTATAAGTTTACCCTTTTGACGAGCTTAAAAATCATTTGATTCTTGAAACCAAGGCTCTGATTCTTCATAATAGACTCATCCTTGGATTCTTCATGGGTCTGCTGCACACACCTGTGATGCGCCGAACCTTAGATACACGACAAAATAGAAATTGTGCACGAGACTCAAACGACGACGTGACACGCAACTAGTGATCACTCGCTATTTATTCGACGCACACATTCAACATTATGACTCATCATTCACACACTATTATAAGCATGAAATATATATTATCTCATGCCCTCATACCATTCCATGCACACACGCATGCACACACAAGGACAACAAGACGATTGCAAACCGTAGGGTTGCACCAGTAGGGTCGCGATGTGCATAGTGGCGTGAACATCGGTCGAGGCAAGTGTTGCGAGTTGTATAACTGCATTGTTTGGTACTGTTTGGCGCGAAAAGGTGGGTACGCAATAAGTTGGGGCGCGAAGTAAGAAAAAAATAAAATTTCCTTACATTGCTCAAGGTGTCAAACGAGTACAAAGTATGAGCAAAGGCATGAGCGATTACAATGGTTACACGATGCGTGCGAGCTAGCCAGTGTGATGCTGGCGCCGAGGTAGTCCCGAAGTGTAGGCCGACACGGCTCGGCCAGCAGTGCATGGTTTGGTAAATAGTGTGCGCGAAGGTTGGCAAAGCCTCGTTGGCGGTTCCCGGCAAACATGGTTTCTACTGTACATGGTGTTAAAGGAAGGTCAAAAAAAATCTTACACTACCCCCCCCCCCCCCCCCCCCCCCCCCCCTCTGCTACGCGAGTGTCTGTATATTGCGGAAACCCTGGCTTCGCAGGTACACTTGCAGGGGAGGGTGGTAAATTAAAGCTGGCCAGGGGTACCTAGCTGCCCTCCGTAGAATTGCAATCCTTCTAGTGAACGAGAAATTTAATCCTCCGGATTCCCGTGGGGTGGCGAATCCGATGGCTCATAATATTTTCGGAGTTGATGATCGGATCCGATGTAGGACAGGTCACCGAGGGTGGGCGATGGCGTGGTAGTTGGCTTGTAGTGGTGATGTATGTGCGGACTGACGTGGAATGATGGGCTGATGTACCAGTCGGTCGGTAACTAGGGTGATCATGTGGCTGATTTGGAAGGGTCTATAGTAGCACATAAGAAAATTCTGTACAACTGGTAGATGCAAGTTGTGTGTGCCGAGCAGTACGTAATGTTCTGACTCGGACGTCTAGGCGACGGTGGTGGGCAGCATTCCTTTTAGCGATGATACTCGTTTTATTAATTGCGTCTTGTGCACGCGTCTAGGCAGCTTGCAAAATCTCTGCGGTTTGTTGTACGTGTGCGTTGGGCTGTCCGAGCTCGGTGTCATGGGTACTATAGGTTTTTTTTCATAGGTCTGGTAGAACGGGGACTGTTGTGTTGTCGCTGATGTGGCATTGTTGTAGGCAAAATCGATCAACAGTAACTACTGCTCCCATGTTGTCGAATTGTTGCATAAATCAGCTGCTCCCATGTTGTCAAATTGTTGCACGAATCAGCTGCTCCATGGTCTGGTTCGTCCGCTCCGTCTGACCATTAGTCTCGGGGTGGTACGACGAACTGAACTATAGCCAGGTCCCGAACTGCTCCCAGAGTCTCTTCAAGAAATTGCCGGTGAACTTCGTGTCGTCGTTGCTGATTATCGCAGCTGGTATTCCGTGTGGTGGAACGTCGGTTGCAATGATCAGGTGAGCGGTTCCTTCGGTTGAGATTGATTTCCTGCTCGTAGCGAAGTAGGCCATTTTTGTTAGTCGGTCATCGACAGCCATAACCGCGTCGTTACCCTGGGGCTCGAAGGTAACCCCGTCATGAAATCCATGGTAACCTGCTGTAAGACGTGCTCGGGGGTGGGATCAGCCGCAACTGACCTGCTTTTTTCGTATGCAAGCTCTTCATCACCTGACATGTGTAGCACAATTCCATGTAGTGCTGTACGATAGTTAACAGCTTCAGCCAGTAGTAATACAGCTGCAGTTGCTATCGCGCTTTTTCTTCCCCGAAATGTCTCGAGGTTACCTCGTTGTGTGCCTCCAGCAGTAGTAATTCCCGTAGCAATGAATACGCTGGTACCCAAATGCAGTTAGTACCGGCTTTGCGTAATAAAGCCCCTTTGTTTCTGTCAGCTACGGGTTGGTTTGGCCGAGTAGGATGGCGTGAAGTTGAGCAATGGGGAGGGTGAGAGCGTCGGCAGCGTTGGATGCTCCGTTTTTTTTACGTGACGGTGTAGTGGAAGTTGGACTCCAGGTAGTCCAAACATCGTATCTATCGCGGGTTGAGATTTGGTTGGGCATAAAGGTACTGTAGTGAGTGGTAATTTGTCCATACTGTTACATCGGCTCCTGTGGGGTAGCATCACCACACTTTGAATGGTGCACGATCGCTAGCATCTCACGGTTGTGTATCGGGTAATTGCGTACAGGCAGGTGAAGCTTGCGGAACTCGTACACGATTGGCTGAAGGCCGTTCCCAGAGTCTTGCATCTGAATTGCTCATACAGCAATGTCGCTTGCGTCAATGACCAACTCGAACGGGGCGATGTACAGTATGGGCGGCGTGCACAAGTATTTTATTGAGGGTCAAGAAGGCAGCTTGCTCTTTCACCCTCCATGTGTACTCAACCCCCTTCTTCAGCAGGTTAATCAATGAGGCAGTCAATTGCGCCATGTCGAGGACGAACTGTCGCACGTAGTTGACGAACCCCAGAAAACAGTGCAACTCAGTCAGACTTGTTGGCGTGCCATGCTTGAATCGTCTCAATCTTTTTTCGATCTATTTCCATTACGTCACCTTGAATAATGGGCTCTAAAAACTCTAGTCGGTCCTGTAGAAAATCACACTTAAATGATTTCATCAGTAGGCGATTATCACTCAGTATTTTTAGAACTTCTTTGGTGTCTGTAGTGTCAAACATTATATATGTTGTGTTTGTTTAGGCTACAGTGGGTTAGCCTATAGGGGGTACACAATTCTAGGGTTTGGTACTTGTACTGCTTTCACTCATAGTTCAATCATTCCAGTCCGTTATTACTGACATGGTATCAGAGCAGGTCCTTCGCTAGGACCGTTCTTAGGGCCCACCGTTACCTACATACCTACCTACCTACTGTGCGCCTCGTGCGCCTACGCGCCCTCGTGCGCCTCCTACCTACCGCGCGCGCGCAGCCCGCCAGCCGCCCGCGCGCGACTCGACTTTTTTTTTTTTTAGCGCGCGTATCCTGCTACCCGCCCGCGCGCGGTCGATTTCGCTGCGCGCGCCCCGCTAGCCGCACGCGCGCGGCTGTTTTTCTTTACGCGCGGCCCCGCACGCTGCCCGCGCGCTGCCTGTGCGCCTCGCTGACGCGCCCGCTGCTGCAGCCGCCCGTCGCCCGCTCGCGCACACCCCGCCGTGGCCCCGCAGGCCCGCAGCTCGCCGCCGCAGCTGCCGCACGCCCGTTGCCCGCAGCCGCCCGTCCGCCGACGCCGCTGCCGCCCGTGCACCGACGCCGCTGCCACCCGTGCGCTGCTGCCGCTGCTGCTTGCGCACCGCTCGCTGCTGCAGCCGCCCGTGCGCTGTCGGCGCTGCTGCCCGTGCGCCTCTGCAGCCGCCGCCCGCGAGTCGCCCGCTACCGCTAGTGCGCCGCAGGCCCGCAGCCCGCCGTCGCAGCGGCCGCCCGCCCGCAGCCGCTCGTCGCCTGCTCGCACACGCCCCGCTGCCCGCAACCGCTTGTACGCCGCTGCTTCCGCTGCTGCTTGCGCACCGCTGCCTCCCGAGCGCCACCGCTGCCCGTGCGCCGCCGCTGCCCGTGCACTGCCGTTCCCCGTGCGCCGCTGCCGCCCGTGCGCTTCTGCAGCCGCTGCCCGCGAGGCACTCGATCTCACTGCTGTTTATTTTCTACCTACCGCGCACACTGCTACCACTGCAGCTGCCACCAGTGCACCGTTGCAGCTCCTGCTGCCACGCTTCCTACTACTACTGTTACTACTGCCACTACTACTACTGCTACTGTCACTATGGCTAGTCCGCCAGTTCTAGCTTTCGATGCCGAGGGCCGTCCAGTGAAGTTCGAAACCTGGCTCGATGACCTGCACCTGTTCCTACAGCTCACTGCCAAGGAAGATATCTCACTGTACGACCATGCCCTAGGCCATGCCACTGCCCCTGACTCGTCTGCTGACAGCACTCTGCGTTCCCAGTGGCAGACCCGTGATGCGCACGCTCGCTTTGCTATTCGCAACTCCCTGCCGCTAGACGAGCGCGAGCACTTCGGCCAGTGCAAGACTGCTAAGGACCTCTACACCGCTGTAGTTGCCCGCTACTCCTCACCCGCTTCTGCCACGCTAGGCCGCCTCACTCTCCCCTACCTGTTCCCCGACCTAGCCTCCTTTCACACTGTCGCAGACCTCATCACCCACCTTAAGACTAGTGAGGCCCGCTTTCGCGCTGCTATGCCTGCCGAGTTTCTCACTAGCAACCCCCCCCCGCTCTGGATCACTCTCTACCACATCGTCACCCGCCTCCCTGACTCTCTGCGCGCAGTCAGGGACCACTTCCTCTCTCGCTCCCCCACTGAGCTCACTGTTGCCCTCCTCGAGAAGGAACTGCTTGCAGCTGAGGCGAGCATCGTCGCTGTAGGCACCTCTCGTGGCGACCCCCGCACCCCGTTCTTTGAGGGGTGTTCCCCTTCCCCCCTCCTCCCCTCTGTCGCCTCTGCTGCTGCTGTCGACCTTCTTGGTGCTGAGAAGGTCGGGACCGCGTCTGCTTCGAGCGGGCGCCGCAGGAACAAGGGGGGCAGGGGTGGGGGTGGCGGCGGAGGAGGTGGGGGTGGAGGCGGTGGGAGTGGAGGCGCGGCTGGGGAGACTAGTGGCGGCAGTGGGGGAGGAGACAGCAGCGGTGGGAGTGGTGGTGGAGGCGGCAGCGGAGGCGGAGGTGGTCGTGGCGGCGGCAGGGGTGGAGGTGGCCGGGGCGGCGGCGGTGGGGGTGGTGGTCGTGGAGGCACTGGCGGAGGGCAGAGTCAGCAGCCCGCCCCGACGCTTCAGGCCGCCCGTGAGTGGTATGCGCAGCGTAGCGTTACCTGCACGTACGTCATTCGCACAGGTGACCGCAGCGGCCAGCAGTGTGGGAGGCCGCACCCTACGCAGCGCTGCTTCGCGCGCCTTAACGACGCGTGGCGCACTCAGTTTCCTGCTGCCACTGAGCTGCCGCGCTGGGCTGATCTGGAAAAGAGGGGTGTTGATATTTGGGCTTTAGACTTTGATGCTATTCTCACTGCCATGTATGCGATGTCTATTAGTGGAGAGGGTGCTCAGTACTTGCGTGTTCCGCCCGACCCGGGCATTCAGGCCAGTCCGGCTGCCGCTCTAGGTGCTAGTGCGTCTGCTCCCACAGGTCCTGGTGAGGCTGCAGCCCTAGGTGCTCGTGCGTCCGTGCCCCCTGGTACTGAGTCGACTGCAGCACTGCACACCTTCACCCTGGACTCAGGTGCTTCTCGCTCTTTCTTTCGTGACCGCACTGTCCTTGAGCCACTCGCTCGGCCAGTTGCTGTCTCCCTTGCTGACCCCTCTGGGGGTCCGGTCATTGCGACCTCCTCCACTGTCCTTCCTTGTCCGGCGGTCCCGTCCGGCACGCTGTCAGGTCTCTACCTCCCCTCGTTCTCTACGAACTTGGTGGCAGGTAGTGCGCTCCAGGACGGGGGTGTTCACCAGTTCACCCCTGCCTACGAGCGCGTGACACACTGCACGTGTGCTCGGACGGGTCGCCACCTGGCTACCTTCACTCGGGAGCCGGGGTCGGACCTTTACACACTGACCACTGAGTCCCCTCAGGTAGCTGCGTCCGCGTCTGCGTCAGCGTCAGGTCAGCTGTCCGCCCCCTGCTCGTGTCGCTCTCTGGCGCATGAGACTGTCCTTTGGCACCACCGCCTTGGTCACCCGTCTGTGCAGCGCCTTCGGGCCATGCACAAACGGGACCTTGTTGCTGGTCTTCCCAGGGTGCTCCCTCCCCTTCCAGCCTCGCCTGCTCCTCCCTGTCTTCCCTGTGTCGAGGGGCGGCAGCGCGCCGCTCCTCACTCCTCCTCCTTTCCCCCGACGACTGCTCCTTTGCAGACGCTCCACATGGACGTGTGGGGCCCAGCCCGCGTCCGTGGCCAGGGTCAGGAGAGGTACTTCCTGATTGTTGTTGACGACTTCTCGCGCTACACCACGGTCTTCCCCTTGCGCACCAAGGGTGACGTCCCTGATGTCTTGATCCCTTGGATCCGCAGATCTCGTCTCCAGCTCAGTGAGCGTTTCCACTCCGACTTCCCTGTCCTGCGTCTGCACTCTGACAGAGGTGGAGAGTTTTCCTCTGGCCTCTTGGAGGCCTTCTGTCAGCAGGAGGGCATTGAGCAGTCGTTCACGCTTCCGGCCTCTCCACAGCAGAATGGGGTTGCTAAGCGCCGCATTGGCTTGGTCATGGAGGTCGCTCGTACCTCCTTGGTTCATGCGGCTGCCCCCCACTTTCTGTGGCCGTTTGCAGTCCGATACGCTGCACATCAGCTCAACCTCTGGCCCCGTGTCTCCTTGCCCGAGACTTCTCCGACACTGCGTTGGACGGGAGAGGCTGGCGATGCGTCGCGTTTTCGGGTCTGGGGATCCCGAGCTTTTGTCCGCGACACGTCCGCGGACAAGCTCTCCCGTCGCGCTGTCCCCTGCGTCTTTCTTGGCTTTGTCCCGGACGCCCCTGGTTGGCAGTTCTACCACCCCACCTCGCGGCGTGTCCTGGCCTCTCAGGACGTCACTTTTGACGAGTCCGTCCCCTACTACCGCCTCTTCCCCTACCGCACTGCCCCGCTCCCCCCCCCACCTCTCTTCCTCGCTCCAGGTGCTGAGGTACCAGACCCCCTCCCCCCTCAGGGTGCCGCTCCCTCAGGTGTGTCCCAGGTAGACCCGGGTGAGCCTGTCGAGGTAGCTGTTGACTCGCGTGCTGCGTCTAGGGGTGCTGAGCCTGGGGGTGCTGCGTCTGGGGGTGCTGAGCCTGGGAGTGCTGAGTCTGGGGGTGCGGAGCCTGGAGGTGCTGAGCCTGGAGGTGCGGAGTCTGGAGGTGCGGAGCCTGGAGGTGCTGAGCCTGGGGGTGCTGAGTCTGGGGGTGCTGAGTCTGGGGGTGCTGAGCCTGCGCGTGCTACACCTGGAGGAGCCCTCTCCTCCCAGCAGCTGCAGGAGAGGTACCTCGAGTACTGCCGCCTCCGGAGAGGTGCTGCTGGAGCTCGTCCCGGTACTTCCCCTCCTACCCAGGAGCTCCCCCCCATTCAGCAGATCCGCGAGTGGTACACACGGCGCTGCAGTCTTCGGAGTGGTGCTCCTGGTGCTGCGGACCCTGGGGGTGGCGCTGCTGCTGGTGCTGAGGACCCGGACGTTGGAGCTGCTGCTGGAGCTGCGGACCCGGGCGGTGGCGCTGCTGCTGGTGCTGAGGACCCGGACGGTGGAGCTGCTGCTGGTGCTGAGGACTCGGACGGTGGAGCTGCTGCTGGAGCTGAGGACCCGAGCGGTGGCGCTGCTGCTGCTGCTGAGGACCCGGGCGTTGGAGCTACTACTGGTGCTGAGGACCCGGACGGTGGAGCTGCTGCTGGTGCTGAGGACTCGGACGGTGGAGCTGCTGCTGGAGCTGAGGACCCGAGTGGTGGCGCTGCTGCTGGTGCTGAGGACCCGGGCAGTGGAGCTGCTACTGGTGCTGAGGACCCGGCCGCTGGAGTCTCCTCTGCTTCTGGAGACGCTGCGCGGCCGCGACCGTACTTCGTACCGCTCCTTCAGCAGGTTCTTGGGCAGGCTCCTCCTCCTTGTCCTCCTCCCTCCGTAGAGTGTCCTCCGCCTGTCCAGCCGCAGTCACAGTTACCGCCTACCTCGCCTCTCCCTGCTCCCTCTCCTTACACTGGTCCCACGGGAGGTCTTACAGAGCGTCGTGAGCCTGAGTCTCGTCCTGCGTCGCCTGTTCGTCCTCCTCGCACTGGTAGTCGTGTCCGTCGTGAGCGTCCTCCTCCTGTCCCAGGCACTCACTACATGACTCTGCGTCCCTCTACTGCTCCTCAGCGTGTCCCTCTGCCGTCTCCTCCTGCGTCCTCTCTACCTACTCTTCCTGACCCGGAGTCTGACCGGTATCGTGCTGAGCACCCTACTGTCACGCGTCTCCTTGCTACTGTTGTCACTGACCCTACCTTTGAGTCCTCGGCTGCGTCTGCTCTGGTCGCTGAGTTGGTTGACTTTGCTGCTGCCTGTCGTCTAGACTACGCTGCTAGCCTTGTTGCTGAGTCTGAGTCTGAATCTGTCTGTCCTCCGTCCGTCGGGGGTGAGTGTGCTCTTGGCACGGACGTCCTTGAGGACAGACAGGAGGAGTTCCAGTGTCTTGCTGCTGCTTTGCCCCGTCTCGTGTCCTTGCTAGTTGCCCCTGAGGGAGACCCGGATGCACCAGACATCCCGACCCCGCGCACTTACGCTGAGGCGATGGCGGGTCCCTACTCCTCTGAGTGGCAGACAGCCATGGACGCCGAGATGGCTTCCTGGAAGTCCACACGCACCTACGTCGACGAGGTTCCCCCTCCTGGGGCGAACATCGTCAGTGGCATGTGGATTTTCAGGGTGAAGCGGCCGCCGGGTTCTCCGCCTGTCTTCAAGGCGCGTTACGTGGCTCGAGGCTTCAGTCAGCGAGAGGGAGTTGACTTCTTCCAGACCTTCTCCCCCACCCCGAAGATGACTACTCTTCGGGTGCTGCTGCACATAGCCGCTCACCGCGACTACGAGCTTCACTCACTTGACTTCAGCACTGCTTTCTTGCAGGGCAGCCTGCACGAGGAGATCTGGCTGCGCCGCCCTCCTGGCTTCACTGGGTCGTTTCCTCCTGGTACCCAGTGGAGGCTTCAGCGGCCGGTCTACGGTCTCCGCCAGGCTCCGCGTGAGTGGCACGACACACTGAGGACTACACTTGCGGCTCTTGGGTTCGCACCTTCTACAGCTGACCCGTCGCTGTTCCTGCGCACCGACACTTCGCTGCCGCCGTTCTACATCCTCGTGTACGTCGACGACTTGGTCTTTGCCACTGCTGACACTGCAGGACTCGCCTACGTGAAGTCGGAGCTGCAGAGGAGACACACTTGCACAGACCTGGGTGAGCTGACAAGCTATCTTGGCTTGCGGATCACCCGGGACAGAGCACGGTGCAGCAGCGCGGTCAGCTTTGTATTCGCTACGTGGCCACTGAGGCCAACACTGCTGATGTGTTCACCAAGGCACTTCAGCCTCGTGACCATCAGCGCTTCTGCACTCTACTAGGCCTTGTGCCTACTGGACCTCACTTACTTACCTCTTGACTTTGCTTGTACTGTGATCACTATATATATCTATACCTGCATGTTTACTCTTGCTAGGTTGTGATCACTGTATCTCTTGCTCTGTTATAAACCTGCATGTGAACTAGTCTTGTGACCGCTTGCTTGTGCTCAGAATTTGTGTGGTATCCTTGAGATCCACCCTGAGCTTGTTTTGCTTTGCTTTGACTGGTCTTGTGACCCCTTGCTCTCCCCCACTTTGCCTATGGGGGTGTGTCAAACATTATATATGTTGTGTTTGTTTAGGCTACAGTGGGTTAGCCTATAGGGGGTACACAATTCTAGGGTTTGGTACTTGTACTGCTTTCACTCATAGTTCAATCATTCCAGTCAAGGAGACACGGGGCCAGAGGTTGAGCTGATGCGCGGCGTACCGGACAGCAAACGGCCACAGAAAATGGGGAGCCGCCGCGTGGACCAAGGAGGTACGAGCGACCTCCATGACCAGGCCAATGCGGCGCTCAGCAACCCCATTCTGCTGTGGGGAGTCCGGAAGCGTGAAGGTCTGCTCGATGCCCTCCGCCTGACAGAAGGTCCTCAAGAGGTCGGAGGAAAACTCACCACCTCTGTCAGAGTGCAGACGCAGGACAGGAAGATCCGTCCGGAAACGGCGGCGGAGCTGGAGACGAACTGTGCGGATCCAAGGGATCAGAACAGCAGGGACCTCACCCTTGGTGCGCAAGGGGAAGACCGTGGTGTAACGCGAGTAGTCGTCGACAACCAGCAAAAAGTACCGCTCACCGCCCTGGCCACGAACGCGGGCTGGGCCCCACACGTCCAGGTGGAGGGTCTGCAGAGGAGCCCCTGTCGGGGGGAACGAGGAGGAGTGAGGAGCGGCGCGCTACCGCCCCTCGACGCAAGGAAGGCAAGGCGGCGCAGGCGAGGAAGGGAGAGGAGGGAGGGACCTGGGAAGACCAGACACAAGGCGGCGACGGTGCATGCCACGGAGGCGTGGCAAGGAGGGGTGACCCAGGCGGTGGTGCCAGAGAAGAGTCTGGTGCGACAGGGAACGACACTCACAGGCGTGGGCCACCAGACCTGACGCGGACACCTGACCGACAGCAGCGACCTGAGGAGACGCAGTGGTCAGTGTGTAGAGACTCGACCCCGGCCGACGAGTAAACGTAGCCAGGTGACGGCCGGTCCTGGAGCACGTGCAGATCGCCACACGCTGTCCTCCAGGGGTAAAGGTGTCAACCCACTGATCCTGGATGACAGCGTTGCTCACCAGGTTCGTCGAGAACGAGGGGAGGTGGAAACCCGTCAACGAGCCAGACGGAACCGCCGGACAAGGGAGCACAGTGGTGGACTGGGCAAGGACTGGGCCCCCAGAGGGGTCAGCCAAGGAGACTGGGACCGGTGCAGGAAGCGGTGTGAGCTCAGTACTGTCTCGAAAGAAGCAGCGGGAAGCACCTGAGTCAAGGGTGAAGGTGTGACAGGTCTCAGCCGGTGCAGTACCTGAGAGAGCAGTCTCTGTGGGTGCTGTACCTGAGAGAGCAGACTCGCAAGCAGCAGGGACAGTGCTGGAGGGAGCAGGTACAGGGGGCACCATACCAGAGAGAGCAGACTCACTAGTACCTAGGGCAGCGGGCCCTATACCTGGGTCAGGCGGCACACACAAGTAACAGTCTCCCTCGGCACTAACAGTCAATGCATACATGGCAGCAATAATAGCATCATAGTCAAGAGCAAAGATATCAACACCAGCCCTCATCAGCTCAGCCCAGCGAGGGCGCTCAACATCCTCGCCCATCTCCTCACGCCAAGCGTCGTCAAGGCGGAAGAAGCAGCGGTACTGAGTGTGGAACTTTCCACACGTCTGCCCCTTGCGATCACCTGTGCGAATGACATAGGAACAGCGGCCACTGCCCCCCGACGTCCCACGCTGAGCAAGCCACTCACGAAGCTGCTGGGTCGACTGGGGACGCTGCTGCTGCTGGGAGCTCTGGCCCGAGCCGGTGCCTCCACTCCGACCTCCACCGCCGCCACTACCTCCGCTCCGACCGCCACCACCGCCACCGCCACCGCCACTACCGCCACCGCCGCCACTGCCGCCGCTGCCACCACCGCCACTGCTCCCGCCGCCGCCCCCGCCTCCGCCGCCGGCCCCACTCCCACCGGCACTCCCGCCACCGCTCCCTCCAGCACCGCCTCCCCCCCCACCTCCCCCACCCCCTCCCCCCCCAGCGCCACCCCCGCCACCCTTGCCCCCCTTGCCCTTGCCGGTGCGGCGCCTCCCACCAGGAGCAGAAGCAGCGCCAGCAGACTCAGCACCAAGGAAGTCAACAGCAGCAGCAGTAGCATAGGAGGGAGCGAGGGGAGAGGGAGAGCACCCCTCAAAGATGGGGGTGCGAGGAGCGCCGCGAGCAGCACCTACAGCTACAATGCTCTTCTCGGCTGCTAGCAGCTTCTCCTCTAGGAGGGCGACTGTGAGCTCAGTGGGACAGCGAGCAAGGAAATAGTCGCGCACTGAGCTGAGGGTGTCAGGGAGACGGGTGACTATGAAGTGGAGTGCCCAGTACAGGGGAGGGGGGTTCTTAGCGCAGAACTCGGTGGGAAGGGCGGCACGCAGGCGAGCATCACTAGTGCGAAGGTGGGTGATAAGATCGGCGACTGTAGCAAAGGTGGACAGGTCAGGGAACAGGTAAGGCAGCATGAGACGGCTAAGCTCGGCTGTGGCAGGTGAGGAGTAGCGAGCAACGACAGCGTCGTACAGGGCCTTAGCGGTTTTGCAGTCGCCAAAGTGCTCTAGCTCAGCTAACGGCAGGTGACTGCGAATAGCCAGGCGAGCTGCAGCGTCACGAGTCTGCCACTGTGAACGTACACTAAGCTCGGCTGTGGCAGCAGGAGCAGCGGCAGCACCAGACGCGTAGTCATAGAGGGAGATGTGGTCCGTGCTATTGCTCATAAGATACAACTGCAGGTCGTCGAGCCAGGAAGTGAACTGCACGGGACGGCCCTCAGCATCGAAGGAAAGAACGCGAATAGAGGCCATAGCTCAGGCGTGAGGGCACAGCAGAGCAGCGGCAGCAGCAGAGGGGACGCGCTAGAGCGAAGCTAGCAGCCACAGCAGGAGCAAGCGGCGGTGCACAGGCAGGGAGCAGCAGGCGAGGCGGGCGGCGCTGCAGGCGGGAAGTGCGGCGGGCGGGCTGCGAAGCGGGCAGCGGGGCGGGCGGGCGACGCGGCGAGCGGGCAGCGCGGCGGGCGGCTGCGAAGCGGGCAGCGGGCGGGCGGGCGACGCTGCAAGCGGGCAGCGGGCGGGCGGGCGACGCTGCAAGCGGGCAGCGAGGCGGGAGGGCGACGCTGCGAGCGGGCAGCGGGCGGGCGGGCGACGCTGCGAGCGGGCAGCGAGCGAGCGGGCGACGCTGCGAAGCGGGCAGCGGGCGGGCGGGCGACGCTGCGAGCGGGCAGCAAGCGGGCGGGCGACGCTGCGAAGCGGGCAGCGGGCGGGCGGGCGACGCTGCGAGCGGGCAGCGAAGCGGGCGGGCCGCGAAGCGGGCAGCGAGCGGGCGGGCGGGCTGCGAAGCGGGCAGCGGGGCGAGCGGGCTGCGAAGCGGGCAGCGGGGCGAGCGGGCGACGCTGCGAGCAGGCAGCGCGGCGGGCGGGCGGCGAGCGGGCGGCTCGGCGGGCGGGCGACGCTGCGAGGGGCGCGCGAGGGCGCTAACGAGGGGCGCTTCGAGGGCGCTAGCGAGGGCGCGCGAGGGCGCTAACGAGGGGCGCGCGAGGGCGCTAACGAGGGCGCGCGAGGGCGCTAACGAGGACGCACGAGGGCGCTACGAGGCTAGGGCACGGGGTAGCGTGGTAACCGCATGCGAGCGGTGGTGGGCCCTTAAAAGAAACGGTCGATAGGTCCTAGGGACCTCCTGCTCTGAATACCATCTCAACAGGACTAAGCAAGAATGTGTCATTGAATGGAAGAATTGGGTACAAGTAGCAAACCCTAGTTGGGGTTGTACCCCATACTGGCTACCCCACTACAGCCTACCAACATAACACAGTTTAACACGTTATTACTGACATGTAGATGATGTGCTCTGTCAGGGCTGTAAATCAGGATTTCGTCTAGAAGCGGTTGGAAGGCCTTAATCATGGTCATTTGAAAGGTGGCGGGGACGTTTGCTATTCCGAAGGTCATTACAGTGTATCCAAAAGATCCGTAGTGGGTGCGAAAAGCGGTTTTCGAGCGGTCGGGTGGATTGACGCAGATCTGGTGGTAACTTCCTCGAAGGCTCAGGCTGTGCAAAGATGGTCTATCATTGCGAAGATCGAGTAATGGGATCTAATTGTAATCCTGTTGAGTGTACGGTAATCTATGCATATGCAAAAACCCCTTTTTTTTTCGGTGCGAACTGTAGTTGTGCGACGAAGGGCGACGAGCTTGAGCCAATGAACTTTTTCTCGAGTAGTTAGTCTAGCTGTATTCGCAGATCTGGTGGTAACTTCCTCGAAGGCTCAGGCTGTGCAAAGATGGTCTATCATTGCGAAGATCGAGTAATGGGATCTAATTGTAATCCTGTTGAGTGTACGGTAATCTATGCATATGCAAAAATCCCCTTTTTTTTCGGTGCGAACTGTAGTTGTGCGACGAAGGGCGACGAGCTTGAGCCAATGAACTTTTTCTCGAGTAGTTAGTCTAGTTTGGGTTGGGTCGGTCGAAACTGTTGCTATACTGTTGGTTGTGCCCCCCGTTCTGATTCCATCGTGTCGTAATGCGGTCATTAAGGTGGTAGTCCCTCTGGTAAGTCGTCCGGGAATATCCCACTACACTGCTTCAGTAGCGCTGCCAAGTCATCTGATCGCTCGACTTGTCTACTTCCTCGGCTTCTCGAACGTCAACCGTATACACATCAGCCCGTGCCGCTATGGCGTTTTGTTAGAGATAAAGGACGGAGTCTAGGAGCTTAGGAGCCGAAAATATCTCAAAATTGTTGGTCCTATTTTCTGGACAGAATCGTCGAATTCACAAGAAACGTTGTCGACGAAAATTGCACCGTTGGGATTGTCTCAAACTCGAGGCGCAAAAAATACGCAATATGATCAGTTTTTCTGTGAAGAGCTAAGAAACCAAGGATTCTAATTTATATAATAATTCATTAGCTTCATAAATAATATTTTTCACCTTTCGACTTTAAAGTTGTCAGCAAAGGCTCATTACTGTTTTGCACAAAATGTTTTAATGTCTCTTTTGAGTCTTTTATCTGCTTATCAAGGAATATTAGCAAAGCTATAACCAGAATTTATTATCACTAAGAATAAAATGCTAACCGTTACATTATCAGTAATAAATTCTATTTTTCTTATTAAACTATCTAACATAAATAATTAATACTATTTCAAAATTATTTGAAAATTATTCTACCTTTAAAGCTTGCTATATGATCGACAATTTTATTTAAATCACTATTTAAATTATTAGCTAGTTTATAAAGGGCACCTATTATAGCCCTTGACCGTGGCTATCATTCCCAATTTGAATCGTGTCAAAATATGAAGTATATCTCGAGTTATGCTTTTCGGCGCACTAGGGGGTATGCTGCCACAGAAACTTTAACTCAATCACAAGAGTTTCACAAGTTCCACAAAGGATACACACAAGAGAGTTAGAGCAGCACATTTACCATGTAGGAGGGAAGAGAAGGACGAGAGGGAAGGTCCCAAAGGAGTCCCCAACCAAGGAAACCCCATGTCACACAATTCCCCTCTCCATAGGCAACCCCACTTTCACATTTGTCACTTTCCCAACCTCCACAATCCACCTCACCCCACTTGGCCACACTTGCCAACCTGGTTTGGCTTCTCCCAACCACATGGCAGCAATCTACAGTGATGGGTTCGAATTCCCAACCCCAAAAGTCTGTACCCCATATTGAGTCACTCTCACAACTTCCCAAAGTCGCCGCAACCAAAGTATAGAAAGCATACGAACTCCAATGTCCGTAACTTTCTTGTTCTTGCTCCGATCGCGACGATTCTTGGTTCGTCGGAAAGCTCTCGAGCAGAGCAATCACTTCAGATATCTGCTCAAGCCAAATAACATTCACACACACTCAGAAAATCCAAACCGCGCATATCACAAATTCTTGCACACGCTCACACCACGCATGCAATGCACAAACATTTGATGGGAGGCAGACAGACGTGAATGCGAATGATAGCATCACACAACAAACTCCCCCTCTGGCTGCCAACCATCATCCCACATGCCATAGCTCAAGCATGCACCCTCAATGCACACTCATCCCAGCAAGTTTCAATCACATCCAGCACTCATTCCAATGGATAGTCATCTCCTTCCAATATCCCACTTCCAGCATCTCCGTTTTGCTCAAGTCTGCAGCACCCCTCTAGAGCATCTGTCAGGGCACTATCCTCCAAACCTTCTCAGTGTAACCCCACAACAATAGGCTATCTCATCCTCATTCATTCGCTCAGCCACACTCCCAGCTGGCTCAACACTTGGCTTCCCAAAGCTCGGATAGGTCAGCCGGTTAGGAGGGCGCACATCCCTCCTAGGACGGTCAGCCGCACGTTGCTGCTGCTGCTGCTGCGGCTGCTGCTGCTGCTGCTGCTGCTGCTGCTGCTGCTGCTGCTGCTGCTGCTGCTGCTGTTGCTGCGGCTGCTGCTGCTCCTCCACCTCAGGTTCTCCCCCATCCTCAGTCACCCCAGAGATCTCCTCCCCCGACACGGAGACCTCCACCTGCCTTGAAGGCCGCTGCACCTCATCAGCCTCAATGATCAGCGGTGTTGTGGGAAGCTTCTGCTGCTGCTGCTTCCACTCCTTGTAGTACAAGGACTCGAGGAATTTCACATCCCTCGACACAGTCAGCTGCTGGCTGGTCAGATCCCAAATCAACCAGCCCTTGTGATCCTTAGCAAGTCCCAAGTGCACACCCCATCTCCCAGAAGCTTCCAGCTTTCCCCTCTTCTCCTTCGGCACATGAAACACCACCATGCAGTCGTACGCTCTCAACATGTGGAGCCATCCAACGCCTCAATCTTGGATGGTGGCGGCTCACTCCTCTTCTCAGCTGCTTCTCCACTCATCTCCTCTGCTCCCAATCAGAGGTCTTAGCTCCCCCCTTAGTTGGTCTTAATGTTGGTCCACACAATCTTCACAAGTGTCGGCGCCAACGAAATTTCGGCAGAGTTTCCCCTTAGCGGAAGTCACTCCCAACCTCTAGAACTCCACTTAGGCACGCCCACAGGCCATGGTGGGTCTAGGAGGGTCTTCACACTTCAGTAGACTCTCCACAAAGTCCTTAATCCGCTCTGATACCACTTGTAAGAGATAAAGGACGGAGTCTAGGAGCTTAGGAGCCGAAAATATCTCAAAATCGTTGGTCCTAGTTTCTGGACAGAATCGTCGAGTTCACAAGAAACGTCGTCGACGAAAATTGCATTGTTGGGATTGTCTCAAACTCGATTATGTTACAGCCCTTGGCCGTGGCTATCATTCCCAATTTGAATCGTGTCAAAATATGAAGTATATCTCGAGTTATGCTTTTCGGCGCACTAGGGGGTATGCTGCCACAGAAACTTTAACTCAATCACAAGAGTTTCACAAGTTCCACAAAGGATACACACAAGAGAGTTAGAGCAGCACATTTACCATGTGGGAGGGAAGAGAAGGACGAGAGGGAAGGTCCCAAAGGAGTCCCCAACCAAGGAAACCCCATGTCACACAATTCCCCTCTCCATAGGCAACCCCACTTTCACATTTGTCACTTTCCCAACCTCCACAATCCACCTCACCCCACTTGGCCACACTTGCCAACCTGGTTTGGCTTCTCCCAACCACATGGCAGCAATCTACAGTGATGGGTTCGAATTCCCAACCCCAAAAGTCTGTACCCCATATTGAGTCACTCTCACAACTTCCCAAAGTCGCCGCAACCAAAGTATAGAAAGCATACGAACTCCAATGTTCGTAACTTTCTTGTTCTTGCTCCGATCGCGACGATTCTTGGTTCGTCAGAAAGCTCTCGAGCAGAGCAATCACTTCAGATATCTGCTCAAGCCAAATAACATTCACACACACTCAGAAAATCCAAACCGCGCATATCACAAATTCTTGCACACGCTCACACCACACATGCAATGCACAAACATTTGATGGGAGGCAGACAGACGTGAATGCGAATGATAGCATCACACAACACGTTTTTCATCGTGATCACGTTGACACCCACCGACGAAGATCCAATCGACCTCCAGCGAGTTAGGGCGATGTTGGCTAATCGCAATCGCGATTTAAATGCGACGGGGTATCCTGGCGGAATTACTTGGCAGCCATGGATTAGATCTAGAAAATGGCTTAAGCAAAAGTTCAAATCTGAAAAGTGAGGAGTTCGACGAATCCTACCATCCAAACCATCGCCATACAACAATTCCCAACAACTCAAAGTGTCAAACTAGACACAGAGTAGATCGCATGTGTCGTATCCAGCGTTTCTCCATTATACACAGTGATTCGGACATTGATAGGACAGCCTCTCTTTTGGATGTAATTTTAGATAAGACAAAACTCCAACATTTTACTGGGGGAAACTCTCAAGAGTGATCCATAGCGGAATGATGATGACTAGCAAGATGGAAGATACAAATGCTAAACCTAGAAAGTGTTGTACTCCCTACGGCCCTACTCACTATAGCCTATCAACGTAATGTCTAACATTTGACAGCAACACAACACATATGTCCAGAGTGGAAGAGTCAGCAGGCCGAGGGCGCAAGGACCAGCAACAGTGCGACTACCAGCGAGGGGAAACGTTGACACTGAGGAAACCGCGGCGCATCTTCCCAGCAGTGCAGCGCAGGGCGTCGAGCAGGAAGGACCAGGACGACCCGAGCGCACCGATGAAGTAGTCGGCCTCGCCCGCCAGCAGCAGATTCACAAACGCGTTGTCCGTGCTGCGCTGCACGCCCAGCGCGCGCTCGTACGCGGGCATGCTGTCGTTGCCCGCCATGCGCGGCACGTCCGTGGTGAACCACGTCCACCCGCCCATGCCGCTCAGCTGCTCCACCACCTGGTGTGCCGTGGTGGTGGCGCGGGGGATTTCAGGAACAAGGAGCACACAAATCTGTGTGTGCAATACAATCTTCGTTGGTGGACTGTGTCGGTGTTTCAAGTGGGACTCACTGAAAGCTCCACACAAGCCCCACTCCTCACACTTCCAGCTGGCATTTGGTGCCACTGGTACCCAAGTCACCCGCATTCAACCCCCAGGCAGGCAGCATGGTGGTGACTCACGGGCTGCATCTCGGTGGCGAGCCACACGAAGCGCGCGTGGGGGTCGTGGCGGCGCACGCGCAGCAGCAGGCGCACGTACTCCGCTGCGCCCGCCACTCGCATCTCGCGCCCCTTGTCGCCCATGCGCACGTGCATGCTCACCAGCGCGCGCGGCACCCACGGCACCCGCACCCGCCACCACAGCTGCCGTTCCATGGGGCCTGGCGGAGGCCATTGAGGGACGAGGGGGAGGGTGGGGGGGGAGGGGGAGGTGGGGATGCGAAAGTGAGCGGGTGCGGGGGAATTACCTGTGTGCAGTGGTCACATGAACAGTAGTGCAGCTGACGAGCGAAGGAGGTGCCGTGTGCTGCACGGCACCTCAAGGGGACCGTTGAGTCGGCACCTCAAACACAAGGGGACCATGCGAGATCATGTGTAGCAGCGGCAGTACGTGGGGGGCATAGTTTAGGGACTTGGGGGGCATGAAATGGCAGGGCGTGCAGCACTCACCTGGTGCGATGGTCCACAGTGAGCTGCTGTCAGACGGACCAGCGGTCACTGCAGCAGAGGCACGTAACCCTGTGACTGCCATTTCCCCATCCCCTACAGCCGCGCCTCCCTCAGCCACGTCAGCCTCAGCAGCCGCAGCCGCGAGTTCCGCCTGGGCAACGGCAGCAGCGGCGAGGCGGCCGAAGGAGAGGTGGCGCTGCGCGTTGAGCAGGCGGCAGAGGCGCGGCGACGGCGCCCTGAGGAAGAAGCGCGCCGCCTGGGCTCGCCACCAGCGGTGCGTGTTGCTGCGAGGGGGGGTTGGGAGGAGGGTGGTGGGGTTGAGGGGAGAGCAATGCGTGGTGCAGCGTGTAGGGTGTTTGGCTTTGTTAGAGCAAGCATTAGTCTTACGCGCTGCGTTGAGGGGGGAACATGGCATGGAGGGAGGGAGGGAGGGAGGAAAGAAGGATGGCGGAAAAGAGGGAGGGAGGGAGGGAGGGAGGGAGGGAGGGAGGGAAAGAGGGAGGGGAAAGAGGGAGGGAGGGAAAGAAGGAGGGGAAAGAGGGAGGGAGGGAAGGAGGGAGGGAGGGAGTGAGTGAGTGAGGGAGGGAGGGAGGGAGGGAGGGAGGGAGGCGAGAAGGGAGGAAGGAGGGAGGGAGAGAGAGAGGAGGGAGGGAGAGAGAGAGGGAGGCGAGGAGAGGAGGGAGGGGGAGAGGGAAGGAGGGAAAGGGGGGGAGGTGGCGGACTTCATGCGGTTGGTGGTGATGAGGCGCCCCTCCGCCTCCACGACGCCTGGGATGGCCAGCCATGGCTGCCCCCACCGCCTCGGCACCACGGGGAAGAACAGCCGCCGCGTCCCCCTCTCACGCCGCTGCTGTCTGCCGCCCGACTCCTCTCCCCCTGCATCCTCCCCCTCTGCCCCCTCCTCCTCCACTCTGCCCTGCTCCCCCCCATCGTCCTCGCCTGAACTCCCCGCGTGTTGAAGGGGCTGAGGGGCGGCGAGGGAGGGATGCTTGGGGGTGGCGAGCAGCGGGTGGGCGCCCTGGAACGATGCCGCGTGCATGGCCAGGGCGTGAGCGCGCCTGGCGGGAGGACATGGAAGAAATGGATGGGGTTGCGAACAGCGCGAATGGGCGGGCTTGCATAAATTTTGAAAACCATAAACGTAACCAGCACCTGCCATACCTTCAGGCCTTCCCTGCCTCAACTCTTCACCTGCAGCATGCCTCACCGCGTGCACTCGCCTCACCGCGTGCACTCGCCTCACCGCCTGCACTGGTGGGACGTCTCTGGGAGGAAGTAGCAGCGCCACTCGCCGTGCATGCCCTCGCGCGCACACCCCTCATGCTCCGCGCGCTCAAAGCCCCCCACCAGCCCCACGCCCCCGCGCCCCTTGCCCCTGGCCCCCGTGTGCGCAATGACCAGCACCCTGCCGCTGCGCACGGCCATTGCCAGCGCGCCCGCCAGCAGCGTCATCTGCGTGCCCAGCCCGTGCCGCCTGCTCTGCCCCACCGGCGCCAACAGGAACCTGCCGGGGGCGAGGGGGACGGACACGGGAGGGGACAGGTGGGGACCGTGAGGGCGGGCGGCGTGGAGAGGGCGAGGAGGTGGGTGCATGGCATGGCGCATGGCGCATGGCGCATGGCGCATGGCGCATGGGGCATAGGGCATGGCGCATGGGGCATGCTCAGCGCACAGCGCAGCCCCCCCAGCCGTGGGTGCAGCGTCCCACTCGCCTTACAGCGGGGTGGGAGCAGTTGCTACTCGCCTTACAGCGGGGTGGGAGCAGTTGCTACTCGCCTTACAGCGGGGTGGGAGCAGTTGCGGGGGAACTGGTGGCGCCAGAGGTCGCGCTGCACGACCCGCGTGAGAGGGTAGTTGTCGGCGTCCGCGCCCTCCACCCACGGCGGAAACGGCCCCTCCACCGCCGCCTCGCCCCGCCTGCGCGCCTCTCCTCCCAGCTCCGCCGCCTCCCTCCGCACCTCCCCGCCGCTGCTCCCGCCTATCTCACTCTCCCTCTCTCCCCCCTCCTCTCCAACCCCTTTCTCCCCCTCCCCTTCCCTCTCCCCCTCCCCCTCCCCCTCCCCATCGCCCGCATAGCGTCGGACGGCGGCCCAGGGAGGGTCGGAGCCATCGGCGGGGCGGCTGGCCCAGTGCTCCTCCGCGTACACGCGCGCATTCGCCGCGCAATCCGCCAAATGCGGCGCTGGAACGAGCTCTGTTGGCGGGCCTGCGAATTCGGTCGGAGGTAACGCGACGCTCTGACCGGAGCCCTCTGAGTCGCTTGCGACTGGATCTGCGACGGTTGGAGGCGACTCTGCGAGATGAGCAGCCCATGAGGCCAGCAGTTCGTCAACTCGTCGCTGAAGCTGCTCGTGCGTCGCTGGCGACTCGTGCGACGCTGGCGATCCTTTCTGCTCCCCCAGCGACTCCAATCTATACTGCTCGTCGACCGCGTGGATGGCGATGTGCTCCACGGCGACGGGCTGCTGCAAGAGGAGGAGGAGAAACGCGGCGACGGGGAGGCACAGCAGCGCGGCGTGGAGCGGCGAGCGGAGGAAGGAGACGAGGGGCTTGGGCGCGGCGAGCGACAGAAGGGATGCGAACGACGGGGCAGGCGCAGCGGGAGGCGGGCGGGTCGCGGCGATGGTGGACGGCACGCGGTCACTGCCAGCTCCGTTCCTCTCGGCGGCTCCCTGGCTCTGCGCTTCCGGCGCCGGCATTGCCCACACGTACTGTTACTATGAAAGTGTAAAATACACCCTCTTTCTCGAACCTCTCACCAGCGCGCTGACTCGTGTACAATGCTTGGATCTAGCGCGCTGGTAATGCTAACCGATTTCGCCAGCAAAGCCGCACCTAGCGACAAAATTGTGCGTGAGTTGGTCAAGATCACGCAGAACCGGAACAGCGCACAAGGCAGCTGTTCCGCTAATCCCGCTGTGGCATCACGGGTCATTCCGTGAAATGCAGAAGGGCCGAACCAAATTCACGCAGCTAAAACACTGGGTGCAAAACAGCATAAGACACACCAGTACAGTGCGTCAACTTCAGAACGCAGGAGTCACAACCAGCCCTCGACACCTAGCAAGCAAAAAGAGGCAAATCACCTAGCAACAAAAGTCACGCACCCAGCCAGCAACTGACGGCGCGTCATTTTCATATCAGGTCAGCTCAATTTACGCAACCCGAAACGAATTTCGTAGGGTAACCAGCTAGCAAGGGTTAAGCGTGTCCCTACACACTAATGCGCCGAATTGCGAGGACGCTATACGAACAGGTCCCCACACGAAACAAATTCGTGCAGATCTCGAAATTTAGCGGGGGCCCAGCAGCTGTCTCTCTCAACACATGTGTCCCCCCGCTGTTTCAATGACCAGATTCGGTTCCAACAACGTTTTATCAATCTGTGCAGAATTCGAAATTTTGTGTCATTTTGCCGAAACGAACGCGGGGGACGCGCCCTGAGTCCTATATTCTCCCTAGCACACTCAAGCTACGAACAACCAAGACACGCACACAACCATCATAGTCATTTTCATAACGCGACATCATAAAAAGGGAGCAAATATTCTCGGTAGCCTTAAAGCCCAAAACCTGAATTACTCAACGCAAGTCAACGGAAAAAAATAGGTTCGGAAGGCAACCAGACAGAGGTTCGGTTGGGGTGCGAAGCACTTTCACTCGCGAAACCAATTTGCGACAAAAGTTTCTCGCGTACAAGAATACGAGTGCTAGGTGGGGTCCTTCCCACAACCTGAAAAGGGCGTAGATCCCAAACTGTGCACAGTCTGAGATAGCACGCAGATAACTAGGCAGGGAGCGTACCTGTAGAGATAGCGGGGAATCAGAGGCGCCTTACGAATGTGTGTGGCGCGGATTTCGATGACGACGCGCAAAGTAGTGTTCGTTGGTGTCGAAATGCAGGTTTAGTGCAACTGATGCGTATACTCGCACGGAATATCGTAGCGTGACCCTTCGCCAAAGCATGAACCTCTCCTTGCCGTCGTTTTCCTTTCCCAAGGCCCCACGATTTCAATCTCTTTCGCCATCGCTTCCCCAGCTCGTCGCCTTCAAGACCTCCTTCCGATGCCTTCGCGACCCCAGCCCGTCGCCTTCGCTCCGCCCGTTGCCCTCGCTTTCCACGCCTGTCGCCTTCACTTCCCCTCCCCCGTCGCCTTCTCTTTCCCCCGACCCCGTCGCGCTCAATTCCCCCTCCCGTCGCTTTTCCCGCCCGTCGCCTTCGCTTCTCCCGAACGGCGCCTTCCGTTCCCCCGCCCGTCGCTCTCGCTTCCCCCGCCCGTCGCTCTCGCTTCCCCCGCTCGTCGCACACCGCGCCAGTCGCACACGCTTCCCGCCCGTCGCACTCGCTTCCCGCCAGTCGCACTCACTTCCCGCCCGTCGTCTTCACTACCCCTCCCATTGCCGTTCACTCTCTCCAGCTCACGCTCTGCCCTCCACTCACTCTCTTCCCCACCCTTCACTCTCTTCTCTCATGTACACTCCCTTTCCCCCTGTTCTCACTCCTCTCTTTCCCCCTCGCCTCACTCTCTACCCCCCTGCTCAATCCCTTCCCCCCTCGATCTCTTTCCCCTGTTCAGACCCCTCGGTTTCCCCTGCTTACTGGCTTTCCCCCCTGCTCACCCCCTTCTCCCCCCTGCTCACTCTCTTTCCCCTTTTGCTCACCCCTCTGCCCCGTCCACATCCAACCCTCGCTTATCTGCCATACCCCCTCTTCCCTTCCCGTTCTATCACGGAACCATGCTTGAACAGGTTACAGGTGCCCAGCACCATGAGTCCCAACAGGAATGTGATGACTGTGTTCCTGTAGTCTATTGATGACAACTTTTACATAAACAATATTATGCTTTGTTCCACTTCTTTGTAGTGGCCATGTGCATGGCTGCTCTGAAGCAGAGAAGGTTTTATTAATAAAAGCATAAGCGTCAATACATGGCATGGCAACCTATTTGTCATACCACTATCATCAAACAACGAACACCTCACATCTGGGTGCATGGCAGACCTGCACAAACACGAACCACAAAATTTTGTGTGTCATATGTTGGAGCAGCTGGGAAGGAGACCGTACAAAACAATAACAATCAAAGGGCAATCCCCTTGAATATACAAACAGGCTAGGAGTGTACAGGCTTGGAAGGGAAAGGGTGGATGGGAGGATGTGAGAAATTCGAGGGAGTAGGCAAGTGGGTCAGACAGAAAGGCGGAGGATAGGAATATCGGAAGATGGCAGCTTGAAAAAAAGGGCAGCAGGGTGGAGAGGCAGGAGGATGAAAGAAAGAGTGGGTGGGAGAGTGGTAGGGAGGAGGGAGGCTTGGAGGAAGGGCGGATGGGAGAAAGTGAGGGAGGTAAAAGTGTGGCAGGGTATAAGGGAGGAACGGGGAGAAGGGAGAATCAGAGAGAAGGAAAGAAGGGTACAAGGGTGTGGGGGGAGCGTGGGTGACGGTGGGAGGGAGTGTAGGGAGAGTGGGAGGCAGTGAGGGCGACGGAGTGAGGATGGGCGGATGAGAGGATGGGCGGATGAGAGGATGGGCGGATGAGAGGATGGGCGGATGAGAGGATGGGTGGAACGGAGGAGCAGGGTTGGCGTGAGGAAGGGAGTGGGCGAGAGGGAGATGGAAAGGGAAAGGGGGACTGGATCGAGGGAGGATGAGGAGAGGGAGAATGGCAGGAAGGGAGGGCGGGAGGAAGGGAGGGAGAACGGGCAACAGAAAGGGGAAAGAGGGTAGTGAGGCAGAGAGTGTGGGATAGATGGAGGAAGGGAGGAAGAGAGAGGGAGAGGAGGACGACTGTGGGGGCCCCACGGAACGGAGTAAGGGAGGAGGGCAGGAGGTAAGAGTGTGGCAGGAGGTAAGGGGGATAGGAGGATCCCTGCACCCTCTCTCCCTAACCCCTCCCCCGCTCCGCCTCCCCTAACCAGCCCCCTGCAGCACTGCACTCCTTGCTGCCCGCCTGCACGCGCTGCCCTGGCTGTGCGCCCAACACTCTGCTCCAAAGCCGCACCACCACCTGCCATGGGCGACAGTGAGGGGAAGCGTGGGCGACGTTGAGAGGAAGCGTGGGCGACGGTGGGGGAAAGCGTGGGCGACGGTGAGAGGAAGCGTGGGCGACGGTGAGATGAAGCGTGGGCGATGGTGGGGGAAAGCGTGGGCGACGGTGGGAGGAAGCGAGCGCGACGGTGGGGGAAAGCGTGGGCGACGGTGGGAGGAAGCGAGCGCGACGGTGGGGGAAAGCGTGGGCGACGGTGGGAGGAAGCGAGCGCGACGGTGGGGGAAAGCGTGGGTGATGTGCGGGGAAGCGTGAGGGAAGGTGGGGGAGGGCGCGAGCGACGGTGTGGGGAAGCGTGGGGGAAGGCAGGAGGGAGCGTGAGCAGCGGTAAGGGAAAGCGTGAGCGACGGTGGCGGAAAGCGAGGGCGACGGTGGGGGAAAGTGTGAAAGCGACGGTGGGTGGGAGCGTAAGCGACAGTGGGGGGAAGCGTGGGTGACGGGAGGAAGAGCGTGGTCAACGACGGAGTGAAGTGTGATCGACAGCGGGAAGAAGCGCGGGCGACGGTGGGGGGAAGCGTGGGGGACGGCGACGTCGACGAGGGGAAGCGTGTGTGGCAGGGTGTGACGCCGACAAGGAAGGACGGTGGGGGAACATAGCTGAGGCAAACATAGGGCGAATGCGCGGGAAATGGCAGCGATCGACCGTACGATTACCTAATATCGACCTCGGAGAGGAGATGCATGCGCCGCAAACTGACGTTTTCGCGGTCGCGCAGGGTTTCGACGACGACGCTGAGTGAAAAGTGGCGCCATCGCATAGAATCTGTTTGGTGTTTTTTTTCCTACCAAACTATTGGGCTCGGGCTCTATTGGCTTTCTGTTCTACCTAGGAGTTTCACGTGGATACTATGTGGTCGAGCATGACCTGAATTACCACAATTTCCAAACTGCGCACAGCTTGCCTTCCCCTACTCCCTTCAGGAGGGAGCGGTTGGGACTCTCGCCAACCAATTTTGTGCTGCTCTACGACTCTCTGGTTCTTTGCGGGGCGTCATTTGGTAACCAGAGAGGCTCGGGAAGTCAACTGTGGGCTCGGAAGGCAAACTGTGCACAGTTTGCCTTCCTTTTTTTGTAATTCAGGTCTTGGGCTTTAAGGTGAGGACTTTTTGTGACAAAATGAACAGAGAGGGAAGGAGTGCTACATTTCAGACCAGCTCTAGAAAATTTGACCCCCCATAATGTCCCATCAAACTGACCTCAATGTTACCCCTAGGTATCCTCGGGAAGTTAACCTGTGGGTGTTTGAGGGTACGTTCCTGGCTCGTGTCAAACTTTCGGTCTTCCAGGGATGACACGAAGCTCGCCCCACAGCTCGCCCCACTTCGGGTCTTCCCACAGAAATATGCCCCTGGCTCGGAAAACACGAAGTTTGGCCGGAAGTTTGACACGCGCCAGGAACGTACCCTGACAAGGTTACCTTGCAGGTAAGAGGTAGCCTCAGTGGTAACTAACAAGGTCATCTCAGGTGCGCCCACATGTGTAACACTCAACTCATCCACAACTCATCATCAACTCACCCGCAGGAAACCTTACGCTAAACCGACATGCTTTCCGATTGGTGTTCAGCCCCTACGTTCACGTGGAATGCTCGACTGTGATTAACTCCAAGAATCCCGCGCAGCGCATGAATCGACGTCCCCTGATTGGTTCGCGCAAGCATGAGGTAACAGGGGTACGATTTCGTGCACTGTAGCTAACTTCAAAACCGATAGTTTCGATAATGTGAGAAGTTCGATGAACTAGTTGTCGGAATCAACAGACAGGAATGACTGTACTAGCACAAAGTTGGATACAAGTAGGAAACCCTAATCTAGTGTACCCCCTAAGGTGTAACCCACTACAGCCTACAATCATATAAACATATAATGTTTGACACACCCCCATAGGCGCAGTGGGAGACAACCACAGGGTCACGAGACCAGTCAAAGCAAAGAAAGGCAAGCTCAGGGTGGATCTCAAGGATTCCACACAAATTCCGAGCGCAAGCAAGCGGTCACAAGACCAGTCCACATGCAGGTTTATAATAGAGCAAGAGATACAGTGATCACAACCTAGCAAGAGTGAACATGCAGGTATACATATAGATATAGTGATCACAGTACAAGCAAGGTCAAGAAGTAAGCAAATGAGGTCCAGTAGGCACAAGGCCTAGCAGAGTGCAGAAGCGCTGATGGTCACAAGGCTGAAGCGCCTTGGTGAACACATCAGCAGTGTTGGCCTCAGTGGCCACGTGACGAATACAAAGCTGACCGCGCTGCTGCAGCTCTCGAGCAAGGAAGTACCGCAGGGCGATGTGCTTCGTTCTGTGCTCCAGTCTGTGCTCCTCACACAAGGCAATGGCAGCCTTGTTGTCGACGTACAGCACTGGAGGAGAACGAGGCCGCTCTCCCAGGTCGGTCAGCAGGTAGGTCAGCCAGCGTAGCTCCTGGGCAGCCATGGCTGTGGCGTAGATCTCAGCCTCACAACTGGAGCTGAGAACAGAAGAAGAGCGTGTAGAACGCCAAGAAACTGAGCCAGAGCCAAGGCTGAAGGTGTAACCCTGAGACGACCGCTGAGTAGCCTGGTCGTCTGCCCAAGAAGCGTCTGAGTGTCCTGTGAGTACAACTCGGTCTCGCCCTCCAAGCACTAGCCCCATGCCCGACGTACTGCACAAGTAGCGCAACACCCTCTTAGCGGCATCCATGTGCTCCTTCCTGTGACGGCCAGGAGCGACATAGCGTGCAAGGATGCTAAGAGGGTATGCCAGGTCAGGTCGAGTGCAGGTCATCAGGTACATGAGACAGCCCACAAGCTCTGGATACGGGCCACTCGGCTCTACGGACTCATCCGAAGGCAGAGCTGAGAGCGAGTGACCGGTAGGCAGAGGAGTGGACTGAGGCGAGGAGTACGTGAAGCGGAAGCGCTGAAGGATCTGCTGCACCATGTGTGACTGAGTCAAGGTGATGGTGCGCCGTGCTCTGTCCCGGGTGATCCGCAAGCCAAGATAGCTCGTCAGTTCCCCCAGGTCTGTGCACGTGTGTCTCCTCTGCAGCTCCGACTTCACGTGGGCGAGTGCCGCGGTGTCAGCAGTGGCAAAGACCAGGTCGTCGACGTACACGAGGATGTAGAACTGCGGCAGCGAGGTGTCTGTGCGTAGAAACAGTGACAGGTCAGCAGTAGAGGGAGCGAACCCTAGAGCCGCAAGTGTCGTCCTCAGTGTGTCGTGCCACTCACGCGGTGCCTGGCGGAGACCATAGACTGGCCGCTGGAGCCTCCACTGGGTACCAGGAGGAACCGACCCAGTGAAACCAGGAGGGCGACGCAGCCAGATCTCCTCGTGTAGGCTGCCCTGTAAGAAGGCAGTGCTGAAGTCAAGTGAGTGAAGCTCGTAGTCGCGCTGAGCGGCTATGTGCAGCAGCACCCGAAGAGTGGTCATCTTCGGGGTGGGGGAGAAGGTCTGAAAGAAGTCAACTCCCTCTCGCTGGCTGAAGCCTCGAGCAACGTAGCGCGCCTTGAAGACAGGAGGAGAACCCGGCGGCCGTTTCACCCTGAAAATCCACATGCCACTGACGATGTTCGCCCCAGGAGGGGGAACCTCGTCGACGTAGGTGCGTGTGGACTTCCAGGAAGCCATCTCTGCGTCCATGGCTGTCTGCCACTGAGAGGAGTAGGGACCCGCCATCGCCTCAGCGTAAGAGCGCGGGGTCGGGATGTCAGGAGCATCCGGGTCTCCCTCAGGGGCAACTAGTAAGGACACGAGACGGGGCAAAACAGCAGCAAGGCACTGGAACTCCTCCTGTCTGTCCTCAAGGACGTCCGTGCCAAGAGCACACTCACCCCCGACGGACGAAGGACAGACAGACTCAGACTCAGACTCAGCGACAAGGCTAGCAGCGTAGTCTAGACGACACCGGGCAGCAAAGTCAACCAGCTCAGCGACCAGCGCAGACGCAGCAGAGGACTCAAAGGTAGGGTCAGTGACAACAGTAGCGAGGAGGCGCGTGACAGTGGGACTGGCAGCACGACGGGAGTCAGACTCCGGGTCAGGAAGAGTAGGAAGAGAGGAAGCGGGAGGAGACGGTAGCGGGACACGCTGAGGAGCAGTGGAGGGACGCAGAGTCATGTAGTGAGTGCCAGGGACAGGAGGAGGACGCTCACGTGGGACACGACGACCAGTGCGAGCAGTACGAACAGGCGACGCAGGACGAGACTCAGGCTCACGACGCTCTGTAAGACCTCCCGTGGGACCAGTGTAAGGAGAGGGAGCAGGGAGAGGCGAGGCAGGCGGTAACTGTGACTGCGGCGGGACAGGCGGAGGACACTCTACGGAGGGAGGAGGACAAGGAGGAGGAGTCTGACCAAGAACCTGCTGAAGGAGCGGTACGAAGTACGGTCGCGGCCGCGCAGCGTCTCCAGAACGAGCAGAGACACCAGCAGCAGGGTCCTCAGTACCCGCAGTAGCTCCAACGTCCGGGTCCTCAGCACCAGCAGCAGCTCCACCGCCCGGGTCCTCAGCACCAGGAGCAGCTCCAACGCCCGGGTCCTCAGCACCAGCAGCAGCTCCACCGCCCGGGTCCTCAGCACCAGCAGCAGTGCCACCGCCCGGGTCCTCAGCACCAGCAGCAGCTCCAACGCCCGGGTCCTCAGCACCGTACCAACAGCAGCGCCACCCCCAGGGTCTGCAGCACCAGGAGCACCACTCCGAAGACTGCAGCGCCGCGCGTACCACTCTCGGATCTGCTGAATGGGGGGGAGCTCCTGGGTAGGAGGGGAAGTACTGGTACGAGCTCCAGCAGCACCTCTCCGGAGGCGGCAGTACTGCAGGTACCTCTCCTGCAGCTGCTGGGAGGAGAGGGCTCCTCCAGGTGTAGCACGCTCAGGCTCAGCACCTCCAGACTCCGCACCCCCAGGCTCCGCACCCCCAGACTCAGCACGGTCAGGCTCAGCACCCCCAGGCTCAGCACCCCCAGACGCAGCACCCCCAGACGCAGCACCTCCAGGCTCAGCACCTCCAGACTCCGCACCCCCAGGCTCAGCACCTCCAGGCTCCGCACCCCCAGGCTCAGCACCCTCAGACTCCTCACGGTCAGGCTCAGTACCCCCAGCAGGACGAGAGTCAACAGCTACCTCGACAGGCTCAACCGGGTCTACCTGGGACACACCTGAGGGAGCGGCACCCTGAGGGGGGAGGGGGTCTGGTACCTCAGCACCTGGAGCGAGGAAGAGAGGCGGGGGGGGGAGCGGGGCAGTGCGGTAGGGGAAGAGGCGGTAGTAGGGGACGGACTCGTCAAAAGTGACGTCCTGAGAGGCCAGGACACGACGCGAGGTGGCGTGGTAGAACTGCCAACCAGGCGCGTCCGGGACAAAGCCAAGGAAGACACAGGGGACAGCTCGACGGGAGAGCTTGTCCGCGGACGTATCGCGAACAAAAGCTCGAGATCCCCAGACCCGAAAACGCGACGCATCGCCAGCCTCTCCCGTCCAACGCAGTGTCGGAGAAGTCTCCGGTAAGGAGACACGGGGCTAGAGGTTGAGCTGATGCGCAGCGTATCGGACTGCAAACGGCCACAGAAAGTGGGGGGCAGCCGCATGAACCAAGGAGGTACGAGCGACCTCCATGACCAAGCCAATGCGGCGCTCAGCAACCCCATTCTGCTGTGGAGAGGCCGGAAGCGTAAACGACTGCTCAATGCCCTCCTGCTGACAGAAGGCCTCCAAGAGGCCAGAGGAAAACTCCCCACCTCTGTCAGAGTGCAGACGCAGGACAGGGAAGTCGGAGCGGAAACGCTCACTGAGCTGGAGACGAGATCTGCGGATCCAAGGGATCAAGACATCAGGGACGTCACCCTTGGTGCGTAAGGGGAAGACCGTGGTGTAGCGCGAGAAGTCGTCAACAACAATCAGGAAGTACCTCTCCTGACCCTGACCACGGACGCGGGCTGGGCCCCACACGTCCATGTGGAGCGTCTGCAAAGGAGCAGTCGTCGGGGGGAAGGAGGAGGAGTGAGGAGCGGCGCGCTGCCGCCCCTCGACACAGGGAAGACAGGGAGGAGCAGGCGAGGGTGGGAGGGGAGGGAGAACCCTGGGAAGACCAGCAACAAGGTCCCGTTTGTGCATGGCCCGAAGGCGCTGCACAGACGGGTGACCAAGGCGGTGGTGCCAGAGGACAGTCTCATGCGCCAAAGAGCGACACGAGCAGGGGGCGGACAGCTGACCTGACGCAGACGCAGACGCGGACGCAGCTACCTGAGGGGACTCAGTGGTCAGTGTGTACAGGTCCGACCCCGGCTGCCGAGTGAAGGTAGCCAGGTGACGGCCCGTCCGAGCACACGTGCAGTGGGTCACGCGCTCGTAAGCAGGGGTGAACTGGTGAACACCCCCGTCCTGGAGCGCACTACCTGCCACCAAGTTCGTAGAGAACGAGGGGAGGTAGAGGCCTGACAGTGTGCCTGACGGGACCGCAGGACAAGGAAGGACAGTGGAGGAGGTCGCAACGACCGGACCCCCTGAGGGGTCAGCTAGGGAGACAGCAACTGGCCGAGCAAGCGGCTCAAGGGCAGTGCGGTCACGAAAGAAACAGCGAGAAGCACCTGAGTCCAGTGTGAAGGTGTGCAGTGCTGCAGTCGACTCAGTACCAGAGGGCACGGACTCACTAGCACCTAGAGCAGCAGCCTCACCAGGACCTGGGGCAGCAGACTCACTAGCACCTAGAGCGGCAGCCGGACTGGTCTGAATGCCCGGGTCGGGCGGAACACGCAAGTACTGAGCACCCTCTCCACTAGTAAACATCGCATACATGGCAGTGAGAATAGCATCAAAGTCTAAAGCCCAGATATCAACTCCCTTCTTCTCCAGATCAGCCCAGCGGGGCAGCTCAGTGGCATCAGGAAACTGGGCACGCCACGCGTCAGTAAGGCGCGCGAAACAGCGCTGTGTGGGATGCGGCCTCCCACACTGCTGGCCAGTGCGGTCACCAGTGCGAATGACGTACGTGCAGGTAAAGCCACGCTGCGCATACCACTCACGGGCGGCCTGAAGCGACGGGGCGGGCTGCTGACTCTGGCCACCGCCAGCGCCTCCACGACCACCACTGCCGCCGCCACCGCCTCGGCCACCTCCACCCCTGCCGCTGCCACGACCACCTCCGCCTCCGCTGCCGCCTCCACCCCTGCCGCCACTCCCGCCGCTGCTGTCACCACCCCCACTGCCGCCACTAGCCTCCCCAGCCGCTCCTCCACTCCCACCGCCTCCACCCCCACCTCCTCCGCCGCCACCTCCACCCTTGCCCCCTTTGCTCTTGCGGCGCCCGCTCGAAGCAGACGCGGCCCCGACCTTCTCAGCACCAAGGAGGTCGACAGCAGCAGCAGAGGCGACAGAGGGGAGGAGAGGGGAAGGGGAACACCCCTCAAAGAACGGGGTGCGGGGGTCGCCACGAGAGGTGCCTACAGCGACGATGCTCGCCTCGGCTGCAAGCAGTTCCTTCTCGAGGAGGGCAATGGTGAGTTCAGTGGGGGAGCGAGAGAGGAAGTGGTCCCTGACTGTGCGCAGGGAGTCGGGGAGGCGGGTGACTATGTGGTAGAGAGTGATCCAGAGCGGGGGGGGGGTTGCTGGTGAGGAACTCGTCAGGCATAGCAGCGCGAAAGCGGGCCTCACTGGTCTTAAGGTGGGTGATGAGGTCAGCAACTGTCTGAAAGGAGGCCAGGTCGGGGAACAGGTAGGGGAGAGTGAGGCGGCCTAGTGTGGCAGAAGCGGGGGAGGAGTAGCGAGCGACTACAGCAGTGTACAGGTCCTTAGCAGTTTTGTGCTGGCCAAAGTGCTCGCGCTCGTCGATCGGTAGGGAGTTACGAATAGCGAAGCGAGCGTGGGCGTCACGAGTCTGCCACTGTGAGCGCTGAGTGCTGTCAGCAGTGGTAGGAGGGGCAGTAGCGTTGCCTAGGGCGTGATCGTACAGTGAAACGTCCTCCTTAGCAGTGAGCTGTAGAAAGAGGTGGAGGTCATCGAGCCAGGTTTCGAACTTCACTGGACGGCCCTCAGCATCGAAAGTAAGTACAGTAGGAGTAGCCATAGCGGCAGTAGCAGTAGCGGTAGAAACGGTAAGAATGAGGCCGCAGGGAAGCTGTGGGCAGTGTCAGCACACGGGCGGCAGCAGCTGATGCGCACGGGCAGGAGCGGCAGTGGGCGCAGTAGCGGCGGCCGCAGTGGGAGCGAGTGCAGCAGCGGCAGCGGAAGCAGGCGCAACAGGAGCGCACGGGCGGTAGCGGCCGCGGCGCACGAGCGGGAGCGGCTGCGGGCGACGCGCAGGCGGTAGCTGCAGCGGCGGGCCCGTGGTAGCGGCAGCTGCAGCGGGCGACGAGCAGGCGGCAGCTGCAGCGGGCGACGAGCGGGCAGGCGCTGCAGCGGGCGACGAGCGGGCGGCAGCTGCAGCGAGCGACGAGCGGGCGGCAGCAGCAGCGGGCGACGAGCGGGCGGCAGCTGCAGCGGGCGACGAGCGGGCGGGCGCTGCAGCGGGCGGGCGGCAATGTGCAGGCCGGCGGGGCCGCTGCGGGCTGCGCTATAGCGGTGCGAGCGGCGCACGGGCGGCTAGCCGGTCGCGCTCAAAAGAAATCAGCCGCGCGCGGGCAGCTAGCGGGTCGCGCGCGGTTAAAAAATAGAAAACGAGCCGCGCGCGATTGGCTGGCGGGCTGCGTGCGCGCAGTAGGTAGGAGGCGCACTGAGGCGCGTAGGCGCACGAGGGCGCACGGTAGGTAGGTAGGTAGGTAGGTAGCGGTGGGCCCTAAGAACGGTCCTAGCGAAGGACCTGCTCTGAAACCATGTCGGAATCAACAGACAGGAATGGCTGTACTAGCACAAAGTTGGATACAAGTAGGAAACCCTAATCTAGTGTACCCCCTAAGGTGTAACCCACTACAGCCTACAATCATATAAACATATAATGTTTGACACTAGTTTGCATCGTGTATAACCAATCGTAGTTTTACTTTTAGAAACATTACATTCACTCATATTTTACAGCTCGCCATGGCAAGCATTACCTACAGCCATTATCAAATTCCTGTTCTTCGCCAAAGAACCACACGTGCTGCAGCACAGCGGGATGAAAAGCAGAAGCAAATGTACTTCCAACTACGGAATTCCCCACTGCCAACAACACACACCAGCAATGACACACACAAAAACACCGCAAAAAGGTAAGGGTGAGAAATTACGCAACGCCGATGTCTCACCTCTTAAAGTATGGCGCGAGAACATGATGACTGCTTGGATTCTTGATGTACACACTGGTGTCGTTGTTGCAAGCGTCGCAAACAAAAAATATGCGCTATCGCAAGACTGAAGCTGGCGATCTGAACGGCTGTCACCAAATCAGCCATAAGAAAACAGCCAATCGTCAGGAGGTTAGGCGTCGAAACAGTGAGAAACCATGCACATTGAAGAAACACGGGTAACGTGGACTACTCTCACACGTGCGCTTCGCGATGCAGCTGATGTTTCTAAAGGAGATGCTTCAAGCACCAACGTGACCTGTTGCATATGGGAGGAGCAACGGATGCAGGATGTACATAGATACGTTAGGATCGAGTTTAGAAGCATAAACAATGGACCTAGAGAGTGGCGACGCTAGTAAACAACATGTGCAGTTTCGCCGCAGCAGAGAACATGACAAATTGTCACGGCAAACACGGCTAGAATACCTAAAGAAGATAGCAGGTATGTGCAAACTGAGCTCGGCATGTTGGGAGCAGAGCAGAACAATATAGGTTGTGTGTTCGACAACGAGGGTGATCCATGAAAAACGTGCAAAGTGTAACTAGTAAGACTGTTATTTCGTAAGTCTGATGGCTGCCATAATATTTGTTGTATCCTTTATAACAAGCCTCATATTACTATTGTTTCAGGCCCACTAGGTTTACAAATTTGATATACAATAACTGTCCAGTTTTACAGTGGCCATTTCTCTTCTGTGGTAGCACGCTCGTGATGAATATTTTGTCCCCATCCGTTCCCGGTTACTATATCGCCAAGTCGTTCTCGATTCTATTGGTGCTTAACGTTTCGTACCTGGTCGAGCGAAGCCTGAAGGCAGGTGTCGCAACTTGGGGGGAGTTGCGGGCTACGTGGCGGCGAGTTTGTGTTGGTTACCCCGAGCTAACCTCCGTTGGAGGTGAGTTTGTACCGAAGCAACATTTTCTAGAGGGTTCAGCTACTTCAACGCCATTGCTAACAGGTCTGCCTCATCTGTGATTGTGTTAGAAGCCTGCTGCAGTTCGTCGTTTTCCAGATGCTGCTCCTCCGAGATGATGTTTAAGTCGATCGTCATTCTGCTAGCTTGCTCGAGGCAATTTATGACGATGGGGTTGCGGATGTCCAGAGTTTCAAGCACCGCACGAGGTAGAATACCACGAGCTTTTGCAAATGTAACCAGCAGATTTGTGGCCTGACGCGCGATGCGACGACTCTCGCGGTCGAGGACACTGTTAGAGCTTGTTGGAAGGGTTGGGCCTATGTCCTCATCATTTGCATCCGCCTCCATGAGCACCATCAGTTCAGGTTCGAGCGTCCACCGTTACGAACTCAATCGCACCCATAGCCCGTTCCCCAAGGTGAAGCTGGCCAATCGCACGAGCTAGCTCCGCCACTTCACTTTGTGCAACGAGTGATCCTTGAGACATATTTGACGTTGTCACATGGCTCATCTACTGCAACCATCCGACGGGTAGGCACTTAGTACGAGCCCAGCACTTCTGTACTATAGCGACGTCGATAGAATGTCACGACCCTCCAATCCAGATCACTGTGAGACGTGGACCAGGCTTAGCTCTCTGAAGTTCCTGCCCTGTCACGCCCCTTTCCCACAACCCCAACAGTTCCCAGTTAGCGGAAACGCAGCTTCAGCGTGACAATCAAGCCCTGATCGAGTGGTTGCAAGAACGTTGTAGTGTTGGCAGGAAGATAAACGATCCGCACGTTGGACATTTTGAATGTCTTCATGCCCATAAGCGTTTCTTCATGCCCAACAGCAGAGCTGAGCACGTGGGAAGAGGCATTATTCGTGAGGATAACACACTCGCGGCCTTGGACAAAGAACGTAGTGTTCACATTGTCCATGATTGTTGCGAACACCTGCGTAGGATTCAAAGTCATACGTAGCAATGATAGGAGAAACAGGAAACAATGTTAGTCTTGGTACGTATACGAATTTAGTTCCACGACGTTGGCGGTTGTAAACATAACCAATGTAATGAACAACAGATTTGTACGGGTAACGCACCTCTTTAATCATCCAGCCCTTGTGGTTGTTGTGCCACTTCACGTGTTCCTCCACAAAGAAGTCTCTTGTAAACTCTCTTGGACGGCAAACTTTCGAGATCACGATTGGCTTCCACAAGTCCGAACCATCCGCATTGCAGAGAAGAGCCACAGTGAGGCAGTCTTTGCAAGCTTTCCCCCCTGCAAGCGTCTCGGCAGCGTAAGTACGCCTTGGCAGTTGAGACGGATAAAGAGCTGTTTCATCGAAGTTGTCGCAGTCCTCAGGAGTGGCAGCTTTTCGCGACACTCGTTAACAGCAGCCATGTCTGCTGACCCTACTTCACGTTTGTGCATGAGGCAGCGCAGTCCCATTCTTTTCAGGGAGCGAACCACCTAGCCGATAGAGCATTTGAAGGTGCTTGGACATGACATCTCCTGTGCGAGTTGACGTGCACGGAACTGGATGACCTTCAAGGTTAGTGGCAATCCAGCTGCTGCTGCCGAATTAATCCAAGATCAAAGGCGCAATTCGAGCCCAAGATATAACCCCTTTCTTACACGTTGCTGGTCATCCATCCCATGAGTTCCAGCAAGCCAGTGGTCCTTGTTCTTCAGCACCTTACTGATAGTGCACCGCGCAGGTGTTACTTTGAATCTCATGTACGTCCATGTCGTGAGTTGTTCGTGAGTTACACTTGTGAATCTCATGTACGTCCATGTCGTGAGTTGTTCGTGAGTTGCACTTAGGCATACTGCTTGCTGCATGCAAATAGCGCGTTTGATGCGCCGGGTGAGCGCGGCTCTGGTGCGCACCCTAGCCATTCTTGGAATTGTGGTTCAACGATGGCGATATGTGTTTTCGTGGCGGTTTATGTTCGAGTGCCACTTTATGGCGGTTTATGTTCAATTCCAATTTCCAATTCGGATGGATTTCTCTGATTCCGTTGTGAATGTTTACACGCACGATGTGACGTGTCAGGGGCTAAGACGTTGTTTGCCACGTTTGGGTTGGGATTTCTGTGGTCTTCTCTAGCCGTAGGTCAAATCAGAACCACCAATCATACACCACCATCTCACTTCTGCTCGTTCGTGTGATGAGATTGCATATGATCTTGTGAATCGGGACAGTTTGCCAACCCCAAACCAGAGGCCTGGTGTCAATTTCGCCACCTGGGCAGTTTTGTTGGCAGTAATCATTATTGGGACAAAATGTGCCTGTACTGCTGGTGATAAAACTATACTGAACGCGGTGAAGTTCTGCTACCTGCTGATGTTCCACAACCAGACACTCTGCTAGCGCGAAAGAGGGTTTATTGTAAGTCGTTACGTACTGATAGCAGCTGTGACGTGGACCTGTGAAGCGCTGCAAAGTCGCAACGTCGACGGTTGCAGAGGGAAGAGCAAGAGGAAATGACGAACCACGGTGTTATCTTGTTTTAGATTCCAATGGGCAGTAGTTTTGACCGCGCATCGCTCCCCGATCACGCCCAGTTCCCACGGGCGTTTTTTTGGCCTTAAAGCACATTGTAGGATATTTTCTGGGGCACAAAATATGTTACCCTCTCGTGAAGGACATGTAAACTTGGGAAAGACATGTAAAATATATTATCCTTAAACACAATCTATGTCGAAACAAGCTAGGCAGAAGTTAGGAACAGAAAGAGGGTTTGCACTAGCAACAATGGTGGTACAAATAGCTAACCCTAGAAGGGTTGTACTCGCTATAGAGCACCCCACTGCAGGCTAGAGCATAATGTTCTGACACACCCCCATAGCCAAAGTGGGGTGTAATCAGCACAGCAAGCAAAGTAGTACAAGCTCAGGGTGGATCACGATGTCACCACACATTCTGAGCACAAGAAAGAAGCAATAGTTTAAGGTTCACAATTATGAGCAAAGCTAGAGGCAGTCACAGGGGGCAAGTGAGGAGGAGGAGGGCTGGTGAGAGGAGAGTAGATAGGAGGCGACGACTGAAGATGCAGACACACGGGCAACAGACGGCTCTGGTGCGACAACGTGGCTACCGGGAATGAGTGCCCCGGAGTACAGGAGTAACAGGCTCCGCGGCTAATATGCGCGGCAGGAGCAACGGACCCACAGGCGACGGCGCAACCGGCTCTCTGAGCTACCGGGAATGAGTGCCCCGGAGTACAGGCGCTGCGTACGACACGACGGCAACCTCCCCTCAACCTCCCCCAACAGTCCCACACCCCTCGACACACACCCCCTGCTGCGCCCCTAGCTCCACTCCCCCTTCACCCCCCTAGGACCACTCCTTCGGCTCCCCACACAACCACCCCCCTGAGCGGCAGCTGCAGCAGCGGGAGACGGAGGAGGAGGAGAAGGAGGGGACGGGGCACACAACCGGCACCCCCACACCCGCCACCCCCACACTCCACATCCCCAAACCCTAAAACGGGTGGGATAGGGGCAGGAGCGCGGGGGACGGCGAGAGGGGGACGGACGAGGCGCGCGCAGGCTGCCCGCGCCGCGCGCTGGCCTGGCGCAGCCCGTACGGGCCGCGCGCGGGCCTGGCGCAGCCCGTACGGGCCGCGCGCGGGCTGTACGGGCCGCGCGCGGGCCTGGCGCAGCCCGTACGGGCCGCGCGCGGGCCTGGCGCAGCCCGTACGGGCCGCGCGCGGGTCCCAGGGGCGCTTCGACGGGCGACGGGGGCGTTTTGGCGGGCGACGGGGGGCGCTCCGACGGGCGACGGGGGCGCTTCGACGGGCGACGGGGGGAGGGCGCTTCGACGGGCGACGGGGGGCACTTCGACGGTGGGAAACCGCCGCGCGCCTCGGGGCGCACGGCGGGCAGAAAACCGCCGCGCGCCCCGAGCGCACGGCGGGATGAAAAACGCCGAAACCCTAAAAACGCCGCGCCTTGCGAGCGCGCAGTAGGCAGAAAACGTCGCGCGCCCGAGGCGCGCGATAAGCAGGACAGCAGCGGAAGCATTAGGTGGCGGGCCCACCCACAGGATCGACCCAGGAGGGTCGACCTGCTCTGATAGCATGTCGAAACAAGCTAGGCAGAAGTTAGGAATGTCGAAATAACAGACTGGAATGGCTGTACTAACAGAAGGCTGGATACAAATAGGAAACCCTAATCCAGTGTACCCCCTAAGGCGTAACCCACTACAGCCTACAACCATATAAACATATAATGTTTGACACACCCCCATAGGCGAAGTGGGGAGACCTGGGGGTCACACGACCAGTCAGGGCAAAGCAAGGCAAAGCAAGCTCAGGGTGGATCTCGAGGATTCCACACAAATTCCGAGCACAAGCTAGTGGTCACAAGACCAGTTCACATGCAGGTTTATAACAGAGCAAGAGATACAGTGATCACAACCTAGCAAGAGTAAACATGCAGGTATATATATATAGTGATCACAGTACAAGCAAAGTCAAGAGGTAAGCAAGTGAGGTCCAGTAGGCACAAGGCCTAGTAGAGTGCAGAAGCGCTGATGGTCACGAGGCTGAAGCGCCTTGGTGAACACATCAGCAGTGTTGGCCTCAGTGGCCACGTAGCGAATACAAAGCTGACCACGCTGCTGCAACTCTCGAGCAAGGAAGTACCGCAGGGCGATGTGCTTCGTTCTGTGCTCCAGTCTGTGCTCCTCACACAAGGCAATGGCAGCCTTGTTGTCGACGTACAGCACTGGAGGAGAACGAGGCCGCTCTCCGAGGTCGGTCAGCAAGTAGGTCAGCCAGCGTAGCTCCTGAGCAGCCATGGCTGTGGCGTAGATTTCAGCCTCACAACTGGAGCCGAGAACAGAAGAAGAGCGTGTAGAGCGCCAAGAAACTGAGCCAGAGCCAAGGCTGAAGGTGTAACCCTGAGACGACCACTGAGTGGCCTGGTCGTCTGCCCAAGAAGCGTCTGAGTGCCCTGTGAGAACAACTCGGTCTCGCCCTCCAAGCACAAGCCCCATGCCCGACGTACTGCACAAGTAGCGCAACACCCTCTTAGCGGCATCCATGTGCTCCTTCCTGTGACGGCCAGGAGCGACATAGCGTGCAAGGATGCTAAGAGGGTATGCAAGGTCAGGTCGAGTGCAGGTCATCAGGTACATGAGGCAGCCCACAAGCTCTGGATACGGGCCACTCGGCTCTACGGACTCATCCGAAGGCAGAGCTGAGAGCGAGTGACCGGTAGGCAGAGGAGTGGACTGAGGCGAGGAGTACGTGAAGCGGAAGCGCTGGAGAACCTGCTGCACCATGTGTGACTGAGTCAGGGTGATGGTGCGCCGTGCTCTGTCCCGGGTGATCCGCAAGCCAAGATAGCTTGTCAGCTCACCCAGGTCTGTGCACGTGTGTCTCCTCTGCAGCTCCGACTTCACGTAGGCGAGTCCTGCAGTGTCAGCAGTGGCAAAGACCAAGTCGTCAACGTACACGAGGATGTAGAACGGCGGCAGCGAAGTGTCGGTGCGCAGGAACAGCGACGGGTCAGCTGTAGAAGGCGCGAACCCAAGAGCCGCAAGTGTAGTCCTCAGTGTATCGTGCCACTCACGCGGAGCCTGGCGGAGACCGTAGACCGGCCGCTGAAGCCTCCACTGGGTACCAGGAGGAAACGACCCAGTGAAGCCAGGTGGGCGGCGCAGCCAGATCTCCTCGTGCAGGCTGCCCTGCAAGAACGCAGTGCTGAAGTCAAGTGAGTGAAGCTCGTAGTCGCGGTGAGCGGCTATGTGCAGCAGCACCCGAAGAGTAGTCATCTTCGGGGTGGGGGAGAAGGTCTGGAAGAAGTCAACTCCCTCTCGCTGACTGAAGCCTCGAGCCACGTAACGTGCCTTGAAGACAGGCGGAGAACCCGGCGGCCGCTTCACCCTGAAAATCCACATGCCACTGACGATGTTCGCCCCAGGAGGGGGAACCTCGTCGACGTAGGTGCGTGTGGACTTCCAGGAAGCCATCTCGGCGTCCATGGCTGTCTGCCACTGAGAGGAGTAGGGACCCGCCATCGCCTCAGCGTAAGAGCGCGGGGTCGGGATGTCTGGTGCATCCGGATCTCCCTCAGGGGCAACTAGCAAGGACACGAGACGGGGCAAAGCAGCAGCAAGACACTGGAACTCCTCCTGTCTGTCCTCAAGGACGTCCGTGCCAAGAGCACACTCACCCCCGACGGACGGAGGACAGACAGACTCAGACTCAGACTCAGGAACAAGGCTAGCAGCGTAGTCTAGACGGCAGGCAGCAGCAAAGTCAACCAACTCAGCGACCAGAGCAGACGCAGTCGAGGACTCAAAGGTAGGGTCAGTGACAACAGTAGCGAGGAGACGCGTGACAGTAGGGTGCTCAGCACGAAACCGGTCAGACGCAGGGTCCGGAACGTCAGGCAAAGAGGACGCAGGAGGAGACGGTAGCGGGACACGCTGAGGAGCAGTGGAGGGACGCAGAGTCATGTAGTGAGTGCCAGGGACAGGAGGAGGACGCTCACGACGGACACGACTACCAGTGCGAGCAGGACGAACAGGCGACGCAGGACGAGACTCAGGCTCACGACGCTCTGTAAGACCTCCTGTGGGACCAGTGTAAGGAGAGGGAGCAGGGAGAGGCGAGGTAGGCGGTAACTGTGACTGCGGCTGGACAGGCGGAGGACACTCTACGGAGGGAGGAGGACAAGGAGGAGGAGCCTGCCCAAGAACCTGCTGAAGGAGCGGTACGAAGTACGGTCGCGGCCGCGCAGCGTCTCCAGAAGCAGAAGAGACTCCAGCGGCCGGGTCCTCAGTACCAGCAGTAGCTCCAGCGTCCGGGTCCACAGCACCAGCAGCAGCTCCACCGGCCGGGTCCTCAGCACCAGTAGCAGCTCCAACGCCCGGGTCCTCAGCCCCAGTAGCAGCTCCACCGTCCGGGTCCGCAGCACCAGCAGCAGCTCCACCACTCGGGTCCTCAGCACCAGCAGCAGCTCCACCGCTCGGGTCCTCAGCACCAGTAGCAGCTCCAACACCCGGGTCCTCAGCACCAGTAGCAGCTCCAACGCCCGGGTCCTCAGCAGCAGCAGCAGCGCCACCGCTCGGGTCCTCAGCTCCAGCAGCAGCTCCAACGTCCGAGTCCTCAGTACCAGCAGCAGCGCCACCCCCAGGGTCCGCAGCACCAGGAGCACCACTCCGAAGACTGCAGCGCCGGGTGTACCACTCGCGGATCTGCTGAATGGGGGGGAGCTCCTGGGTAGGAGGGGAAGTACCGGGACGAGCTCCAGCAGCACCTCTCCAGAGGCGGCAGTACTCGAGGTACCTCTCCTGCAGCTGCTGGGAGGAGAGGGCTCCTCCAGGTGTCGCACGCTCAGGCTCAGCACCCCCAGACTCAGCACCCCCAGACTCAGCACCTCCAGGCTCCGCACCTCCAGGCTCAGCACCCCCAGGCTCCGCACCCCCAGACTCAGCACTCCCAGGCTCAGCACCCCCAGACGCAGCACCCCCAGGCTCAGCACCCCTAGCAGGACGAGAGTCGACAGCTACCTCGACAGGCTCACCCGGGTCTACCTGGGACACACTTGAGGGAGCGGCACCCTGAGGGGGGAGGGGGTCTGGTACCTCAGCACCTGGAGCGAGGAAGAGAGGCGGGGGGGGGAGCGGGGCAGTGCGGTAGGGGAAGAGGCGGTAGTAGGGGACGGACTCGTCAAAAGAGACGTCCTGAGAGGCCAGGACACGACGCGAGGTGGGGTGGTAGAACTGCCAGCCAGGGGCGTCCGGGACAAAGCCAAGGAAGACGCAGGGGACAGCGCGACGGGAGAGCTTGTCCGCGGACGTGTCGCGGACAAAAGCTCGGGATCCCCAGACCCGAAAACGTGACGCATCGCCAGCCTCTCCCGTCCAACGCAGTGTCGGAGAAGTCTCGGGCAAGGAGACACGGGGCCAGAGGTTGAGCTGATGCGCAGCGTATCGGATTGCAAACGGCCACAGAAAATGGGGGGCAGCCGCATGGCTCAAGGAGGTACGAGCGACCTCCATGACCAGACCAATGCGGCGCTCAGCAACCCCATTCTGCTGTGGAGAGGCCGGAAGCGTAAACGACTGCTCAATGCCCTCCTGCTGACAGAAGGCCTCCAAGAGGCCAGAGGAAAACTCCCCACCTCTGTCAGAGTGCAGACGCAGGACAGGGAAGTCGGAGCGGAAACGCTCACTGAGCTGGAGACGAGATCTGCGGATCCAAGGGATCAAGACATCAGGGACGTCACCCTTGGTGCGCAAGGGGAAGACCGTGGTGTAGCGCGAGAAGTCGTCAACAACAATCAGGAAGTACCTCTCCTGACCCTGACCACGGACGCGGGCTGGGCCCCACACGTCCATGTGGAGTGTCTGCAAGGGAGCAGTCGTCGGGGGAAAGGAGGAGGAGTGAGGAGCGGCGCGCTGCCGCCCCTTGACACAGGGAAGACAGGGAGGAGCAGGCGAGTCGGGAAGGGGAGGGAGCACCCTGGGAAGACCAGCAACAAGGTCCCGTTTGTGCATGGCCCGAAGGCGCTGCACAGACGGGTGACCAAGGCGGTGGTGCCAAAGGACAGTCTCATGCGCCAGAGAGCGACACGAGCAGGGGGCGGACAGCTGACCTGACGCAGACGCAGCTACCTGAGGGGACTCAGTGGTCAGTGTGTACAGGTCCGACCCCGGCTCTCGAGTGAAAGTAGCCAGGTGGCGACCCGTCCGAGCACACGTGCAGTGTGTCACGCGCTCGTAGGCAGGGGTGAACTGGTGAACACCCCCGTCCTGGAGTGCACTACCTGCCACCAAGTTCGTAGAGAACGAGGGGAGGTAGAGACCTGACAGCGTGCCGGACGGGACCGCCGGACAAGGAAGGACAGTGGAGGAGGTCGCAATGACCGGACCCCCAGAGGGGTCAGCAAGGGAGACCGCAACTGGCCGAGCAAGTGGCTCAAGGACAGTGCGGTCACGAAAGAAAGAGCGAGAAGCACCTGAGTCCAGTGTGAAGGTGTGTAGTGCTGCAGTCGACTCAGTACCAGGGGGCACAGACGCACTAGCACCTAGGGCAGCAGCCTCACCAGGACCTGTGGGAGCGGACGCACTAGCACCTAGAGCGGCAGCCGGACTGGCCTGAATGCCCGGGTCGGGCGGAACACGCAAGTACTAAGCACCCTCTCCACTAAGAGACATTGCATACATGGCAGTGAGAATAGCATCAAAGTCTAGAGCCCAAATATCAACACCCCTCTTTTCCAGCTCAGCCCAGCGTGGCAGCTCAGTGGCACTAGGAAACTGGGTGCGCCACGCGTCATTAAGGCGCGCGAAGCAGCGCTGCGTGGGGTGCGGCCTCCCACACTGCTGGCCGCTGCGGTCACCTGTGCGAATAACGTACGTGCAGGTAACGCCACGCTGCGCATACCACTCACGGGCGGCCTGAAGCGTCGGGGCGGGCTGCTGACTCTGCCCTCCGCCAGTGCCTCCACGACCACCACCCCCACCGCCTCCGCCCCGGCCACCTCCACCCCTGCCGCCACCACGACCACCTCCGCCCCCGCTGCCGCCTCCGCCCCTGCCACCACTCCCGCCGCTGCTGTCTCCTCCCCCACTGCCGCCACCGGCCTCCTCAGCCGCGCCTCCACTCCCACCGCCTCCACCCCCACCTCCTCCGCCGCCACCCCCACCCCTGCCCCCCTTGTTCCTGCGGCGCCCGCTCGAAGCAGACGCGGTCCCGACCTTCTCAGCACCGAGGAGGTCGACAGCAGCAGCAGAGGCGACAGAGGGGAGGAGGGGGGAAGGGGAACACCCCTCAAAGAACGGGGTGCGGGGGTCGCCACGAGAGGTGCCTACAGCGACGATACTCGCCTCAGCTGCAAGCAGTTCCTTCTCGAGGAGGGCAACAGTGAGCTCAGTGGGGGAGCGAGAGAGGAAGTGGTCCCTGACTGCACGCAGAGAGTCAGGGAGGCGGGTGACGATGTGGTAGAGAGTGATCCAGAGCGGGGGGGGGTTGCTAGTGAGAAACTCGGCAGGCATAGCAGCGCGAAAGCGGGCCTCACTAGTCTTAAGGTGGGTGATGAGGTCTGCGACAGTGTGAAAGGAGGCTAGGTCGGGGAACAGGTAGGGGAGAGTGAGGCGGCCTAGCGTGGCAGAAGCGGGTGAGGAGTAGCGGGCAACTACAGCGGTGTAGAGGTCCTTAGCAGTCTTGCACTGGCCGAAGTGCTCGCGCTCGTCTAGCGGCAGGGAGTTGCGAATAGCAAAGCGAGCATGCGCATCACGGGTCTGCCACTGGGAACGCAGAGTGCTGTCAGCAGTCGAGTCAGGGGCAGTGGCATGGCCTAGGGCGTGGTCGTACAGCGAGATGTCTTCCTTGGCAGTGAGCTGTAGGAACAGGTGCAGGTCATCTAGCCAGGTTTCGAACTTCACCGGACGGCCCTCGGCATCGAAAGCTAGAACGGGAGGACTAGCCATAGCGACAGTAGCAGTAGCAGTAGTAGTAGGAATCAGGCCGCTGGAAAGGTGTGCGGAGGGTCAACGGGGCCGGCGGGGCCGCTAGGTAAGGCGCGGGCGGGGTCGACTGTCCGTAGTGGCACACGAGCGGCAATAGTAGGTAGCGTGGCAGCAGGAGCTGCAACGGCGCACTGGTGGTAGCTGCAGTGGTAGCAGTGTGCGCGGTAGGTAGTAAATAAACAGCAGTGAGAGCGAGTGCCTCGCGGGCGGCGGCTGCAGAAGCGCACGGGTGGCAGCGGCGCACGGGGAACGGTGGCGCACGGGCAATGGCGGCGCACGGGCAGCGGCAGCGTAGGGGCAGCGGTGCGCAAGCAGCAGCGGAAGCAGCGGCGTGCAAGCGGCTGCGGGCAGCGGGGCGTGCACGAGCAGGCGACGGGCGGCTGCGGGGCGTGTGCGAGCAGGCGACGGGCGGCTGCGGGGCGTGCGCGAGCAGGCGACGGGCGGCTGCGGGCGGGCGGCCGCTGCGACGGCGGGCTGCGGGCCTGCGGGGCGTGCGCGAGCAGGCGACGGGCGGCTGCGGGGCGTGCGCGAGCAGGCGACGGGCAGTAGCGGCGCACGGCAGTGGCTGCGGCGGCGGCAGCGAGCACGGCAGCAGCAGCAGCAGCAGTGCACGGGCGGTAGTAGCGGCGGCAGCGGCTGCGGGCACGGCAGAAACGCGGGAGCGGCAGCGGGCGACTCGCGGGCAGCAGCGGCAGCAGCAGCGGGGGACCGGCGGGCGGCAGCTGCAGCGGTGCAAATCGCGGGCCGGCGGGGCCGCGGCGGGCTGTGCGCTAGCGACGCAAAGGCGTGCGAGCAGTGCGCGGGCAGTGCGACGGGGCCGGCAGCGGGCAGCACGCAGGCCGCGGGGGTAAAATGCGGGCTGCGTGCGCGGTGCGCGGGCCGGTAGCGGGCGGTGCGCGGGCCGTTAGGGGCGATCGCAAGGCCGACGGGGCCGCTAAGGGGCGAGCGGCGGGGTCGTTCGAGGCGCTAAGGGGCGGCGCGACGGGGCCGTGAGGGGCCTCTAGGTCAAATGCGACGGGGCCGCGGGGCCTCTAGACGGGGCTCGATCGACGGGGCCAGCGGGGCCGAATAAAAAATAATGAAGCGCTCGAGGGCGCTACGGGGGAGGCGCTAAGAACGCGCTCCGGTAGTAGGTAGGTAGTTAGGTAGCGAACGGTGGGCCCTTAGGAACGGTCCTAGAGAAGGACCTGCTCTGAAACCATGTCGAAATAACAGACTGGAATGGCTGTACTAACAGAAGGCTGGATACAAATAGGAAACCCTAATCCAGTGTACCCCCTAAGGCGTAACCCACTACAGCCTACAACCATATAAACATATAATGTTTGACAAGGAATAGAAAGAGGGTTTGCACTAGCAACAATGGTGGTACAAATAGCTAACCCTAGAAGGGTTGTACTCGCTATAGAGCACCCCACTGCAGGCTAGAGCATAATGTTCTGACAGTTTAGGGTTGATTCGTCTTGTGAAAGCATGACTTTCCCTAGAGCAGTGTTTTTTGCCCCTGTAAAGCTGTTATGATAAATGAACCTGCTTATGGAAATTGGATGCGTCAAAACTACTGCCCATTGAAATTGAAATCAACAAAACAACGTTGTTCGTCATTTTCTTGAAAGAGCAGGTTAGTCCTATCGCCTCGCATGTTAGGGCGCGTCATTTTCATATCAGATCAGCTCAATTTATGCAACCCAGGACAAATTTAGTAGGGTAACCAGCTAACAAGAGTTAAAACGTATCCCCATACACAAATGCGCCAAACTTTGAGGACGCTGTAATGAACATTCCTACCAAGAACCAAATTCGTGTAGATTTCAAAATGTAGCTAACCCTCGACAGCTTCCTCTCCCAACAGTGAAAGTCAAATGTGTCGAGTCGTGAAGGCATTGGGTGCCCAAGATTGGCGCTTGTTGCTGTTGATGATACCTCTGTTACCAATGACGGAGTTTTTGGCACTAGAGACGGATTGTGAGAGTCGAAGAACAGTACACAGAATTGTAAGAGGAGGGGAAGTCGTGTCTGTGTCCCCCCTGCGAAACCAATTACCAGATTCAATTTCCTGCACGTTTTTGAAACGTGTTCAACGATCTGTGCTAATTTCGAAAATTTGTGTCATTTTGCCGAGACGAACGCGGGGTATTCGCCCTTAGGTTGGCATACAAATCTTTCGCCTTTGTTCGCGAAGGTCGATGGAGCTGAACTCAAAAACTGAATATTGGGTTCCAACATCTGTATTATAGATTTAGGAGGATCCCCCTTACGAAGCTCTCTGCTCCATATTGCGTACAACTTCTTGACTATGTGTTACGAGTGCAATTGAGAAAACGAACGAAAATTGCGTTATTGAAGCAAATAGTATAATGAGTGAAGGCATGAGCAAATTGTTGAATAGCGAAAACTATTAGTGTCGGTAACGCGCGAGCGAATGGGTGCCCCTTCAGGCCTCGCGTTGAGGTTGGGAAATGCCGAGGCGTAGGCCCAGGTCTTGGGTTAGCAACAAAGCCTGGTTTTGACGTGATAATTGTAATCGCGAGAACAGTATTGAGGCGATTGTTGTGAGGTATAACAGGCTACTGTTGGGTATACAAGGGTGGAAACAGTCCTCGAGAACTAAAACTCTCCCTACAAGGCTTGGACGAGCAGAAAAGCATCCACGCGTCTGCTTCGAGTGTTCAGATGCACGGTACAGTACAGGCCGCACACAGCAAGGACCTAAAAAAAAGCCGATCGGGCACGATGAGGCATTCACCTCCGGATCGAAAAAAAAAAAAAGTACAAGGCGTGGATCGTGCTGGATGACGCGACACATGAGGTGACAAAATCACGTGACTGCATCTTCTACGAGAAGCTGACTCTGCCACTGTTAAAGGAACACCGCGAAGCTGACAAGGCACCAGAAAGGGATTACGAGGGACATCCCAGCTTCGCTACCTCGCACGACGAAGCTGACTTGGCAGAAGACGCAGCAGTAGTAGACGTCACCCAATTTGACACCGCTCCCAGCATCCCCTTTTCAAGCCCACTCTGGACTTCAACGTACATTCTTGTCTCTCATTTCGATCCTGATGATACAACTCAAGAAGCCCACAACTACAATAGTGAAGCGCGCCGATCTCGAGATGCTGAGTTACCAGCTCCAAACTCCTCGCGAGACACCATCCGCACCGTCAATGCCAGCGACAACGATGTCGTCAAAGTAACCAGCTTCCACGACTACGGTCGTCTCCACTACAAGAAGACCAACGAAACCGGTCTCCGCATCCTTGGACTCGCTGCTGTTGTTCGTCAAACCTCCCCAAAGGAACCTACCACCGTTCGCCAAGCTTTGTTTGGCCCCGACAGTGAAAAATGGAAGGCAGCCAGAAAAACCGCGGAACATGGAAGCTGGTCCCACGATCATCAGCGAAGGGGAGAAAAAATCTCAGTGGCAAATGGGTCTTCCGCATCAAAACACTTGCGGATGGCTCCATTAACAAGTACAAGGCGAGATGGGTGGTGCACGGCTTCGAGAAAACTCACATGGTGGACTTTGACCTCACCTACGCCCCCGTCGAAGCCATCATCTTCGTCGAGCAGCCACATGCCTTCGAGGAAACCGACGGCGCCGTTTGTCTTGTCCAGAAATCCATCTATGGGATCAAACAGGCGCCTCGACTCTGGCAACAGTATCTACATTCCATTCTCATGGAGCTCGGATTCACTCAGCTGCCGCATGATATCAGGATGTACCGGAAAGAGTCGCGCGGTAAATTCATTCTCCTCGTCGCCTGCCTCGACGACCTACTCTACACAGGCGACGACGTGGAACTGTTAAACCGGTTCGAGGCGGATATCAAGGAGAAGCTCGAGGTGACCGTCAACCACAACGTCACACAGTTTTTGGGCCTCAATATAACCCAGTCCGCCACCTCCATCCACCTCTCCGCCGCCAAATACGCGGAAACACTTGCGAAGAAATCCGTCGTTGCCCCAATCAACCTCACCACTCCCTTCCGCACTCCTCCTCCTAACCATCGGCTCTATCAGCAGCAGCTGGGATGTCTCTTGTTCACCGCCGTCACATGCCGGCCCAATCTCTCCTAGGTCGCAAGCCAGCTTGCACAGTACCTGAAGCGACCTGAAGGGGAGAATCTACTGGATCTACGCCGAGCACTTCAATACTTCGTCTCCACCCCTGACGTCGAACTCACCTACGAAGATAACCTGACCGCTACCCTACAACTTCAAGGCTACGTAGACGCAGACCACACAGGAGACATTGACAATAGACGCTCCCCCACAGGATTCATTTTTCACCTTCAACCTGCTGGACTCATCTCCTGAAACTCCCAGAAGCAAGAACTCATTGCACTTTGGTCAGCCGAAGCTGAGTTCAACGTCGCCAGTGCAGCTATTCGCGAAGGACTGTATCTGATGGAGCTCCTGCATGATGCGAAGGTAACGATGAACGGGCACTTCACGTTACTCTGCGACAACCAGAGCGCGATCAAGATCGCGAACAAGCCCGGCTTCGTGAATCGCACGAAGCACATCGCACTCCGTTACTTCTTCGTCAAGGACGAGATCGACGAGGGCAAGTTCAAACTCCCATACTGCCCAACTGGTGATATGGCAGCGAATTTCTTGACCAAGAAATTGACACGTCATAAGTTCCAGCACTGCACCGACCTCTGCGGGATCTTGAAGAAATCCCACGTGGCCCACCTTCAGGAATGAAGGGGAGTGTCACCTGGGATAACCGAAAGGTTATCATAACATTCCCGAAGGTTCTCCACCCACGTCACTCCATAACGGAACAACGCGTTGTACCAGTACCGCAATAGCCCATATAGAGCACGCGGAAGATCGAGAGTCACCCGAAGGTCAACGGTCGAAGACAATTCACGGTCGTGACCCTTGACCGTCCAGTAACTGCACTTGGTAGTTGCGCAATGCAACATGGTAACTGTCGAGTAGAGCAATAGTCATGGTTACTATAGCAATGCAACACAGCAAATTAAGGGAATGTACCCTTCAGAGTGCATGGTCGTAAAAAATGAAAACCATGTATCGCGCGCGAAATTGTTTTGACGTGGCACATCAGATGATCACACTGGAAAATTTTTTTACGCGATTTCAATTTCACGTGCAAGCAGGTCTTTGTTTCCTTGGATGTGGCTTGCCTTTTCATTGCGTGTGGAAATTGCCTGAGATTTTTCACAATTGACGGAACGAGTGAATTGCGTTTTTACTCGCACTCCACAGGCCACGCGAAAGCACTAAATAAAAAGTCGTATTAAGTTGAGATGTAAGTGGTTTGTGTGAGTCTGACCAGAGGTTGGCCTGATAACATGCCGTACGAACACGCTCTTATATCCTTGTACTCCTATCTTATAATCATCTTGTTTCTTTCAATCATTCTTAACAAGGTCACTACCAAGACTTCATTGTGTTCTTTCAATACTAAGCAGACTTTATTCCATCCACTGCGATCCTTCAGTTACATAAGCAATTTCATCTCTGAAACTAAAAGAACAAGGTGAGTAGGAGGAGCGCATACAGAACAAACACATGTCAACAAAGTTGTACCCTCTATAGGCTGATTCAAAACTAAGGACCCTTGCCTACCAAACACATGCATGATATAGTCTAACAAAGTCCTTCCCTGCTTCCCTTCTTTTATCCCCTGCGTTCGTGCCCCCATTTTTCCTCTCTGCTTCCTCTCATTACCCTACAGCTTGTGTTGAAAGAAGAGAGAATGAATGTACTACCAAGAAATGTAAAAAAGCTAAAGCAAGTTAGGACTAGGAGCCATAGCTTGAGTACCTTAGGAACTAAGGCTTTAGGGTTGAAGGAGAGTAGCGAGTGTTAACGGGAGTGGAGTGTTGGCCCCGCCCTCGCTTGGGCAACGCCGACGACTTGGTCGGATGTATGGGAGAAGCAGCCGACCGTTCACAGTGAGGGAGCTGCTCGACAGGCTTCGCCAAGCTGCAGGGTGTCACTGAGGGGTTTCCGTCGGCCAGGGGTGCTCGACGGGTGCAGCTGACTGGGCTGGGCGACGGGTGGGCCGTCGACCAGGAGTTCCGGTTCGACGGGAAGGTCGATGGAGCATTGTCGACCTGACATGTGAGCAACGGTCGACGAGGGGTGCTCGGCGACATCAGCAGTGGGTTCTGGCCGACGGAAGGGGTCCGTCGACCATGGGGCAGCTTGACAGGAGCTGTGGTCGACCAGGGGACCTTGGTGGTCGACCAGAGGCACCTGGTGGTCGACCAGAGCTCTGGGTGGTCGACCAGAGTGGCTGGTGGTGTCCATGTCGACCAGGTAACCTGCTCGGCGAGTTCTGCGGAGGCACGCGAACGTCGTCGAGGTCGCGATGACGAAGGCGACTTCGGGCTGGTATCCTGAAGTCGATGTGGCTCGTCAGGCGCAGACAACAGCCGACGGATGCACAACAATGCAAGTCGTGCCAATCGTCTGCGCGCACGTGCGAGCGTGCACACTGTTGTCTTCTACGGGGCAATGTTGGACAGCCGCTACTGCAGCATTGGCACGCCTTCGACCTGCAGAATTGGCAGGTCGCCCTTCTGCAGTGTTGGCGCAGCCCCTCTATGCAACGTTGGCACGTGGTCGACCATGCAGTGCTGGCGGTCGACCAGGCTAGCTGCAGGGTTGCTAGGTGCCTGATGTAGTCATTCTGTCATTGCTTGTTTAATCATTCTGTAATTCCAACTTTGCTAGTGGAAACTCTTGCCGATTTCTCCCGTGAATGTGCAAGCACTAAGGAACTAAGCAAAGCTACGATCACTCCTAGTAGTTCGTGCCAACCCCCGTAGTCTAGCTCACTACCGTTAAAGAGTGTATCTCCTCATGGTGCGGTGAGCGTGGACGACCCCGCAAATTACCTTCAGATAGGAGCCGACTTTTGCACCTACTAAGTCGTTCGTAGGCCGGCAGCAGCGTTAGTCGCCATGGTCGACCCCGTTATAGAAATGGGTGTAGCGGACACCTTGGAGACACGCTTGGCTGATGGGAGGAGACGCCACGCGGATGGCGAGTACGGGACGATCCCCTTGACGATCGTCGAGTTGGGCATCCGGGCGCAGTGGGCGATTGATCACCCTTCTCGTCCTGCATTACCTTGAGTGGTGAGAAACGAAGGTGGCGTCGACGACGAGGTCGACAACGGTGCTCGAGTTAGCGGCAGTGAAGGCACGAGGCAGAGAGGGGTGATCAAGGTCGACGGTGGCGTCGACAGGAGTCAGGTACGAGTGCAGCGGTCGACGGCGGCTGCAGGCATCTCGCGTCTCGACGTCGATGGTCGACGTCGTTCTCCTCTATGAAGCGGTGGAGGTCTCTCGGCGACGACACACATGACGGCGGGCGGGATTGCACCGGCGTATGGCTACTTCAAGTTCTCGCTGGACCGGATCACCGTCGCCCCGCTGCAAGGTCGACAAGACCTCATCACTTGGAGGGAGTCGATGGAACCTCAGCTGGAGGTCGCCGGGCTGAAGGGCTTCGCCGACGGCACCGTGCCCACTCCGCCCGAGGAGGATGTCGAGCTGCGCGGGGAGTTTCGTGCTGCTCACCTACTCACCTTCATGGTCATCTCGAGGTGTTGCTCGCCGGTGGTGCAGCTAGCACTCAGGAGCTGTCGAGAGCGTCTGGATGCTGGTCACCAAGCATGGCACTTCATCTTGCCAACGTACCAGGTGAAGGATGACCTGTACATTGGACAGCTAGAAGAGAAGATGACTCACATTCGAATGGGCGAGCAGGAGTCGTCGACGAACTACTGCAACCGTGCTCGACGGATCCTGGCTGAGATGCGGATGGCGGGCGCCGAGTACTCGACGGCGTCCTACTTCGTCAAGGGCTTGCCACGCATCTACAACCTCATGAAGAGAATGATGATGGTGCCTGGCACGCGTGAGTCCCTCGACGAGGACTCCATCACCAGCTACATCCTTCAAGATGAGGCTATGCAGGAGGCAGAGCAGCCCACGGCACTCCTTCCGCAGGCAAGTTATGCTACACCGACAAAGCAGAATCGTCAGCAAGAGCAGCGCAGGAAGCCGGGCGGAGGTGGTAGTGGAGGTGGGCGGTCAACGAAGGATGTCGACGAGAAGCGGTCGTTGCGGGACAAGGGCCGTGGAGGTGCTGGTTGATGGCGGGAGTGCTGGATCTGTAGCGACCCCGACCATCTCTCCTTCGAGTGCCCCGACCGCGACGACAGCGACGAGGACGACAGCAAGGGAGGCCGCGGTCGATCGGCCAGTCGTCGCCCCCGTCGAGATGCGAAGCTGCACAAGGAGAAGAAGACGTCGAAGAAAGTGTCGTCGACGAAGGAAGTCGACAGCTCCAGCGGCAAGGACCGAGGTGAGGGGGAGGCGTCGTGCTCGATTGTTGGCATGGTGGAGCCGACAGTCTTGATGGCGCCAAAGGCTGGCGAGGACTTCCAAGCGGTGGCGGCAGCTGTGCAGGCCAACCCGATGGCGGTGCTGCTCGACAACAGATGCTCCCAGCATCTGCTGGGGACGAAGGCGGTCTTCGTCGACATGGCGCCGAGCGACGAGGTGAAGCATGTGCGCGGCTTCAATGGGGCGTTGCAGCCTGTCGAGGGTCGCGGAACCGTCGCTCTACAAGGGGAGTCCGGCAAGTGGGTCCTCATCCTTGACGTGCTCTACGTTCCGGGAGTACATGCGAACCTGCTGTCATCTGGCCAGCTGAAGGAGAGCGGAGTGCAGCTGCAGAGCGATGGTGACGAGATGTTGCTCGTCGCCTCGACCGGGGAGGTGCTCGGTCGAGCACGCTACACCGGACGAGTCCTCTGCACCGACCTTCGCCCCTGCTCGACGCGGTCGCCGTCGACCGAGGTGGTGGCTCTACGGACGATCGCCTCAGCGACAAAGACGACCCCCGATAGGATGCACGCGCGGCTCGCACACGTCAGCGTCGACGCGATCAAGAGCTCGGCGAAGCATGAAGTTGCTACTGGGCTCGACATCACGCCGTCAACCGAAGCGGACCCACCGTGTGTATCGTGCGTCGGTGGAAAGCTGGCCCGACACACCTTCCCCAACAAGGGCTCAGACGCCGAGGAGGCAGTGGCTGTCGTGCACATTGACTTGTGCGGGCCATTTCGGGTGGCTGCCACGAATGGCAGCTTGTACTTTCTGCTGCTAAAGAATCACCACCTCGTTTCGTGTGGACAATGCTGGTCGCTAAGAAGAGAGATTTGCTGAAGGAGTTCCAGAAGTGGCTGGTGCTGGTGGAACGACAAACGAAGAATTCGGTGTTGTCGCTCCGCTCCGACCGAGAAGGGGAGTTCCTCCGCAAGGATTTCACCGCCTTCGTCGACGTGAAGGGCATTGTCCACGACCTGACGTGCCCCTACACTCTACAGCAGAACGGCATGGCAGGGAGATGCGCACGGTCGTCAAGTCCATGCGGACGATGTTGCTGCACATGGGCGTGCAGCACCACTAGTGGCACCTCGCTCTACACCAGGCCGTCTGGGTGCGCAACTGCTTGGAGCGGTCGACGACGCCGCCAAGGACGACCCCGTACCAGCTGCTGCCCGGGAAGAAGCCCGACCTTACGCTGGCGCGGGTGTGGGGCTGCATGGTGCAGTTCATGGTTCTCGAGTAGCAGCGCGGTGGGAAGCTTGCACTGAAGGCTTGGTGGGGGCTTCACCTGGGCGTGTCACCGGAGAGCAAGGGCTGGAAGGTGCTCGACCTGACCAACAACGTCGGTCGAGGTGATCTTCTACGAGACGTTGTCGCTGGAGGTGTGGAAGGCAAAGTATGGGCCGGCGTCAGGGCGGACGCAGACGTTGAGGAGCCTGCTGCTGAGGATGTTGTGGAGGTTCCTCCACCTCCCCCTGTTCTTGCTCCTCCCTTCCCCGTCGCAGCTCGGCCTGTGTCGGCCACCGACGACGAGGGGAGCCTTGAGGCGTCGCTTGTGGCGCCGGCCAGTGTCATCGGTATGGGCACTCGGGAGATGGTCGAACGCTCACACGGAGTGAACATCATGAAGAACTGGTGGGTGCTGACGACGAAGTACCGCATCGATGACACAGTCGAGCGCGAGAAGGCGAGGCTGGTCGTGAAGGGCTTCACACAGGTGTATGGCGCCGACTACGACGAGACGTACTCGCCGGTGAGCAGCTACGTCACGCTGAGGATCTTCCTCAGCATCGTTGCCGTCCTCGACCTCAACCTGATGTAGCTCGACATGAAGAACGCCTTCTTGCAGAGCAAGCTCGACAGGGTGCTCTACATGTACCAGCCGGACTACTTCGACGATGGGACCGGCCGGGTGTGTAAGCTGCTGAAGAGCCTCTACGGGCTGAAATAGTCGCCGCTGCTGTGGTACAGAGCTCTTGATGGAGTGCTGCTGGGGGCTGGCTGGAAGAAGAGTCAGGTCGACGAGGCTCTCTACTTCAAGTCCTGCGACGACGGAGTGACCTGTTTGGGTGCTGGTCTACGTCGACGACCTGCTCGCCGCCAGCAGCAGCACCGCGATGCTGAAGGAGTTGAAGGAGCTGCTGGAGGCCGCCTTCGAGCTGCGTGAGATTTCGCCGATGATGAAGTACCTGTGAGATGCGAGAGGAATGGTTGGACTAGCAAGAATGTGAATACAAGTATGTAACCCTAGAATATTGTACCCTCTAAAGCTAAACCCACTGTAGCCTACAGAACAGCAACATATATAATGTTTGACACACCCCCATAGGCAAAGTGGAGGAGAACAAGGGGTCACAAGACTAGTCAAGCAAAGCAAAGCAAAGCTCAGGGTGGATCACAATGTCACCACACATTCCGAGCACAGGTTCAAAGGCCACAAGGCCAGTTCACATGCAGGATTATATATAAAGGCAAACAAGCAAAAGCAGACAATATAGATCACAGTACAAAGCAAAGTCAAGAGGTAAGCAGGTGAGGCCAGGTAGGCACAAGACCTAACATCGTACAAAAGCGCTGATGATCACAAGGCTGAAGTGCCTTGGTAAAGATATCAGCAGTGTTGGCCCGAGAGGCCACGTAAGCAAGGCGCAGCTGACCACGCTGCTGCAGCTCACGAGCAAGTAGGGAAGAGCAATGTGCTTCGTTCTGTGCTCCAGTCTGTGCTCCCGACACAAGGCCAGCATGGCCTTGTTGTCTACGTACAGAACTGGAGGAGAACGAGGCGGCTCTCCCAGGTCAAGTCAGCAGGTAGGTGAGCTAGCGTAACTCCTGTGCAGCCATGGCCCCTGCGTAGATCTCAGCCTCACAACTGGAGCTGAGAACAGACGACGAGCGGGTAGACCGCCACGAAACAGAGCCAGAACCAAGGCTGAAGGTGTAACCCTGTGATGACCGCTGCGTAGCCAGGTCGTCAACCCAAGACGCGTCTGCGTGACCAGTGAGGACCACTGGACTCTGCCCTCCAAGCACAAGCCCCATGCCCGACGTACTGCACAAGTAGCGCAACACCCTCTTCGCTGCAGCCATGTGCTCTGGTCGGTGTCTCCCAGGAGCAACATAGCGTGCCAAGATGCTAAGAGGGTATGCAAGGTCAGGTCGTGTGCAGGTCATCAGGTACATGAGGCAGCCAACAAGCTCTGGGTAAGGGCCACTCGGCTCTACGGACTCATCCGAAGGTAGAGCTGAGAGCGAGTGGCGAGTAGACAAGGGAGTGGCCTGAGGCGAGGACCTGCTGCACCATGTGTGACTGAGACAGGGTAATAGTGCACCGTGCTCTGTCGCGGGTGATCTGCAAGCCAAGGTAGCTACGCAGTTCACCCAGGTCTGTGCACGTGTGTCGCTTCTGCAGCTCGGACTTCACGTGGGCGAGTCCAGCAGTGTCAGCTGTAGCGAAGACCAAGTCGTTGACGTACACGAGGATGTAGAACGGCGGCAAAGAGGTGTCAGTGCGCAGAAACAACGACGGGTCAGCAGTAGAAGGAGCAAACCCAAGAGCCGCAAGAGTAGTCCTCAGTGTGTCGTGCCACTCACGGGGCGCCTGGCGGAGACCGTAGACTGGCCACCGGAGGCTCCACTGAGTACCAGGAGGAAACGACCCAGTAAAGCCAGGTGGGCGGTGCAGCCAGATCTCCTCGTGCAGGCTGCCCTGTAAGAAAGCTGTACTGAAGTCAAGAGAGTGAAGCTCGTAGTCGCGCTGAGCGGCTATGTGCAGCAGCACCCAAAGAGTGGTCATCTTCGGGGTGGGAGAGAAGGTCTGAAAGTAGTCAACTCCCTGCCGCTGACTGAAGCCTCGAGCCACGTAACGCGCCTTGAAGACAGGCGGAGAACCCGGCGGCCGCTTCACCCTGAAAATCCACATGCCACTGACGATGTTCGCCCCAGGTGGGGGAACCTCGTCTACGTAGGTGCCTGTGGACTTCCAGGAAGCCATCTCTGCGTCCATGGCTGCCTGCCACTGAGAGGAGTAGGGACCCTCTATCGCCTCCGCGTAAGAGCGCGGAGTCGGGATGTCGGGTCTCCCTCAGGGGCAAGCAGCGAGGACACAAGATGAGGTAAAGCAGCAGCAAAACACTGGAACTCCTCTTGCCTGTCCTCAAGGACGTCCGTGCTAAGAGCACACTCACCCCCGACGGACGGAGGACAGACAGACTCAGACTCAGCAACAAGACTAGTGGCGTAGTCTAGACGACAGGCAGCAGCAAAGTCAACAAGCTCAGCAACTAAGGCAGACGCAGCAGTAGACTCAAACGACGGGTCAGTGACAACAGTGGCTAACAGACGCGTGACAGTAGGGTGCTCAGCACGAAACCTGTCAGACTCAGGGTCCGGAACGGCAGGCAGAGAGGACGCAGGAGGAGACGGAAGAGGAACAGGCTGCAGAGCAGAGGAAGGACGACGGACTACGAGGTGTGCGCTGGGGACAGCCGGCTGACGCGAACGAGAGACACGATGACCGGTACGACACAGAACGAACGGGCGAGACAGGACGCGACGCAGGCTCACGACGCTCAGCAAGGCTACCTGTCTGCTCAGTGTAAGGAGAAGGAGCAGGCAGCGGTGAGCCAGGCGGTAACGGAAGACCAGTATTCGACGGGAGGGTAAGAACCTGACGAAGAACAGAGTCAGGCGGCGGCAGAGACGACGGAGACGGCAGAGCGAAGAACAGTCGTGTCGGCGCAGCTGCACCAGCACCAGTAGCTCCAGTGCCTCCAGCAGCTCCAGAACCTCCAGTAGCTCCAGCACCTCCAGCAGCTCCAGAAGCTCCAGCCTCAGAACCAGCACCTCCAGCGCCAGCACCTCCAGAACCAGCGTCACCTGTTGAGATACTAGCACAAGTGGTAGTTAGGTTTAGGGCCTAGGCTTAGTAGCCTAGGCCAAGGGGGGAGAGGAAGTTTGTGCCAAGAGAGAAAGTCGAGAATAGGAATGATGCAATATGAGAAACAAGTACAAGTTATAGTTCAGGAAGGGTGCACCACCAAGCAAGAACAAATGTATGACTACACTACAGCTAGAACTACATGCAGTTATATATAATTCTGACATCACCAGCAGCAGCACCCCCAGAACCGGCACCTCCAGTCCCAGGGTCTCCAGCCGCAGTGTCTCCAGCAGCAGCACCCCCAGAACCGGCACCTCCAGCCCCAGGGTCTCCAACCGCAGGGTCTCCCGCAGCAGCACCCCTAGTACCAGCACCTCCAGTCCCAGGGTCTCCAGCCTCAGTGTCTCCAGCAGCGGCACCCCCAGACGCAGCACCCCCAGCCCCAGCAGCTCCAGTACCTCCAGTAGACAAAGTACCAGCACCACTCCCAGCTCCAGGGACGGCAGCAGAAGTACCTCCAGCAGCAGAGCCCCGGGCTCCAGCAGCGCGACCCTGACGGCGACCGTACCAGTCGTGCAGCTGCTGTGAGGTGAGAGGCACCCGCAGACGGAGGCGGCTACTCCAAGGAGACCGCGCACCAGCAGTCCCAGTACCCGTAGGCGGCTCACCTCCAGACTCAGCACCCCCAGACTCCGCACACACAGGCTCAGCACCCCCAGACTCAGCACCCCCAGGCTCAGCACCTCCAGGCTCCTCACGCGCAGGCCCAACACCCCCAGACTCCACACCCCGAGTAGCACCACCCCCAACAGCACCAGAGTCAACAGTAACCGGCTGCAGAGGCGGTGAAGAAGGTCGCGGAGGGAACCCCGGAGGGGTCTCCAAGCGTGGTGTGCGGCGGTAGGCCGCCAGGGCGCCAGCAGCAACGTCACCCCCCTCAGCTGGGCCAGAGGTGTCGGAAGTGACCTCCAAAGGCTCAGCCAAGGGGGGGGGGTCTACCTGAGACACACCTGAAGGAGCAAGACCCTGAGGGGGGAGGGGGTCTACTGGGGGGGGACCTGGTGCGAGGAAGAGTGGCGGGGGGGGGGAGGGGGGCAGCGCGGTAGGGGAAGAGACGGTAGTACGGAACCGACTCGTCAAACGTGACGTCCTGGGAGGACAGAACACGGCGCGAGGTGGGGTGGTAAAACTGCCAACCAGGCGCGTTAGGGGGGAAGCCAAGGAAGACGCAGGGAACAGCACGGGAGGACAGCTTGTCCGTAGACAAGTCTCGGACAAAAGCCCGAGATCCCCAGACACGGAACGCAGACGCATCGCCAACCTTCCCCGTCCACCGCAGAGTGGGGGAGGTCTCCGGCATGGAGACCCGGGGCTGAAGGTTGATCTGATGCGCCGCGTACTGAACTGCAAACGGCCACAGAAAATGGGGAGCAGCCGCATGAATCATGGACGTACGAGCGACGTCCATGACCATGCCAATGCGGCGCTCAGCAATCCCATTTTGCTGCGGAGAGGCCGGAAGCGTGAACGTCTGGCGGATGCCCCTCGCACGACAGAAGGCTCGCAGAAGGTCGGAGGAAAACTCTCCACCTCTGTCGGAGTGCAGACGCAGAACAGGAAAGTCCGAGCCGAAACTCTTCCTGAGCTGGAGACGAGCAGCGCGGATCCAGTCGATCAACACCTCAGTGACCTCACCCTTGCTGCGCAAGGGGAAGACTGTGGTGTAACGCGAGTAGTCGTCAACCACCAGCAGGAAGTAACGCTCGTGACCCTGTCCACGGACGCGGGCTGGGCCCCACACGTCCATGTGAAGAGTCTGCAGCGGAGCCTCTGTCGGCGGAAACTCGGAGGAGTGAGGAGCGGCGCGCTACCGCCCCTCGACGCAGGGAACGCAGGTAGGGGCAGGCCCCGGAGGGAGGGGAGGGAGAGACCGGGGGAGACCAGAGACAAGGACACGAGAGGCCATGCCTCGGAGACGAGGCAGGGAGGGGTGACCAAGGTGGTGGTGCCAGAGAAGAGTCTGGTGGGACAGGAGGCGACACGAGCAGGGGGCAGACTCAGGACCAGACCGAGACGCTGCAGCAAACACCTGACCCGACGCAGCTACCTGACTAGCCACAGCAACCGGAGGAGACTCGGTAGTCAGTGTGTACAGGCTCGACCCCGGCTGACGGGTAAACGTGGCCAAGTGTCGGCCCGTCCGAGCACACGTGCAGTGGGTCACCCGCTGACTCGCAGGAGTGAACTGGTCAACCCCCCCATCCTGTAGGTCAGCACCACTCACCAAGTTCGTAGAGAACGAGGGGAGGTGAAGACCTGACAGGGAGCCAGACGGGGCCGCTGGACACGGTAGCACAGTGGAGTAGTGGGCAAGGACAGGGCCCCCAAAGGGGTCTGCCAAGGAGACCGCAACCGGCCAACTGAGCGGCGTGAGGGTGGTGCGGTCTCGAAAGAAGGAGCGGGAAGCACCCGAGTCAAGGGTGAAAGTGTGCAACGCCTGAGCAGACGTAGTACCGGAAAGAACAGACTCACTAGCACCTGGAGCAGCAGACTCACTAGCACCTAGAGCAGCAGCTGCAATGCCCGGGTCAGGCGGAACACTCAGGTAACAGTCACCCTCATCACTAGTAGACATAACATACATGGCAGTAAGAATAGCATCATAGTCAAGATCAAAGATAGCAACCCCCGACCTAAGCAGATCACCCCAGCGAGGGAGCTCAGTGGCGTCAGGGAACCGGAGACGCCAGGCGTCTGTCAGGCGGCCGAAGCAGCGCTGGGTGGTGTGCGGGCCGCCACACGGCTCCCCAGTGCGGTCACCAGTACGCAGGACGTAGGCACAGGGACCAGCACCCCCAGACCGCTGACGCGCAGCGTACCACTGGTGAAGCTGCTGGGGTGGCGGGGCCTCACGAGAGCGCTGCTGCTGCTGACGCTGGCCACCACCGAAGCCTCCCCGCTGCACAGAGCCACCCCGACCAGCGCCACCGCCACCGCCGCCACCGCCACCTCCTCCACTCCCACCGCCGCCGCCGCCGCCTCCTCCACTCCCACCGCCACCGCCGCCGCTGCCTCCGCTTCCACCGCTGCCACCAGAGCCCCCACCTCCGCCACCACTCCCACCTCCACCCCCACCCCCCCCCCCCCCGCCGCCTCTACCGCCACCAGCACCACCCCCGCCAGCTCCTCCAGCACCCTTGCCCCCCTTGCCCTTGCCGGTGCGGCGCCTCCCGCTAGGGGCAGACGCAGCGCCGACCGACTCAGTGCCAAGGAGGTCGACAGCAGCAGCAGAGGCAACAGAGGGCAAAAGGGGAACGGGGGAGCACCCCTCAAAGAAAGGGGCACGAGGGTCACCACGAGAGGCTCCTACAGCGACTATGCTCTTCTCAGCTGCAAGGAGGCGCTCCTCGAGGAGGTCAACGGTGAGTGTGGTGGGGCAGAGAGAGAAGAAGTGATCCCTGACCGAGCGAAGGGAGTCAGGGAGCCGGGTGACTAGGTAGTAGAGGGTGATGTACATGGGGGGGGTTCTGGGCGCGGAACTCAGCAGGAAGCGCAGCACGGTAGCGGGTGTCACTAGTGCGGAGGTGCGTAATGAGGTCAGCGACTGTAGCAAAGGCGGCGAGGTCAGGGAAAAGGTACGGCAGCATGAGGGGAGGAGTAGCGCGCAACGACAGCGTCGTACAAGGTCTTAGCACTCTTGTACTGACTAAAGTGCGCGCGCTCAGTGGACGGCAGGTGACTACGCACAGCAAGACGGGCAGCAGCATCGCGTGTGGTCCACTGTGAGCGAACAGTACTGTCAGCATCGGCAGCAGGGGTGAGAGAGGCGCCAGACGTGAGATCGAACAGCGAGAGACCGTCTTTGCTATCACACTGCAGGAAAAGCTGCAGATCATCGAGCCAGACCTCAAAGTCTATGGCACGACCCTCAGCATCGAAGGTAAGAACAGCGGGAGTAGCCATGGCAGCAGCAGCAGCAGGCTAGCAGTAGCAGCAGCAGTAGGAGCGCGGCTCGGTTGTGCGCTTACCAGGAGCGGGTGAGTAGAAGGCCGCAAGTGGCGGAGCAGGACCAAGGTGCGCCGACAGGATCAGGGCCGCGACAGGGCGGCAGGGCAGGGCCGCGGCTCGGCTGCAGGGCAGGTCCGGGACAGCGGCGGCAATGATGGCGGCGACGGCGACGGCTGTCATGGCAGCGGCAGCGGCGGGTGTCACGGCAGCAGTGGTGGCGGCGGCTGTCACGGCAACGGCAGCGGCGAACAGCAGCGGCGGCAGCGGAAGCGACGGCAGCTGCTGCTGGGGCGGCGACGAAGGGGCGGCAGGGCGGCTACGGCGGGCCGCTAGAGCGCCGCGGAGAGGCCGCGAAGAGGCCGCGAAGGGCCGAGAGGGGGGGGCGCGACGGGCCGCGAAGGGGCCGCGAAGGAGGCCGCAACGGGCCGTGAGAGGGCCGCGAAGGGGCCGCGAAGGGGGCCGTGAAGGGCCCCGAAGGGCCACAAAGGGGCCGCGAAGGGGCCGCGAAGGGCCGGGAGGGGGCCGCGAAGGGCCTTGAGGGGGCCGCGAAGGGCCGCGACGGGGGCCGCGAAGGGCCGTGAGAGGGGCCGCGAAGGGCCGCGAGAGGGGCCGCGAGGGGCCGCGTAGAGGCCGCGAAGGGGCCGCTTAGGGGCTTCGAATTTCAGGGCAGGGCGCGAAGCGCGCTTCGGGCAGGCTAAAAAAAAAAATCTATGGTGGGCCCTAGGAAGAAACGGTACCACTACGGAACCCGCTCTATACCATGTGAGATGTGAGAGGAATGGTTGGACTAGCAAGAATGTGAGTACAAGTATGCAACCCTAGAATATTGTACCCTCTAAGGCTAAACCCACTGTAGCCTACACAACAACAACATATATAATGTTTGACAGTACCTTGGGCTGGAGATCGTGCGCGACAGGCCAGGCAGGAAGCTGTGGCTGCACCAACAGGATTATGCCGATAAGCTGCGTAGGCGCTTCATCGACGAGGAGCAGGGCGGTCGAGTCCCGAAGACGCCGGTCTCGGTCGACGCCTACGCTGAGCTGACGTTCGACGACGAGGAGGCCCAGGAGCGTGAGGAGGAGGAGTACCGGCAGAAGGTTGGATCACTGCAGTTCGTGGCGACGACGACGAGGCCGGACGTCACGTACGCCTGTAGCAAGCTGAGGAGCGGCCTCACGGTGAGGAGCGACCAGCATTGGCGCGAGGTCAACTGTTGCCTCGCCTACCTCGCAGACACCCGCGACACCGCTCTGGAGTCCGGCGGTGGACTAGAGTCGCTGGAGCTGATCGGCTACGTGGACGCCGACGACGCGGGCGACAAGCAGAACCGGACGAGCACAGGCGGACGATTACGTGTTCGTCTATGGAGAGGCCGCTGTCTTCTGCTCGACTCGTGCATCAAGTGCGCGACATTGTCGTCGACCGAGTCGGAGTACGTGGAGACGACGGATGCAGGCAAGGAGGGACGCCGACTCCGCTTCCTTCTTGTGGAATTCAAGCTGCTTGACGCTGGGAAGCCGACCATCCTCCGCGTCGACAACAAGTCGGCAATCACGGTCGCTGAGGGCTTGGGGCTGGCGAACAACCTCAAGCACATGGAACGACGCTATGCCTGGCTGCAGCACATGGTGAGGCACAGAAAGTTCGTGCTGAAGTACATCCCGACCACCGAGCAGCCGGCAGACTTCCTGACGAAGGCGCTGCATTTTCCGGCTTTCAACCGGTGCTCTGTCGCCATCGGCCAAGTTCGCCTGGCCGACGTCGGCGACGGCGACGACGAGGTGCAGCAGTAGGTGTTGTGCGCTTCTGCACGGCTGGTGCGGTGACGGCGTGCTATGTGTGGGGTGCACGCCGAGGACGAGTTTTCTCCGTGGAGTACTGCCGTGTGGGCTGGAGGCCCAAGCGTGAGCGCGGCAGGGGAGTGTTAACGGGAGTGGAGTGTTGGCCCCGCCCTCGCTTGGGCAACGCTGACGACTTGGTCGGATGTACGGGATAACAGCCGACCGTTCACAGTGAGGGAGCTGCTCGACAGGCTTCGTCGAGCTGCAGGGTGTCACTGTGGGGTTTCCGTCGACCAGGGGTGCTCGACGGGTGAAGCTGACTAGGCTGGGCGACGGGTGGGCCGTCGACCAGGAGTTCCGGTTCGATGGGAAGGTCGACGGAGCAGTGTCGACCTGACATGTGAGCAACGGTCGACGAGGAGTGATCGGCGACATCATCAGTGGGTTCTGGCCGACAGAAGGGGCCCGTCGACCATGGGGCAGCTCGACAGGAGCTGTGGTTGACCAGGGGACTTTGGTGGTCGACCAGAGGCACCTGGTGGTCGACCAGAGTTCTGGGTGGTCGACCAGAGTGGCTGGTAGTGTCCAGGTAACCTACTCGGCGAGTTCTGCGGAGGCACGCGAACGTCGTCGAGGTCGCGATGACGAAGGCGACTTCGGGCTGGTTGAAGTCGAAGTGGCTCGTCAGGCGCAGACAACAGCCGACGGATGCACAACAATGCAAGTCGGGCCAATCGTTTGCGTGCACTTGCGAGCGTGCACACTGCTGTCTTCTACGGGGCAATGCTGGACAGCCGCTGCTACAGCGTTGGCACGTCGTCGACCTGCAGTGTTGGCAGGTTGCCCTTCTGCAGTGTTGGCGCGGCCCCTCTATGCAACGCTGGCACGCGGTCGACCATGCAGTGCTGGCGGTCAACTAGCCTAGCTGCAAGGTTGCTAGGTGCCTAATGTAGTCATTCTGTCATTGCTTGTTTAATCATTCTGTAATTCCAACTTTGCTAGTGGAAACTCTTGCCGATTTCTCCCGTGAATGTGCAAGCACTAAGGAACTAAGCAAAGCTACGATCACTCCTAGTAGTTCGTGCCAACCCCCATAGTCTAGCTCACTACCGTTGTAGAGTGTATCTCCTGAGCGAGAAGTTTGCCAAAGCAAAGAGGGGGCTTCATTATAGACTTGCAAGTACAAATAGATGAGAAACATGCAAGGAGTGGTGCACCACCAAACAGGACAGCTATGTATTTACACTACAACTAGAACTACCGGTGCATGCACTTATACAGAAATATAGGATGATGCGGCCCCGCCCTACAGCTGCCTCGACCCCACCTGCCGCTGATGCGGCCCCACCCTGCAGCTGCCACGGCCCCGACCTGCCGCTGATGCGGCCCCGCCCTGCAGCTGCCTCGGCCCCGACCTGCCGCTGATGCGGCCCCGCCCTGCAGCTGCCTCGGCCCCGACCTGCCGCTGATGCGGCCCCACCCTGCAACTGCCGCTGAAGCGGCCCCGCCCTGCAGCTGCCGCGGCCCTACGCTGCCGCCGCTGTTCCGGCCCCGACTGTCGTGCGCCTACTCGACCGCCGCCTGTCGAGCGCGGCCCCTGCTTGCCCGGTGAGCGCCTGCCTGCCTGCCTGCCTGCCTGCCTGCCTGCCTGCCTGCCTGCCTGTCTGTCTGCCTGCCTGCCTGCCTGCCTGCCTGTCTGCCTGCCGGCCTGCCTGCCTGTCGGCCTGCCTGCCTGCCTGCCTGCCTGCATGTCTGTCTCCCGGCCTGCCTGCCTGCCTACCTGTCTGCCTGCCGGCCTGCCTGCCTGTCGGCCTGCCTGCCTGCCTGCTTGCCTGCCTGCCTGTCAGCCTGCATGCCTGCCTGCTTGCCTGCCTGCCTGTCGCGCCTGCCCTGCCCGAGCTGCTGCGGCTACTACTGCTACTAGGAGGTGGCCAGATGCAGCTCCAGCGACGTTCACGCGAGTCTCTCACGCCCCAGCAGCTTAGTGAGTGGTACGCTTCTTGGGGTTGTCGCGGTAGCCGTCGTAGCTGTCGCCCTGGAGCTGGTCAGTTGGGGGCGTCTGGCAGTGGCCAGCTGCAGCTGCAGCGGCGTCCACGCGAGACACTTCCGTTGCAGCAGCTCCATGAGTGGTACGCTCAGTGTAGCAGGTCTACGCGTACAGTTCGCTGCCCGTACGTCATTCGCACAGGTGCTAGGACTGGTCAGCCTTGTGGGACACTTGGTCACACACAGTCCCGCTGCTTCGCCCGTCTGAGCGACGACTGGCGTACAGTGTTTGGCGATGAGGCTGAGCTCCCCACCTGGCTGGAGCTGCTTGGACAGAGGGTAGATATCTTTGCGCTTGACTATGATGCTATTCTCACTGCCATGTATGCATTGCCTACTAGTGCTGACCGTGCCTGTTACCTGTGCGTACCGCCTGACCCTGGTATAGAGCCTGCTGCTCTCGGTGCTGGTGAGGCTGCTGCTCTAGGTGCTAGTGCGTCTCCTGCTCTAGGTGCTGGTGAGGCTGCTGCTCTGGGTGCTAGTGCGTCTCCTGCTCTAGGTGCTGGTGAGGCTGCTGCTCTGGGTGCTAGTGCGTCTCCTGCTCTAGGTGCTGGTGAGGCTGCGGCTCCAGGTGCTGGTGAGTCTGCTCTCTCTGGTACTGCGTCTGCTGCGGTCTTGCACACCTTCACCCTTGACTCAGGAGCTTCCCGCTCCTTCTTTCGCGACTGCACCACACTCACGCCGCTTCGTCGGCCAGTTCCAGTCTCCCTGGCGGACCCCTCTGGGGGTCCTGTCCTTGCCCACTACTCCACGGTTCTGCCGTGTCCGGCCGCCCCGTCTGGCTCGCTGTCAGGTCTTTACCTCCCCTCGTTCTCTACAAACTTGGTGAGTGGGGGTGACCTCCAGGATGGGGGGGTTCACCAGTTCACTCCTGCGAGTCAGCGAGTGACTCACTGTACGTGTGCTCGGACGGGCCGACACCTGGCCACGTTTACCCGTGCGCCTGGCTCGAGTCTGTACACACTCACCACTGAGTCCCCTCAGGTAGCTGCGTCTGCGTCAGCGTCAGGTCAGCTGGCGGCCCCCTGCGAGTGTCGCGCTTTGTCGCACGACACTCTCCTGTGGCACCACCGCCTTGGTCACCCCTCCCTGCCTCGCCTTCGTAGCATGCACTCTCGCTCCCTGGTCTCTGGTCTTCCCAGGTCTCTGCCTGCCCTCCCTCCCTCGCCTGCGCCGCCCTACATTCCTTGCGTCGAGGGGCGGCAGCGCGCCGCTCCTCACTCCTCCTCGTTCCCTCCCACAGAGGCTCCCCTGCAGACTCTCCACCTGGACGTGTGGGGCCCAGCCCGCGTCCGTGGACAGGGCCACGAGCGGTACTTCCTGCTGGTCGTTGACGACTACACGCGTTACACCACGGTCTTCCCCTTGCAGAGCAAGGGGGACGTCCCTGATGTTTTGATCCCTTGGATCTGCGCTGTTCGTCTCCAGCTTCGCGAGCGGTTCCGGCGGGACTTTCCTGTCCTGCGTCTGCACTTTGACAGAGGTGGTGAGTTCGCCTCAGACCTCTTGGCAGCCTACTGTGCGGAGCACGGCATCACCCAGTCGTTCACGCTTCCGGCCTCTCCGCAGCAGAATGGGATTGCTGAGCGCCGCATTGGCTTAGTCATGGAGGTCGCTCGTACCTCCATGATCCATGCGGCTGCCCCCCATTTCCTGTGGCCGTTTGCGGTCCGGTACGCCGCGCATCAGCTCAACCTCTGGCCCCGTGTCTCCTTGCCGGAGACCTCGCCCACACTGCTGTGGACGGGGAAGGTTGGCGATGCGTCGCGTTTCCAGGTCTGGGGTGCTCGTGCCTTTGTCCGCGATACCACCGCGGACAAGCTCTCCGCCCGCGCTGTTCCCTGTGTCTTCCTTGGCTTTGTCCCTGACGCGCCTGGTTGGCAGTTTTACCACCCCACCTCGCGCCGTGTCTTTGCGTCTCAGGACGTCACGTTCGACGAGTCGGTTCCCTTTTACCATCTCTTCCCCTACCGCACTGCCCCGCTCCCCCCCCCGCCGCTCTTCCTCGCTCCAGGTGCTCCCCAGGTAGACCCCCTCCCCGCTCCCGCTCCTGCCCCTTCAGGTGTGTCTCAGGTAGACCCTCCTCCCTTGACTGCGCCGGTTGAGGTCACTGGTGACTCAGGTCCTGCTGAGGGTGGTCCTGCTCGGGGTGCTACTTCTGGGGGTGCTGAGCCTTGGGGTGCTGAGCCTGGGGGTGCTGAGCCTGGGGGTGCGGAGCTTGAGGGTGTGGGGCCTGGAGGTGCTGAGCCTGAGTGTGAGGGGTCTGGGGGTGCTGAGCCTGGCCGTTGTGGGGGTGCTACACCTGGGGGTGCTGAGGCGTCTCGTGAGCAGTCTCCCTGGAGTGGCCGTCTCCGTAGTCGCTCCGCTGGTGCCTCGCCGCTGCCCTCTCGTCGTCGACTCCCCCTCTCCTCCCTGCAGCTGGTTGAGTGGTACCTTGGCCGTCAGGGCCGCGCTGCTGGAGCTGGTGACTCTGCTCCTGGAGCTGTTTCTGCTAGAGGTTCTGGAGCTACTGGAGGTTCGGGTGCTGGTGGAGCTGGAGCTGGAGATTCTGGAGCTGCTGAGGGTGCTGGCACTAGAGTTTCTGGAGCTGCTGGAGGTGCTGGCGCTGGAGGTGCTGGCACTGGAGGTTCTGGAGCTGTTAGAGGTGCTGACGCTGAGGGTTCTGAGTCTGCTGTTGCGCGGTCTCCTTGGAGTAGCCGCCTTCGTCCACGTGTGCCTCTCACCTCACAGCAGCTGCAGGACTGGTACGGTCGCCGTCAGGGTCGCGCTGCTGGAGCCCGGGGCTCTGCTACTGGAGGTACTTCTGCTGACGTCCCTGGAGCTAGGAGTGGTGCTGGTACTTTGTCTACTGGAGGTGCTGGAGTCGCTGGTCCCGGAGGTGCTCGTACTGGAGGTACTGGAGCTACTGGGGCTGGGGGTGCTGCGCCTGGAGGTGCTGGTGTTGGAGACACTGAGGCTGGAGACCCTGGGACTGGAGGTGCTGGTTCTGGGGGTGCTGCTACTGGAGACACTGAGGTTGGAGACCCTGGGACTGGAGGTGTCGGTTCTGGGACTGGAGCTGCTGGAGGTGCTGGAGGTACTGGAGGTACTGGAGCTGCTGGAGCTGCCGGTACTGGTGCAGCTGCGCTGACACGACTGTTCTTCGCTCCGCCGTCTCCGTCGTCTCTGCTGCCATCTCACTCTGTTCTTCGTCAGGTTCTTACTCTCTCGTCGTCTACTGGTCTTCCGTTACAGCCTGGCTCACCGCTTCCTGCTCCTTCTCCTTACACTGAGCAGACTGGTAGTCCTGCTGAGCGTCGTGAGCCTGCGTCGCGTCCTGTCTCGCCTGTTCGTCCTGGTCGTACCGGTCGTCGTGTTCCTCGTTCGCGTCAGCCAGCTGTCCCCAGCGCACACCCCGTCATCCGTCGTCCTTCCTCTGCTCTGCAGCCTGTTCCTCTGCCGTCTCCCCCTACGTCCTCTCTGCCTGACGTTCCGGACCCTGCGTCTGACCGGTTTCATGCTGAGCACCCTACTGTCACGCGTCTGCTAGCCACTGTTGTCACTGACCCGTCGTTTGAGTCCACTGCTGCGTCTGCCTTGGTTGCTGAGCTTGTTGACTTTGCTGCTGCCTGTCGTCTAGACTACGCCGCGAGTCTTGTTGCTGAGTCTGAGTCTGTCTGTCCTCCATCCGTCGGGGGTGAGTGTGCTCTTAGCACGGACGTCCTTGAGGACAGGCACGAGGACCTTGAGTGTCTTGCAGCCGCTGCGCCTCATCTCGTGGCCATGCTGCTTGCCCCTAAGGGAGACCCGGATGCACCAGACATCCTGACCCCGCGCTCTTCGCGGGTGAGTACTCCTCTCAGTGGTAGACAGCCATGGACGCAGAGATGGCATCGTGGAAGTCCACTGGCACTTACGTCGACGAGGTTCCCCCTCCTGGGGCGAACATCGTCAGTGGCATGTGGATTTTCAGGGTGAAGCGGCCGCCAGGTTCTCCGCCTGTCTTCAAGGCTCGTTACGTTGCTCGAGGCTTCAGTCAGCGAGAGGGAGTTGACTTCTTCCAGACCTTCTCCCCCACCCCGAAGATGACCACTCTTCGGGTGCTGCTGCACGTTGCTGCTCACCGTGACTACGAGCTTCACTCTCTTGACTTCAGCACAGCTTTCTTGCAGGGCAGCCTGCACGAGGAGATCTGGCTGCGCCGCCCCCCGGGCTTCACTGGGTCGTTCCCTCCTGGTACCCAGTGGAGCCTCCGGCGGCCGGTCTACGGTCTCCGCTAGGCGCCACGTGAGTGGCACGACACACTGAGGACTACACTTGCGGCTCTTGGGTTCGCGCCTTCTACTGCTGACCCGTCGCTGTTTCTGCGCACCGACACTTCACTGCCGCCGTTCTACATCCTCGTGTACGTCGACGACTTGGTTTTTGCCACTTCTGACACTGAGGCTCTCGCCCACATGAAGTCGGAGCTGCAGAAGAGACACACGTGCACAGACTTGGGTGAGCTGCGCAGCTACCTTGGCTTGCAGATCACTCGGGACAGAGCATGCCGCACCATCACACTGACTCAGTCACACATGGTGCAGCAGGTCCTTCAGCGCTTCGGCTTCACCTGGTCCTCGCCACAGCACACTCCTCTGGCTACAGGTCACTCGCTCTCAGCTCCACCTTTGGACGAGTCCATAGAGCCGAGTGGTCCTTACGCAGAGCTAGTGGGCTGCCTCATGTACCTGATGACCTGCACTCGTCCTGTCCTTGAGTACCCTCTTGGCCTTCTCGCTCGCTACGTGGCTCCTGGTAGGCACCGACCAGAGCACATGGCTGCTGCTAAGAGGGTACTGCGCTACTTGTGCAGTACATCAGGCATGGGGCTCGTGCTTGGAGGACGGAGTGAGGTGGTCCTCACTGGGCACTCAGACGCTTCTTGGGTTGACGACCAGACTACACAGCGGTCGTCACAGGGTTACACCTTCAGCCTTGGCTCTGGCTCTGTTTCTTGGCGGTCTACACGCTCGTCTTCTGTTCTCAGCTCCAGTTGTGAGGCTGAGATCTACGCCACCGCCATGGCTGCACAGGAGCTACGCTGGCTCACCTACCTGCTGACTGACTTAGGAGAGCGGCCTCGTTCTCCTCCAGTTCTGTACGTTGACAACAAGGTGGCCATTGCCTTGTGTGAGGAGCACAGACTGGAGCACAGAACGAAGCACATTGCTCTGCGTTACTTCCTAGCTCGAGAGTTGCAGCAGCGAGGCCAGCTTCGTCTTCGCCACGTGGCCACTCGGGCCAACACTACTGATATATTCACCAAGGCACTTCCGTCTGGTGATCATCAGCGCTTTTGTACTCTGTTGGGCCTTGTGCCTACGTTTCCGCACTTGCTGTAGTCTCTGCTTGTACTGTGATCTATATATACACCTGCATGCTGGTTCTTGCTAGGTAGTCATCACTGTACTGTTATTGTTGCATATATATCTCTGCATGTGAACTGGCCTTGTGGCCCTTTGCTTGTGCTCAGAATGTGTGGTAACGTTGTGATCCACCCTGAGCTTGTTTTGTTTCTCTTGACTGGTCGTGTGACCCCTTGTTCTCCCCCACTTTGCCTATGGGGGTGTGTCAAACTACATGTGCTGCATAGTGTCTAGGCTGTAGTGGGGTAGCCCATATGGGGTACAACCCAATTAGGGTTTACTACTTGTACTCCTGCATCCTGCTAGTTCATCCATTCCTGCTGCTAGATTCTAACAATATATAAAATACTCACAAGAAAAGGTAAACATGTATAAGCCAACTTGTACCGTACCCTAGCATAGGGTACAAGTTCACATGTGTACTTTAACACAGCTTTCCCTCGATTCCCCCTTGCTCCCCCATCCCCCTCCCTTGCTTCCCCTCATTTCCCTCCCTGCGTCCACACATTTCTACAGTGTAGCGGATTTTATCAGGGTAATTACCCTGATTTCAGGGTGATTACAGGAATGTCACTTGGTCGAGCCTGCATTCTCAGTTTTTACACTCTGTGAACTCTGATCCAATCAAATTAGGCACTTAACGAACTCTGAAATATTGTAACTAGCCTCAGAGTAGTGTACTTGCCGACTATGTCTATGGAGGGTATGTGTCCGCTGGACCCTGAATGCGGGGGTACCTGGAGGAAGCTTCCTAGAAGTTTCGTATCGATACCCCCCCCTAGTGCAAAATTATTACTTCGTGTGGTCCCATCTTGCTGGACCGTGAATGTGTGCGAGGATATCGGGAGGAAGGTTCCGCGAATTTTCTTTTCGATAACCCCCCCTTGTGCGTCATCATTACTTCGCGTGGCCCCATCTGAGGTAACCCCTTCACGCGCGGGAGTGTGACGTAATACCGACAAGGGAGAACACCCCCGTGCTGTACATCACAGCTGGCAACACCGACAGCGCACACAAGTCAATGATGCACTGCTGCCACGCGCACCACCCAGCGCACAGCATGCATCATCCATTGGCCACGACGGCCTGTTGGCAGCATGCGGTGGCAGCCAAGCAGCCCGTAAGTGAATTCGGCCTTGAATGCAAGGCCAAATTCATCGGGCAATGTTGCCATCAAGTCCTTGATGGCGCGGCGCGGGGGTTTCGTGCTGACCCCGCCATCTCCAACCTTCTCTTCCCTTCCCTCCCTCTACCGACAGCCGTGGTTCCAGAGTGCACCTCTGTTTTCTATCCATTCCATGCAGTCAATCTCCCATTTCCCTCCCGCTCAGATTAGCCACCACCAATCTCGCCGCCATGGAGGCCATGGCCGCCGATGAAGCAGCTCCGGAGTCTGGCCCTGACGAGCCACCTGTACCGGCGAAACCAATAGCCCTGTCCCAGCCTGAGACAGCCGCCGATGCTCGGCGTTCTGGGCTCGATTTTCTTCGATCTACGACTGCTCCCGTAACACCAGAGCCGCCTAGGTCCACCGTTCAAGACTCCGCCGCTGTAGTGACACCTACCCCTACTGATTCGCCCACTCCTGTCGCGTTCACACTCCCCCCGGCTGTTGCTGGGTGCAGCAAAGACTCTCCACCGCCCGCGCCCAGTCCCACTCCAAGTACAGTGCGGGTCTCCTTAGGCCCGCCGTCGGCTACTTCCACTCCCAAGCGGGCGCGATCCGGGAAGTGGGCCCAGAGTACTCTGGTGGTGGGGGGCCGCCGAATTCCACCGCCTGAAAAGCCTGTTGAGCCTCCTCCGAAAGAAGCTGAGCTGCCAGAAGGTGACATCCCCGTGCGCGCGGATACGGCTCACCCGCTCTCACAAAGGCGCAGATGCGTGAGCAGATGTATTTGGAGGCGAGTATTAATTACGAGACGAAGTGGTCGGGGTACTTCTCGTGGCTCGTGTTTGGGAAAACCAAAGACGGTTTCCCCTACGTGAAGTGCAGCATCTGCATGTCGTACGGTAAGGGGAACACCAGGTACGCGATGCCAGGAGACGACGGCGGCCGTGACTTGCAGACTCAGTCGTTCCGCGCGCACGAACATACGGACGCGCACAAGGCGGCGGTGGACCGGCAGCTGAAGATTGCGGCAGGAATCAACGAAGGGCAGCAGGTGATTTCGGACTTCATCAACTCCGACGTGGAGGGCCGCCGCGCGATACGTCTGATGCGGTCGACTCAGTTCCTGTGCCAGTGCGACGCGCCGATTAGCATGTTTCCTAAGCTGATGCGGCATCTTGCGGAGCAGGACACGCCTGGCATTCCCCGGCAGTCGTACGGCGTTTATCTCACACGGTAAGTTTCCGCTTCGAGTAGAGTGCAGTGTGTACTATGTGATTGATAGTCTACTGATTACTTCTCTCGTCTGGTTGCAGCTACGGCTTTCAGCAGATGGTGCACAGCATCAGCACATACCTCACGCGGGTGCAGATGGACCACATCCTGGCTTCACCGTTCCTGAGCATCCAATGCGACGAGAGCACTGACCGCACGCGAGGGAAACACATGATTGTGTACCTTACTTTCCTGAAGAACCGCCAAGTCGCTTGCGAGTTCTTTACTTTGCTGACGGTCGAGCGGTGTGATGCAGGGTCTCTTTTTGAGGTGCTCATGAACCATCTTCGCTCCGCTGCCGTGGATGTCTCCAAGATTGTCGGCATCAGCACGGATGGGGCGTCGGTCATGACCGGGAGAGAGAACGGCTTGGTGGCGCGTATTCGGGAACACGCCCCTCATCTGTTTTCCTGCCACTGCATCGCCCATCGGTATGTGAGTTGGTCTCTGCTGCCAGTTGGTTTCCTAGCGATTTTGACTTAACAACTGACATGGCTTTTTGTCTCCTGCTCGCCAGTGAGGCGTTGGCTGTCAAGGACGCCGCGGAGTCAAACCCGGATCTCGGCATGGTCGACAAGGTGGTGCGCACCGTGGCGACGCTGCTCGAAAACTCCAGCGTGTGGAGTCAGCGGTTCAAGTACCTGGAGCGTGTGATTTACAAGACCAACTTGGAAGTCCAAGGGATCCACACGGTGCGGTGGCTGTCTCGAGGTGATGCGGTGGGGAGGCTATGCAAGGTTCTCGGCGCATGCATCGTCCTCCTCTGGGAGCACAACCACAAAGCATACGAGATCGTCACCTGCTACAAGTTCCAGTTCTGCCTGTTCTTCTTGGCCGACATCTTGGCGGACATGAACGACCTCAACCGCTGCTTCCAGCGACGAGAGGTGAAGTCTCATGTGCGGCAGTTGATGCAACGTTAAGTATTTTATCACATATTTGCTCATAACACTCCCCGTTGTTTACACCGTCCCCTCTGACAGCTGGAAGTGACAGAGATTGCTAAGACGATCGAGTCAACCACGGGTGACCTGACGGAGCGCTACTTGACGCCTGAGAAGACGTTCGGGGGAGAAGGGAAGAGCTGGCTGGTGAACTTCCTCAAAGTCCACAAGGAGGGTGGAGGCAAGCAGGTCCGGGTGCGAGGCGTGGACGGTGCTGGACAGCCTATCAACCACCTCTACACCATGCATGAGAGGAAGCTGAAGGGACACAAGCAGGGGAGCACTTACGCAGACTGCGTGAAGCTGTGCCGCAAATTCGCCAAGGATTGCGTGGACAACCTGAACGACCGGTTGGATGACCTGGGGAAGCTGGGGCCGACGAAGCTGTTCCGGGCGGCGAAGTGGCCGAAGATCAAGGCTCAGCGGGAGAAGAAGTGTAACGAAACGTCAGCCCTGTAGAATCTACACCTGCTTTCCCTCATTTCCGACCTGCTTCTGCTCACTGCCCCCCATCTTCCTCTCATCCCCCCCAATGCTGTCCCCTCATTTGCCCCCCCCCCTGCTTCCCCTCATTCCCCCCCTGCTTCCCCTCATTCTCTTCCCCTGCTTCCCCTCAAACTCTCTCCCTGCCTCCCCTCATTCCCTCCCCTGCCTCCCCTCATTTCTTCCCCTGATTCCCCTAGTTCCCTTCCATTCCCGTCGTTCCCTCCCCTGATTCCCCTCATTTCTTCCCCTAATTCCCCTCATTTCTTCCCCTTGTTCCCCTCGTTTCTTCCGCTGATTCCGCTCATCTCTTCCCCTGCCTCCCCCCTCCTTCCCACGATAAACCTTAAGTTCTTAAACTGCTGGACGAAAATGTATACTCTTTTCTCAATAGAACACCATTCCCGAAGGAAAAAACTCAAACCAGTGACGAATCTAACAAGCTAGTAGGTTAATCATTATGCAGGAATTCTTGACTGTTGTGTTTCCATGTGATTCTAAACGAGCACAAGCACCACAATAAGAGAAAGAACCAGTGCCAGTGAGTTTCCATACAGGGCAAACCTGCCAGCATCTGCACAACCCGTCAACACACACACGCACGCACGCACGCACGCACGCACGCACGCACGCACGCACGCACGCACGCACGCACGCACGCACGCACGCACACACACACACACACACACACACACACACACACACACACACACACACACACACACACACACACACACACACACACAAGACATGGGTATGAAGCGGCTGTCACAACTCATTGGCATGCACCAGCAACAAAAGGGCGTGACTCATAGCTAGTAGCCAGTGTCCATGTGGCACTCACATATCCTCGCCTCTTACTTGCTATCGCAGCATCATTACTGGAAAGGGCTGCCTTAGGAAGTTGAAGTGGCTCAAAGCATGCTTGCAGCATCCACACCCAACGCGTACCTTTGCCATACGTGGACACGGGGTCGGAGCTGGTAAGCGAGCCCATGTTGGCGGGGAACGCCACGTCAGTGACAAACAATGCGGTCATGTTAGAGGTTGGCGTCGCGCTCGTCGTGATTGTATACGAGCCGCTCCTGACGACACCTGCTTGCACGATGAAAGCGACCAGCACATCCGCGGCTGCTCTCGGCGTTCCATCATCACTCCCCGCCATGAGCCCATTCTTCTTATAAGTGGTGGGGTCGACGGAGCCGCGGTCGGTCCCAGTGAAGACGTGATCCAAGCCCTCGATGCTGGCGTATACGAGGGCACCAGTGACGTTGGCGTAGAGATACATTGGCTGGTTCACCTCCGTGTCGAAGGTGAACCGCCCGTTCTTGTACTGCTTGGCAGGGAATTGGATTTATGAATATACAATGAGACGATCATGCGCATTGCAATGACGAAGAGAGATTGGAGTGCGACATTCCAACGCGGAATGGTGGAGACACGCAAGGGAGACACGCAAGGGAGACACGCAAGGGAGACACGCAAGGGAGTGCTACTGTGCTTTCCACGAGTTACGGGACACTCACGCTGCCACTAGCCATGTCGGTAGTTGAGATGGTACCGCGGATCGCCATGAACTTGGCGAGGCGCGACATGGCGTTCTTGCCGTTGGCGGACATGGCGTTGAGGGCCGACACGGACCCCGACGACGACACCACCGTGCTGAGCGCCTCGAGCACCGGGTCCGACGAGGTTGTCGCTGCCGGGTTCTTGGCCTTGTAACCCGCGAGTGCGCTAGTCCAGCCCTCGTTGATGGGGAGAAGAAGCGAGCTATCGGAAATGTCATCGACCTTGTCGTATCGAGCAGCGAACTCCACCACTCCCGCGGTCATGCCGGCGGGCTTGCCGTCCGTGTGGGTCGCGGCGTCGCGGATCTGACTCAGCACGTAAGAGAGGGAAACTGCATCCGCGACGCGCGGGAGAGTGGCCACCCATAGTAACGCAGAGCAGAGTACGGCGAAGGTGAGGACCCGCGCCCACGACGGTGATTGAATATGGGTCATGGCTGCCGGTGTGCTAGTTTTGAAAGAGACGTTGTGAAACGGCAAGTTTGGAAAGGGCTCTGTACCTCAAAATGTTTGGTCTGGAGCAGCTCTGCGGTTGGTGACAAATATCTCTTGCGGCGGCTGTTGGGTTCGCGGCAGATCTAGGAAGATGGCTCCCATCCCATCCCATCCCATCCCATCCGTGTCATGGGTGGCTTTGCCTTGCTGGAATTGCATTCACCAACCTCTGCACTGACCGTGTTGACCTCATTGTACCCGCCTGGGCTTATCCGCCATGCACGTCTGAACTTCGGTGAGATTACTGTAGTGTGGTGGTTCACTCGTGCGGGAAATAAAAGTTCGAATCTGTACCGCACATCGCAGTAATACCGAAGGTACTATACCGCAACAACGACCGTTGGAAACACGTATCGTGCTCTCCCGGGATGGTAACAAGCAGCCGCACCGCGAGCCAAGTAAATCTTGCGTGTGCATTTGCAAATGGGTTGGATGGGATGGGAATGTTCATGTGCGAAACGATTTTGCGTTGGCGCTTTGACGAAAGGTTTGGCGAACTTCAAATCCCCTGCAACCCGCATGGGCTGTCACGCCAAATGTCAAACCCCAATCCTAATCTGTGTTGGACAATCGTAGACATCTCAATTCAGGAAGTGAGACGCTAGCTACTCGCCGCAATCATCGCGAAAGCGTACTCGCCGTATATATTACAAAGGTTACAGGGAACTAGTCAGCGTGGTCGCGAAGGAGAGCGAAGCCACCTCACCACGGAGCGCCTCAAGTCGTCGCGCCTCCCCTCCTTCGTCGCGCTTCCCCCCACCCTTTCCCCTTCGTAGCGCCTCCCCTCCTTCGTCGCGCCTACCCTCGTTGCGCATCCCCTCGTTGCGCCTCCCCTCCCCTTATCGCGACTCCCATTCCACCCGTCGCGCCTAACCTCCCCTCAACGAGCCAGCACCCTCATTCGCGCTGGCCCCCACCGCGCCTCCTCTCCCGCTGCCCTTCCCTCACCTGCCCATCCCTTGCCTTCCTTGCCCGCCCATTCCCTCTTGTGTCCTTCCCTACCGCCCCTCCATGGCTGGAAGCCATCCCTCCATGGCTGGAAGCCATCCCTCCATGGCTGGAAGCCATCCCTCCATGGCTGGAAGCCATCCCTCCATGGCTGGAAGCCATCCCTCCATGGCTGGAAGCCATCCCTCCATGGCTGGAAGCCATCCCTCCATGGCTGGAAGCCATCCCTCCATGGCTGGAAGCCATCCCTCCATGGCTGGAAGCCATCCCTCCATGGCTGGAAGCCATCCCTCCATGGCTGGAAGCCATCCCTCCATGGCTGGAAGCCATCCCTCCATGGCTGGAAGCCATCCCTCCATGGCTGGAAGCCATCCCTCCATGGCTGGAAGCCATCCCTCCATGGCTGGAAGCCATCCCTCCATGGCTGGAAGCCATCCCTCCATGGCTGGAAGCCATCCCTCCATGGCTGGAAGCCATCCCTCCATGGCTGGAAGCCATCCCTCCATGGCTGGAAGCCATCCCTCCATGGCTGGAAGCCATCCCTCCATGGCTGGAAGCCATCCCTCCATGGCTGGAAGCCATCCCTCCATGGCTGGAAGCCATCCCTCCATGGCTGGAAGCCATCCCTCCATGGCTGGAAGCCATCCCTCCATGGCTGGAAGCCATCCCTCCATGGCTGGAAGCCATCCCTCCATGGCTGGAAGCCATCCCTCCATGGCTGGAAGCCATCCCTCCATGGCTGGAAGCCATCCCTCCATGGCTGGAAGCCATCCCTCCATGGCTGGAAGCCATCCCTCCATGGCTGGAAGCCATCCCTCCATGGCTGGAAGCCATCCCTCCATGGCTGGAAGCCATCCCTCCATGGCTGGAAGCCATCCCTCCATGGCTGGAAGCCATCCCTCCATGGCTGGAAGCCATCCCTCCATGGCTGGAAGCCATCCCTCCATGGCTGGAAGCCATCCCTCCATGGCTGGAAGCCATCCCTCCATGGCTGGAAGCCATCCCTCCATGGCTGGAAGCCATCCCTCCATGGCTGGAAGCCATCCCTCCATGGCTGGAAGCCATCCCTCCATGGCTGGAAGCCATCCCTCCATGGCTGGAAGCCATCCCTCCATGGCTGGAAGCCATCCCTCCATGGCTGGAAGCCATCCCTCCATGGCTGGAAGCCATCCCTCCATGGCTGGAAGCCATCCCTCCATGGCTGGAAGCCATCCCTCCATGGCTGGAAGCCATCCCTCCATGGCTGGAAGCCATCCCTCCATGGCTGGAAGCCATCCCTCCATGGCTGGAAGCCATCCCTCCATGGCTGGAAGCCATCCCTCCATGGCTGGAAGCCATCCCTCCATGGCTGGAAGCCATCCCTCCATGGCTGGAAGCCATCCCTCCATGGCTGGAAGCCATCCCTCCATGGCTGGAAGCCATCCCTCCATGGCTGGAAGCCATCCCTCCATGGCTGGAAGCCATCCCTCCATGGCTGGAAGCCATCCCTCCATGGCTGGAAGCCATCCCTCCATGGCTGGAAGCCATCCCTCCATGGCTGGAAGCCATCCCTCCATGGCTGGAAGCCATCCCTCCATGGCTGGAAGCCATCCCTCCATGGCTGGAAGCCATCCCTCCATGGCTGGAAGCCATCCCTCCATGGCTGGAAGCCATCCCTCCATGGCTGGAAGCCATCCCTCCATGGCTGGAAGCCATCCCTCCATGGCTGGAAGCCATCCCTCCATGGCTGGAAGCCATCCCTCCATGGCTGGAAGCCATCCCTCCATGGCTGGAAGCCATCCCTCCATGGCTGGAAGCCATCCCTCCATGGCTGGAAGCCATCCCTCCATGGCTGGAAGCCATCCCTCCATGGCTGGAAGCCATCCCTCCATGGCTGGAAGCCATCCCTCCATGGCTGGAAGCCATCCCTCCATGGCTGGAAGCCATCCCTCCATGGCTGGAAGCCATCCCTCCATGGCTGGAAGCCATCCCTCCATGGCTGGAAGCCATCCCTCCATGGCTGGAAGCCATCCCTCCATGGCTGGAAGCCATCCCTCCATGGCTGGAAGCCATCCCTCCATGGCTGGAAGCCATCCCTCCATGGCTGGAAGCCATCCCTCCATGGCTGGAAGCCATCCCTCCATGGCTGGAAGCCATCCCTCCATGGCTGGAAGCCATCCCTCCATGGCTGGAAGCCATCCCTCCATGGCTGGAAGCCATCCCTCCATGGCTGGAGGTGATCTCGATTTACATTTTCTCACATCCCCCCCAAAGCCTGCTTCTCCTCACTTCTCCCCTCATTTCCCCCCCCTGCTTTCCCTCGTTTCCCCCCCCTGCTTCCCCTCATTTGCCCCCCCTGCTTCCCCTCATCTCCCCCCCCTGCTTCCCCTCATTTCCCCCCCCCCTTCCTGCTTCCCCTCGTTTCCCCCCCTGCTTCCTCTCATTTTCCCCTCCTGCTTCCCCTCATTTACCCCCTGCTTCCCCTCATTTCCCCGCTGCTTCCCTTCAATTCCCCCTGCTTCCCCTCATTTCCCCCCCCTTCTGCTTCCCCTCGTTCCCCCCCCCCCCCCCCCCCCCTGCTTCCCCTCATTTCCGCCCCTGCTTCCCTTCAATTCCCCCCTGCTTCCCCTCATTTCCCCCCCCTTCTGCTTCCCCTCGTTTCCCCCCCCCCCCCCTGCTTCCCCTCATTTCCCCCCCCCTGCTTCCCCTCATCCCCCCCCCCTGCTTCCCCTCATTTCCCCCCCCCCCTGCTTCCCCTCGTTTCCCCCCCTGCTTCCTCTCATTTTCCCCTCCTGCTTCCCCTCATTTCCCCCCTGCTGCCCCTCATTTCCCCCCTGCTTCCCCTCATTTCCCCCCCTGCTTCCCCTCATCCCCCCCGCCCTGCTTCCCCTCATTCCCCCCGCCCTGCTTCCCCTCATTCCCCTCCCTGCTTCCCCTCATTTCACCCCCCCTGCTTCCTCTCATTGTCACCTCTGATTCTCCTCATTTCCACCCCTTCTGTTTCCCCTTATATCCCCCCTTGCCTCCCCTGATTCTTCCCCTGCTTTCCCTCAGTTCCCCCCCTGCTTCCCCTCAATTCCCCCCCTGCTTCCCCGCATTTCCCCCCCTGCTTCCCCGCATTTCCCCCCCTGCTTCCCCGCATTTCCCCCCCTGCTTCCCCTGTGCTCCCCTCCTGCTTACCCTAATTTTCCCCCATTGTTTTCCCTCATTTCCCCCCTTACTGCCCGTCAATCCCCCCTCTGCTTCCCCTCATTCATTCCGCTGCTTCCCCTAATTCCATCCCCTGCTTTCCCTCGTTTCCCTACTTCACCTCATTTTTCCTCCTGCGTTCCCTCACTTCTCCCCCTGCTTCCCCTTGTTTCCTCCCATTCTTCCCTGCCCGGGCTTTTACCACCTGCCATCTCCCCACTCGTCCAATCCTCTCCCTTTCCCCTCTCCCTTCTTCCCTCTCTCTCCTCTTCCATCCCTCCCCTCTTCCCTCTCTCCCCTCTTCCCTGTTTCCCCTCTTCCCTCTCGCATCCCTTCCCTCTCTCCCCTCTTCCCTTTCTCTCGTCTTCCCTGTACCCCCTCTTCCCTATCCCCCACATCCCTCTCTCCCCTCTCCGGATCTCCTTTTCTCTCTCCCCCTTCTTCCTATATCCTCTTTTCCCTCTCCCCACTCTTCCTATTTCCTCAAAACCCGTTTCCCCCTCTTCCTATCTCTTCTTTACCCTCTCCCCCTCTTCCTAACTCCTCCGATCGGTCTCCCCCTTCTTCCCATCTCTCCCGGTTTTAGAGGTTGAGGACTACGTGATTTACGCAGGACGTTTGTCCAAACGTAGGGCCAAGTGTTCATGCCTAGCGCGATTCACGGAGCATAAGCGTGGACCTGAATCGGCGCATGTAGTTCAAAGTGAAGGTCCCACTCGCCAGGCGGGTCTCGTGCGAATTTCCTCAGGCAGCGGTGCTCCCCTGGCGCCGGCCCGAGCGTGTCTCCTCGTGCGTGGTGGGATGGCGGGCGGCAGTGCGTGCTGAGCTGCACGAGGGGACTCGCTTCCACACCCTCGCCGCCATCGCCATCCGCTATGCCGCCCACGTGCGCCGAGCCTTCTCTCCTCGTGCTTCACCTGGATATTCTCGCCATTACTGATGTGTCTCGTGTGTTCCCTCTCACCTCTGCTTTTCTGCGCGGAACCAAAGCATTGCTCTCCGCTGCTGTCAGCCTGATAGTCTCTGTCTCTCGCATCTCTCTACCCACATGAGCACACAGTCAGTGCGTTGCGGCATCCTCCTGTCAGTCCGTTCTAGATTCTTCCTCTCTCATCCTCCCACCGTCTAGCATGCCCGCCTTGTTTGCACCTCGTCACTCTCCTTCCCACGGACCCTTCCCAAGCGAACTTCTATTTCCTGTCTCGAATTGAATCATTCCATGCATGCATCAAGTTTCCATGCCGCCTCACTCATGTGCTGCCTACTGTGCGCGGTGTGTGGCGATGTGAACAGGTGGCGGACATCAAGAAGGCCAACCACATTACAACAGACTCGCAGATGTTCGTCCCTATTCCATACCCCCCCTGCTTCCTCCTTCCTGTCACATGTTCCCCTTTCTCTGTCCACTGGACTTCATGTTGTGCCATCACATTCAATCCTTTAAAATTGACCCTTTTCTCATTCCCCCTTCCCCCTCCCTCGGGGTCTTCTTTGCTCCCTTTTCAACTTCAGTGACTGCTCTGAAGATCTTTCACGCTTCAACTCGCCTCACCCCATCACCTCATGAGTTGCTCATTGAGTGTCAAAGCAGTTGGTAAACTCTTGTTTCCCAGGGCCTAGAGAAAGGTCAATGAATGGTATTGCTCCTCTTGGCCTTAGGGAGCAATTTAAGTGAAATGAGAACATGTTTCTTTCTACCCGTACCATATTTGATAGGGCACTATCCATGCATAGATTTCATTGCTGAAAGCATGGTACAGAGTGGGCATTGTGATGCATATCTCTAGAAGTCCAACAAGACAGAACGAGGGTGCAGTGTGAACCATTCACTTGGCTAATGAACTCCGCTATCCCTTCGAGAACTTTTCATCAATTGCCCTTACGTATTTTACTGTATGGTTCCCAGACCATACCGTCAGTAGCGAGGAGGTTTCAGCACGCTAATCTTGCTGGCGTCGACGTTCTGCCAACGAACTTCCGTATTTACCACTTGACGTCGTGGCGGCCCCTCACTCCTCAGAAGTTCAATCTGCCACGTCAACCGTGGTAAGGTTTGGCGTGGCAATTTTTCGCCGAAGCATCTCACGAAAGGGCTGCTCGTGGAAGTTGAGAAATGTCGTCGTCGGCAAATTATGTCGCGCGGCCCAGTAGCTGTTAGCGGAGAATGTGTTTCCAGAGTAGGTTTATTTCGCCGCATCGCAACAGCGTCGCCGTTCTCCGAGTTCCTCGCTTGCAATTTGAATCTGTGCCTCACCTTGCCAGCCCTGCTCTCCTCCTTTTCATCTAAAACACCTCCCTTGGAAACTTCCTCATTTACCCATCCGCCATTCCTCTGCTCCACGCAATCCATCACGCTCTCCTTTGCACTAGCCAAGGTACCGCCGGTACGCCCAGGTGTCCAGCCATGACTACTATGTCGCTCGTTTCTTTGAAACCTGCATTGCGACTGGTGACCCGATCCGACGCCGTCACTCAACCTCTCTCTGCTAACCAGTGCCTGTCGACCAGCGCTTCAACTGTTACATGTCAAGCTAGTACCGAATTCACGAATGCTGCGACAGTTCGCGAACCCGTGCGAACACCACCCGCGGATTCCATCTCTAATAACCCCCACGTTACTACGAAACCAAACAATGACGTCAGTGTGACGAGACGCGCGATGATCTCGTCTCTCGCATTGCTGCCGGCGCTGGATTCGCTGTTCGGCTCCGGAAATGGCGGCGCTGACGTGGCACTGGCGCGGGAAAGGCGGACGAGGCTTGACATTCCTGAGGAGATGTACCAAGAGGGCGGTGAGTGCGGAGGGCGGTGAGTGCGGAGGGCGGTGAGTGCGGAGGGCGGTGAGTTGAGGTCGATAGGGCGAGAGGGGTCGAGGTCTCAGCCGCGTCAGGGAGACGGCGGTTCACGTGCCCACCGCTCTGTGCGGCCATCCCTGCGCTGCTGCTCGCACTCTCGAGAAGCGCGAGCAGGGGCAGCAGCACATGCAGCACGCGCTCGGAACTCAACGTGGTTCCCCTCTCCACCCTTCCTCCTTCCCCCCCGCCCCCCTCCCCCTTCCGTTGTGGCAGAGGGCGGCGTGCGCTTCTACGACGTGGCGGCGGGCAAGGGCAGGCTGGCGGAGCGCGGCGACCCCGTGGTGGTGAGAGGGGGCGAGGGGAGGGTGACGCGGTGGGGCGACGGGGAGGGCGGGGCGAGGTGATGGGGAGGTGGGGCGAGAGGGGGTGTGCTGGGATGGGGCGCGGTCGAGGGGGGTGGGGTACACGAAATGCACAGCATGCGATGCCGCTGGGGTTGCTTCAGCACAGCTCATGCAACTGTCACATTGCTGCTCCGGGGCAAGGCAACCCCATCAGCTTGTTTCTACATGCCACGTCGTCACGCGCCCCTCATCATTCCCTTCGCCCCCACTGCTCCACACTGATCCCACCTTGTGCACTGCCATGCCATACCATGCCATGCCATGCCATGCCAACTCTTTCCTCCGCCCTCCCCTCTTTCGCTCAATCCTTCACGCACACCCCTCCCCCCACCCCTCTCCCAGGTGCATTTTGATGTGACGTACCGCAGCCTCACCGTGGCGTCCACTCGCCAGTTCAACTTTGCTTGTATTCAACACAAAGCGCACCCTCCCCCTCCTCCCACCTTCCCCCCCTTCCCCTCTCTTCCCCTTCCCCATCTCCCCCTCCCCCCCAACTCCCCCTCTTCCCACCCCTCGCCCAGGTGCATTTTGACGTGACGTACCGCAGTCTCACGGTGGTGTCCAGCCGCCAGTCCAAGCTGCTGGGCGGCAACCGCGTCATCTCACAGGTGCGACATCTCACAGGTGCGTCATCTCACAGGTGCACCGGTAGAATCATAAGTCCACTGCGCTGCACCCAAATCATATCACCAAATGATGGCGAGGGGGAGAGAAAAGGAATAATGTGTCCAGCTGGTCACGTGGCAGCGACAGTGAACTCGAAACATGATTTTCTACGTCCTGTTCTTTCGTCTTTCATTCAGCCTATTTGTCCCTACTCTTGTTTTTTTCATCGTCTTAAATACTCCGCAACGTGGTTTGCTCACCCCCTTATCCCAAGCCCACATCTCTCACTCCACTGCCACTGGTGCTTCCGCTTTCCACTGCCCATGCCTCTTCCAACCAGCACCTCCCACTCCGCCCCTCCTGCTCCCCTTTCCCTTCCTCCCCCCTTCTACGAGCATGCAGGGAGGGGCAGAACCGAATGCCACGTCACCCACCTACTCCTTATTTCTCTTACTCACTTCCTTCACCTCACCCTCCCTTCCTCGTCGCCCCAGCCATATGGGTTTTCACTAACGCTACTCGCTTATTCCTCCTTGCACCTCTCCCTTGCCGTCTTCCCTGCTCCCAGCGGACGAGTTGGCGCAGGGCGGGGTGACAAGCGCCACGGCACTCTCCGTGCTCCCTCTTACCCCCCCCCCGCATCTCTCCCTGCTCGCACTCCCCTCCTCCTCCCCTCTCTCCTCCCAGCCGTACGAGTTCTCACTGGGCGCGAAGCCGGGCGCGGAGAGGAAGCGCGAGTACGCGGAGTCACACCACTCACCCTATTCACACGTGTACACTCCTCCTCCCCCCTTTCCCCTCGCCCCCAGCCGTACGAGTTCACACTGGGCGCCAAGCCAGGCGCGGAGAGGAAGCGCGAATACGCCGAGTCGGCCAACGGGCTCTTCTCCGCGCAGGCTGCTCCCAAACCGCCCAAAGCGCTCTACAGCGTGGTGCAGGGCATGCGCGAAGGGGGCAAGGTGAGGAGGGGGGAAGGTGAAAGGGGGAGAGGTGATGGGGGCCAACGAGAGGGGGTTGGGGGAAGGTGAGAGATGGAGCAAAAGAGAGCTGGGAGGCGTCAGAAGGCGAGAGTAACGTGAGGGAATGGAGATGGTGGGGGGAATGAGAGGGAGGGGAATGTGAGAGGGGGGGGAGGTGAGGGGGAAGGAGGGGAAGGGGGCATGAGGGAAGTGGGTGTAGTAGTTAAAGGGGACGGCAGGGGAAGAGTGTGGGGGTGGAGAGTGTGGGGAGAAGGGGAGAGGGGGAGCAGGGGAGTGGGGGAGCAGTGAATTGGGGGAAGCAGAATAGTGGAGGGATAAGGGGAGCTGGGGGAGCAGGGGAGTAGGGGTTGCGCAGGAGGGGAGCAAGGGAGTGGGGGGGAGGGAGTGGGTTGGGAATGAGGTGGGCAAGTGCGATGAGTTGGGGAGGAGCATGAGAAGGGTGAAAGCAGGGAGTGTGTGGTGTGAGGCCAGCGGGCACACGCATGGCATAAGGGGGAGGGCAGGGTGGGATGCGAAGAGGGTACAGGGGGGGATGAAGGGAGAATTGGGCAGAGTGGCCGTGATATGCGCCCTGTGTCGCCCATATGGGCGTTGGGTGAACCAATGCATCTAATGCACTGTGCTTGCGAGCTACACCCTGCCAATACCTCCTACTGTCATCCGCTTGCATCCCCTTCATCCCTCTCATTCTCTTATACCCTCTCCCTCATCTGTTCTGTTCCCCTCACAGCGCACGGTGATTGTGCCACCGGAGCAAGGGTACGGCGACAAGGGCTTGGCTGAAATCCCTGTGAGCGCCACCACCATTCCTTGCCTTGCATGCTTGTCATCACTTGCCATGCCATACCAATTAACATACCTCATCATGCCATGCCAAACCATGCAATGCCATGCTGTCCCAGCCATGCCATGCCATGCCACACAACGCCATGCCACGCCATGCCATGCCATGCCATGCCATGCCATGCCATGCCATGCCATGCCATGCCATGCCATGCCATGCCATACCAGATATCATACCACACCTTGCCAAATCATGCGATGCCATGTCATAGCATAATATACCACACCATGCCAAATCATGTCATGGAAAACCATGCAATGCCATGCCATGCCGCCAAAGCATGCCAGTACATGCAATGCCATGCCGTACCATACCATGCCCCATGCCGTACCGTGCCATACCCTGCCATACCGTGCCATACCCTGCCATACCCTGCCATACCGTACCACGGCATGCCATACCATACCATACCATACCATACCATACCATACCATACCATACCATACCATACCATACCATACCATACCATACCATACCATACCATACCATGCCATACCATGTGCTTCAGGCCCCTAGCATCGATTCTGTCGCGCAAGCTAGCATGTTAATGCAAAGTCATTGACGTTCCCTTGGCAGCTTATTTGCATGTCATGGACCTGCTCATCCTCATGCCCCATGCTCATGCTCATGCTCATGCCCATGCCAACCATGCATGCACCACTGCAACTCGCCTTCCCAGCATTTTCCCTTCCGCCCTCCTCCCCAGCCATTCATTTTCACGCACTCCCTGCATGAGATGACACCCACCACCATTCACCCCTACTCTGCTCTGCTCCTGCTCCCCTCCCCCCCCACCCACTGCCACGTGGCAGCCGGGCGCCACCATTCAGCTCACAGTGGAGCTGCTCGAGGTCAAGGCGCCCCCCTCGTAGCCTCGCCTCGCACCCTTGCACCTTCGTATCCCGCACCTGCATTGTGTTAATTTATATTGCATATCTTATACCTGCCTACAGCTTACTAGTGTATTAGGTTAGTTATATCAACTGCTGGTGGTGTACCCTTTGCCTTGCCTATATCTTGTACCACTCTTTCTAGTGCAACCCCTTCTTTGCCAAAACCTCTAGATACCATCTCCTAGCTCCTAGTCTTCCTCCTAAGCCTAAGCCATGCCTCCTAAGGTTACCTACGGTAGTTGTTGTGACATGCTATCAGAGCAGGTTCGTTCTTAAGGACCTTGCCATTTTTTCATTCGCCATGGCTGCTGTCGTTGCCATGGCGACCGTCGCAGCGCCCTTCGAGACGCTTCCCCGTTGCCCACCACGCGCTGCTCGCCCCGCGTTACCCGCCCCACGCGCTGGTCACCCCGTCCCGCGCGCTGACGCGTCGCCCCGCCGCTGGTCGCGGACGCCGTCGCCAGCGCCTCCGACCGTCGCGGACGCCTGCGCGAGTGCCAGCGCCGTGCGCCAGCGACTGTCGCAATCGCCAGCGCCAGCGCCTGCGCCAGCGCCAGCGCCATGCGCCAGCGCCAGCAGCGGCCGCCAGCGCCCCCGCCATCGCTACCTTGCTCCCCGCCTCCGCACCTGCCGCCGCTCTCTTCTACGGTGGCCGTTGCGGGGGGGAGGTGGTGGGGCTCGCGCCAGCGGCTACGGGGGTGCTTAAGCCCCCTTGAACCCTCCCCACCCCACCCTCCCTCATCCTCCTCCTCATCGCTGCCCGTGCATCTGCAGTGCGTGCCGCGTTTGGGGGGGGGGGGGGGGGAAGAGGGTGTGGGGATGGCGGTTATTTTAAGGCAGCCGCCCCCCTCTTCTCCTCCTCCTTCCGCTGCACTTCCTTTACTCGTGTTTCTCCACTTCTCGCCTCCTCATGACTCTCTCCCTTCCGCTGCGCCCTTGCTTCCGCCTTCTCCTCCTCTCATCCGCCTCACGTACACCACCGGCTTCCTCCTCCTATCCAACCGTTGGTGTGTAACACCGGCAGCCTACGCCATCCGCCACGCTTCCTCCTCCTATCCAACCGTTGGTGTGTAACACCGGCAGCCTACGCTCTCCTCTCTCCGTTCTGGCAGTCAGAGGTGCTGCCGATCAGCCACCGCTGTTTCTGTGCGTATCCCAGCTACAGCAACTGCTCTTCAGGCGACCTGCTACCAGACACCACTAGCTATAGCCGTAGGCAGTTACGGGGGTGTGTTAATTTATATTGCATATCTTATACCTGCCTACAGCTTACTAGTGTATTAGGTTAGTTATATCAACTGCTGGTGGTGTACCCTTTGCCTTGCCTATATCTTGTACCACTCTTTCTAGTGCAACCCCTTCTTTGCCAAAACCTCTAGATACCATCTCATAGCTCCTAGTCTTCCTCCTAAGCCTAAGCCATGCCTCCTAAGGTTACCTAGTTGTGACACATTGGACGTGCTCTTCTGACATTTTACAAGAAAATGCTATCGGGCTACATCTGGGTTATTATAGTAGCTTCCAGTAGTGTAGTGTACTCGTATTCGCATGTACCGCAACTGATGGTGAAAGCAGGTGCAGCTTGAGAGATGAGGTTTCCAAAAAGCAAGTGAAACAACCACCTTTTTTTTTTGTTGCAATACTGTACGTTGTGGCATGGATACATAGTGAAACAATCATAGTGCATGCCCGAAGCAAGTGGACCATTCAAGTTCCTGATAACGCACTCAACCGATTGTGACATCGAAATCCGCGTGGCTTTTCTTCAACGCACCGCGGCTGAAGCCAGTTGAAACGGCGGTTGCAGAAACAGAAACGGATGTTCAGCATGACGCCATGGCGTCGCTACACGCGCTGCCACCTCACACCGCCTCGCCGCGAGCCGCACTCCGATCGAATGCCCCGTCTTTCTCGTCTCCCGATCCCCAGCCTGCTGCTCGCGCTGCTTCTCCTCCACCCCTCTCCCATCCGTCTCATCGGCCCGCCACATAGTACGTGCGCGCGCGCGCCAAGCGGATACGGCGTGGCGCGGGTGGGTGCGCTGATTCGCGAGCGGCCGCAGAAGCACCCCGAGATGGAGGACGCTTTCAAACAGCGCGTATGTGGCGGATGGCGATTGGCGGGTGGCGATTGGCGGGTGGTGATTGGATTGCTGAAAGGTGGATGTGATGGTCCTGTAGCAAGGCGACGTGCATTGCCACGCCGCACGCCCTTCTACCTCCCACACCCGCTCCCTCCAACCCCTTTCCACCGTCCTTCCCGTCCTCACTGCTCGCCGTCCCTAGGTCACCGCTACACCCCCATCCGCGCGTCGCCCCGCGTGCGGTCGCCCTCGTGCGGTCCCTTCCCCAACCCTCCATTCTGTTGACCCCCTCTGTTTACCCTTCACCCGTCCCGCTTCTCTTTCCTGCCTTCCAATCCACCACGCCCCTCCCTTGCCCACCTCCCTTGCCGCCCCCACCTCCGCCCACGCCCAACCCCTCAAGAAGCTCGTTCATCCGCCCGCCCCCACCATCTCCCTCCCACCGCCCAACCCCCCAATCTCGCTTCTTCTGGTAGAGCCCTCACAGCTTCTTCACTCCCTCACTCCACACTCATTCACTTCCTCACTCCCTCACTCCTCACTCCTCACTCTTTCATTCCCTCACTTCTTCACTCTCTCACTCCACTCCCTCACTCCCTCACTCAGTCACTCCTTTGCTCCCACTCCCTCACGGCCTCACCATCAACACCCCGCTGCGCTTCCCGCTCACATCCCTCGTCCAATTGCCCTCCCCCACTCTCGCTTGCCGCGATACGAGAAGCGCGCTGACAAGTGTTTAGATCTGATCTGCAGGCACTGTATGCGATGTTGGCAACCCCCCATGCACTCCGTCTATGCATCATCACCTTCGTGTTGTTTTCCCTCTCCCCATACCTTCGTGGCATCTCTCCTGCTCACCTCCACTGCACTGCCCGGGCAGGTTGAGGATCTGCTGGCGTCGTTTGAGAGCAGCGCTGACGTGGCGGCGCTGAGTCAGCAGCGCACGGGGTGCTCGTGCTACCACATCCGCAACAACTACTGCTGCTCGCAGAACCTCTGCCTCTGCAGCCCCATGTGCTGGAACGGGCGAGAGGTGGGTGTGAGCCCATGTGCTGGAACGGGCGAGAGGTGGGTGTGAGCCCCTGTGCTGGAACGGGCGAGAGGTGGGTGTGAGCCCCTGTGCTGGAACGGGCGAGAGGTGGGTGTGAGCCCATGTGCTGGAATGGACGGGAGGTGCTTGCGAAGTCAATCCCTTTGGGTGTCATCCAACTGCTTTTTCAACTCACCTGTTTCTCATCTGCCCCCAGAATCCAGAGCAGCTCAATGCAGTGCAAGCAGCACAAGCTTTCTGCTACTACTCGCCCATGGGCTTCTCATCTATCCTACTTTATGCTTGGATCCTCTCACTCACACCCCTCACTGAATGCCCTTCTCATGCACACACAACACCCCACCCTCCTCTCCACCCACCCTGCAGATGATCTCTCTGGGCCAGCCACAGTGCGAGGCAGCGAGGGAGAACGCACCACCGCCCCCCAACGAGGCGAAGCCCATCTTGCGTGCGGTGGGGTGCCACAAGACTGTTGAGTTCAGCGAGGCGCTAAGGGTCGTCACTGACGAGGCCGTCAACTCACTCGTGCACCTCCGGGCTGCAGGTGGAGGAGATGAAGGGGGAGAGGGGGGTGTGGAGGGGAGGGGGTGGCTGGAGACGCGGCGGCGAGTGGAGTGGCGGTTTGGGCTCACGCTGCTGCAGCGGTTTGACTACCAGGCCGTGAACGTGGCTCACTTCATAGGTGCGTTGCGTTGTGCTGTGCACATGTGCCGTTCATGCCATGGTGCGTGGCAGCTCCGCTGGCGCATACATGATCACATGACATGGCACCCAATGTGCCGCACCGCACTGTGTGGGTGCGTCTGAGTGGGAGGTATGGTTGTAGCATGAAGCTTTGCATGAGCCACCCACTTCTGTGTGACTTACTCTTCACGGACACAAATATGCTGCCAGCAGTTTTCCTGTTCTCACCCTCACACCCCCCTCACTGTTCCACCTCTCCCCCATGGCCCCACCAGGCAAGGCGTTCACGCTGCTACTGGCCAACAACTTCACGGACCCACCTGTGCTGCACGCCCTCGTCGCGCGCTTCATGCTGCCTCGTGATGACTTCACCCTCGAGCGGTACGCTACTCTGCATGGCAGCAGCACAGTGATGTCCAGTGTGCACTGCATATCAGTGCTGCACTCAATCGAGTCCGCACCGGCACACGGTCCACCCATCGTGGAATGGTGATGCGTGAATCATGCAAGGATTGGGATGATGCCCAAGTGCTGCACGAGCCGCCTCGGAAGGAGTGTACTATGTAGAGCTAGATAGAGTGATGCCAGAGTGTTGATCAGAGTGCAATAGCGCTGCCAACGAGTTCATCTGAGCCACCGCTGCTTCACCACCATCTATCCACCTTCTCCTCATTCCACCTTATTCCGTTCTGCCCCATCACCCTGCAACACGGCAGGTGGCGCATGGGGGGTGGCTACGCCATCCACGCGTTGGTGCTGCAGGCGCTGATTGAGTTTGCCCTCACGCCTCTACTCACGCCGCAGATGCACACCTCCTCTCAGCTGTACGTGCTCTTCTTCTGCTTGCCCTCATCTCAGCCCTTTGCTAAATCGCTCACCTCGCTCCTCGCACCACGGATGTACATCCCGCCACCTCCCACTTCTCCCTTTCCTCTTCTCATACGTGTTTCCCAAAGCGTACACACTGTCTCAGAGTATCCTCAATGGCAGTTGCTGTCTCAGAGTATCCTCAATGGCAGCTGCTGTCTAGAGCAGTGCGAAGTTGTGTTCTTGCCTTTCCCACCTCCCTGCCTGCCTCTTCTCCACTCTGATCTGCATCAATACATCACACAGATTTTCTCTCCCTTCGTACACCTCCACGCTCCTCCTCTTCCCCTCTCAGCACCTTCGTTTTTCTTTTTTCTCTCCCTTAAGCAAGAACCTCCAAATTTTACCGAAACTACTCATGGACCTGAAAAGCACAGCACAGCGCTGTCAAGTAGGAAAGTGACTAGCTATGTTGGTACCTTACCACATTAGACGGGCCGTTCTACCCAGTGCGGTGCACCTGCCATTTCATCTAGCTAGTGCAATACGGGCCCAACACGCTAGGGCCGCTAATCCGCGTGTTTCGCCGCTTCTCACCGCCGTCCTCACAAGACACAGCTCCATCATACCCCACAATCCGTGCATGGTGCTTGCTAGCCTTTGAAGCTGCCGGAATCGACCCCACCCACCTTGGCACCCACTCCTTCCGCAAAGGAGCAGCTACGGTCGCTGCCAGTGCAGGCGTCCCTGATCGCTTCTTCAAACGACTTGGGCGTTGGCGAAGCGAGACAGCGAAAGACCTTTACGTGACCATCTCGCACGGCCACCTTATCGCAGCATCTCGAAGCCTCCAAGATGAAGATCACACTCCACCCCCTCGCAGCATCATCGCGCCCTCACGAGGCACCGCCGAGCGCCCCTATCCATGTCTTAGAAAACCCAGTTAAAATGAGACGTTGCATTTGCAAGGCAAATCGCAAGCTTTCACAATATGTAAATATTGAAAGTGGGTAACACTTTCCAAAATTGTGTATTGTGCAAAACGAAGCGAATTGTACGGAAGCAAAGGCTTCGGCAAAACGCTAGTCCCCTCTTTTCGGTATAAAAGAGGGGGCGCATGCCATTTGACCTTCACCCACGTTTTCATTTTCAAAATTTCGTTTTTCAAGTTCCCAGTTTCAACAGGACTAAGCAAGAATGTGTCATTGAATGGAAGAATTGGGTACAAGTAGCAAACCCTAGTTGGGGTTGTACCCCATACTGGCTACCCCACTACAGCCTACCAACATAACACAGTTTAACACACCCCCATAGGCAAAGTGGGGGAGAACAAAGGGTCACAAGACCAGTCTAGCAAAGCAAAGCAAGCCCAGGGTGGATCACAACGTCACCACACTCCGAGCACAAGCAAAGGCCACAAGGCCAGTTCACATGCAGTGCTAGATATAGTACAAGACAAGCAACACAGTGATCAAGACCTAGCAAGCAAGCAACGAGATATATATAAAGGACAGTACAAAGAAAGTCAAGCAGTAAGCAAATGAGGGAATGTGGACACAAGGCCTAAGGAAGTACAGTGCCGCTGATGATCACTAGGCGGGAGCGCCTTGGTGAAGATATCAGCAGTGTTGGCCTTCGAGTCCACGTACACAAGTCGAAGCTGACCTCGCTGCTGCAGCTCTCGAGCAAGAAAGTAGCGAAGAGCAATGTGCTTCGTCCTGTGCTCCAGTCTGTGCTCCTGACACAAGGCAATGGCCGCCTTGTTGTCAACGTACAGAACTGGAGGAGATTAGGCCGCTCTCCCAAGTCAGTCAGCAGGTAGGTGAGCCAGCGTAACTCCTGGGCAGCCATGGCTGTGGCGTAGATCTCAGCCTCACAACTAGAGCCGAGAACAGAAGAAGAGCGGGTGGACCGCCACGAGACAGAACCAGAGCCAAGGCTGAAGGTGTAACCCTGTGACGACCGCTGCGTAGCCAGGTCGTCCACCCAAGAAGCGTCCGAGTGACCAGTGAGGACAACTCTGTCACGTCCTCCAAGCACCAGCCCCATGCCTGATGTACTGCACAGGTAACGCAGCACCCTCTTAGCAGCCTCCCAGTGCTCTCGCCTGTGTCTCCCAGGCGCAACGTAACGAGCAAGGATGCTAAGAGGGTACGCGAGGTCAGGTCGCGTGCAAGTCATCAGGTACATGAGGCAGCCTACAAGCTCTGGGTACGGGCCACTCGGCTCTACGGACTCGTCCGAAGGTGGAGCTGAGAGCGAGTGGCTGGTAGCCAGAGGTGTGGCCTGTGGTGAGGAGAACTGGAAGCCGAAGCGCTGAAGGACCTGCTGCACCATGTGTGACTGAGTCAGGGTGATGGTGCGGCGAGCTCTGTCCCGGGTGATCTGCAAGCCAAGGTAGCTACGCAGCTCACCCAGGTCAGTGCAGGTGTGTCTCTTCTGCAGCTCCGACTTCACACGAGCGAGTGCCTCAGTGTCAGCAGTAGCAAAGACCAAGTCGTCGACGTACACGAGAATGTAGAACGGCGGCAGCGACGTGTCTGTGCGCAGAAACAGCGACGGGTCAGCAGTAGACGGCGCGAACCCAAGAGCCGCAAGTGTAGTCCTCAGTGTGTCGTGCCACTCACGTGGCGCCTGGCGGAGACCGTAGACTGGCCGGCGGAGGCTCCACTGGGTACCAGGAGGAAACGACCCAGTAAAGCCAGGTGGGCGGCGCAGCCAGATCTCCTCGTGCAGGCTGCCCTGCAGGAACGCTGTGCTGAAGTCAAGAGAGTGAAGCTCGTAGTCACGCTGAGCAGCAACGTGCAGTAGAACCCGAAGAGTGGTCATCTTCGGGGTGGGGGAGAAGGTCTGGAAGAAGTCGACCCCCTGACGCTGACTGAAGCCTCTAGCAACGTAACGAGCCTTGAAGACAGGCGGAGAACCTGGCGGCCGCTTCACCCTGAAAATCCACATGCCATCGACGATGTTCGCCCCAGGAGGGGGAACCTCGTCGACGTAGGTGCCTGTGGACTTCCAGGATGCCATCTCTGCGTCCATGGCTGTCTGCCACTGAGAGGAGCAGGGACCCGAGATCGCCTCTGCGTAAGTGCGCGGAGTGGGGATGTCTAGTGCATCCGGGTCTCCCTCAGGGGCAAGCAACCAGGCCACGAGATGAGGTACAGCAGCCGCGAGAGAGTCAAAGTCCTCCTGCCTGTCCTCAAGAACGTCCGTGCCAAGAGCACACTCACCCCCGACGGACGGAGGACAGACAGACGCAGACTCAGACCCAGCAACAAGGCGAGCAGCGTAGTCTAGACGACAGGCAGCAGCAAAGTCAACCAACTCAGCGACCAGAGCAGACGCAGCCGAGGACTCAAAGGTAGGGTCAGTGACAACAGTAGCTAGGAGACGCGTGACAGTAGGGTGCTCAGCACGAAACCGGTCAGACTCAGGGTCCGGAACAGCAGGCAAAGAGGACGCAGGAGGAGACGGCAGAGGGACACGCTGAGGAGCAGTAGAGGGACGCAGAGTCATGTAGTGAGTGCCTGGGACAGGAGGAGGACGCTCACGACGGACACGACGACCAGTGCGAGCAGTACGGACAGGCGACGCAGGACGAGACTCAGGCTCACGACGCTCTGTAAGACCTCCTGTGGGACCAGTGTAAGGAGAGGGAGCAGGGAGAGGCGAGGCAGGCGGTAACTGTGACTGCGGCTGGACAGTCGGAGGACACTCTACGGAGGGAGGAGGACAAGGAGGAGGAGCCTGCCCAAGAACCTGCTGAAGGAGCGGTACGAAGTACGGCCGCGGCCGCGCAGCGTCTCCAGAAGTAGAAGAGACTCCAGCGTCCGGGTCCCCAGCACCAGCAGCAGCGCCACCGCTCGGGTCCTCAGCTCCAGCAGCAGCTCCACCAGGTGGGTCCGCAGCACCAGCAGCAGCACCACCCCCAGGGTCCGCAGCACCGCAAGGAAGAGCACCCCCAGAGTCGGCAGCTACAACTCCGCTAGCGCCGCCAGCTCCAGAGTCCCCAGCTCCAGCAGCTCCAGTCGTAGTGCTCCCAGAACAACCAGTCCCGGCAGCTCCAGTACCCCCAGCTCCAGCCGAGCCACTAGGACGGCGAAAGCGCCGGACGTACCAGTCACGAAGCTGCTGTGGTGTGAGAGACTGCTCAGCACCCCGAACCGGAGCACCCCCAGACGCAGCAACCCGAGGCTCCGTAGGCTCAGTAGCAGCACCCCCAGGCTCAGTACCCGCAGGCGCAGCACCCCCAGACTCAGCACCCCCAGACTCCGCACACGCCGGCTCAGCACCCCCAGTCGCAGCACCCCCAGGCTCAGCACCCCCAGGCGCCGAACTCTCAGGCACAGTACCCTCAGCTCCAGCACCCGCAGTCCCAGCACCCCCAGGCCCAGCACCCGCAGGCTCAGCACTCCCAGCAGCACCACCTGCAGCAGCACCTGAGTCACCTGTGACCTCGACAGGCTCAGCGACGGGAGGAGGGTCTACCTGAGAGACACCTGAAGGAGCAGGACCCTGAGGGGGAAGGGGGTCTACCGGAGGGGGACCAGGAGCAAGGAAAAGCGGCGGGGGAGGGAGGGGGGCAGTACGGTAGGGGAAGAGACGGTAAAAAGGGACCGACTCGTCAAAGGTGACGTCCTGAGAGGCGAAGACCCGGCGCGAGGTGGGGTGGTAAAACTGCCAGCCCGGCGCGTCAGGGACAAAGCCAAGGAAGACACAGGGAAGCGTGCGGGAGGAGAGCTTGTCCGCGGACGTATCGCGGACAAGGGCACGAGCACCCCACACCCGGAAGCGCGACGCATCGCCAACCTCCCCCGTCCAACGCAGTGTGGGCGAGGTCTCCGGTAAGGAGACACGGGGCCAGAGGTTGAGCTGATGCGCGGCGTACCGGACAGCAAACGGCCACAGAAAATGGGGAGCCGCCGCGTGGACCAAGGAGGTACGAGCGACCTCCATGACCAGGCCAATGCGGCGCTCAGCAACCCCATTCTGCTGTGGGGAGTCCGGAAGCGTGAAGGTCTGCTCGATGCCCTCCGCCTGACAGAAGGTCCTCAAGAGGTCGGAGGAAAACTCACCACCTCTGTCAGAGTGCAGACGCAGGACAGGAAGATCCGTCCGGAAACGGCGGCGGAGCTGGAGACGAACTGTGCGGATCCAAGGGATCAGAACAGCAGGGACCTCACCTTTGGTGCGCAAGGGGAAGACCGTGGTGTAACGCGAGTAGTCGTCGACAACCAGCAAAAAGTACCGCTCACCGCCCTGGCCACGAACGCGGGCTGGGCCCCACACGTCCAGGTGGAGGGTCTGCAGAGGAGCCCCTGTCGGGGGGAACGAGGAGGAGTGAGGAGCGGCGCGCTGCCGCCCCTCGACGCAAGGAAGGCAAGGCGGCGCAGGCGAGGAAGGGAGAGGAGGGAGGGACCTGGGAAGACCAGACACAAGGCGGCGACGGTGCATGCCACGGAGGCGTGGCAAGGAGGGGTGACCCAGGCGGTGGTGCCAGAGAAGAGTCTGGTGCGACAGGGAACGACACTCACAGGCGTGGGCCACCAGACCTGACGCGGACACCTGACCGACAGCAGCGACCTGAGGAGACGCAGTGGTCAGTGTGTAGAGACTCGACCCCGGCCGACGAGTAAACGTAGCCAGGTGACGGCCGGTCCTGGAGCACGTGCAGATCGCCACACGCTGTCCTCCAGGGGTAAAGGTGTCAACCCACTGATCCTGGATGACAGCGTTGCTCACCAGGTTCATCGAGAACGAGGGGAGGTGGAAACCCGTCAACGAGCCAGACGGAACCGCCGGACAAGGGAGCACAGTGGTGGACTGGGCAAGGACTGGGCCCCCAGAGGGGTCAGCCAAGGAGACTGGGACCGGTGCAGGAAGCGGTGTGAGCTCAGTACTGTCTCGAAAGAAGCAGCGGGAAGCACCTGAGTCAAGGGTGAAGGTGTGACAGGTCTCAGCCGGTGCAGTACCTGAGAGAGCAGTCTCTGTGGGTGCTGTACCTGAGAGAGCAGACTCGCAAGCAGCAGGGACAGTGCTGGAGGGAGCAGGTACAGGGGGCACCATACCAGAGAGAGCAGACTCACTAGTACCTAGGGCAGCGGGCCCTATACCTGGGTCAGGCGGCACACACAAGTAACAGTCTCCCTCGGCACTAACAGTCAATGCATACATGGCAGCAATAATAGCATCATAGTCAAGAGCAAAGATATCAACACCAGCCCTCATCAGCTCAGCCCAGCGAGGGCGCTCAACATCCTCGCCCATCTCCTCACGCCAAGCGTCGTCAAGGCGGAAGAAGCAGCGGTACTGAGTGTGGAACTTTCCACACGTCTGCCCCTTGCGATCACCTGTGCGAATGACATAGGAACAGCGGCCACTGCCCCCCGACGTCCCACGCTGAGCAAGCCACTCACGAAGCTGCTGGGTCGACTGGGGACGCTGCTGCTGCTGGGAGCTCTGGCCCGAGCCGGTGCCTCCACTCCGACCTCCACCGCCGCCACTACCTCCGCTCCGACCGCCACCACCGCCACCGCCACCGCCACTACCGCCACCGCCGCCACTGCCGCCGCTGCCACCACCGCCACTGCTCCCGCCGCCGCCCCCGCCTCCGCCGCCGGCCCCACTCCCACCGGCACTCCCGCCACCGCTCCCTCCAGCACCGCCTCCCCCCCCACCTCCCCCACCCCCTCCCCCCCCAGCGCCACCCCCGCCACCCTTGCCCCCCTTGCCCTTGCCGGTGCGGCGCCTCCCACCAGGAGCAGAAGCAGCGCCAGCAGACTCAGCACCAAGGAAGTCAACAGCAGCAGCAGTAGCATAGGAGGGAGCGAGGGGAGAGGGAGAGCACCCCTCAAAGATGGGGGTGCGAGGAGCGCCGCGAGCAGCACCTACAGCTACAATGCTCTTCTCGGCTGCTAGCAGCTTCTCCTCTAGGAGGGCGACTGTGAGCTCAGTGGGACAGCGAGCAAGGAAATAGTCGCGCACTGAGCTGAGGGTGTCAGGGAGACGGGTGACTATGAAGTGGAGTGCCCAGTACAGGGGAGGGGGGTTCTTAGCGCAGAACTCGGTGGGAAGGGCGGCACGCAGGCGAGCATCACTAGTGCGAAGGTGGGTGATAAGATCGGCGACTGTAGCAAAGGTGGACAGGTCAGGGAACAGGTAAGGCAGCATGAGACGGCTAAGCTCGGCTGTGGCAGGTGAGGAGTAGCGAGCAACGACAGCGTCGTATAGGGCTTTAGCGGTTTTGCAGTCGCCAAAGTGCTCTAGCTCAGCTAACGGCAGGTGACTGCGAATAGCCAGGCGAGCTGCAGCGTCACGAGTCTGCCACTGTGAACGTACACTAAGCTCGGCTGTGGCAGCAGGAGCAGCGGCAGCACCAGACGCGTAGTCATAGAGGGAGATGTGGTCCGTGCTATTGCTCATAAGATACAACTGCAGGTCGTCGAGCCAGGAAGTGAACTGCACGGGACGGCCCTCAGCATCGAAGGAAAGAACGCGAATAGAGGCCATAGCTCAGGCGTGAGGGCACAGCAGAGCAGCGGCAGCAGCAGAGGGGACGCGCTAGAGCGAAGCTAGCAGCCACAGCAGGAGCAAGCGGCGGTGCACAGGCAGGGAGCAGCAGGCGAGGCGGGCGGCGCTGCAGGCGGGAAGTGCGGCGGGCGGGCTGCGAAGCGGGCAGCGGGGCGGGCGGGCGACGCGGCGAGCGGGCAGCGCGGCGGGCGGCTGCGAAGCGGGCAGCGGGCGGGCGGGCGACGCTGCAAGCGGGCAGCGGGCGGGCGGGCGACGCTGCAAGCGGGCAGCGAGGCGGGCGGGCGACGCTGCGAGCGGGCAGCGAGCGAGCGGGCGGGCGGGCTGCGAAGCGGGCAGCGGGGCGAGCGGGCTGCGAAGCGGGCAGCGGGGCGAGCGGGCGACGCTGCGAGCAGGCAGCGCGGCGGGCGGGCGGCGAGCGGGCGGCTCGGCGGGCGGGCGACGCTGCGAGGGGCGCGCGAGGGCGCTAACGAGGGGCGCTTCGAGGGCGCTAGCGAGGGCGCGCGAGGGCGCTAACGAGGGGCGCGCGAGGGCGCTAACGAGGGCGCGCGAGGGCGCTAACGAGGGCGCGCGAGGGCGCTACGAGGCTAGGGCACGGGGTAGCGTGGTAACCGCATGCGAGCGGTGGTGGGCCCTTAAAAGAAACGGTCGATAGGTCCTAGGGACCTCCTGCTCTGAATACCATTTCAACAGGACTAAGCAAGAATGTGTCATTGAATGGAAGAATTGGGTACAAGTAGCAAACCCTAGTTGGGGTTGTACCCCATACTGGCTACCCCACTACAGCCTACCAACATAACACAGTTTAACACCCAGCCCCCCACCCTAGAATGTGATGTGATTCACTTTTTATGATGTAAACTGCTTGGACAATAAATCTTGTACTTGACCAGTTGAAATGAGACTTTGCGTGTGCGGGTGAGAGTGAGGGTGAAAGCTGGGTGAGAGTGCGGGTGGAAGTGATGTGGAGAGTGGCAGTTGCAGTTACATTTAGGGCACAAACGTGGTGAGAGGATGGCCATTGGCGCAGAGGGCAGGTGGGATTGAGAATGAGAATGGGGCGGTGAGGGGGAAGGTGGGCAGAAGTGGTGAAGTGCCAATGGGAGCGGAGAGGCGGCAACCTCAGGCACGCCGCACTGCCCAGTGATGCACTGCAGCAGGTGCAGTGACAGGAGGGGATTGACACACTGTGCTTCACTGCTCTACTGAACACTGCCCTATCCTGGCTCAATACCGTGTATCCGTTGTTGATCTACTCCAGAGCTAGCTTCTAAGCTCCTTTATATTCTGTTTCCATAGTACTGTTTTGGTGGAGACTAGATTTATGATACCTGCCCCTCAACCAAGAGAATGGGAGCCACCAAAGCAGTACTACGGTAAAACGTAAATGCTAAAACAGAAGCAGAATATGAAGGAGCTCAAAAGTTCCGGAGTAGATCAACAACGGATATACGGTATTGAGCCAGGACAGGGCAGTGTTCGGTAGAGCAGTGGAGCACAGTGTGTCAATCCCCTCCTGTCACTGCACCTGCTGCAGCGCATCACTGGTCAGTGCGGGGTGCCAGAGGTTGCCGTCTCTTCGCTCCCATTGGCACTTCACCACTCCTGCCCACCTTCCCCCTCACCGCCCCATTCTCATTCTCAATTCCACCTGCCCTCCGCGCCCCTGGCCGTCCTCTCACCGCGATTGTGCCCTTGGTGCAACTGCAACTGCCACTCGCCACATCACTCCCAACCGCACTGGGCAGAACGGCCCGTCTATTGTATACCCAAACTACTCATGCACCTGAAAAGCGCAGCACAGCACAGCGCTGTCAAGTACGCTATGCGAGCATCAAGGAGCTTGGTACCTTCGGGATTGAAGGTTGTTGCTATGCCAAATACCGAGAGCAAATGTGTCCAGCAAGCAAGGAACTAATGACATTGAACTTCTTTAATGGACCAGTGGGGGCCGGCCCAACCGGCACTGCGGATGTGCTCCAACAATAATGTTGCAGCACGGGCTTGCAAGGTTTGAGTATACCCCCGGAGCGTGATTACCTTCTTACTCAACATGCCACATATGGAACAGAGCATAAGTAGGTCCAGAAGGAGCTACTTTTGGTAGTTCCACCTTCATTCATTCTTACTTTTTTTTTTCATATACCACAAGTGTTTTACAGTTGATGGTTTGAGCTTGGCTGCTATTGATTGGCGATGCACAAAAAATGAACGGGGGTGCAGTGAGGAGTGCGAAAGGAACTGAATTCATTTGTTCTGTCCGAACCTACCTAGGCATGGAAATAGGCTCGGAGCCGAAGATAAAATGCCAGTGAAATGTCGAGACTTGTAGAAAGTCACATGTATCTGAATTTTGTTTTGCACTTGGTGCTGGGGCAAAAACGGGGGAGTGTCGCACGCCAATTTCCTTAGCTATCCAGTCTACCTCGCCTACAAAAACGGGGTAACTCAGCTTCACGTGTTTTGCAATTGATGGCAAAATCTTACTTGAGACCCTGGCTTTAAGCGAATTTCGCCGCATTGCCCTGGCTTCTGGCCTGCTTTCAGACCTGCCCGTTTTTGAGTTTCCAGAGCTTCCATAAAGCCTTCCTCTCCTCCCAATCCTCTCACCCCACAACCCCCACTACCCTCGTTTCCGCCCTGTCCTCCCCACCACCCCCACCACCCCCACCACCCCCACCAACCCCACGGCCCCGTGGCAAGGCAGGCACGAGCACCGCGTGTTGGGGGACGAGGCGATGGCGAACGGGCTGGTGGAGTTTGAGGGCGCGTGGCGCCGCGCCACGGAGGAGGAGCCGCTGTGCTTCCAGCGCGTGCTGCTGCCGGGGATTCTCAAGGTGGGTTGGGCACTACGTGCCCCAGGGCTTCCCTTGTCTGGTGTTACGTGGCTGGTCTACGTGTTTTCCCTGGTGAATTCTCAGGTGTCCCAGGTCAACTCTCAGGTATTCCAGATTTGCTTTCATGTGAGTTGGAATCGGATATCGTCCTCCCTTCTTCCCTCCCTCCCTATCTTCCTCATTCTCTCCATGTCCCATCCTCACCTCCCAGCTTCCATGCACGCACATGTCACTGCCGGCACTCCTCTGCGCACAGCGCTCACCCTTGTCTGGTTTCACGTGGCTGTACACTGCGGCCCACATGACTGTCCTCTTAGCACCGCACAGCACAGTGCAACACAGCACATTACAGCATAGCCTTCATCGCTTGTTCAGCCAGCCTTCCCATATGTTCTCCACGTCGCACCAAGTCGCATCAAGTGCAATCAAGCTTCTCCATGTGTTCACCTCCCCTCACAGCAAGGCTAATCCAAACCGCCTCCCCTCGCAGCAAGGCTAGTCCGAACCACCTCCCCTCTGCAGCTGGACTAGCCGTGCTGCAGCGCCACCGGTGCAAGCAGCAGTGTGTGTGGAGCCACCTGCTGGGGCACGTGCGGGCTCAACCAGGATACCTGTGCCGCCCTCCCTCCCTGCACGCCCACGCCCCCTCTCCTCCCTGCACGCTCAAGCCCCCTCTCCCCCCCGATGCTGGCAGGCTACCAGCAGTGCCACAAGCACAGCAACGTGCCATCCACCCTCCCTCCCAGCAACTTGAGCTTCAATCTCTTTGGGGTTCTATCGCCCTCCCTCTGTTCTTCCCCACAGAGCCACCTCCACTGCACTGCGTGTGAAGCTTTAGAATCGACTCAGAAGACCCCTCTTCCCCTCCCCCCTCTTCAACTCCCCCCTCTTCCCCTCCCCCCTCTTCCCCTCCCCCCTCTTCCTCTCCCCCCTCTTCCCCTCCCCCCTCTTCCCCTCCCCCCAACAGGGCCAGGTGTTCCCCTCGTCGCCAGCGCAAGCCGGCTACCTGCAGCGCCACCTGCGGGTGAAGCTGCGCCTGCACCCGCCCCCCGCGGTGCTGTGGGGGCCGCAGGGCGTGCAGGGGTGGCGGGCGCGCGTGCTGTACATCACACGGCTGGGCGCAGAGCTGAGGCAGCGCCGCACGTTCCTGCCGGAGAGCCATGAGGCGCTGCTGCGACTGATGGAGGACATGAACATGGAGGTGAGACCCGTGACTGGTTCATTCACGCGTCATCACTCGTCCGGTGCCTGAGGCCAGAGCTCTGGCAGCGGTGCACGGCCTGAACAGACAGCCATGAGGCGCTGCTGAGGATCATGCAGGAGATGAATGAAGATGGAGGTGCGTGGGTGAAGATGAACACAGCACGGTGAGAATGGGCGTGCTGTGTGGCATCAGGAGGCATAGGGGTTGGAGTGCATGGGTGGTACACCACTTGAGAGGGCGCACAGTTGGAAATGGCAGTTCCTTGTGGCCAAAGCCATGGCAGAGCCATGTCTGCCCACTACCATAACCCTCTTCCCCCTCTTGGCCGCGTGCGGGCCCCACCCAGTGTGCATGATTCGCACGCATCCTTGTGTTCCCTCACACCCACTCCCCCCCACCAGGTGAGAATGCCAGAGCCACCTGACCCTGCAGCCAGTTTTTTATGCATGAAAAGCAGTGTGTGTCCATCCTCGCTCTTCATCCCTCCCAACCCCATCACCCCCTCCCCCCCCACCAGGTGAGCATGGCAGAACTGAGTCAGCTGACGTTCAAGCAGCAGTTCGACGCCATCCAGTCGGCCGACATCATCCTCTCCCTGCACGGCGCAGCCCTCGCCAACCCGCCACTCTTCGCGCGGCGCACCACAGCGGTGGTGGAGGTGATGCCGTACCACGTGCTGCACGAGACCTACTACGCCATGGCTCTCAGCGCCGCCCTGCCCTACTTCATGAAGATGTGCCGTCGCGGAAACTTCCAGGCAGGGGACCGCGCGGAGGTGGACGCGCTGAGTGTGTACGAGTGCACGCATGGGCACCCCGAGTGCAAGGAGTATTTCACCCACCGGCGCCGCGTGGAGCTCACAGAGGAGGACTTGAGCGACCTGAGAGTGATACTTGGCACGGCGAGGGAGGTGGTGGCGGCGGGGCTGGGGGGCATGGGGGGCGTGGTGCGGCCGGACGAGCTGCCACGGTGGGCGGAGAGGCGGTTTGGCGAGCGCTGTGTGGCGCGCGATGCGGGGCTGTTCTGCCGGAATGACTTTGTGCGCATCGTGGGCGGCACGGGGGATTTCACTTGTGTGTTTTCACGGGACTGTGAGGGCCAGGAGCAGCCACAGTGATGTGATGGGCAACAACTTCTGTCATGCCTGTACTCGTTCCCATTGATGTGGTGGCAAACTGTACAAACCCCTGTGTCCTGTAACTGTAGCATGCCATTCTTTTCATAAACAAACCACCACACTGTTTATTCACCACCTGTGTCCAGGACCTATACTTGGTTTTGGATTATCCTAAAGTATCAGGGAGCAGTTTAGACGCATGGAAAAGCTCCGACAAAGGCAAAACGAAGCGTTGCACACTTGTCAGTTGAGAGAAGTATACCGTACCTCGATCTATAAGCCGCGACCTCTGTTACATGAGTGGTTCCCCAGGGTCGCTTCAGATTGAATATATGCCCAAGGCCATTACAGAAGTATTCTACTGTACGGTCCACCCCAAAAATAACCGAAAGGCCATAAGCACCTAAGGGCCTCTACCGAGAGGGAGGGGGGGAGGAAGTTGGTTTACGGTACAATGCATGGCTTTCATACCCATTCACCATGCACTGATAAACCTAATGCTTCTGCAAGCACATGTCCACGGCCATGGCTACAAGATCAAGCCACCACTGCCCACACATCACCCACAGACAAGACCTCAGCATGGCAAGCCAGCTCTACATTGCCTCACATACCTTGCACAAAACACTTTCCTTTATATATAACGCTCGCTAAAAGAAACTTCCCTTCCCACACACAAGTGCCGCAGCCTGTACCGCTGCAACCCCAGCACCTGTGGCAGCACCTCAACAGCATAGCACCATGTGCGCCTGGTGAAAGATCACCCACACACGCATGCGGGTACACGCAGGACGCCAAGCGTGACTCATTCCACCCATGCCACCCGCACAGCACCTTCCACCCATGCCACCCGCACAGCACCTTCCACCCATGCCACCCACACAGCACGTCACCCAGCAAAGCCCAGGGCAGTGCGTCTTCCAATGGGCCGCACTCCACCACCCTGTCACAGCAAGCTTAGCAAGCACAGACAAGCCCACAGATACCCCGACAAGCCCAGGCAAGCCTAGTGAAGCCCACGTCTGCGCACCCTCACTGCAGGCGGCCCAGTGCCTCCTCCAGCGCCGCATACACCACCCTGTCCCGCTCCTCGCTTGCCACTCCCCCCCACAGGTGGCGCACCATGGCCCCATCAGGCCCTGTGAGCTCGCGGAACGGCACCATGAGCACCCGCCCCCGCCAGTGCGGCCAGCGCGCCACCTGGTTGAGGCGGTGCTGCTCCCACACGTGGTTGAACAGGTGGTAGTCGCCCCGCTGCTCGCTGTACCACTGCCTCAAGAACTGCGCAGAGCAGAGGGGGGGAAGGCACATCAGTGCAATGAGAGGCGATTGGAAAGGGAATTGATTACCAACACATAAAGGGCTTGGAAAACATGAGCTGCTACTGATGTGAAGAGCTTAGCAACACGGTACCTCTCCCACACGGCACCTCTCCCACACAACACCTCTCCAATGGTGATATGAACTTCAAAATCACCTCTACCACACACCCCCACTCCCGCATTGATAGCATACGGCCATGGCTGGCGACGAGACAGCTGCGAAAATACGCACGTGGCCCGTATACGTGCTGCCGCGCTACCCAACGCACATGTTGGTCCAATCCCGACATGTGGTAATCCACTCGCCAGTTTGGCTCACTCCCCCACCTTGAAGCTGTTCTCGCCACACCATTGAAAATGGCGTTTCCCTTCCTAAGCAACGCCTTTGGTGACTCCAACCCCACTTGTGCTAGTGCGACCCCAAGCCCCTCAAGCCCCAAGCCCCTCAAGCCCCAAGCCCCTCAAGCCCCAAGCCCCCTCCCACCTTGAAGGTGTCTGGCGAGCGCCGCCAGAGCATGGCGCCCGCATTGAGGTAGTCTGAGTCCCGCCGGAACACCATGCCCACGTCCCCGTAGAAGCCATCCCTCGAGTCGCCGTTGCGTGGAATCAGAGCCACAGGCCCCTCTGGCTGTAGCGCGGTGGCGGGCTGTAGCAGCAGGGCGGGGTCCTGTGGGAGCCACACCTGCCCGGCCAGAGTGTCGGTCAGGTTGTCCCTCAGCAGCCAGGAGAAGTAGCTCTGAGCCGGGTGAGGGGCACAAGAAGCAGACACAAGGGGCATATTGGGGGTTGGGAGATGATTGTCCCTCAGCAGCCAGGAGAAGTAGTTTTGAGGGGAGGTAACGTGCGCACACAAGAAAGATACCCACGAGGGTTGTGGGAAGCACGAGAAGGTCAATCTGATGTCATGTGTCAATACATGTAACAAAAACGTCCAAGATAGGTAGTAGTGCCACTGTCATCCGGCAGATTAGTGGGGGTGAGGTAGGGGTGTGGATGGGTAGGAAAGGATATCACTGGAAAAAAGTTCTGAAGGTCATGTGTAGTGGGTTCCACCCACACGTGCCCCTCCAGCGGGCCTGCTAGGATGCGGTTTGCAGGCAAAAGCAGATATTGTGGTTCTGGTGAAAGGAAAGGTAGGCAGAGGAGCGTGTGAGCAGCAGGTTTGTGATGGATGCACTGAAGCCAACGGCGGATCTGATGGGTACGAACGATAGCACATCTGATTGAACACCAGTTATGTGCCATTCTGTTGATACGTGGCAGCAACTTTAAGGATTCAACAACTGTGAATATTGAATAGTCGGCTGCTCTTTGTAGAAAAAGGCTTTTGTGTACAATAAACGGTGGTAACAAGCCTTCTTCAGACCAATGCACAATGGCAGGTTTGTGAGACTATGCATATGACCGCCAGATTTTTTCGGGTTGGCATCTTTTGAAATAGGGCAGTGGCGAGAAGGGGTGAGAAGGGATTAGGAGGGGAGAGGAGGGGTGATGAGGATGAGGAGAAGAAGCATTAACCACACTTGATTTCTTGCTCACATCTTTTGTTCAAGAGAATAGAAGCGCAGATGTAACTAAGCATGAAAGTAACAAACATTTTGTTGTGTGATGCTATCATTCGCATTCACGTCTGTCTGCCTCCCATCATATGTTCGTGCGTTGCATCCATGGTGTGAGCGTGTGAAAGAATTAGTGTTTTGTGCGGTTTGGATTTCCTGAGTGTGTGTGAATGTTATTTGGCTTGAGCAGATATCTGAAATGATTCATCTGCTCAAGAGCTTTCCGACGAGCCAAGAATCGTCGCGATCGGAGCAAGAACAAGAAAGTTACGAACGTTGGAGTTCGTATGCTTTCTGTACTTTGGTTGCGGCGACTATGGGAACTTGTTGGGTTGACTCAATATGGGGTATAGACTTTTGGGGTTGGGAAATTCGGTCCCATCACTGTAGATGCTGCCATGTGGTTGGGAGAAGCCAAACCAGGTTGGCAAGTGTGGCCAAGTGGGAGTGAGGTGAATCAAGGAGGTTGGGAAAATGACAAGGGTGAAAGTTGGGTTGCATGTTGAGAGGGAAATTGTGTGGCATGGGGTTTCCTTGGTTGGGAACTCCCTTGGGACCTTCCCTCTTGTCCTCCTCTTCCCTCCCACCTGGTTTAGTGCTACCCTATCTTTCTTGTGTGCAACTTGTGGAACTTGTGAGTTAATTGCGATTGAGTTAAATTTTCTGTGGCAGCATACCCCCCTGTGCGCCGAAACGCATAACTCATGATTTAGTTCACAATTTGACGTGATTCAACTTGGGAATTGTAGCCACGGTCTAGAGCTACAACATACTTGGTTTTCGTGAGATTTTAACGGTGAACTTTTTGGCGACGACGTTTCTTGTGAAGTCGCGGTTTCTGTCCAGAGTTATAAACCAACGATTTTGTGATATTTCGGCCTCTATTCTTCATAGGCTCCGTCCTTAGTCTCTAACAAGTGGTATCAGAGCTGATTGAGGACGTTGCAAAGAGTCTACTAAGATGTGAAGACCCTCCTAGACCCACCATGGCCTGTGGGCGTGCCTAAGTGGAGTTCTAGAGGTTGGATGTGACTTCCGCTAAGGGGAAACTCTGCCGAAATTTCGTTGGCGCCGACACTTGTGAAGATTGTAAGGATCTACATTGTGACCAGCAAGGGGGGAGCTGAAACCTCTGATTGGGAGCTGAGAAGAGTCAAGGGAGTGGAGAAGCTGCTGAGAAGAAGAGCGAGCCGCCACCATCCAAGATTGAGGCGTTGGATGGCTCCAATTATGAAGGAGAGGAGACTGCACCAACTACTGGGGCCCTGGATGCAGTCAAGAAGGTGCAGCAGCCACAGCAATCATATGATGAGGTGCTTGCGGGTGTGGATGCAACGCCTGCATGGGCAAAGGCTTCATCCGGGAGTGCTGAGGTCGATTGGGAGATGTGGCACGAGAGGTTGTGCCACATCAACATTCCGATGCTGCAGAAGTTGGTGAATGATGAGAGCTTGAAGGGATTGGAGGTGAAGGGGGCAGCAAAGGAGATTGGGAGCTGCCCTACATGCCTTGAGACGAAATTCACCAAGTTCCCTTTCAGCAGCAGCACGGGACCAGCCAAGGCACCGCTCGCGCTTGTGCATATGGATGTGGTGGGCCCCACGAGGGCCCTTTCTCTCTCGGGCAGCCGCTACTTCTTGACCATTGTGGACGACCACACGCGTGCGGTGTGGGTCTACCCTCTCAAGACTAAGGGGGAGGTGGCAGCGGCTGTACTTAAGGAGTGGATGCCGAGAGCACAAAGGGAGAGCGGACACAAGGTGAAGGTGATCCGCACCGACAACGGGGGAGAGTTCATTGGCGCTGATTTTGAGGCGGTGCTGAAGAAGAAGGGGATCCAGCATCAGCTCACAGTGCCCTACAACCCTCAGCAGAATGGCGTGGCTGAGCGGTTCAACCGGACCTTGCAGGAAGGTGCTCGCACTCTCCTTGGGCGTGCAGGGCTGCCGGATCCGTTTTGGGTGACTGCACTGAGGCAGGTCGTCGTTGTGAAGAACAGGGTGCTGGCGACTGTGGGGGACAAGCAGTGGGTCCCCTACACCAAGTGGTATGGGAGTGCACCAGCGGTCAACATGCTGAGAGCGTTCGGCTGCATGGTGGTGTTTCATGTGCCGAAGGAGAAGAGGGGAAAGCTGGAAGCTTCTGGGAGATGGGGTGTGCACTTGGGACTTGCAAGTGAAAAATCACAAGGGCTGGTTGATTTGGGACTTGACCAGCCAGCAGCTGACTGTGTCGAGGGATGTGAAATTCCTCGAGTCCTTGTACTACAAGGAGTGGAAGCAGCAGCAACAGAAGCTTCCTACGACACCGCTGATCATTGAGGCCGATGAGGTGCAGCGGCCTTCAAGGCAGGTGGAAGTCTCCGTTGCGGGGGAGGATATCTCTGGGGTGACTGAGGATGGGGGAGAACCTGAGGTGGAGGAGCAGCAGCAACAGCAGCCGCAGCAGCAGCAGCAGCAGCAGCAGCAGCCACCGCAGCAGCAGCAGCAACGTGAGGCTGAACGTCCTAGGAGGGATGTGCGTCCTCCTAACCGGCTTACCTACCCGAGCTTTGGGAAGCCAAAGGTGGTGCGGGCTGGGAGTGTGGCTGAGCAATGCGATGAGGAGGAGATAGCGCACTGCTACTGGGCAGCCGTCCCTGAGCCCAAGACTCTTACCGAGGCCTTAAGTGGGCCCGATGCTGAGAAGTGGAAGCAGAGTGTGAAGGAGGAGTACGACTCTCTACTGGAGAACGAGACGTGGGAGTTGTGTGAGCTGCCTCCTGGGAAGAAGGCCATTTCTTCCAAGCTGATTTTCAGGCACAAGTACGGACCTGATGGGGAGCTGACCCGCTACAAGTCAAGGCTTGTGGCTAAGGGGTTCCAGCAGACAAAGGGCAAGGATTTTGACGACATCTTTGCTCCTGTGGGGAAAGGGACAACACTGAGGACGATGTTGGCAATGGCTGCAAACCGTGGATGGAAGATCAAGCAGATGGACATCATCACTGCCTTCCTCAACGGGATCATCTTGGAGGAGCTGTATACGCTGCAGCCTGAGGGGCTGGATGATGGGAGCGGCAGGGTGTGCAGGCTGAAGAAGGCCATCTATGGCCTGAAGCAGGCTCCTCGCGCATGGTACCACAAGCTGGAGGAGACACTGCTGGCTGGGGGATTCAAGAAGAGCGAGTGTGATCACAGCCTGTTCCTGCTGCAAGAGAAGGAGCAGTTTCTCATGCTCCTGGTGTACGTGGATGACATTCTTCTTTTCTCCGAGTCATCTGCGATGATTGAGCATGTGGAGGAGATGCTGGAGATGCAGTTCAAGTGCTCGAAGATGGGAGATGTGAAGTACTACCTGGGGATGCATGTGGAGAGAGACCTTGACAAGGGAGTGTTGAGGTTGCACCAGAGGAAGTACTGTGAGGGGCTGGCAGATAAGTATGGGCTGCAAGATGGAGGGAAGCCAGCCACCCCACTGCCTTCGGGGTTCACTGTGGAGCCCTGTGCTGATGAGGAGGTGGTGGGAGAGAGTGACAGGAAGCTGTTTCATTCCATGGTTGGGGCGCTCAACTATGCGGCTAACCACACGCGGCCTGACATTGCGTTTGCTACATCCAGGCTTGCGAGTGTGGTGTCACGTCCCAGTCATGCGGAGCTGGAAGCGGCCAAGAGGTTGGTCCGCTATGTGAGCGCAACGGCATCAGTGGGATTGGAGTACAGTGCTGTGCGACAGAGGCTGCAGAGGGGTGCAGCTGATTTGAGCAAGGGGGAGATGCGCTTGACTTGCTACACCGACGCCAGCTTCAACTCTGTGAAGGCGGATGGCACCAGCATTGGAGGCTATGTGTGCCTCTTTGGAGGTGGTGCAGTGAGCTGGCGTAGCAAGAAGCAGAACGAGGTGGGGCTGTCCTCGTGTGAGACCGAGTACATGGCCCTTCATCATGGGGCAAAGGAGGTGGTGTGGCTGAGGCGTTTGTTGGAGGAGATTGGTGTTGGTCAGAGGGAGCCAACTATGATTTTCTGTGACAATGAGTCAACAGTGAAGCTGGCCAAGAATGCCTGTCTTCATGGGCTGACCAAGCACATCAGGCCCAAGTGGCATTGGACAAGGAGGCTCCTGGACAAGGAGGTGCGACTGGAGCTTGTGAAGACCCAGCAGCAGGCGGCTGATATTCTCACCAAGCGACTGGCAGAAACTGAGCATTGGAAGGGCATGAAACTTGCTGGGATGAGTGTGCATTGAGGGTGCATGCTTGAGCTATGGCATGTGGGATGATGGTTGGCAGCCAGAGGGGGAGTTTGTTGTGTGATGCTATCATTCGCATTCACGTCTGTCTGCCTCCCATCATATGTTCGTGCGTTGCATCCATGGTGTGAGCGTGTGAAAGAATTAGTGTTTTGTGCGGTTTGGATTTTCTGAGTGTGTGTGAATGTTATTTGGCTTGAGCAGATATCTGAAATGATTCATCTGCTCAAGAGCTTTCCGACGAGCCAAGAATCGTCGCGATCGGAGCAAGAACAAGAAAGTTACGAACGTTGGAGTTCGTATGCTTTCTGTACTTTGGTTGCAGCGACTATGGGAACTTGTTGGGTTGACTCAATATGGGGTATAGACTTTTGGGGTTGGGAAATTCGGTCCCATCACTGTAGATGCTGCCATGTGGTTGGGAGAAGCCAAACCAGGTTGGCAAGTGTGGCCAAGTGGGAGTGAGGTGAATCAAGGAGGTTGGGAAAATGACAAGGGTGAAAGTTGGGTTGCATGTTGAGAGGGAAATTGTGTGGCATGGGGTTTCCTTGGTTGGGAACTCCCTTGGGACCTTCCCTCTTGTCCTCCTCTTCCCTCCCACCTGGTTTAGTGCTACCCTATCTTTCTTGTGTGCAACTTGTGGAACTTGTGAGTTAATTGCGATTGAGTTAAATTTTCTGTGGCAGCATACCCCCCTGTGCGCCGAAACGCATAACTCATGATTTAGTTCACAATTTGACGTGATTCAACTTGGGAATTGTAGCCACGGTCTAGAGCTACAACATACTTGGTTTTCGTGAGATTTTAACGATGAACTTTTTGGCGACGACGTTTCTTGTGAAGTCGCGGTTTCTGTCCAGAGTTATAAACCAACGATTTTGTGATATTTCGGCCTCTATTCTTCATAGGCTCCGTCCTTAGTCTCTAACAAGTGGTATCAGAGCTGATTGAGGACGTTGCAAAGAGTCTACTAAGATGTGAAGACCCTCCTAGACCCACCATGGCCTGTGGGCGTGCCTAAGTGGAGTTCTAGAGGTTGGATGTGACTTCCGCTAAGGGGAAACTCTGCCGAAATTTCGTTGGCGCCGACACTTGTGAAGATTGTAAGGATCTACATTGTGACCAGCAAGGGGGGAGCTGAAACCTCTGATTGGGAGCTGAGAAGAGTCAAGGGAGTGGAGAAGCTGCTGAGAAGAAGAGCGAGCCGCCACCATCCAAGATTGAGGCGTTGGATGGCTCCAATTATGAAGGAGAGGAGACTGCACCAACTACTGGGGCCCTGGATGCAGTCAAGAAGGTGCAGCAGCCACAGCAATCATATGATGAGGTGCTTGCGGGTGTGGATGCAACGCCTGCATGGGCAAAGGCTTCATCCGGGAGTGCTGAGGTCGATTGGGAGATGTGGCACGAGAGGTTGTGCCACATCAACATTCCGATGCTGCAGAAGTTGGTGAATGATGAGAGCTTGAAGGGATTGGAGGTGAAGGGGGCAGCAAAGGAGATTGGGAGCTGCCCTACATGCCTTGAGACGAAATTCACCAAGTTCCCTTTCAGCAGCAGCACGGGACCAGCCAAGGCACCGCTCGCGCTTGTGCATATGGATGTGGTGGGCCCCACGAGGGCCCTTTCTCTCTCGGGCAGCCGCTACTTCTTGACCATTGTGGACGACCACACGCGTGCGGTGTGGGTCTACCCTCTCAAGACTAAGGGGGAGGTGGCAGCGGCTGTACTTAAGGAGTGGATGCCGAGAGCACAAAGGGAGAGCGGACACAAGGTGAAGGTGATCCGCACCGACAACGGGGGAGAGTTCATTGGCGCTGATTTTGAGGCGGTGCTGAAGAAGAAGGGGATCCAGCATCAGCTCACAGTGCCCTACAACCCTCAGCAGAATGGCGTGGCTGAGCGGTTCAACCGGACCTTGCAGGAAGGTGCTCGCACTCTCCTTGGGCGTGCAGGGCTGCCGGATCCGTTTTGGGTGACTGCACTGAGGCAGGTCGTCGTTGTGAAGAACAGGGTGCTGGCGACTGTGGGGGACAAGCAGTGGGTCCCCTACACCAAGTGGTATGGGAGTGCACCAGCGGTCAACATGCTGAGAGCGTTCGGCTGCATGGTGGTGTTTCATGTGCCGAAGGAGAAGAGGGGAAAGCTGGAAGCTTCTGGGAGATGGGGTGTGCACTTGGGACTTGCAAGTGAAAAATCACAAGGGCTGGTTGATTTGGGACTTGACCAGCCAGCAGCTGACTGTGTCGAGGGATGTGAAATTCCTCGAGTCCTTGTACTACAAGGAGTGGAAGCAGCAGCAACAGAAGCTTCCTACGACACCGCTGATCATTGAGGCCGATGAGGTGCAGCGGCCTTCAAGGCAGGTGGAAGTCTCCGTTGCGGGGGAGGATATCTCTGGGGTGACTGAGGATGGGGGAGAACCTGAGGTGGAGGAGCAGCAGCAACAGCAGCCGCAGCAGCAGCAGCAGCAGCAGCAGCAGCCACCGCAGCAGCAGCAGCAACGTGAGGCTGAACGTCCTAGGAGGGATGTGCGTCCTCCTAACCGGCTTACCTACCCGAGCTTTGGGAAGCCAAAGGTGGTGCGGGCTGGGAGTGTGGCTGAGCAATGCGATGAGGAGGAGATAGCGCACTGCTACTGGGCAGCCGTCCCTGAGCCCAAGACTCTTACCGAGGCCTTAAGTGGGCCCGATGCTGAGAAGTGGAAGCAGAGTGTGAAGGAGGAGTACGACTCTCTACTGGAGAACGAGACGTGGGAGTTGTGTGAGCTGCCTCCTGGGAAGAAGGCCATTTCTTCCAAGCTGATTTTCAGGCACAAGTACGGACCTGATGGGGAGCTGACCCGCTACAAGTCAAGGCTTGTGGCTAAGGGGTTCCAGCAGACAAAGGGCAAGGATTTTGACGACATCTTTGCTCCTGTGGGGAAAGGGACAACACTGAGGACGATGTTGGCAATGGCTGCAAACCGTGGATGGAAGATCAAGCAGATGGACATCATCACTGCCTTCCTCAACGGGATCATCTTGGAGGAGCTGTATACGCTGCAGCCTGAGGGGCTGGATGATGGGAGCGGCAGGGTGTGCAGGCTGAAGAAGGCCATCTATGGCCTGAAGCAGGCTCCTCGCGCATGGTACCACAAGCTGGAGGAGACACTGCTGGCTGGGGGATTCAAGAAGAGCGAGTGTGATCACAGCCTGTTCCTGCTGCAAGAGAAGGAGCAGTTTCTCATGCTCCTGGTGTACGTGGATGACATTCTTCTTTTCTCCGAGTCATCTGCGATGATTGAGCATGTGGAGGAGATGCTGGAGATGCAGTTCAAGTGCTCGAAGATGGGAGATGTGAAGTACTACCTGGGGATGCATGTGGAGAGAGACCTTGACAAGGGAGTGTTGAGGTTGCACCAGAGGAAGTACTGTGAGGGGCTGGCAGATAAGTATGGGCTGCAAGATGGAGGGAAGCCAGCCACCCCACTGCCTTCGGGGTTCACTGTGGAGCCCTGTGCTGATGAGGAGGTGGTGGGAGAGAGTGACAGGAAGCTGTTTCATTCCATGGTTGGGGCGCTCAACTATGCGGCTAACCACACGCGGCCTGACATTGCGTTTGCTACATCCAGGCTTGCGAGTGTGGTGTCACGTCCCAGTCATGCGGAGCTGGAAGCGGCCAAGAGGTTGGTCCGCTATGTGAGCGCAACGGCATCAGTGGGATTGGAGTACAGTGCTGTGCGACAGAGGCTGCAGAGGGGTGCAGCTGATTTGAGCAAGGGGGAGATGCGCTTGACTTGCTACACCGACGCCAGCTTCAACTCTGTGAAGGCGGATGGCACCAGCATTGGAGGCTATGTGTGCCTCTTTGGAGGTGGTGCAGTGAGCTGGCGTAGCAAGAAGCAGAACGAGGTGGGGCTGTCCTCGTGTGAGACCGAGTACATGGCCCTTCATCATGGGGCAAAGGAGGTGGTGTGGCTGAGGCGTTTGTTGGAGGAGATTGGTGTTGGTCAGAGGGAGCCAACTATGATTTTCTGTGACAATGAGTCAACAGTGAAGCTGGCCAAGAATGCCTGTCTTCATGGGCTGACCAAGCACATCAGGCCCAAGTGGCATTGGACAAGGAGGCTCCTGGACAAGGAGGTGCGACTGGAGCTTGTGAAGACCCAGCAGCAGGCGGCTGATATTCTCACCAAGCGACTGGCAGAAACTGAGCATTGGAAGGGCATGAAACTTGCTGGGATGAGTGTGCATTGAGGGTGCATGCTTGAGCTATGGCATGTGGGATGATGGTTGGCAGCCAGAGGGGGAGTTTGTTGTGTGATGCTATCATTCGCATTCACGTCTGTCTGCCTCCCATCATATGTTCGTGCGTTGCATCCATGGTGTGAGCGTGTGAAAGAATTAGTGTTTTGTGCGGTTTGGATTTCATGAGTGTGTATGAATGTTATTTGGCTGAGCAGATATCTGAAATGATTCATCTGCTCAAGAGCTTTCCGACGAGCCAAGAATCGTCGCGATCGGAGCAAGAACAAGAAAGTTACGAACGTTGGAGTTCGTATGCTTTCTGTACTTTGGTTGCGGCGACTATGGGAACTTGTTGGGTTGACTCAATATGGGGTATAGACTTTTGGGGTTGGGAAATTCGGTCCCATCACTGTAGATGCTGCCATGTGGTTGGGAGAAGCCAAACCAGGTTGGCAAGTGTGGCCAAGTGGGAGTGAGGTGAATCAAGGAGGTTGGGAAAATGACAAGGGTGAAAGTTGGGTTGCATGTTGAGAGGGAAATTGTGTGGCATGGGGTTTCCTTGGTTGGGAACTCCCTTGGGACCTTCCCTCTTGTCCTCCTCTTCCCTCCCACCTGGTTTAGTGCTACCCTATCTTTCTTGTGTGCAACTTGTGGAACTTGTGAGTTAATTGCGATTGAGTTAAATTTTCTGTGGCAGCATACCCCCCTGTGCGCCGAAACGCATAACTCATGATTTAGTTCACAATTTGACGTGATTCAACTTGGGAATTGTAGCCACGGTCTAGAGCTACAACATACTTGGTTTTCGTGAGATTTTAACGGTGAACTTTTTGGCGACGACGTTTCTTGTGAAGTCGCGGTTTCTGTCCAGAGTTATAAACCAACGATTTTGTGATATTTCGGCCTCTATTCTTCATAGGCTCCGTCCTTAGTCTCTAACAAGTGGTATCAGAGCTGATTGAGGACGTTGCAAAGAGTCTACTAAGATGTGAAGACCCTCCTAGACCCACCATGGCCTGTGGGCGTGCCTAAGTGGAGTTCTAGAGGTTGGATGTGACTTCCGCTAAGGGGAAACTCTGCCGAAATTTCGTTGGCGCCGACACTTGTGAAGATTGTAAGGATCTACATTGTGACCAGCAAGGGGGGAGCTGAAACCTCTGATTGGGAGCTGAGAAGAGTCAAGGGAGTGGAGAAGCTGCTGAGAAGAAGAGCGAGCCGCCACCATCCAAGATTGAGGCGTTGGATGGCTCCAATTATGAAGGAGAGGAGACTGCACCAACTACTGGGGCCCTGGATGCAGTCAAGAAGGTGCAGCAGCCACAGCAATCATATGATGAGGTGCTTGCGGGTGTGGATGCAACGCCTGCATGGGCAAAGGCTTCATCCGGGAGTGCTGAGGTCGATTGGGAGATGTGGCACGAGAGGTTGTGCCACATCAACATTCCGATGCTGCAGAAGTTGGTGAATGATGAGAGCTTGAAGGGATTGGAGGTGAAGGGGGCAGCAAAGGAGATTGGGAGCTGCCCTACATGCCTTGAGACGAAATTCACCAAGTTCCCTTTCAGCAGCAGCACGGGACCAGCCAAGGCACCGCTCGCGCTTGTGCATATGGATGTGGTGGGCCCCACGAGGGCCCTTTCTCTCTCGGGCAGCCGCTACTTCTTGACCATTGTGGACGACCACACGCGTGCGGTGTGGGTCTACCCTCTCAAGACTAAGGGGGAGGTGGCAGCGGCTGTACTTAAGGAGTGGATGCCGAGAGCACAAAGGGAGAGCGGACACAAGGTGAAGGTGATCCGCACCGACAACGGGGGAGAGTTCATTGGCGCTGATTTTGAGGCGGTGCTGAAGAAGAAGGGGATCCAGCATCAGCTCACAGTGCCCTACAACCCTCAGCAGAATGGCGTGGCTGAGCGGTTCAACCGGACCTTGCAGGAAGGTGCTCGCACTCTCCTTGGGCGTGCAGGGCTGCCGGATCCGTTTTGGGTGACTGCACTGAGGCAGGTCGTCGTTGTGAAGAACAGGGTGCTGGCGACTGTGGGGGACAAGCAGTGGGTCCCCTACACCAAGTGGTATGGGAGTGCACCAGCGGTCAACATGCTGAGAGCGTTCGGCTGCATGGTGGTGTTTCATGTGCCGAAGGAGAAGAGGGGAAAGCTGGAAGCTTCTGGGAGATGGGGTGTGCACTTGGGACTTGCAAGTGAAAAATCACAAGGGCTGGTTGATTTGGGACTTGACCAGCCAGCAGCTGACTGTGTCGAGGGATGTGAAATTCCTCGAGTCCTTGTACTACAAGGAGTGGAAGCAGCAGCAACAGAAGCTTCCTACGACACCGCTGATCATTGAGGCCGATGAGGTGCAGCGGCCTTCAAGGCAGGTGGAAGTCTCCGTTGCGGGGGAGGATATCTCTGGGGTGACTGAGGATGGGGGAGAACCTGAGGTGGAGGAGCAGCAGCAACAGCAGCCGCAGCAGCAGCAGCAGCAGCAGCAGCAGCCACCGCAGCAGCAGCAGCAACGTGAGGCTGAACGTCCTAGGAGGGATGTGCGTCCTCCTAACCGGCTTACCTACCCGAGCTTTGGGAAGCCAAAGGTGGTGCGGGCTGGGAGTGTGGCTGAGCAATGCGATGAGGAGGAGATAGCGCACTGCTACTGGGCAGCCGTCCCTGAGCCCAAGACTCTTACCGAGGCCTTAAGTGGGCCCGATGCTGAGAAGTGGAAGCAGAGTGTGAAGGAGGAGTACGACTCTCTACTGGAGAACGAGACGTGGGAGTTGTGTGAGCTGCCTCCTGGGAAGAAGGCCATTTCTTCCAAGCTGATTTTCAGGCACAAGTACGGACCTGATGGGGAGCTGACCCGCTACAAGTCAAGGCTTGTGGCTAAGGGGTTCCAGCAGACAAAGGGCAAGGATTTTGACGACATCTTTGCTCCTGTGGGGAAAGGGACAACACTGAGGACGATGTTGGCAATGGCTGCAAACCGTGGATGGAAGATCAAGCAGATGGACATCATCACTGCCTTCCTCAACGGGATCATCTTGGAGGAGCTGTATACGCTGCAGCCTGAGGGGCTGGATGATGGGAGCGGCAGGGTGTGCAGGCTGAAGAAGGCCATCTATGGCCTGAAGCAGGCTCCTCGCGCATGGTACCACAAGCTGGAGGAGACACTGCTGGCTGGGGGATTCAAGAAGAGCGAGTGTGATCACAGCCTGTTCCTGCTGCAAGAGAAGGAGCAGTTTCTCATGCTCCTGGTGTACGTGGATGACATTCTTCTTTTCTCCGAGTCATCTGCGATGATTGAGCATGTGGAGGAGATGCTGGAGATGCAGTTCAAGTGCTCGAAGATGGGAGATGTGAAGTACTACCTGGGGATGCATGTGGAGAGAGACCTTGACAAGGGAGTGTTGAGGTTGCACCAGAGGAAGTACTGTGAGGGGCTGGCAGATAAGTATGGGCTGCAAGATGGAGGGAAGCCAGCCACCCCACTGCCTTCGGGGTTCACTGTGGAGCCCTGTGCTGATGAGGAGGTGGTGGGAGAGAGTGACAGGAAGCTGTTTCATTCCATGGTTGGGGCGCTCAACTATGCGGCTAACCACACGCGGCCTGACATTGCGTTTGCTACATCCAGGCTTGCGAGTGTGGTGTCACGTCCCAGTCATGCGGAGCTGGAAGCGGCCAAGAGGTTGGTCCGCTATGTGAGCGCAACGGCATCAGTGGGATTGGAGTACAGTGCTGTGCGACAGAGGCTGCAGAGGGGTGCAGCTGATTTGAGCAAGGGGGAGATGCGCTTGACTTGCTACACCGACGCCAGCTTCAACTCTGTGAAGGCGGATGGCACCAGCATTGGAGGCTATGTGTGCCTCTTTGGAGGTGGTGCAGTGAGCTGGCGTAGCAAGAAGCAGAACGAGGTGGGGCTGTCCTCGTGTGAGACCGAGTACATGGCCCTTCATCATGGGGCAAAGGAGGTGGTGTGGCTGAGGCGTTTGTTGGAGGAGATTGGTGTTGGTCAGAGGGAGCCAACTATGATTTTCTGTGACAATGAGTCAACAGTGAAGCTGGCCAAGAATGCCTGTCTTCATGGGCTGACCAAGCACATCAGGCCCAAGTGGCATTGGACAAGGAGGCTCCTGGACAAGGAGGTGCGACTGGAGCTTGTGAAGACCCAGCAGCAGGCGGCTGATATTCTCACCAAGCGACTGGCAGAAACTGAGCATTGGAAGGGCATGAAACTTGCTGGGATGAGTGTGCATTGAGGGTGCATGCTTGAGCTATGGCATGTGGGATGATGGTTGGCAGCCAGAGGGGGAGTTTGTTGTGTGATGCTATCATTCGCATTCACGTCTGTCTGCCTCCCATCATATGTTCGTGCGTTGCATCCATGGTGTGAGCGTGTGAAAGAATTAGTGTTTTGTGCGGTTTGGATTTTCTGAGTGTGTGTGAATGTTATTTGGCTTGAGCAGATATCTGAAATGATTCATCTGCTCAAGAGCTTTCCGACGAGCCAAGAATCGTCGCGATCGGAGCAAGAACAAGAAAGTTACGAACGTTGGAGTTCGTATGCTTTCTGTACTTTGGTTGCAGCGACTATGGGAACTTGTTGGGTTGACTCAATATGGGGTATAGACTTTTGGGGTTGGGAAATTCGGTCCCATCACTGTAGATGCTGCCATGTGGTTGGGAGAAGCCAAACCAGGTTGGCAAGTGTGGCCAAGTGGGAGTGAGGTGGATTTGGGAGGTTGGGAAAATGACAAGGGTGAAAGTTGGGTTGCATGTTGAGAGGGAAATTGTGTGGCATGGGGTTTCCTTGGTTGGGAACTCCCTTGGGACCTTCCCTCTCGTCCTCCTCTTCCCTCCCACCTGGTTTAGTGCTACCCTATCTTTCTTGTGTGCAATTTGTGGAACTTGTGAGTTAATTGTGATTGAGTTAAATTTTCCGTGGCAGCATACCCCCCTGTGCGCCGAAACGCATAACTCACGATTTAGTTCACAATTTGACGTGATTCAACTTGGGAATTGTGGCTACGGTCTAGCGCTACAACATACTTGGTTTTTGTGAGATTTTAACGGTGAACTTTTTGGCGACGACGTTTCTTGTGAAGTCGCGGTTTCTGTCCAGAGTTATAAACCAACGATTTTGTGATATTTCGGCCTCTATTCTTCATAGGCTTCGTCCTTAGTCTCTAACACATTTAAGCTCAGAGAAAGGAATAGGCTGTTGCAGAGTTGAAGACGAAGCGCAAGCGCATGTAACTTTTGAGTCGACTCAAAACTCACAGGGTGCTTGATGGCTTGGACCCAGGCGGGGATGGAGAGGGTGTGGTGGTGCATGCGCATGTAGGCATCTGAGTCGAGGAAGAAAGCCCACTCGCAGCAACACGCCAGCTGCTCCTGTAGCAACGGCACCTGCAGTAGGCCGTGCAGGAGGGGCAGAGGGTGAGGGGAAGGTGGTTGGCGGCGCTCGTGCTTACATTGATGGCGGCACATGCCAGCCAGGTTGAGGTGCAGGCCATGCAGGGGGGCAGAGGATCAAGGGAGCAGGGAGGCAGGGCGGGGGTGCAGTTAATGAGGGAACATTCTTTCAGGCGGGTAGAGGTGGTTAGGGCGCGTGTCTTTTGGTGTAGATTGTCAAAGTTCGAGCCTAGTACCGCTTTGTAACGTGGCGACACGTTTCTCAAATGTATCCTACCGCATACAACCTTTCAAAAAGTTCAACTTTTGGCCAAAGTTCAACCTCAAGGACACGCGCCCTTAGATGCTCACGCATGAGGTGTGAGGAGTCGTGAGGCACACTGCATTCCCCGATGAGTGCGAGCTCATTGGTGGCAGCTCATTGGTGGCAGCTTATTGGTGGCAGCTTCTTGTTGGCAGCTTATTGGTGGCAGCTTATTGGTGGCAGCTTATTGGTGGCAGCTTAACTCATGCAAGCTCACAGGTGAGGGTGGGGATGACACTGCAGTTTGGAAGTGCCACACACGGGCAGCAGCACGAGATACAGAGAGTATGGGTGGTTCACAGCCACAGTGGAAAGCCGATGCATGGGTGGTGGGGAAAGGCAGGGCGAGTAGTGTGTGTTCCCCCATAGCTTGGGTGGCAACCCCCTCACCTTGAACCATGATGGATGTCGATCCGGAGTGTACTTGGATCCGTTCTCCGTCACCATCCGGTACCCGTGGCGCCGCGCGTACAACCTGACAGGGAGATGAAGGGGATACAAGGGGAAACTTTGGTTTCCCCTCATGTGAAGCAGATGCAGAGATGGGCGTGCCGTGATTCTATGGTGCAGAACAGAGACGTGGAATCTTCATGTCGCCCTCCTGTGCACGGAGTGCATGCCATTACTCAATCTAAGTGCAACACACACGCTCTGGTTAACCTGGGTTACTACCATGTCGCATGGACATATAGATGCACTGTCACACATACACACACACTTCTCACATACACGCTGACACGATTGCAGACAGGCACATATACTGTTGACACATAGGCACATGTTCACACAGCAGCATATATGTTGACACAGCAGCACATGCGCACATGCTGTCACAGCAGCACATACTCACATGTTCACACACACATGCTCATGCTCACACGCACATGCTCACACTCACATGGTCACACGCACATGTTCACACTCACATGGTCACACGCACATGTTCACACACACACGTTCACACGCATATGTTCATACGCACACGTTCACATGCACATATGGCATCGTCCGCTGGTATGTTTTCAACCCAAGCACCTTGGTGTTTGAGTTTTGCGCATGCCTACTACACCACACACACGCATGCCTACTACAGCACGCACGCACATGTTGACGGCCAGGGCGACCCAGATGGGGAATTTCCACATGTTCTCGTGCCCCTCCGCGTCCACCACCTTGGGCAATGCCTCGTACAACCGCCCCCACGCCTCTGGCATCGCCTCCCCGCCCCTCCCTCCCCCTTCTTCCTTCACCTTCGAGTCATCATCTTCATCCTTCCCCTCCCCTTTCCCCTCGTCCTTACCCTCCACGTTCCCCTCACCATCGCCCTCCCCCTTTCCCCTCTCCGCCTTCTTGCCCTCCCCGTTTAGCCCCCCTTCCCCCTCCCTTTCCCCCGTGCCTTCCTCTTCTCCCTTCAGCCGCCTCCCCCTCAATCCTCCATGCAACCTTCCCTCCCACTCTCCGGCCCTTTCCTTCAAACGTCTCCTTTTACCATCCCTCACCCCCTCCCCACCCCCTTCCCTACCCTTTCTCCGCCTAACCCCTCTCCCCTTATCCCCTCTCCGCCTATCCCTTTCCCCCCTCTTACGTCTCCCACTCTCTCCCCTTCCCCCACCTCTTCCGCTGCCACCCCCAGCTCCCTCAGCAGCCGCGCTACAGCCGCCTCCACGGCCTGCACGCCCTCAGGGCTGTAGCGCGAGTCGAGAGTCAGAATGCACCCCGGCCGTGGGGGGGCCTCCTCCCACTCCACTGCCGGCAGCGACTCCATTGGGAAGAAATTCCAAAGCTGTAGGCTGTCCAGCCAAGCCTGAGGTTTGGGAACGAACCAAGGATGGCGAGGAGAGGTGGGCGTGGGGAAGAGTTGAGGTAACATGAGAATCAGAGAAGAGATTGGAACGGAATCTAGAGCTGTTGGCCTAGGCAAGGAGCAGTATGGCAGAGTGAGGGAAAAGCAGAACACAACATAGAATTGGGATGCTTCATCTCGTTATGCTGACGCGACATGAAAGAAGCAAAACGCTTTGCAAGAAATTTCAAATGCAAGCAATTTTCAAGCAAGTAGATGCAATCAGATTTTCGAGCAGCTTTACACGCAAGATGACTTTTAAGCATGCAAACTTACACTCAAGGTAATTTTGCAAGGAACTCTACACGCAAGAAGCTTTTTAAGCAGAAACAAGGGACGGGTCCGAACCGATCATGCATTTGGTCCGATTAGAGCGGTGAGTTCCGATATCACCTCGCCGCCAATAGTCGGTTCGGACGGAATGAGCCCATTCGAATCCAAACCAAATTTGATTGGCACGGACTCTTTCCAGCCTGTCACCTCCGTGTCACACGGTGCGCAGCACCAATTCCAATCGCCGATACGAAGTGAAATGTCCAGCTTTCAACCCAAATGAAGAAGATGATTGGTCAGACATCTCTCCCCAATCACCAACCTAATCTCAACCTTCAAACCAATCACGTCCCGCGAAAGAAGCCAGCCACTCGGCCTTATCCCCAATCTCAACCACAGCCCTCAATTCCTGGCCCTCTACAAACTCAGTTTCGCCTTCTTTCCACGTTACAAACTTCGCCTTGCTGCTCATTTCTTCAATGAGCACTTACAGCGCAATATCCAACCCATACTTTTTTGTAGATAGTAATGTAATTTTTTCTCGCTGGTAGTCTTTATCACGGCGCGCGGCAAGAACTGTTTATCCTGACTGGTTTGGTGGAAACGCATTCTTTTATTTTAAATATCCCTCGAGGCGCTCGACACTGCAGGCGAGAGCACCTCTGCAGGTTTTTGTCAATGAAAGTGCGCACTGCAGCAGGTGCTGGCATCTGCTGGTGCGCGCATCTGTAGGTGCGCGCCTCTGCAGGGACGCGCCTGCATGGCGCCCTGCAGGTGCGCGCCCTCTGCATTTTTTTTCTGCGTGGACCCCTTTTGGACTCATTTCGGACTCACGAAGGAACCTCGAAAATGTTTGGAATTGACCACGCATTGATTCAGAAACGAATTCCTTTTTCTGATGCTCGGAGACTCACGAAGGAACCTCTGAAATGCTTTGAAATTGACCATGCATTGAATTAGAAACGAATCCCTTTTTCTGGTGCTCGAAGATACCAACAAGACCCAGAAAGGACTCCAATTGGCAGGGTGATACTAACCCTCGGAGGGAGACGAGGCGAGCAGGTGGAACGAGGCGTAGAGGAGCATCGCGGAAAAGGCAAGGGCAAAATGTCACGGAAACGTGGCATTATTTCTTCATCACAAAAAGCCCGGTACAGGGTTGGAGGATCTGAGGGAGGCGTTCGATAAATTTTCCCCTCTCGGATTTCCAATTGATTTCTGACTGAATTTGTTGGATTCCGTACGGAAATCAGTCAGCCCGGGCCGTCCACGCAGCGGTTCACGGCGACCACTCGGTTTGAGACGCGATTCCATAGCACGAGCACGAGAGAGCTCACTCGAGTATCTACGGCCAAAGAATGTCTTGAGATTGCTACTGAATATCACGTATGCGCTCACCTTGTTGATGACGATCAAGCACAGCACGAGAATAAGAGCCAGAAGCCCCGCCGCGCAGCGGACGATCCACGGCCGCCATTTCACCGCACTTGCCGCCTCGCCTTTCTCGCATTCAGGCACCTCGTAACCCACGCCGTGGGAAGGCAAAGTGTCCGCCGCTTGTCGTGCGGCTTTTGATCCTGCCTTATCATCGTGTGCGCCATGCGCAGTTCCCAGCCTCCTCAGCCAGCTCAGCAGAATGCTCGAAAAAATCCCGATCATTTTCTGCTCAGAGCAAAGCATCGCAGTTACTAAAAAGCACAAAAGCATTGCGCGCGCGCTCCTCAAAACATTGTTTCGACTTCCAATTGTTGAGCGTCTCATCGCGATCCCCAGTGCGAGACTGGGCCCATGATTCAAGTGAGGCATGGCCGCAGGCAGCTCATGAAACACAGTTGCAATTCTGGAACGCACAGCATCGTAGTCAACCACTGCCCTTAGGGCGTGGCGTCCGACGCTGATGATGGTTCGACGAGAGCTCGACACAGTCCCCCCCACCAGCCGACTTTGATTGGGCAGTCAATGCTACAGGCGGAGATTCATACTCAATATTGACACCAGCCTCATTATAGCCCAGGAATGTATTGAAATGGAAATGCACGGCGTATATTTTATGAAACTAACTAACCCTTTGCGGATAATGTCACTAATTCACGCCCACTGTAGTTTTTTTTTTTTTTTTTTGTTCAAACGTCCAGGTTGGAAAACAAAATCAATCTCTCTCTCTCTCTCTCTCTCTCTCTCTCTCTCTCTCTCTCTCTCTCTCTCTCTCTCTCTCTCTCTCTCTCTCTCTCTCTCTCTCTCTCTCTCTCTCTCTCTCTCTCTCTCTCTCTTTCAAGCAGTCATGCATTTATGTTGTTTATAAGGTACAAGCATGCAAGTGGCAGCGCTAGACAGATAGGTTGTCCTAGGTATGTAGGCTAGGTGGTAAAACATGCAGACAAATCTCATGCCTACACCTGCAGAGCCCAGCCAGCCTGAGTGGCCCATACGTTGCCACCCTCTTTTGCATGTCACCCTTGGAATCTACCTTCTTCTAGCAGCCCTCATCGCCCTTCCCATGCCACTCTGACGCAAAACCTTCAGCCGCCTACATTCCTCCTAGGCCATCGTCCAGCATCTGCCACAAGTCCCCTAGGCTCGGCTCCCAGGGGTCCGTTGGGGCCTGGGGGTAGGCCGCCTCTGCTGCCATATTCGACTTGTTCAGGAAGGATATTGCTTGGGAGCGCTGCAGCATAACTGACCATCGCTGCCTGTAGTGGGCAGTGAGACGGCTGGCGGTTGTGGTGAGGGGGGCCTGGCGGAACTTCTTCTTAGCTGCTGCCGTTGCCAGGAGCCGCAAGAACTGCACCGTGTCCGCGGCCAGCGCCCCATACGTCTCGACTGCTAGCCCAAAAAACCCCACGTAGTCCGGCCGTCCCTCATACAGCCTGTGTTTCTTCTCTGAGGCCTCCTTGGCTGCCCACCCCGGCGGCTTCCCTGCTCTGGTGTCTCTCCTCTGTAGTACCGGGTCGGTCACTGTCACGTCAGTAGCCCACGTCTCTGCCGAGACTCTATCCTGGAATGCAAGGTCCGCCCTCTTGCGGACGGCGGGTGGGGAGAAAGCCGAGGTCTCATGGAAGGTGTTGAAGCCTGCCTCCCTCGCCATCCTTAGTGCCGCATAAACCAGGCTGTTGTGTGTTCTAACCACATCCCCACCTTCCCCACAGCGCAGCAGGTGGTTCGGCAGGCTGGTGTCGTCAATGTCCCCGTTCTCTCGATTGCAGGGGCATTTCACCGTGACTGGTAGGGCGAGGCCGAGGCGGAAGCCGAGTGCCATTGAGAACTGACCAGGGGATAATGTAAGGTCAGCCCTCGTTTGTATCACGTGCAACCAGTCCCCTGCCCCCGTGCCCTTCAGGCTCACCAGCCGCACCCCATGCCCACAATCTGCGCCCGGCCTATCAATGACGGTGTCAGCTAGCAGCTCCGCTGCCCGTCGCTCGTTGATGTGCTTTGATAGCAGTAGCTGCAGGTTGTCCTGTCCAGGCGGGCCCTCCCTGAAGGCATGAAGCGCCACCTTAGCCTCGGCTGGAAGGCCTTCTTCAAGAGAGGCTAACCTATTCACAGCTGGCGGCAGTGGGGTCCAGGTGTGGGATAGCCTCGCTGCTGCCCTACTCTGTTGGTGAATCTCGGGCAGGCTCATCTGCCTTAGGAGCTGCTGTGCTGCCGTCACCGACGCTATATATGCCGCTGGGGCCTCCGAGGTAGGATCGATGATGCTGAGGCCCCCCAAACGGACGGGCAGCGTCGCCTGCCTCCAAAGGAGGCTCTGTTCTAGTTCAGCGGTAGGGATGCGAAGCTTGGCTGCTGCTATGGCCGCTCCCAGTAGTGACTCACTCCAAGCCCTCCACTCCTCCGGCTCCAGTGCCTCCCTCGGTGTAGTCCTGAGCATGTACGAAATTCTGCGGGAGATGCTGCGGGAGAGGAGGAGGAGGGCTCCCTGGGGATGCAGCTGTGCGATCAGGGGTACCGGTGTTGAAGCCTTGAAGAGTGCGGCACGGACCTGGTCAGTGCAGTAGGCCGGCGTGCCCACCGGGCTGCCAAGAACCCGAATGCCGTTTCGGTTCGGTGCTAGTCCATGCGGTAACTCTGCCGCTCCTCCCTCTTCTGCTGATCGCACCCATGCTGGACTTCTCGATGTTGCAGCGGAGGCCGCATTTTGCCAATTCCTCTACGATAGTGTTGAAGGCCGTGAGCGCCTTCTCCTTCGGTCCCACAATCGTGATGTCGTCCGCGTAGGCGACAATTGCGGCTTCGGGGACTAGTGTCGCGGCACGCAGAAGGGTGGGCTGGATTGCGGCAGCAAATAGTAGCGGGCCGAGCGGGTCCCCTTGCCGTACACCTCTGGAGCTACAGATGTGGTCAACCCCCAGCCTTGGGTCGATGAGCAGTCGCGACGGGCTATCGTATAGCGTTCCTACTAGCGGCAGCAGCTGGTGTAAGTTGGATTGGGTTAACGCCGAGAAAAAGGCTGCCCGTTCGACGCTATTGAAAGCATTTTCGATGTCCAGCTCTAACGCGATGCGTTCGTCCTGTTCCTCCATCAGCGTTCGGACTGTGTGGATAACGCACTCGGCTCCTCCCGTTACTGAGACGCCATACTGAACCGGCAGGAAGAATTCGCGAATGCTAGGTGCGAGCTCGCGGAGTGCTGCCTTTGCAGCCACTCTTAGTAGGGCTTCCCCGATCGCGATCGGACGTACGCCTCCATCTGGTTTTGCTAGCGCGATTAATCTGGACGGCAGAATAAGCTCGCAGACTTCCCTCGATTGTTTCCCGTTTAGGAGGTGGCGAATGACAGAAGTGAGGAGAATCCGCACTTCTTCACTGCTGAGTGCTGGATCCTTGAGATGCTCAAAACAAATCCCAGACGGGCCTGCTCCCACCCCATTTGGGCATCGCTGCAGTATTTCGCGAAGGTCATCCGGTGTCACATTTAGTGACGAAATCGTTTGGCTGGTGACCCATCCGGGAAGCGGGATTTCTGCTTCGGGGTGTTTCGCCTGCAGAGCTGCGAGGGTCGCGGGCGTCGCTTCGGCGAGTGGAGTAGATTGTAACGCTGCAACCGCTTTGGACAGGTTCCCTTTTTTAATCAAACCCTCAGCCCTGGCTGATGTCTTCTCGGGCCTTCTGTATCAGGGATGACACATGCCTCGTTGTACAGGTCTGCCCAAGCCCCCAGCATGAAGTGGTGCAATCTTGTCTCGATTCCAAGCCACCTGCTCCCTTCCACAGGTTCGGGCAGGGGGCGGAGGGTCAGCCTCGGCAGATATTGCAGGATTGCCCAGGCACCTGCGCAGTCCGGATTGTTCGCGAGTCGCAGGAGAGGTGTGAGCAGACACATTGTATAGCTTTCTAGAATCTTGGGTGGTAACCGGCGGACAAGGAAAGGCTGATCACTTCGCTGCAGCGGCGTAATGTCCCATCCACTCGCCAGCTGCCAGATGTTGTTATCTCTCGCCAGGTCAGCATGTGACTTCTCGCTTGGTGCCACCGGGGCATTTCCCGCTAATCCTGCTGATCCAGCTCCCAGGTTACTGTGCTCATCCCGTCCACCCGTAACCCCTCCGTCACCTGCACCCCGAACTCTGCCAGGCAGAATGTCCCTCGTCGTCGTCCGATCCTACGCTCTCAGGCGATTGGGAACGAGTGGGTATAAACTCACTCCCATCCTCCGAGTGGTCAGAAGTAGCCGCGTTCCCATTCGCTGGGATTTGCTGCTGTTCTGGACGCCCGTGCCTCTCTCGCCACGTGCCACTCCTGGCTATCGCCGCTTCCCCCCCCCAGTGTCGCAGCTTGCCCTCCTCCCGCTCTTCCCCGTCCGCCTGCTCTCCCGCGGGTCGACCCGGTGTTGCCCGCTGTTCCACCGCCTCGAGGTATTCCCCACGCGCTCTGGCGTCCCCGACCTGCCGGCACCCAGGGTGTCGTAGGCGCCGCCGATCCCGCGCCTGTCGGTCTGCCCCAGACAATACCCCGCCCGCGAGCCTCGCTCCGCGTTTCACGGTGGGTCGTTTGGGCTGGAGTCGCCGTTTCCGTTCGTCGCACTGATGGTGCCTCAGCTGTCCCACTTCGCAGCTGCGGATCTAGTGGTTCACCTGCCTCCCCTCTGGTCCCCTGTGCTTCCCCTGGTGCAGATGTCGACAAACGCCCTTGCGCTCGTGGCGACTGCTCTTGCCGAAGCCAGCCCAGGAGGGGTCCCGGGCGACCAGGCGCCAGCCCTGCTCCGAGCCGCCTCGGTGCTGGCCGGGCGCGCGTCCTCACGATCCTCTCACAAGCGACGTGAGCGCCGCTGCGGCTCTCGGGAGCCCGTGTTTCAGTCTCCTCCTGGGCGTGCTCCAGCGTGTCTCCGTCCCCGTCAGCAGCAACCCTTCCGGCGGACGAAGCGCCAATCCGGTCGGCCGCCGCGTCCCGGGCTTCGTGGTGCAACGGCGAGTCTGCCGCAGCAGTGGTCCCACTCAACTCCGGTTCCGCCCACCCCTCCGGCCGTCGCCGTTCCGTCGGCGGCTCCTCCTCTCGCGACACCGTCTCTGCCCCCGGGATCTGTGGCTCCGCCGCATCCGCCTCCTCCGCCTCCTCAGCCTGCTGCCCCTCCCCCTGCGCCACCAATCCCTCCGGCGCAGTATCCTCAGTTCTTTGTGGGGGGGAGGCAAGTCCCGATCCCGTGGGAAGCGTTGGGGCTGCAGGCTCCGTCTGTTGCTCCTGGGCCTGCTCCCACCCTCGATGAACGGTGGAGTTCGTGGGTTGAGAACCCCCCGGTGGATCGGCTGCTCCGCGTCAAGCGGCGCGTAACAACCGTGGGGATTTGCCAGGATCACCTGTCGACTGTTCTGGATCAGCTGCACTCCTGCCTGAAGCGACATAGTGTGGGGTCCCTCGAGATGCAGAAGGGCGAGAAGGAGTGTGTTGTTGCCGCGGCGACTGAGATGCTGCTCTCCCTTCCCCACGTAGGGCTTGAGATGGGCGCCCCCGGGATCTCCCGTAGTCCTGGTCCGACTGCCTTGCGGCGGTTGATCTCTGCCGCCCGCCATTCCCCGCTTGACCTGTTACCGGCCGCCGCGTCTGTGTTGCGCTGGATGGACGGGAGGCTGGTGTGGATTTTGAGCGAGTAGCATCCGCTTTCCCTTTGCCCGCGTCCGTTCTTGGGCTTCCCCATGGCGGGACTCCCTCGCCAGGGGGTGGTGTTCTTGTTCAGCCTTGCTAGTGGCCCATGATGTACCTCCTTTCTGATGTATATCTTGCGTTGCTCTCTCCTTGCCACCCCCTACGCGCGGCCGAAGGCCGCGCAGGCGAGCGACGGTCGCTGAAGGCGGCCGGCGTGAGCCGCCGGATTTGGAGAGTGAACCTAACTCACCAGTGAATAATGAGCTCCTAAGCCTAGATCCAAGGCCTTTTATACTAGGGAAAGAGTCCTAGAAATGGCTAAGGACTAGATCCTAGAGAAAAGAGGCCTAGAAATGGCTAAGGACAAAGACTATGCCTCTCTCTCTCTAATGGTCCGTGCATTGATATAGCCAAAGGGTACATTCAAGCATAGCCACTACTAGGATGGTAAGATAAACAAGAAAACAACTGTCAAGCAACTCATAGGCACTTCCCTACACCTCCATTAGAGGCTCTAGCACAACGCAGCAGTCCCCAAGGTGGAGCTCGGACTGCACTCCCCCCACTGGGGGGTTTTCTGCAACTGCCGCCAGGTTGGACTTAATAAGGTAACCCACTGATTGGGCTCTCTGCAGAGCCACTGACCACCGCTGCCGGAAGAGGTGGAGGAACCTAGCTGCATGAAATGACTTGGGTTGGGCGCTGAAATAGCGCCTAGCAGCCGTGTCCGCCAAGAGCTTCAGGAACTGTGGTACTTCGGCGCATGGGCAGCCGTACGTCTCAACCGCCTGAGGGAAAAAGCCAACGGTGTCAGGGCGGTTGGCGTAATGGCCAATCTTCTTGTCCGCTGCCTCCCTTGCTGCCCATCCCCTCCCCTTTGTGGCATTCGGATCCCGGGTGCTGATGGGGTCCGTGATGGTGACGTCACACACATAGAGTGCCCCTGAGCTCCGGTCACGCATCGTGAAATCCGCCGTCTGTTCTTCAATTGGGCAGAATGCAGCTGATTCCCTGTGAACTATGAAGCCTGCGTCTTGTGCCATCGTGATACACGCGTCCCTTAGTTCATTGTGGGTGTTGATCCTATGCTTGCCGGTGCCGCAGCGTAGCAGGTGGTTTGGCAGCCGGGGGTCCTTGATTTCAACGTGCTTCGAGCAGTCGCAGTGCTTGGGTGTGGAGAAGGGCAGCCCCAGCCTAAAGCGGACCGCGTTGGCAAAGTGCTCTGGCCCCACCCGGCGGTGTGCTTCCTTCGGGATTGCCGTCAGCCAGTCACCGCTACCGTAACCAGTCAGGGAGTAGTATCTCTGTGTGTGGCCAGACAGGGGGTTCAGTCGCATCAGCCGCGTGGCTTCCACCTGTTGAGCGTATCTGCTTCCCTGTACTCGAACACCGAGCTCATGCTGCAGCTTCAGTCCCGATGGCTCCAGTCTCTCCTTATCGAGTATTTCTCTGGCCTCCTGTGGCAGTGCTGCTTCACATTCTTGCAGCCATGAATGCAAGGCTGTATCCGTGTCCCGTGGAACCAGCACGTGGTCCCTGGCCGCCCCCAAGGCGTCTCCTGCCTTCAGTGGTAAGCCGCCAAGGAGTTGGGCTGTTTGGGTGAAACTGGCCAGAATACCGTAGGTCCCTTCTATCGTGGGATCGCTGAGGCCCAACCCGCCTAGTGATGGTGGGAGAGATGACTGTTCCCATACCCGAGATTGTTCTTCCCCATCTGAAGGGACACGGATGCCGCAGGCTGTCAGGCGTGTGGCTAGCAGGTCTGTCCCCCACTATGACCAGGTGAGGCGAGGTAGCAGGTGGAGTGGGGTTGTTTGGGTGAGATAGGCTGCCCGTCGGGAGATGCAGCGTGTAAGGAGAAGTGATGCTACCTGGGGATCTGCTCTCTCGATTAGTGGCAGTGGCGCGGACATAGCCTGTAGCTGGGCGGCCAGGTAAGCGGCGGCTCCCTCAGGGGTACCTAGGAAACTGCCTAGGAGCTGGACTCTGGTATTGCTAATCGGTACCCCCGGCGGCATTTGTACAGTGCTGTCGATGGCTTGCCTACTCCAACCGGCGCACTTCTCAGGGTTGTGTCGTAGGCCGACTAGCGCTAGTTGGTTGGTGAAGTGTGTGAAGGCTGCCACTGTTTCGCGGGTGTTACCAATGAAGCTGACGTCATCAGCGTACGCTAGGCAGAGTACGCTGGGATGTTCTGCAGCGGTTGCTTTCAGTGCTGGGTGCATCCCAGCCGCGAATAGTAATGGTCCTAAGGGGTCTCCTTGCCGGACCCCTCGTTCGCTCGTTAGTGGCGGGCTGTCAAAACTGGCGTCAAGGAGCAGTAGGGATGGTCTGCCGTAGGTCAGTTTGACTAGTGGTAACAGTCGTGATAACGCTGGGTCCTGCAACGCTGTGACTATTGCTTGCCGTGAGATACTGTTGAAAGCGTTGGAAATGTCTGTCTGTAGGATGATGGAGTCCAGATGTTTGTCAGTGTATGCTCGCGCGCTGTGGATTACTGCTTCAGCGCCCCCTGGGACCGCTACGCCATATTGCAGGGGTAGGAAGAACGAACGTGCAGCTTCGCCCAGGGCTGTCAGTGCTGCCTTTGCCGTCAGCCTTGTCAGGCTCTCTCCAATTGCTATTGGGCGGGCCCCTCCACCTGGCTTGGCCAAGGCAATTAGGCGCGATGCCGTGAGCAGGTCGGCCACAGAATGTGGCAAATTGCCCTTTAGAATGGTGTTAAACAGGGCGTGCAGATGGGTGCTGACAGATGCATTTGTGATGGCCGCGTCGCGGAGATGTTCGAATGTCATGCCACTTGGTCCGGCTCCCACCCCGTTCTCGCTTCGGCTGAGCAGCTTCACAAATTCGGCGTACTGGATGTCCAGGTTTGCTGGTTCGGCGGGTGACGGCCACGTCAGCGGCTCCGGCTTGGCAGGTGGGTGCTTCTGACGTAGTTCGTTCAAAATCTGCAGGCTGGGGGTGCAGACTGGTGTTGACTCTGCGAAGATTCCCCTTTTTTGCCAGTCCTTCTGCCCTGCTGAGGACGCCCGTGTCGTCTGGCTGGTGACGTGGCGGGGGTGGTAAATTGACTGCCTCGTCAGCCTCGGTGTAGAGCTGTTGCCATTCACCGCGCTGGAACGCTCGAAGGCGAGATTTGATTTTTGACCAATCCGGGCGTTTCGGCGAGGCTTGGCGCAGTGTTATGCGAGGTAAAAACGGTAGTAACCGCCAGCCTGCCACTGAGTCGGGGTTTCGCGAGAGGTGCAGTAGCGGCGTCAGCAGGGCCAGCGAGAAGATTTGACAAAGATTTGGCGGTAATCTCCGTAACAGCGGGGGTTGGCGACTGTCGCAGAGAGGCCCTAAATCCCAGGTCGCGACCTCTGCGAATTTGTCTGCCGCGGTCGCCAGCTCTTCTGGCGTGTAGTAGCGCGCATTTTGAACCTGGCGGGCCGCATTCGGGTTTTCTCTCGCGGCCCGATTTGCTCGACCGCGATTCGAGGGAGGGGTGGGTGGTATGGTTGGAGTTGTGACCGTACGATCGACATCGTGCGGCCTCCGTCCATTCCTCGATCGCTCGACTGCTCCCCTCTGATTCCTCCCACTTCTTCTTCCCGACTGCTCTCTCTCCTCATCCTCGCCTTCCCCCTCGCTGCTTCTGCTATGCTCACGCGACTCCTCCCTATAAGAAGGGTCATTTCGCTCGTCGTTTTCATTCTCCAGTAGTGTTAAAGCCCGACGCCCTGCGGCCTGGAACGCGTTCTCCGGACCCCCGCCTACTCCGTTTCCCGTCTGCCGTACCGCTCCTCGTCCTCTCCTTCCTTGCAATGGTGATTGCTGGCGAGCCGTGGCCGTCGCCCTCGCACGCTGCCGCTCGGTCATCGGTGAGCGGAAAATCCCCGCCTGCGTCTTTCTCGGGGGTTGCCGCTCTGAAGCCGCTGGTCCCGCCTGCCCCGAAGCCAGCACCCTCGGCCGCTGTAGCGTCTCTGTGTCCGGCCCCTCCTCCAGTGGCAAGTGTGGCTCCGGCGCCACCTCTTGCCGAGCCGTCTCCCCCTGTTGATGAGTTGGGCCCCCAGCCTCCGGTTGATGCTCCTGCACCTGCCGTTCCTGCTGTTCCGTTGGTGGCCCCTGACGACGCTGTTGGTCCGTCTGCTGTTGCCCGTCCTGCCGCTGCTCCGCCTGTCCCGGGCGTCCCTGCCTCAACACCCGCCCTTGAGGACCCTGCTGCGTCCGCCGCTGCTGTTGCTTCGTCGCCGATGGCGGTGTCCGCCACCACTGGCGGCCCGGCTCCGGTTGTGGCGCACACGGCGGCTGTTCCGACGGCGCCTGTGGTTGCACCGGTTGTGCAGCCACGGGGGAATCCGTCTCCTGGTCGTCGCTCCGCACGTCCCCATTCTCCTGCACCCCGTGAGGAGCGTGAGTCGTCGCGCCGTCGCCACGATTCTCCCCGTCGTCACCGCCCGCAGGCAAACTGGCATCGCGGCAACCGTGGCGGGTGGGGCGGAGGTCGTGGTTACGGCGGCGGCTCGGCGTATGTTCAGCCGGTATCGCTGGCTGATGTGCAGCGTGTAGTGTCAGCGGCGATTCGCGAGGAAAGGGCCGCGCAGCGTCTTCCTCCCGCACCTGTCGCTCCTCCTCCTGCTACCCACCCCGTGGCGGTGGCTCCTTCTCCTGCTGCTGTCGCTCCGCCTCCTCTTGCGCCAGCTGCGTCTGCTGCCGCTCCTGCTGGTCGCATGAGCGGGCAGTGGGCTCCTCCTGTGGCGCCTCCCCCTCAGGCCGATGCTCCTCCTCCCCCTGTTCCTGTTGCATCTGCTCCTGCACCGTCGGGTCGTGTGGAGCCGCCATGGGTTCCGCCTGTTGGTGACGCGCTGTCGTTCCATGCGCTGGCGGGACCTCCTCGAATGGCGGAAGTCCCCGAGGCGTCTCTCGGTCAGTTGTGGCGCCTCGCTAAGGGCTTGCGGGCCGTGCATCTGATCCAGGCGTACGGCCACGCTGCTCTCTCTCGCGATGGTTCTCTGGACGGTCGCACCCTGGACGTATGTCTTGATGCTGCCGACCGGCTCGCAGAGCTGTTGGCGCCCGTGCTGGCTGCGCCCGCGATGGGTGTAATTGCAGGCGTGGGGCAGCTTGGTACAGCTGTCCGTGGGCTGCGGCGGATCTTGCGCGCTGGCTCAGGAGCCGAGGTGATCGGCGCAAGCACGGCAGCGGTGCGGGAGCTGCACCGCTCTCTGGCTGGGCTCCTGGCGGTTCTTGACGCTGATCAGTACTAGCGCCCGCCACTTCCTGCTCCATTGTGGTATATTGTTTTCCCTAGGCTGCTAGGCTTGCCATTGCGTATATGCCTCTGAGTATAATCGTTTGTGTGTGTTGATTCTTGCCACCCCACACGCGCAGCCGAAGGCCGCGCTGTCGAGCGTCGGCCGCCGAAGGCGGCCGGCGCGAGCCGCTCGGTTAGGAGAGAATGAACGAGCTAAATGAATAGCTAGGGTTCCAACAGCATATACTGGAGCCCACCGTCTCTGGCAGCGTTGCATAGTGCTTGATCTTCTTGTCTGCCTGCTCCCGGGCTGCCCATCCCCTGCCTTTCTGTGCCTCCGGCTCCCTAGTACTAATAGGGTCTGTGACTGTCACATCGCACACCCAAACCGCCCCACTGCTCCTGTCAGTCATGGTAAAGTCTGCTGTCTGCTCCTCTATGGGGCAGTAAACGTTTGTTTCCCTGTGTACGATGAACCCCGCGTCTTGCGCCATGCTGATGCATGCGTCGCGGAGCTCATTATGAGTATTCGTCCTGTGCTTCCCCGTGCCGCAGCGGAAGAGGTGGTTGGGGAGGCGCGGGTCCGTAATAGCGGTGTGTTTTGCACAATCACAGTTCTTCGGAGTAGAGAAGGGGAGGCCCAGCCGGAAGTGCACGGCGTTGCTGAAGTGTACCGGGCCGATGCGCCGAGAGGAAGCTACCAGTACTGCCGTCAGCCAGTCCCCTGTGCCGTAGCCTGTGAGTGAGAACATTCTCTGTGTGTGCCCGGAGAGTGGATTCAGTCTCATTTGCCTCGTCTCCTGGACCTGAACCGCGTATCTACTCCCCTGTACTTTTAGAGCCAGCGTGTGCTACAGCTTGATGTCTGACCGAGAGAGCCGCTCCTGATCAACTACGTCGCATGCGTCTGAGGGCAGGGCAGTCTCGCACTTTGTGAGCCAGGAGTGGAGCGGTGTGGTGACGTCCCGGGGCAGAATCAAGTGGCTGTGTGCTCGGGTCAGTGCTGTGTCTGGTGCTAGCGTCAGGGAGGAAAAGAAGAGTGCGGCCTGTGTGAAGCTGGCTACGAATCCGTAGACCCCTTCTACGAGTGGGTCCGTGAGTCCTAGGCCGCCCAGGGATGATGGAAGCGAGGCCTGCGCCCACACTCTCGACTGCTCCGTGCTACAGGTAGGGACTTTAATCCCGCAGGATGTCAGGAGCGCGGCTAGGAGGTCTCTCCCCCACTGTGCCTAGGTGTCTCGTGGTAGGAGGTTCAGTGGTGTAGTCCTAGTGAGGTAAGCTACGCGTCTGGAGATGCAGCGGGTCAGGACCAGGGAGGCTACTTGGGGGTCGGCACGTTCTAAGAGCGGCAGCGGCTTCGCCATTTCCTCTAACTAGCCCGCCAGGAATTTGGCCGCGCCCGCCGCTGGCCCCAGGAAGCTGCCTAGAAGGCGTATCCCATCCTTGGAGAACGGGACCCCTGGTGGCAGCTGGATTGGTATGTTGCCCCCTGTGCTCCATGCCGCACATTTCTGTGGATTATGTTTAAGCCCCAGCTGCGCTAGCTTGCTCGTGAAGAAATTGAATGCTGCTACAGTGTCCGTGTCGTACCCCAAAAATGTCACGTCGTCTGCATACGCCAAGCAGAGAACGTGGGGGTGTGCGAAGTGCTGGGTGAAGCCCTGCCGCGAACAGTAGAGGGCCGAGTGGGTCCCCCTGCCTTACACCGCGTTCACTGTTTAGCGGGTTGCTGGCGAAGTTTGAGTCGAGGTACAGCTTCGACGGGTTACCGTACGTTAGCCGCACCAAAGGGAGCAGTGGCGAAAGGTTGGTGTCGCGTAACCCCTCGATGATTGCCTGCCGCGAAATGTTGTTAAAGGCGTTTGAAATGTCGGTCTGTAACACCACGCAGCTTTCCCTCGAGTCAACGAAGGCACGTGCGACATGGATGTTCGCTTCAGCTCCCCCAGGTACCGCCACCCCGTACTGTAGAGGCAGGAAATGGTCACGTGCAGCTTCCTAATTGCGGTCAGAGCTGCCTTGGCCGCGAGGCGCGTCAGACATTCGCCGATTGAAATTGGCCGAACCCCTCCACCTGGCTTGGACAGCGCGATTAGGCGTGACGCTGTCAGCAGGTCTGCCACTGGCTCGGGTAATTTGCCAGCCAGGATAGTGTTGATCAGGGCATGCAGGTGGGTGCAGACCGATGCGTTGGTTGCAGATGCGTCGCGAAGGTGTTCGAAAGCGGTTCCGGACAGTCCAGACCCCACCCCATTTTCGCACCGTCCCAGAAGTTTGGAGAAATCGGCGTGGCTGATTTGCAGGTTCGGTCCCGGCGCTGTTGGCCAGCTCAGCTGTTCGTCGTCGGCTTGGGGATGTTTCGCGCGAAGGTCATCCAGGATTGCCGGGCCTGGCGTGCAGACTGGGGTTGACTCGAGGGCCAGCACGGCTCACCGTAGACTGCCACGCTTGGCCAGGCCCTCCACCCTGCTGAGTACTCCCGCCTCGTCAGGCTGGTGACGTGGAGGCGGTGGGGTGTTGATGGCTTCGATTGAGTCCGAGTACAGCTGCCCCCACTCGCCACGCTGGAAAGCTCTGAGACGGGCTTTGACTTCGGGCCACTTCGGTCTTCTTGGCGACGTTCGGTGAAGAGTGAGCCGTGGGAGAAACAGCAGCAGTCGCCAACCTGCGACTGAGTCCGGATTTCGCGCGAGGTGGAGGAGCGGGGTGAGTAACAAATTGGGCGGTAATCGGCGCGACAGGGATGGCTGACGACTGTCGCATAGGGCCGCCAAATCCCAATCATCGATGGCTGCGAACAGGTCTGCTCGCTTCGCCAATTCTTCTGGCGAGTAGTAGCGGGGGAAATGTGTTTGATTTGCAGACGCGCTGCCAGAACGCGCGGTTTGATTCCTCTGCGCGCGCCTCGGGGTATCGCCTTGTTCCTGAGTTGGAATCGTAGCCGTCCGATATGTTTCGTTCTGTGCTCCAGTATATGCTGCTGACACAAGGCAATCATGGCCTTGTTGTCGACGTACAGAACCGGAGGAGAACGAGGCCGCTCTCCCAAGTCGGTAAGCATATAGGTCAGCCAACATAACTCCTATGAAGCCATGGCCCCGCGTAAATCTAAGCCTCACAATTGGAGCCTCATAAGACGAGCGAGCAGATCTCCATAAACTGAATTGGAGCCAAGGCTGAAAGTCTTCAAGAAGCGTCTGAGTGTCCGGTGAGTATAACTGGACCCCGTCTTCCAAGCACGAGCCTCATGCCTGATGTACTGCACAAGTAACGCAGCACCCTCTTAGCAGCCCACCAATGCTCTAATCGGTGTCTCCCGGGCGCAACGTAGCGTGCCAGGATGCTGAGAGGGTACGCGAGGTCAGGTCGTGTGTAGATCATCAGGTACATGAGGCAAGTCATGAGCTCCGAATACTGACCACTCAGCTCTACGACTTGTCCAATGGTGGAGCTGAGAGCAATTGGCCTGTAGGGAGAGCGAGTGGCCTGTAGGCAGAGCGAATGGACTATGGCGAGGAGAACTGGGAGCCGAAGCGCAGAAGGACATGATGCACTATGTGTGACTATGTCAGAGTGATGGTGCTCCGAGCTTTGTCTCGGGTGTACTGCAAGCCAAGGTAGATGCGCAACTCACCCAGGCCAGTGCAGGTGTGTCTCTTCTGCAGCTCCGCCTTCACAAGGGCCAGTGCCTCAGTGTCAGCAGTAGCAAAAACCAAGTCGTCGACATACACGAGGATGTAGAACGACGACAGATAAGTGTCGGTGCATAGAAACAACGATGGGTCAGCAGTCGAAGGAGCAAACCCAAAAGCCACGAATGTCATCCTCAGTGTGTCGTGTCACTCGCGAGGTGCCTGGCGGAGCCCGTAGAATGGCTGCTGGAGGCTCCACTGGGTATCCTCCGGAAACGACCCAGCGAAGCCAGGTGGCGGTGCAGCCAGATCTCCTTGTGTAGGCTGCCCTGCAAGAAAGCAATTCGGTAGAAGGCAATTCCGTGGCAACCGAAAAGCCTAGAATTCGGTGTACGCAACCTAGTTCGGTGCCTATAACTATAATAAAAAATGTAGGGTTTCAGTAGCTGAACATGGAAAGCGTTGTGAAGCTTCCACGTATCTGGTAAGCGCAAGCGGAATGTAACTAGTGTCACCTGTGCCTCAACGAGAAAAGGACCATAGAAGCGAGGCTGGAGTTTGGATGGTAGGTGAGACAGGTTCAAGTTGCGCGTGTCAAGAAGCACCTGATTTCCGACTGCTACTGAGTGATCTCGTCGCTGGCGATCGGCATACTGCTTCTGGGAGTTCTGCATCGTGGTGAGATGTCGCTGAGTCTTCTCCCATAGCTGCTGCATGGTGGTGACGAAGTCGTGTGCGGCTTGGACGTGTGCTGGTGTAGTTGGCTGTTCTGGTGTAAGTGGATCCCGTCCGAAACACAGGAAGAAAGGAGTTTTCCCTGTGGCCGCATGCGAGGCGTTGTTATAAACGAACTCTAGGGTCGGTAGTTGTATGTCCCAGTGGATGATGTCGTCTTTGCAAGCTGTGCGCAGTAACTGTTCAACCACCTGATTGGTCAGCTCTGTCTGTCCCCAACAGTCCCATGAGCTCCTTCCAGAACTTACTCGTGAATTTTGGGTCTCTGTCTGAGATGAGTGTAGCGGGGATGCCGTGGATGGTGATGATGCAGTCGAAGAAGAGGCGAGCAGTTGCTTCAGCTGTAGCTGTGGCGTTGGTCGGAATGAAGTGACCCATTTTGGAGAACTTATCGATCACTACGAGGATGGAATCATGTCCCCGTGAGGTCGAAGGAAGTCCCGTGATGAAGTCGAGGCTAACGACCTGCCATGGCTGCTCCGGTACGGGTAGAGGTTGAAGTAACCCTGCTTTTTTCTGCTTGCTACTCTTCATTCGCTGGCACGTGTCGCATGAAGTATTATTACTGGCCCCAGCCAGTAATAATACTTCGCTATTCCTACTAACGTCTTGTTACTCTCGAAATGTCCCGCGTATGGTACGTCATGAAACTCCTCTAATAGGATCTGCTGTAGCGTGGTGTAATCCGGTACTCAAATCTTTCCTGAACCCTTCCTTACCGCTAAGTCTTTCTCCCACTGTAACAGCTTCTATTTCTCTGCGTCTACGGAGTACCCATGTTGGAATAGACCCTTGAGCAGAGGGTTCATCCCATCGAGCTGGATGCCTGCTACATGACCGGGGCGGCTCAACGCGTCAGCTTTGTTGTGTAGCCCGGGTTTGTAGACGATGTCGTAGTGGAAGTGGGTCTCCAAGAAATCCACCCACCGCACCTGTACGACTATGGCTAACGCTTCCTTGTCGTGAATGGAGTAGTTCAGTTCTACTCTGTGTAGCTTTTCCGTGATCCTGCATCAGTACTGCTCCGACTGCCTGGTCACTAGCATCTGCTTCAACTACGTAGTCCTTGTCTGGGTCCGGTAGGATGAGTACTGGCGCTGTAGTCAGTGCTGTCTGTAGCTGTTCCATGGCTTGCTGATGAGGAGTATCCCATTTGAAGGGCGTATCCTTTTTCAGTAGGTCGGTCAGTGGCGCTGCTATCTTAGCATACTGCGGCACGAACCTGTTGTGGTAGTTCGCGAAGCCGAGGAACTGCTGCAACTCCTTCACGTTCTCCGGGACTTTCCACTTTTTAACGGCTTCGATCTTCCGCGGGTCCACGTGTATGCCCTCGGCACTCACCATGTGCCCGAGAAACTGCACCTTCTTCAATGCGAAGTCGCTCTTTGACAGCTTCACATAGAACTTTTTTTCTCGTAGGATCTCGAACACCTTCCGCAGATGCTCCACGTGCTCCTTCATGTTCTTGGAGTAGATGAGGATATCGTCCAGGTACACTACTACGCACTCGTCCAGCAAGGGCCGTAGGATGTGGTTCATCTCCGCCTGGAACGTTGCTGGTGCATTGCTAAGTCCGAACGGCATCACCAAGTATTCTTAGGAGTCGTGTCTCGTACGGAACGATGTCTTGTAGATCGAGTTGTCCGCCATCTTGATCTGCTAGTAACCCGACCGTAGGTCCAGCTTCGAGAAGACTGTTGCACCACGCAGTTGGTCCAGTAAGTCGTCTATGCGCGGTATGGGGTATTTGTTTTTAACTGTGCGTGGTAGTCGATGCACATTCGTAAACCGCCGTCGGCTTTGTGGGTGAAAAGAACTGGTGCTCCGTAGGGAGAGGTGGATGGGCGGATTAGTTGTCTGTCCAGTAAATACTCGATCTGTTTTTTCATGTCTGTCAGTTCGGTCGGACTCAGTCGGTATGGTGCACGTGAGACGGGTTTCGCACCTGGTTCCTCCACGATCTCGTGCTCGTGGGCATGTGCTGGAGGTATGCCTGCAGGTAGGTCATCGGGCATGATATCCTTGTACTGCTCCAAGACCTCTTTTATTGCTGTAGGAAGCTCTGTACTTGGTTTCTCCTCCTCTACTGCTGACATGGCCAGTGCTAGGTAACCCGTTTTACTTTCCTTCACAGCCTGTTCGAATCGTGCCAGTGTCGTTTCAGGAACGTCCCCTGTATCCGTCCACCGTCGTAGCTCTATCCGATTCCCGTTCTTGTAGTTGCACACCTTGCTGTTGACCCAATCGATCTCGGGGTTGAACCGCTTCAGGAAATCTCAAACCAAGATAAAATCTAACCCTTTGACATTGGTGACTGATAGCTTCGGCTTCCACCTCAACGCACCTATATGCAGCTGCAGTAAGGCTTCTTTGCTGAGAATTGGGTCTCCTCCGCCGATTTTCTCCAATGTCCCGCGATGACACAGAGTGAGATGCACCGCTGTCCACCAGTGCCTGGAGGCGTCGCCCATTGCATAACACCTCGAGGAGTAGTGGTTTCTGCTGTGCTGAGTAGCCAAAGAGGGTCTCATTAATAGGATCATAGGGTACATCAAAATGAATACCTTCCCTATTTCCTATACCTGACTCAGCACTTTTCTCTTCCAACTTCACCTGGGGGGTAGGAGGATTTTTCCGAGGCTTGTATAATTTCTCCTGAGCCTGGATTTGTCCTCTAAGCCTTTGCAGCTGTGTAGGCTTCACCTGTGGGCAATGGGGAGCCTTAACACGGTGCTGCGGGGAGAGAATATTAACTCCACGGAACGTATGACCCTTTTCTACACTCCGTAGTACTTTGCCCAACTGCTCATGTACCTGAATAATTTCTTAAGGCCTTTTCTTGGCCTCTAAGTCTCCCCTGAATTTTTTAAAGGCTTGAAAACCACGAGAAGTAATATTCTTACTTTCGAGTATCTTTATAGGATACTTTTAACGAATTCTTACTTTCGTGGGTGTTCGGCTAGTGTTTCCCTGTCGGTGCAGAGTCTTTTTTCGGTGAGCCTCCATTCGCCTCGGCGATTTCCCCTGATGCCGGCCGGTCGTGACGTTTTAAATTCGCGCCATCATTTTCTCCTTTTTTCACCCGCTCCGAAGTCGCCACGTCGTCGCCATTTTCTGCTTTTCGGATCTTTACGCGATCGCCAGGTCGATCCGCGGCTACTGGCGATTTCTGTTTTTTTACTTCGGAGGTGCTCCACTGTTGCCGCCCAGCAGTGCCGCACGTGCCTTTTCCATTTTGTAGCACAACAAAAATTGATGCCCCGCTGCGCCGCAAAATTCACATCTTGTCGGCTGCTGCTTCACGTCGTATTTGTCGACGTCTATCGGTTCGGCGCACGTGGGGGGTGCCGATCGCTCCGTGCCGAATGTACGGTTCGGCGCGAAACGTCGTTTTTTCGGGTTGACCTCGAGTCAATGCGTCGTATCGCTCAGCAGCACGCACGATGTCGCGGTAACTGTTGTAAAACACTGTGATCATCTGTCGGCGAATCTCCAATTTTAACCCGTCTGTGTACGCCTGATTTTTTTCGCCTTCGGTCAGGTCATTGATGTAGTTGAACAATAGCTCCATCTGCTGCGTGTACTGTGCCACACTATTGTACTGTCTGTGTCGGTGTATCTGCTGCCGCGCCATGTAGGTCGTATTAATGGGTTCGAAACGTTCGATGAGGTCTGCCGAAACTGTGCCCATGATTTCTCCCCGAGGGCCACGTCAGTGTAATAAATCCACTCTAATGCTGGTCCTCGTAACAGTGGCGCTGCAATCCGAATCCGTGTTGCGTCGTGTGTAGGGGTCGAACAGCCAATGGCCTCGAAATAAATTTCGAGGGTCGCCACGAATCGTCAAACGTCAGATCCTTTTGGCGCTGGGATCGAATGCTCCGGGGAGCCTCGGGCGTGCTGCTTCGAGGTTCGGCGACGGTGGTGCCATCGGTCCGTGAAATGTCGGTGTCGCCACTGCTGCTGCTGCCGTCGCTGCTACGTTCGCTGCTGCTGCGGTGGCGGCTCCTGGTTGGTGTTTCAGAAGGGCCTCGATTCGCCGAATCGCCGCCTGCGTCTGTTCCACTTCGGTTCGGAGGCTGGCGATGCCGTTCGTCGTCGCGTAATTGTCGCCCTGGCCCTCCATACTTGAAATTGCGCGTTCGAAAAAACCGAAACGAGGAGGAGCGAAAAACACGGAACCAGTTTTACGTACCCGAAATTGGTGTTTAACTGCGTCGCCCCCGCGGTTTTTGAAGACTCGGTTTTTAGCGGTCGAAAAACTTTCGCGTGTAAACGGGCTCTGATTACCTAATGTGAGGATCTAGGATTGAGCTCAGAAAAGATGATTTGATTTGATCTAGGCTCGACACAAGGCCCAGTAACCAGGTGTTACGCGAAGGTTCCGAGGGTCGCGAAGCGTCCCGAACAGACCCTTCCCGAATTCGGTAGAAGGCAATTCGGTGGCAACAGAAAGGCCTAGAATTCGGTGTATGCAACCTAGTTCGGTACCCTCCAACACAGCATAGGCGAGGTCTCTGTCTCGGAGACATGGGGTCAGAGGTTGAGCTGATGCGCGGCAGATCGGACCGCAAAAGGCCACAGAAAATGGGGAGAGGCTGCATGGATCATGGAGGTGTGAGTAACATCCATGACCAAGCCAATGCGGTGCTCAGCAATCCCATTTTGTTGTGAAGAAGCCGGGAGCGTGAACGACTGGGTGATGACCTCCTCACGACAAAAGTCCTCAAGGAGACCAGACGAAAACTCACCTTCATGGTCAGAGTGCAGACGGAGTACCGAGAGGTCCTGAGGGAACTGTGCGCTCAGCTGGCGATACACGGCACGGATCCAAGGGGTCATAACAAGACGGACGTCGCCCTTGCATCGCAAGGGAAGCACCGTGGTGTTGCGCATGTAGTTGTTGACGACCAGCAAGAAGTAGCGCTCCCGGCCCGGGTGACGAGGGCTGGGCTCCACATGTCCATGTGCAGGGCCTGCAGAGGAGCAGTGGTCGGAGGAAACGAGGAGCGAGGAGCGGCGCACTGCCACCCCTCAACGCAGGGAGTGCACGGTGGCACAAGCGACAGCGGGAGAGGAGGCAGGGACCTCGGAAGGCCGGAGACAAGAAGACGGTTGTGCATGTGACGCAGACACTGCAGGGAGGGGTGACCAAGATGGTGGTGCCAGAGAAGAGACCGGTGCATGAGTAACCGACACGAGCCAGGCGTAGCTATCTGACTGGACGCAGCGAAGTGTACGGAATCAACGTACAGTGTGTACAGACCAGACCCAGATCTCCGAGTGAACGTGGCGAGGTGGTCGACAGTCAATGAGTCCGTACAGATTGCCACAAGCTTGCCTTCATGAGTGGTGGTAGTGACCAAGTGATCTTGGGGGACAGCGTTACTTACCAAGTTCGTAACGAACGAGGGGTGGTGGAATCCAGTGAGGGAACCAGAGGGGACTATCGGACATGGGAGAACAGTGGTACCTCGTGCAACAACTGAGCCAAGGGAGGGGTCGACTAGAGTGATAGGGACTGGTTTGGTGAGTGGTGTGACTATGGTGCAGTCGCGGAAGAAACAGCAAGACGCGCACGAGTCTAGCGTGAAGGAGAGGAAAGCCCCCGCCGGAACTGCACCTGTGCTAGCAGTGTCGCAAGCACCTACACTAGAAGGCACTACCCCACTAGAGCTAGGAGCACCCAAGTAATAGTCACCCTCGATACTAACAGAACCAGCATACATAACATGCATGCCATCAATGATCTGGTCCCAATCAAGAGCAAACACATCAATTTTCTTCCTGAGCAATTCTAGCCAGTTAGGCACTTCTGCCCTCTCACCAGACTCCTTGCGGGAGGCGTCCTCAAGGCGGCAGAAGCATCGAGCCTCGTCGTGACCCGACCTGCTGCAGACGTCTCCCGTGCAGGGACCCGTGCGTCTGACGTAGGTGCAGCGACCGCCTCCTCCAGGGCCACCTCGCTAAACTACCTATTCACGAAGCTGCTGCGGTGAGAGGGTCTCTTGCCGACGTGACTGGTGCTGTTGTCCACCCCCAAAACCTCCGCCTCCACCAGCTGTGCACCCTGACGTAGTTCTCTGGCCTCCATCCCCACTACCTTCACCACAACCACCACTCTGAGCCGCCTCCACCAACCCTAGTGCCGTTGCCACCACCGCCACTCCTACCACCCCCGCCACCACCACCTCCACCGCCCCCACTACCTCCACCACCACCGCCCCCGCCTCCACCACCCCCACCGCCACCCCCATCAACATTGCCCTTCTAGCGCCCACCATTGTTGTGCCTCCCGCTAGCAGCGGACGCTGCACCGGCTACCTTAGCACCGAGGAAGTCAACAGCAGCAATAGAGGCGACAGAAGGTGCAGGGAGGGAAGTGTGAGAGTACGACGGCTTATGCTGGCTTTGCTCACTTGCCTGGACTTTATTATGCATTATCTAGCTTAGCATTATTTTGCTTTGCTTGCTTTTGCTTGATTTCCTAGGTTCGTTGCTTTTACTATAGTTATTATAGTTATAGGCGTCGAACTAGGTTGCAAACACCGAATTCTAGGCTTTTCGGTGGCATGCCTTCTACCGAATTAGGGAAGGTTCTGTTCGGGTTGCCTCGCGACCCTCGAAACCTTCGCGTAACACCTGGTTACAGGGCCTTGTGTCGAGCCTATATATAGCCTCGTGTTGTACCCAACTGGATCATTCAATTACAACTCTCTTTTCTGTGCTAAATCCTTGATCCTCACACTTGGTATAAGAGCATGTTTACACGCAAGTTTTTCGACCGCTAGAACCTAGATTTTGAAACCGCGAGGGCGACGACAAAAGCGCCGATTTCGGGGGCAACCTAGTTTTTCAGTTCCGCGCTATTTTTTTACGTCCCCCTCGAACTGGTTTTGGAATACTTTTCAGGAACATTGGTGAAAAAGTTGGAATTTTGATCGTCGGATTGATTCGAGCATCAACGACCCTAAGAATTTGGCCCCAAAAAGTTGGAATTTGGAGCGTCGGATCGAATTTCAGCTCAACGGTCAAGATCTGACGAGAATTTTGGCTAAGCGAGAATTACGCGACCAACAGAAACTGCGCTCGTCATTTCTACAGTCAATTCGATTCGCATTAAGTCGACCAGCGCCTATTAATCGCCAAATGGAGGAGAATGGTGATAATTCTGTACGAAAAAATACGAAGTTACGCACCGACCTGGACCAGGTGCGAGCGGCACTCCAGCGAGTAGAGGAGCTTCTCGCGAACCAGTCGGCAGCCGCCACGGCAGCAGCGAACGCAGCAGCGAATGCAGCAGCGTTGGCAGCAACAGCAGCAGCAGTGGCGACATCGACACTTTACCTAGCAGCTGCGGCAGAGGCTACAGTGAATCTTGAGGCGGCACGTCCGAGGCTACCGGAGACGTTCAATCCGAATGCGAGGGGCACCGACGTCCGTCGATTCATTGCGACCCTCGAAATTTACTTCGAGGCCGTTGGCTGTACGACCCCGACACACGATGCAATGAGGATTCGGCTCGCAGCAACACTGTTGCGAGGCCCGGCGCTCGAGTGGATTTACAACAGTAATGAGATCCGAGGCGAGGGGTCATGGACGCAGTTTTGGGCAGCTTTAATTCAACGTTTCGAACCGATTAATTCGAGCTATATGGCCCGGCGGCAGATTCATCGGCATAAACAGTACGGCAGTGTAACACAGTACACGCAGCAGATGGAGAGCCTCTTCAATCGAATTACCGACCTGACCGAAGGGGAAACACCCTAAGCGTATACTGAGGGGCTAAAAATGGAAGTCCGCCGACAGGTGATCGCCGTGAACTACAACAACTACCGCGACATGGTGTGTGCAGCAGAGAGATTCGATGCATTGACGCGAGGTCAACCCGAAACGCAACGCCACGTGCCGAATAGATCATTCGACACGGAGCGATCGGCGCCACCCACGACCGCGGACCTGATGGATATCGACAAGATCGACGCGAAGCAGCGGCCGACAAAATATGAGAAATGCGAATCTTGCGGCGCAGCAGGACATCGATTCTTTGCGTGTTGGAAAATGAAGAATGCACAAGCAGAGCTGCAGTGCAACAACAGTAGCCGCGGATCCACCCGACGATTACGAAAAGATACGGAAAAAAACGAAAAGGCGACAACTTGGCGCCTTCGGAGCGGGCAAAGAAAGGAGGACATGATGGCGCGAATTTAAAACGTCACAACCGGCCGGCACCAGGGGAAATCGCCGAGGCAAATGGAGGCTCCGCGAAACAAGACTCTGCACCGACCGGGAAACTCTAGCCGAACACCCACGAAATTAAGAATTCGTTAAAGTTATCCTACAAATATTTTTAACTAAGAATATTACTTCTCGTGATTTTCAAGCCTGTGAGAAATTCAGCGGATATTTAGAGGCTAAGAAAAAGCACTCAGAGATTATTTAGTGTCAAAGCTTATAATGTATCCTGCTTGCTGTAGTTACTGTAGTCATTATTATCAGCTGTTAGTGGTGCACCTTCTTTCTTAGTTTGCTATATGTACCTTGTGTGCTATAGTGAACCTCCTCCATTCTCACAATCCTTGGCACAAACCCCCTCGATCCTCGATGGGCCTAGGCTCCTAAGCCTAGGCCCTAGCTAAACCCTAGTTTCTAAGTGAGTTCTTATTTTGACATGGTATCAGAGCCAGGTTGATACTAAGGACCTAATTTTCTAAGACATGGCTTTTGCAGCACCCGCTAAGGCGCTCTGGCGCCTGCCCGTCCCACTGCTCCTTTTCCGGGCGCCGCGGCGCCCCGATTTCCGTTCCCGCGGCACCCGATTCCCGTAGCCGCGGCGCCCCACGTTCCGCCTCCGCGGCGCCCCGCTTCCCTTCGCAGCGGCGCCCCGTCTCCCATCGTTCGCGCCCCGTGCGCCCTGCCCATCCGTCGCTCCACCGCTGCAGCCCGCGCCCCGCCCGTCCGCAGGCCCCGTCCCGTCCTCAGGCCCGCCCCGTCCCGTTTCCAGCCGCACGCGTGCAGACGCGCAGGAGCAGCCGCCCGCACGCAGCCGCTCGCGCGCAGACGCGAGTGCAGCAGCTCGCGCATCCGCGCCCGCATACGCGCAGCAGCGGCCCCTCGCGCTGCAGCACCCGCACACGAACAGCTGCCCGCGCAGCCGCGGCCCCGCGCACTGGAGCTGCTGCCCGTGCACATGCAGCTGCACACGCATCTTCAGCCGCACGCGCAGCAACAACCGCACGCGCAGCCTCTACCCCGCCCCCCTTCTCCTCCCTCTTCCTGCTGCGCATGCAGCAGTAAGTGTGGGAGAGGGTGTGAGGGGGACGGGGGTGAGGGGGTTGACCACAGTGTGAAGGACCAGAACTGTTGCCTCCTCCTCCCCTCTTTCACTCCTGGCGCTGCAGTTGTGGGGGGAAGGTTCTGGGGGTGTGGGTGGTGTTGATCCAACGGCAGCTACTTCCGCCTCCTACTGCTCTCTCTCTGCCGCTGCTGCTGCTGCTGTGGGGGGGGAGGTTCATGTCCAGCTGCAGCATCAGCCGCCTCCTCCTCCTCTCATCCGCAGTCTTGCGCCTCTTGTGCCGTATGTGCCATTTCTTGCTGCTCCGTGTTCGTTCGTTCTGCTCGTGTTCGTTCGTTCTGCTCGTGTTCGTTCTTTCTGCTCGTGTTCGTTCATTCTGCCTGTGTTATTTTGTTCTGCCTGTTTTCGTTCGTTTTGCTCATGTATCTGTTCGTTTGCCCATATCCATTCGTGCGTCACGTTGCTACCTTTGTCCGTTCGTGCCTCATTCCGTGCTGCCCCGTGCTTCCGTGCTCCAGTGCTACCTTTGTCCGTTCGTGCCTCCCGTGCTGCCTCGTGCTTCCGTGCTCCCGTGCTGCCCTTGTCCGTTCGTGCCTCATCCCGTGCTGCCCCGTGCTTCCGTGCTCACGTGCTACCCATGTCCGTTCGTGCCTCATCCGGTGCTGCCCCGTGCTTCCGTGCTCCCGTGCTGCCCTTGTCCGTTCGTGCCTCATCCCGTGCTGCCCCGTGATTCCGTGCTCCCGTGCTACCCGTGTCCGTTCGTGCCTCATCCCGTGCATTGCTACCCGCATTTGTTTATGCGTCCCGTTGCTGTCCGTGTCCGTTCGTGCCTCACCCCATGCGTTGCTGACTGTCTTCGTTCGTGCGTCCCGTTGGTGAGGTTAAAGGGGTTGACTGAAAAGGAGGGTGAGGACTTGGGGGTTATTAACGGGGGGGGATCGCATTGAGCGTGCGCGCTCATGCCCACCTAGCCCACCTCCTCTCCTCATCGGGACTTGGGGGTTATTAACGGGGTGGATCGCATTGAGCGTGCGCGCTCATGCCCACCTAGCCCACCTCCTCTCCCTTTCCTCTCTCACCTCCCCTTCGTAAAAGGGGGTTCGTAAGCGGGTCCGCTGGCACTGGCCCCCCACCTCCTCTCCTCATCTTCTGTCCTCAGTGCACTTCTTCAGGGGGTGCTAACTGCACAAGTTCCTACCGCAAGCAGGCCAAGGGGGTGTGTCAAAGCTTATAATGTATCCTGCTTGCTGTAGTTACTGTAGTCATCATTATTATCAACTGTTGGTGGTGCACCTTCTTTCTTAGTTTGCTATATGTACCTTGTGTGCTATAGTGAACCTCCTCCATTCTCACAATCCTTGGCACAAACCCCCTCGATCCTTGATGGGCCTAGGCTCCTAAGCCTAGGCCCTAGCTAAACCCTAGTTTCTAAGTGAGTTCTTATCTTGACATCTAGGTACCTGAGAAGTTGGGCAAATTACTCCGGAGCATTCAAAAGGGTCGTGCGTTCCAAGGAGTTAATATTCTCTCCCCGCAGCATAGTGTTAAGGCTCCCCATTGCCCACAGGAGAAGCCTACACAGCTGCAACGGAATAGGGGAAGGTTCCAGGCATAGACAAAGCTGAATCGGCCTCGGATAAACCCTTCTAACCCTCCTCAGTTGAAAACTGATATTGAGTCAGCAGCTTCGAGCGCAGGACCTAGGGATGATCTATTCGACGTACCCTATGATCCTATAAGCGAGACCATCTACGGCTACTCGGAGCGGCAACAACCACTACTCCTCGAGGTGATCTGCAACGGGCGACGCCTCCGAGCGATGGTGGACAGCGGTGCGTCCCACTCGGTGTGTGACCGCGGGACGTTGGAGAAAGTTGGAGAGAAAGCGGAGAAGACCCAATTTTCAGCAACGATGGTGGACGGTACGAAGCTTCCCATCCACGGTGAAGCATCATTGCAGCTGCATATAGTTGCGTTGAGGTGGAAGTCGACGTTGTCGATATCGAACATCAGGGGTTTAGATTTCAACTTGGGGAGAGATTTCCTAAAGCGGTTCAACCCCGAGATCGATTGGGTCAATCGGAAGGCGTGCATCTACAACAACGGGAAACGTGTGGAGCTGCGAAGCTGGACAGATACAGGGGATGTTCCTGAAACGACACTGGCACGGTTCGAACGGACAGTGAACGAGAGTAACACGGGTTACTTAGCACTGGTTATGGCAGCAGCAGAGGAGGAGAAGCCAAGTTTGGAACTTCCTGCAGCAGTGAAGGAGGTCTTGGAGCAGTACAAGGATATAATGCCCGACGACCTACCCGCAGGCGTACCTCCAGCACGCACCTACGAGCACGAGATCGTGGAGGAACCAGGTGCGAAACCTGTCTCACGTGCACCTTACCGACTGAGTCCGACCGAGCTGACAGACATGAAAAAACAGATCGAGTATTTACTGGACAGACAACTATTTCGCCCATCCACTTCTCCCTACAGAGCTCCAATTCTCTTCACCCCAAAACCAGATGGTAGTTTACGGATGTGCATCGACTACCGCGCACTGAACAAACAGACAGTTAAAAACAAATATCCCATACCGCGCATAGATAACTTACTAGACCAACTGAGTGGTGCAACAGTCTTCTCGAAGCTGGACCTACGGTCGGGTTACTGGCAGATCAAGATGGCGGACAACTCGATCCACAAGACGGCGTTTCGTACCAGATACGGCTCCTACGAGATCAACCATATCCTACGGCCCCTGCTGGACGAGTACGTCGTAGTGTATGTGGATGATATCCTCATCTACTCCAAAAACATAAACGAGCATGTGGAGCATCTGCGGAAGGTGTTCGAGATCCTGCAGAAAAAAAAAAAGTTCTACGTGAAGCTGTCAAAGAGCGACTTCGCCCTGAAGAAGGTGCAGTTTCTCGGGCACATGGTGAGTGCAGAGGGCGTACACGTGGACCCGTGGAAGATTGAAGCCGTTAAAAAGTGGAAAGTACCGAAGAATGTGAAGGAGTTGCAGCAGTTCCTCGGCTTCGCCAACTACTACAACAGGTTCGTGCCGCAGTATGCTAAGATAGCAGCGCCACTGACCGACCTACTGAAAAAGGATACGCCCTTCAAATGGGATACCCCATAGAACAGCTACAGACAGCACTGACCACAGCGCCAGTACTCATCCTACTGGACCCACACAAAGGCTACTTAGGTGAAGCAGACCCCAGTGACCAGGCAGTCGGAGCAGTACTGATGCAGGATCACGGACACGGTTTACAGCCTATCGCCTACCTCAGTAAGAAGCTACACGGAGCAGAACTGAACTACCCCATACACGACAAGGAAGCCTTAGCCATAGTCGTAGCCTTCAAGGCATGGAGGTGTTACCTAGAGGGAGCCAAGACCGCAATATATACTGACTGTTAAACTGTATTATGCTTGTAGGCTGTAGTGGGGTAGCCAATATGGGGTACAACCCCAACTAGGGTTTCCTATTTGTACCCTTGCTTCTTTCAATCCAACCATTCTTGCCTAGTTATTCTGAGATGGTATTCAGAGCAGGAGGTCCCTAGGACCTACCGACCGTTTTTTTAAGGGCCCACCACCGCTCGCATGCGGTTACCACGCTACCCCGTGCCCTAGCCTCGTAGCGCCCTCGTGCGCCCTCGTTAGCGCCCTCGCGCGCCCCTCGTTAGCGCCCTCGCGCGCACCCTCGTTAGCGCCCTCGCGCGCCCCTTCGTTAGCGCCCTCGCGCGCCCCTTGCTAGCGCCCTCGCGCGCCCCTCACTAGCGCCCTCGCGCGCCCCTCGCCGAGCCGCCCGCTCGCAGCCCGCCCGCCCGCTCGCTGCCCGCTTCGCGGCCCGCCCGCTTCGCAGCCCGCCCGCCCGCTCGCTGCCCGCTTCGCGGCCCGCCCGCTTCGCAGCCCGCTCGCTCGCTGCCCGCTTCGCGGCCCGCCCGCTTCGCAGCCCGCTCGCCCGCTCGCTGCCCGCTTCGCGGCCCGCCCGCCCGCTCGCTGCCCGCTCGCTGCCCGCTTCGCGGCCCGCCCGCTTCGCAGCCCGCCCGCCCGCTCGCTGCCCGCTTCGCGGCCCGCCCGCCTCGCAGCCCGCTCGCCCCGCTGCCCGCTTCGCGGCCCGCCCACTTCGCAGCCCGCCCGCCCGCTAGCTGCCCGCTTCGCGGCCCGCCCGCTTCGCAGCCCGCTCGCCCCGCTGCCCGCTTCGCAGCCCGCCCGCCCGCCCGCTGCCCACTTCGCGGCCCGCCCGCCTCGCAGCCCGCTCGCCCCGCTGCCCGCTTCGCAGCCCGCCCACTTCGCAGCCCGCCCGCCCGCTAGCTGCCCGCTTCGCGGCCCGCCCGCTTCGCTGCCCGCTCGCAGCGCCGCCTCACTGCCCGCTTGCTGCGTCGCCCGCCCACACCGCTGCCCGCTTCGCAGCTCGCCCGCCGCGCTTCTCACCTGCTGCTCCCTGCCTGTGCACTGCCGCTTTCTCCTGCTGTGGCTACTAGCTTCGCTCTAGCGCGTCCCCTCTGCTGCTGCCGCTGCTCTGCTGTGCCCTCACGCCTGAGCTATGGCCTCTATTCGCGTTCTTTCCTTCGATGCTGAGGGCCGTCCCGTGCAGTTCACTTCCTGGCTCGACGACCTGCAGTTGTATCTTATGAGCAATAGCACGGACCACATCTCCCTCTATGACTACGCGTCTGGTGCTGCCGCTGCTCCTGCTGCCACAGCCGAGCTTAGTGTTCGTTCCCACTAGCAGACTCGTGACGCAGCTGCTCGCCTAGCCATTCGCAGTCACCTGCCGCTAGCTGAGCTCGAGCATTTTGGCGACTGCAAATCCGCTAAGGCCCTGTACGATGCTGTCGTTGCTCGCTACTCCTCGCCTGCCGCAACCGAGCTTAGCCGCCTCATGCTGCCGTACCTGTTCCCCGATCTGTCCACCTTTACTACAGTCGCCGATCTTATCACCCACCTTCGCACTAGTGATGCTCGCCTGCGTGCCGCCCTTCCCACCGAGTTCTGCGCTAAGAACCCCCCTCCACTGTACTGGACACTCCACTTCATAGTCACCCGTCTCCCTGACACCCTCCGCTCAGTTCGAGACCACTTCCTTGCTCGCTGTCCCACTGAGCTCACAGTCGCCCTCCTAGAGGAGCAGCTGCTCGCGGCCGAAAAGAGCATTGTAGCTGTTGGTGCTGCTCGTGGCGCTCCTCGCACCCCCATCTTTGAGGGGTGTTCTCCCTCTCCCCTCGCTCCCTCCTACGCTGCTGCTGCTGCTGTTGACTTCCTTGGTGCTGAGTCTGTTGGCGCTGCTTCTGCTCCTGGTGGGAGGCGCCGCACCGGCAAGGGCAAGGGGGGCAAGGGTGGTGGTGGTGGCGCTGGGGGGGGAGGAGGTGGGGGAGGTGGGGGGGGAGGCGGTGCTGGAGGGAGCGGTGGCGGGAGCGCTGGTGGGAGTGGGGTCGGTGGTGGAGGCGGGGGCGGCGGAGGAAGCAGTGGCAGTAGTGGCGGCGGCGGCGGTGGCGGCGGCGGCGGTGGCGGCGGTGGCGGTGGTGGCGGTGGTGGCGGTGGCGGTCGGAGCGGTGGTAGTGGTGGCGGCGGAGGTCGGAGTGGAGGCACTGGCTCGGGCCAGAGCTCCCAGCAGCAGCAGCGTCCCCAGTCGACCCAGCAGCTTCGTGAGTGGCTTGCTCAGCGTGGGACGTCGGGGGCCAGTGGCCGCTGTTCGCACAGGTGACCGCAAGGGACAGACGTGTGGGAGGTTCCACACCCCGTACCGCTGCTTCTCCCGCCTTGACGACGCTTGGCGTGAGGAGATGGGTGCGGATGTTGAGCGCCCCCGCTGGGCTGAGCTCATGAGGGCTGGTGTTGATGTCTTTGCTCTTGACTATGATGCTATTATTGCTGCCATGTATGCATTGACTGTTAGTGCCGAGGGAGACTGTTACTTGTGTGTGCCGCCTGACCCAGGTATAGAGCCCGCTGCCCTGGGTACTAGTGAGTCTGCTCTCTCTGGTATGGTGCCCCCTGTACTTGCTCCCCCCAGTGCTGTCCCGGCTGGTTTCGAGTCTGCTCTCTCAGGTACAGCACCCACAGAGACTGCTCTCTTAGGTACCGCACCGGCTGAGGCCTGTCACACCTTCACCCTTGACTCAGGTGCTTCCCGTTGCTTCTTCCGTGACAGTACTGAGCTCACACCGCTTCCTGCACCGGTCCCAGTCTCCTTGGCTGACCCCTCTGGGGGCCCAGTCCTTGCCCAGTCCACCACTGTCCTCCCTTGTCCGGCGGTTCCGTCTGGCTCGTTGTCGGGTTTCCACCTCCCCTCGTTCTCGACGAACCTGGTGAGCAACGCTGTCCTCCAGGATCAGTGGGTTGACACCTTTACCCCTGGCGGACAGCGTGTGGCGATCTGCACGTGCTCCAGGACCGGCCGTCACCTGGCTACGTTTACCCGTCGGCCGGGGTCGAGTCTCTACACACTGACCACTGCGTCTCCTCAGGTAGCTGCTGTCGGTCAGGTGTCTGCGTCAGGTCTGGTAGCCCACGCCTGTGAGTGTCGTTCCCTGTCGCACCAGACTCTTCTCTGGCACCACCGCCTGGGTCACCCCTCCTTGCCACGCCTTCGTGGCATGCACCGTCGCCACCTTGTGTCCGGTCTTCCCAGGTCCCTCCCTCCCCTCCCTGCCTCGCCTGCGCCGCCTTGCCTTCCTTGCGTCGAGGGGCGGCAGCGCGCCGCTCCTCACTCCTCCTCGTTCCCCCCGACAGAGGCTCCTCTGCAGACCCTCCACCTGGACGTGTGGGGCCCAGCCCGCGTTCGTGGTCAGGGCGGTGAGCGGTACTTTTTGCTGGTTGTCGACGACTACTCGCGTTACACCACGGTCTTCCCCTTGCGCACCAAGGGTGAGGTCCCTGCTGTTCTGATCCCTTGGATCCGCACGGTTCGTCTCCAGCTCCGCCGCCGTTTCCGGACGGATCTTCCTGTCCTCCGTCTGCACTCTGACAGAGGTGGTGAGTTTTCCTCCGATCTCTTGAGGACCTTCTGTCAGGCGGAGGGCATCGAGCAGACCTTCACGCTTCCGGACTCCCCACAGCAGAATGGGGTTGCTGAGCGCCGCATTGGCCTGGTCATGGAGGTCGCTCGTACCTCCTTGGTCCACGCGGCGGCTCCCCATTTTCTGTGGCCGTTTGCTGTCCGGTACGCCGCGCATCAGCTCAACCTCTGGCCCCGTGTCTCCTTACCGGAGACCTCGCCCACACTGCGTTGGACGGGGGAGGTTGGCGATGCGTCGCGCTTCCGGGTGTGGGGTGCTCGTGCCCTTGTCCGCGATACGTCTGCGGACAAGCTCTCCTCCCGCACGCTTCCCTGTGTCTTCCTTGGCTTTGTCCCTGACGCGCCTGGCTGGCAGTTTTACCACCCCACCTCGCGCCGGGTCTTCGCCTCTCAGGATGTCACCTTTGACGAGTCGGTCCCTTTTTACCGTCTCTTCCCCTACCGCACTGCCCCCCCCCTCCCCCGCCGCTTTTCCTTGCTCCTGGTCCCCCTCCGGTAGACCCCCTTCCCCCTCAGGGTCCTGCTCCTTCAGGTGTCTCTCAGGTAGACCCTCCTCCCGTCGCTGAGCCTGTCGAGGTCACAGGTGACTCAGGTGCTGCTGCGGGTGGTGCTGCTGGGAGTGCTGAGCCTGGGGGTGTTGAGCCTGGGGGTGCTGGGCCTGGGGGTGCTGGGGCTGCAGGTGCTGGGACTGAGGGTGCTGGAGCTGAGGGTACGGTGCCTGAGAGTACGGAGCCTGGGGGTGCTGCGTCTGGGGGTGCTGAGCCTGCGGGTGCGGGGCCTGGGAGTGCTGGGACTGCGGGTGCTGGAGCTGAGGGTACTGTGCCTGAGAGTTTGCCGCCTGGGGGTGCTGAGCCTGGGGGTGCTGCGACTGGGGGTGCTGAGCCTGCGGGTACTGAGCCTGCGGGTACTGAGCCTGGGGGTGCTGCTACTGAGCCTACGGAGCCTCGGGTTACTGCGTCTGGGGGTGCTCCGGTTCGGGGTGCTGAGCAGTCTCTCACACCGCAGCAGCTTCGTGACTGGTACGTCCGACGCTTTCGCCGTCCTAGTGGCTCGGCTGGAGCTGGGGGTGCTGGAGCTGCTCGTCCTGGGGGTGCTCGTACTGGGGGTACTGGAGCTGCCGGGACTGGCTGTTCTGGGAGCACTGCGACTGGAGCTGCTGGAGCTGGGGACTCTGGCGCTGGCGGTGCTAGCGGAGTTGGAGCTGCCGACTCTGGGGGTGGCGCTGCTGCTGGTGCTGCGGACCCACCTGGTGGAGCTGCTGCTGGTGCTGAGGAGTCGGACGGTGGAGCTGCTGCTGGAGCTGGGGACCCGGCCGGTGGAGCTGCTGCTGGTGCTGTGGACCCGGACGCTGGAGCTCCTACTGGTGCTGAGGACCCGGCCGCTGGAGTCCCTTCTGCTTCTGGAGACGCTGCGCGGCCGCGACCGTACTTCGTACCGCTCCTTCAGCAGGTTCTTGGGCAGGCTCCTCCTCCTTGTCCTCCTCCCTCCGTAGAGTGTCCTCCGCCTGTCCAGCCGCAGTCACAGTTACCGCCTGCCTCGCCTCTCCCTGCTCCCTCTCCTTATACTGGTCCCACAGGAGGTCTTACAGAGCGTCGTGAGCCTGAGTCTCGTCCTGCGTCGCCTGTTCGTCCTGCTCGCACTGGTAGTCGTGTCCGTCGTGAGCGTCCTCCTCCTGTCCCAGGCACTCACTACATGACTCTGCGTCCCTCTACTGCTCCTCGGCGTGTCCCTCTACCGTCTCCTCCTGCGTCCTCTTTGCCTGCCGTTCCGGACCCTGAGTCTGACCGGTATCGCGCTGAGCACCCTACAGTCACGCGTCTCCTCGCTACTGTTGTCACTGACCCTACCTTTGAGTCCTCGGCTGCGTCTGCTCTGGTCGCTGAGTTGGTTGACTTTGCTGCTGCCTGTCGTCTAGACTACGCTGCTAGCCTTGTTGCTGAGTCTGAGTCTGCGTCTGTCTGTCCTCCGTCCGTCGGGGGTGAGTGTGCTCTTGGCACGGACGTCCTTGAGGACAGGCAGGAGGACTTTGACTCTCTTGCGGCTGCTGTACCTCATCTCGTGGCCTGGTTGCTTGCCCCTGAGGGAGACCCGGATGCACTAGACATCCCCACTCCGCGCACTTACGCAGAGGCGATCTCGGGTCCCTACTCCTCTCAGTGGCAGACAGCCATGGACGCAGAGATGGCATCCTGGAAGTCCACAGGCACCTACGTCGACGAGGTTCCCCCTCCTGGGGCGAACATCGTCGATGGCATGTGGATTTTCAGGGTGAAGCGGCCGCCAGGTTCTCCGCCTGTCTTCAAGGCTCGTTACGTTGCTAGAGGCTTCAGTCAGCGTCAGGGGGTCGACTTCTTCCAGACCTTCTCCCCCACCCCGAAGATGACCACTCTTCGGGTTCTGTTGCACGTTGCTGCTCAGCGTGACTACGAGCTTCACTCTCTTGACTTCAGCACAGCGTTCCTGCAGGGCAGCCTGCACGAGGAGATCTGGCTGCGCCGCCCACCTGGCTTTACTGGGTCGTTTCCCCCTGGTACCCAGTGGAGTCTCCGCCGGCCAGTCTACGGTCTCCGCCAGGCGCCACGTGAGTGGCACGACACACTGAGGACTACTCTTGCGGCTCTTGGGTTCGCGCCGTCTACTGCTGACCCGTCGCTGTTTCTGCGCACAGACACGTCGCTGCCGCCGTTCTACATTCTCGTGTACGTCGACGACTTGGTCTTTGCTACTGCTGACACTGAGGCACTCGCTCGTGTGAAGTCGGAGCTGCAGAAGAGACACACCTGCACTGACCTGGGTGAACTGCGTAGCTACCTTGGCTTGCAGATCACCCGGGACAGAGCTCGCCGCACCATCACCCTGACTCAGTCACACATGGTGCAGCAGGTCCTTCAGCGCTTCGGCTTCCAGTTCTCCTCACCACAGGCCACACCTCTGGCTACCAGCCACTCGCTCTCAGCTCCACCTTCGGACGAGTCCGTAGAGCCGAGTGGCCCGTACCCAGAGCTTGTAGGCTGCCTCATGTACCTGATGACTTGCACGCGACCTGACCTCGCGTACCCTCTTAGCATCCTTGCTCGTTACGTTGCGCCTGGGAGACACAGGCGAGAGCACTGGGAGGCTGCTAAGAGGGTGCTGCGTTACCTGTGCAGTACATCAGGCATGGGGCTGGTGCTTGGAGGACGCGACAGAGTTGTCCTCACTGGTCACTCGGACGCCTCTTGGGTGGACGACCTGGCTACGCAGCGGTCGTCACAGGGTTACACCTTCAGCCTTGGCTCAGGTTCTGTCTCGTGGCGGTCCACCCGCTCTTCCTCTGTTCTCGGCTCTAGTTGTGAGGCTGAGATCTATGCCACAGCCATGGCTGCACAGGAGTTACGCTGGCTCACCTACCTGCTGACTGACTTGGGAGAGCGGCCTAGTTCTCCTCCAGTTCTGTACGGTGACAACAAGGCGGCCATTGCCTTGTGTCAGGAGCACAGACTGGAGCACAGGACGAAGCACATTGCTCTTCGCTACTTTCTTGCTCGAGAGCTTCAGCAGCGCGGTCAGCTTCGGCTTGTGTACGTGGACTCGAAGGCCAACACTGCTGATATCTTCACCAAGGCGCTCCCGCCTAGTGATCATCAGCGGCACTGTACTTCTTTAGGCCTTGTGTCCACGTTTCCTCACTTGCTCACTGCTTGACATTCTTTGTACTGTACTTTATATATATCTTGTTGCTTGCTTGCTAGGTCTTGATCACTGTGTTGCTTGTCTTGTACTATATCTAGCACTGCATGTGAACTGGCCTTGTGGCCTTTACTTGTGCTCGGAGTGTGGTGACGTTGTGATCCACCCTGGGCTTTGTTTTGCTTTGCTGGACTGGTCTTGTGACCCTTTGTTCTCCCCCACTTTGCCTATGGGGGTGTGTTAAACTGTATTATGCTTGTAGGCTGTAGTGGGGTAGCCAATATGGGGTACAACCCCAACTAGGGTTTCCTATTTGTACCCTTGCTTCTTTCAATCCAACCATTCTTGCCTAGTTATTCTGAGACTGACCACTGCAGCCTCAAATACCTGAAGTCGCAGCCGACGCTCTCATGACGACAGGTGCGGTGGGTGGACTTCTTGGAGACCCACTTCCACTACGACATTGTCTACAAACTTGGTCTACGCAACAAGGCTGACGTGTTGAGCCGCGCCAGTCATGTAGCAGGTATCCAACTCGAGGGATGAAACCTCTGCTCAAGGGTCTATTCCAACATGTATACTTCGTGGACGCAGAGATAGCAACGGCAGAGAAACAGAAGCTGTTACAGTGGGAGAAAGACTTAGCAGGTTCAGGAAATATTTGGGTATCGAATTACGCCCCGCTACGGCAAATCCTATTCTCTAGAGGAGTTTCATGCGGTACCATACGCGGGACATTTCGGGAGCAACAAAACGTTAGCGGGAATAGCAAAGTATTACTACTGGCCTCGGATGGCAACAAACATACAGCAGTTCATCACCTCATGCGACACATGCCAGCGGATGAAGAGTAGCAAACAGAAAAAAACAGGGTTACTTCAGCCTCTACCCGTACCGGAGCAGCCATGGCAGGTCGTTAGTCTCGACTTCATCACAGGACTTCCTTCGACCTCACGAGGGCATGATTCCATCCTCGTAGTGATCGATAAGTTCTCTAAAATGGGTCACTTCATTCCGACCAACGCCACAGCTACAGCTGAAGCAAACTGCTCCACTCTTCTTCGACCGCATCATCACCATCCACGGCATCCCCGCTACACTCATCTCAGACAGAGATCCCAAATTCACTAGTAAGATTTGGAAGGAGCTCATTGGACTGTTGGGGACAAAGCTTGCGATGTCTTCAGCATACCATCCCCAGACTGGCAGACATACGCAGCGACTCAATCAGGTGGTTGAACAGTTACTGCGCACAGCTTGCAAAGACGACGTCAGCCATTGGGATCAACAGTTACCGACCCTTGAGTTCGCTTACAACAACGCATCGCATGCGGCCACAGGGAAAGCTCCCTTACTTCCTGTGTTACGGACGGGAACCACTCACACCACAACAGCCAACCACACCAGTACACGTCCAAGCCGCACACGACTTCGTCACCACCATGCAGCAGCTATGGGAGAAGACTCAGCAGCGTCTTACCACGATGCAGAACTCCCAGAAGCAGTATGCCGATCGCCAGCGACGAGATCACTCAGTAGCAGTTGGAGATCAGGTGCTTCTTGACACGCGCAACTTGAACCTTTCTAACCTCCCATCCAAACTCCGGCCTCGCTTCTGTGGTCCTTTTCTCGTTGAGGCATATGTGACACCAGTTACATTCCGCTTGCGCTTACCAGATACGTGGAAGCTTCACAACGCTTTCCATGTTCAGCTACTGAAACCCTACAAGGACCCCAACCAACAGTTCCAAGGACGGCAGCTACCGCCACCACCACCTGTACTTGTGCAGGATGAACCAGAGTACGAGATCGAGCGTGTTCTCACTCATCGGCACCGCGGCGGCAAGACCCTCGAGTTCCTGATACGCTAGAAGGGATACGACCCCACTGAGGACAGTTGGATTGCTAAAGCTGATATGGGCAACGCACGCCGTGCTCTCAAGGACTATCTTGTCAAGCAGGGTGTATCTCACGCCACCCAGCTTTGAGGGGGGGACGTGTGAGAGTACGTCGGCTTATGCCAGCTATGCTTGCTTGCCTAGACTTTATTATGCTGTTTCTTTCATAGGATTATTTTATGCATGCATGAAGTTCTTGATTTCCTAGGCGAGGTGCCTTCCTATATTGTATGATAGTTGTCGCACAGAGCTAGGTTGCGTACACCAAGTTCTGGGCTATTAGGTTGCCACCGAATTGCCTTCTACCGAATTCGGGAAGGGTCTGTTCGGGACGCGTCGCGATCGTCGGAACCTTCGCGTAACATCTGTTACTGGGCCTTGTGTCGAGCCTATATATAGCCTCGAGTTGTACCCAGGTGATTCATTCAATTCAATCTCAGGTACTCTCTTTTCTGAGCTCGATCCTAGATCCTCACAATCCGGATCTCCCTCAGGGGCAAGCAGTATGGTAACGAGATGAGGTACACGAGACGCGAGGCACTCCAGGTCAAACTATGTGTCCTCAATGATGTCATGGCAAAGGGCAATCTCATCCCCAACGAACAAAGAACAGTCAGATTCAGTGACAAGTGTGTCAACGAGTGACAGTCGAAATAGCAGCACGAGCTAGGTCAATACGCTAGGAAGTGAGGTCGAGGGAGGTACGGCTGGACAATACGCTGTGGAGCGGAGGTTGGATGAAGTGTCATCACATGAGTGCCAGGGACTGGTGGGGGACGAACATGACAAGCACGACCAACATGACGAACAGGCAAGGCAGGAAAGACGCAGGCTCCGACACTCAGTCAGAGAGTCTGTCAACCCAGTTGTGAGGATCGAGGAACTGGTTCAGAAATGATCGAATGATTTGGTTGATCACCTGGGTACAACACGAGGCTATATATAGTATCGACACAAGGCCTGGTAACCAGGTGTTACGTGAAGGTTCCGAAGGTCGTAAAGCGTCCGAAATGGACTGAAGCAGAACTGAACTACCCCAGTGACCAGGCAGTCGTACAGCACTGGAGGAGAACGAGGCCGCTCTCCCAGGTCGGTCAGCAGGTAGGTCAGCCAGCGTAGCTCCTGGGCAGCCATGGCTGTGGCGTAGATCTCAGCCTCACAACTGGAGCTGAGAATAGAAGAAGAGCGTGTAGAACGCCAAGAAACTGAGCCAGAGCCAAGGCTGAAGGTGTAACCCTGAGACGACCGCTGAGTAGCCTGGTCGTCAGCCCAAGAGGCGTCTGAGTGTCCTGTGAGTACAACTCGGTCTCGCCCTCCAAGCACTAGCCCCATGCCCGATGTACTGCACAATTAGCGCAACACCCTCTTAGCGGCATCCATGTGCTCCTTCCTGTGACGGCCAGGAGCGACATAGCGTGCAAGGATGCTAAGAGGGTATGCCAGGTCAGGTCGAGTGCAGGTCATCAGGTACATGAGACAGCCCACAAGCTCTGGATACGGGCCACTCGGCTCTACGGACTCATCCGAAGGCAGAGCTGAGAGCGAGTGACCGGTAGGCAGAGGAGTGGACTGAGGCGAGGAGTACGTGAAGCGGAAGCGCTGAAGGATCTGCTGCACCATGTGTGACTGAGTCAAGGTGATGGTGCGTCGTGCTCTGTCCCGGGTGATCCGCAAGCCAAGATAGCTCGTCAGTTCCCCCAGGTCTGTGCACGTGTGTCTCCTCTGCAGCTCCGACTTCACGTGGGCGAGTGCCGCGGTGTCAGCAGTGGCAAAGACCAGGTCGTCGACGTACACGAGGATATAGAACGGCGGCAGCGAGGTGTCTGTGCGTAGAAACAGTGACGGGTCAGCAGTAGAGGGAGCGAACCCTAGAGCCGCAAGTGTCGTCCTCAGTGTGTCGTGCCACTCACGCGGTGCCTGGCGGAGACCGTAGACCGGCCGCTGGAGCCTCCACTGGGTACCAGGAGGAACCGACCCAGTGAAACCAGGAGGGCGACGCAGCCAGATCTCCTCGTGCAGGCTGCCCTGCAAGAAAGCAGTGCTGAAGTCAAGTGAGTGAAGCTCGTAGTCGCGCTGAGCGGCTATGTGCAGCAGCACCCGAAGAGTGGTCATCTTCGGGGTGGGGGAGAAGGTCTGGAAGAAGTCAACTCCCTCTCGCTGGCTGAAGCCTCGAGCAACGTAGCGCGCCTTGAAGACAGGAGGAGAACCCGGCGGCCGCTTCACCCTGAAAATCCACATGCCACTGACGATGTTCGCCCCAGGAGGGGGAACCTCGTCGACGTAGGTGCGTGTGGACTTCCAGGAAGCCATCTCTGCGTCCATGGCTGTCTGCCACTGAGAGGAGTAGGGACCCGCCATCGCCTCAGCGTAAGAGCGCGGGGTCGGGATGTCAGGAGCATCCGGGTCTCCCTCAGGGGCAACTAGTAAGGACACGAGACGGGGCAAAACAGCAGCAAGGCACTGGAACTCCTCCTGTCTGTCCTCAAGGACGTCCGTGCCAAGAGCACACTCACCCCCGACGGACGGAGGACAGACAGACTCAGACTCAGACTCAGCGACAAGGCTAGCAGCGTAGTCTAGACGACACCGGGCAGCAAAGTCAACCAGCTCAGCGACCAGAGCAGACGCAGCAGAGGACTCAAAGGTAGGGTCAGTGACAACAGTAGCGAGGAGGCGCGTGACAGTGGGACTGGCAGCACGACGGGAGTCAGACTCCGGGTCAGGAAGAGTAGGAAGAGAGGAAGCGGGAGGAGACGGTAGCGGGACACGCTGAGGAGCAGTGGAGGGACGCAGAGTCATGTAGTGAGTGCCAGGGACAGGAGGAGGACGCTCACGTGGGACACGACGACCAGTGCGAGCAGTACGAACAGGCGACGCAGGACGAGACTCAGGCTCACGACGCTCTGTAAGACCTCCCGTGGGACCAGTATAAGGAGAGGGAGCAGGGAGAGGCGAGGCAGGCGGTAACTGTGACTGCGGCGGGACAGGCGGAGGACACTCTACGGAGGGAGGAGGACAAGGAGGAGGAGTCTGACCAAGAACCTGCTGAAGGAGCGGTACGAAGTACGGTCGCGGCCGCGCAGCGTCTCCAGAACGAGCAGAGACACCAGCAGCAGGGTCCTCAGTACCCGCAGTAGCTCCAACGTCCGGGTCCTCAGCACCAGCAGCAGCTCCACCGCCCGGGTCCTCAGCACCAGCAGCAGCTCCACCGCCCGGGTCCTCAGCACCAGCAGCAGCGCCACCGCCCGGGTCCTCAGCACCAGCAGCAGCTCCAACGCCCGGGTCCTCAGCACCAGCAGCAGCTCCACCACCCGGGTCCTCAGCACCAGCAGCAGCTCCAACGCCCGGGTCCTCAGTACCAGCAGCAGCGCCACCCCCAGGGTCTGCAGCACCAGGAGCACCACTCCGAAGACTGCAGCGCCGCGCGTACCACTCTCGGATCTGCTGAATGGGGGGGAGCTCCCGGGTAGGAGGGGAAGTACTGGTACGAGCTCCAGCAGCACCTCTCCGGAGGCGGCAGTACTGTAGGTACCTCTCCTGCAGCTGCTGGGAGGAGAGGGCTCCTCCAGGTGTAGCACGCTCAGGCTCAGCACCCCCAGACACAGCACCCCCAGACGCAGCACCCCCAGGCTCAGCACCTCCAGACTCCGCACCTCCAGGCTCAGCACCCCCAGGCTCAGCACCCCCAGACTCAGCACGGTCAGGCTCAGCACCCCCAGGCTCAGCACCCCCAGACGCAGCACCCCCAGACGCAGCACCTCCAGGCTCAGCACCTCCAGACTCCGCACCCCCAGGCTCAGCACCTCCAGGCTCCGCACCCCCAGGCTCCGCACCCTCAGACTCCTCACGGTCAGGCTCAGCACCCCTAGCAGGACGAGAGTCAACAGCTACCTCGACAGGCTCACCCGGGTCTACCTGGGACACACCTGAGGGAGCGGCACCCTGAGGGGGGAGGGGGTCTGGTACCTCAGCACCTGGAGCCAGGAAGAGAGGCGGGGGGGGGAGTGGGGCAGTGCGGTAGGGGAAGAGGCGGTAGTAGGGGACGGACTCGTCAAAAGTGACGTCCTGAGAGGCCAGGACACGACGCGAGGTGGCGTGGTAGAACTGCCAACCAGGCGCGTCCGGGACAAAGCCAAGGAAGACACAGGGGACAGCGCGACGGGAGAGCTTGTCCGGGGACGTGTCGCGAACAAAAGCTCGGGATCCCCAGACCCGAAAACGCGACGCATCGCCAGCCTCTCCCGTCCAACGCAGTGTCGGAGAAGTCTCCGGTAAGGAGACACGGGGCCAGAGGTTGAGCTGATGCGCAGCGTATCGGACTGCAAACGGCCACAGAAAGTGGGGGGCAGCCGCATGAACCAAGGAGGTACGAGCGACCTCCATGACCAAGCCAATGCGGCGCTCAGCAACCCCATTCTGCTGTGGAGAGGTCGGAAGCGTGAACGACTGCTTAATGCCCTCCTGCTGACAGAAGGCCTCCAAGAGGCCAGAGGAAAACTCCCCACCTCTGTCAGAGTGCAGACGCAGGACAGGGAAGTCGGAGCGGAAACGCTCACTGAGCTGGAGACGAGATCTGCGGATCCAAGGGATCAAGACATCAGGGACGTCACCCTTGGTGCGCAAGGGGAAGACCGTGGTGTAGCGCGAGAAGTCGTCAACAACAATCAGGAAGTACCTCTCCTGACCCTGACCACGGACGCGGGCTGGGCCCCACACGTCCATGTGGAGCGTCTGCAAAGGAGCAGTCGTCGAGGGAAAGGAGGAGGAGTGAGGAGCGGCGCGCTGCCGCCCCTCGACACAGGGAAGACAGGGAGGAGCAGGCGAGGGTGGGAGGGGAGGGAGAACCCTGGGAAGACCAGCAACAAGGTCCCGTTTGTGCATGGCCCGAAGGCGCTGCACAGACGGGTGACCAAGGCGGTGGTGCCAGAGGATAGTCTCATGCGCCAGAGAGCGACACGAGCAGGGGGCGGACAGCTGACCTGACGCAGACGCAGACGCGGACGCAGCTACCTGAGGGGACTCAGTGGTCAGTGTGTACAGGTCCGACCCCGGCTGCCGAGTGAAGGTAGCCAGGTGACGGCCCGTCCGAGCACACGTGCAGTGTGTCACGCGCTCGTAGGCAGGGGTGAACTGGTGAACACCCGCGTCCTGGAGCGCACAACCCGCCACCAAGTTCGTAGAGAACGAGGGGAGGTGGAGACCAGACAGTGTGCCCGACGGGACCGCAGGACAGGGAAGAACAGTGGAGGAGGTCGCAATGACCGGACCCCCAGAGGGGTCAGCAAGGGAGACAGCAACTGGCCGAGCAAGCGGCTCAAGGGCAGTGCGGTCACGAAAGAAACAGCGAGAAGCACCTGAGTCCAGGGTGAAGGTGTGCAGTGCCTCAGTCGACTCAGTACCAGGGGGGACAGACTCACTGGCACCTAGGGCGGCAGCCTCACCATCACCTGAGGTGGCAGACACGCGAGCACCTGCAGTGGCGGTCTCACTAGCACCTAGAGCGGCAGCCTCACTCACACTACACGGCAGCTGCACCGGTCCGCGACCAGAAGCTCCCGAACGACGCACTCCAGAGTGACTACCACGACCACCACCCCGAGAGCCCAAACTCGCGTACCACTCACGAGCTCGCTGGAGCGTAAGAGGACACTGCTGCTGCACCTGTCCACTACCAGATGCTCCCGAACAACGCACGCCAGAGCGACTACCACTACGGCCACCCCGACAGCCCAAACTAGCGTACCACTCACGGGCCCGCTGGAGCGTAAGAGGACACTGCTGCTGCACCTGTCCACTACCAGATGCTCCCGAACGACGCACTCCAGAGCGACGACCACGACGGCCACCCCGACAGCTTAAATTAGCGTACCACTCACGAGCCTGCTGGAGCGTGAGGGACTCACGCGCACGGTCCTGGAGCTGCATCTGGTCACGTCAGGAACAGTAGCACCAGCGGCAGTAACAGCAGGAGCAGTGACAGTGGGAGTAGCAGCAGTAGCAGCGGTAGCAGTGCTGGCAGGGGAATGCTCACCAGTGGTCAGCGGGGCAGGCGCAAGGTGGAGGTGACAGCGGGGCCGCTGCAACTGCAGAGCGAGGCCAGGCCGCAGTAGGGAGCTCCGCGGCAGCTGCTCGAGATGCCAGGGGCGGCTGCTGCAGGGACCGGGGCAGCAGTGACGGCAGCGCCAACTGCGGCAGGCTCGGCGGTGGCCACTGATGCAGGGCTAGTGGCGGCAGCAGTCGCCGTCCCAGCGGCGGCAGCTGCTGCAGGTATGGTGGCAGCAGCGGCTGCAGAGTCGGCGGCGGCAGCTGATGCAGGGTCAGCGGCGGCAGCAGCTGCAGGCTCGGCGGCGGCAGTTGCCGCAGTCTCAGCGGCGGCCGCTGCTGCAGGTTCAGCAGCGGCAGCTGCAGCAGCGCCCCAAAACCCTAAAACGGGTGGGATAGGGGCAGGAGCGCGGGGGATGGTGAGGGGGGACGGCGCGCGACCCCCAAGGCGCCAGAACGGTCGGGTGGGCGGGTGGAGGGGGGGTGGCGAGTGCTGCTGCCCAAGGCGCCGCGACGGACGGGCGGAAGGGACTCGCGCGCGACCCCCGAGGGCGCCACGACGGCGAGGTGGGGCGCGCGCGGGCTCCCAAGGGCGCCGCGACGACCGGGCGGGGCGCTCGCGGGCTCCCCAGTGCGTCGCGACGGACGGGCGGGGCGCTCGCGGGCTCCCCAGGGCGTCGCGACAGACGGGCGGGGCGCGCGCGGGCGGCGAGCGGGTCGCGCGCGTGAGGAAACGGGCCGCGCGCGGGCGGTTAGCGGGTCGCGCGCGCTAAAAAGAAAACGGGCCGCGCGCGGGTGGCTAGAAGGCCGTGCGTGCGCGGTAGGGAGAGGCGCACGAGGGCGCGAGGGCGCACGAGGGCGCGCGGTAGTAAGAGGCGCACGAGGGCGCGAGGGCGCACGAGGGCGCGCGGTAGTAAGAGGCGCACGAGGGCGCGAGGGCGCACGAGGGCGCGCGGTAGTAAGAGGCGCACGAGGGCGCGATGGCGCACGAGGGCGCACGGTAGGTAGGTAGGTAGGTAGGTAGGTAACGGTGGGCCCTAAAACGGTCCTAGTGAAGGACCTGCTCTGATACCATGTCAGAATGAACGGACAGGAATGACTGTACTAGCACAAAGTTGGATACAAGTAGGAAACCCTAATCTAGTGTACCCCCTAAGGTGTAACCCACTACAGCCTACAATCATATAAACATATAATGTTTGACACAGCAGTAAGTGTGGGAGAGGGTGTGAGGGGGACGGGGGTGAGGGGGTTGACCACAGTGTGAAGGACCAGAACTGTTGCCTCCTCCTCCCCTCTTTCACTCCTGCCGCTGCAGCTGTGGGGGGAAGGTTCTGGGGGTGTGGGTGGTGTTGATCCAGCGGCAGCTACTTCCGCCTCCTACTGCTCTCTCTCTGCCGCTGCTGCTGCTGCTGTGGGGGGGGAGGTTCATGTCCAGCTGCAGCATCAGCCGCCTCCTCCTCCTCTCATCCGCAGTCTTGCGCCTCTTGTGCCGTATGTGCCATTTCTTGCTGCTCCGTGTTCGTTCGTTCTGCTCGTGTTCGTTCGTTCTGCTCGTGTTCGTTCTTTCTGCTCGTGTTCGTTCATTCTGCCTGTGTTCTTTTGTTCTGCCCGTTTTCGTTCGTTTTGCTCATGTATCTGTTCGTTTGCCCATATCCATTCGTGCGTCACGTTGCTACCTTTGTCCGTTCGTGCCTCATTCCGTGCTGCCCCGTGCTTCCGTGCTCCAGTGCTACCTTTGTCCGTTCGTGCCTCCCGTGCTGCCTCGTGCTTCCGTGCTCCCGTGCTGCCCTTGTCCGTTCGTGCCTCATCCCGTGCTGCCCCGTGCTTCCGTGCTCACGTGCTACCCATGTCCGTTTGTGCCTCATCCCGTGCTGCCCCGTGCTTCCGTGCTCCCGTGCTGCCCTTGTCCGTTCGTGCCTCATCCCGTGCTGCCCCGTGATTCCGTGCTCCCGTGCTACCCGTGTCCGTTCGTGCCTCATCCCGTGCATTGCTACCCGCATTTGTTTATGCGTCCCGTTGCTGTCCGTGTCCGTTCGTGCCTCACCCCATGCGTTGCTGACTGTCTTCGTTCGTGCGTCCCGTTGGTGAGGTTAAAGGGGTTGACTGAAAAGGAGGGTGAGGACTTGGGGGTTATTAACGGGGGGGGATCACATTGAGAGTGCGCGCTCATGCCCACCTAGCCCACCTCCTCTCCTCATCGGGACTTGGGGGTTATTAACGGGGTGGATCGCATTGAGCGTGCGCGCTCATGCCCACCTAGCCCACCTCCTCTCCCTTTCCTCTCTCACCTCCCCTTCGTAAAAGGGGGTTCGTAAGCGGGTCCGCTGGCACTGGCCCCCCACCTCCTCTCCTCATCTTCTGTCCTCAGTGCACTTCTTCAGGGGGTGCTAACTGCACAAGTTCCTACCGCAAGCAGGCCAAGGGGGTGTGTCAAAGCTTATAATGTATCCTGCTTGCTGTAGTTACTGTAGTCATCATTATTATCAACTGTTGGTGGTGCACCTTCTTTCTTAGTTTGCTATATGTACCTTGTGTGCTATAGTGAACCTCCTCCATTCTCACAATCCTTGGCACAAACCCCCTCGATCCTTGATGGGCCTAGGCTCCTAAGCCTAGGCCCTAGCTAAACCCTAGTTTCTAAGTGAGTTCTTATCTTGACATCTAGGTACCTGAGAAGTTGGGCAAATTACTCCGGAGCATTCAAAAGGGTCGTGCGTTCCAAGGAGTTAATATTCTCTCCCCGCAGCATAGTGTTAAGGCTCCCCATTGCCCACAGGAGAAGCCTACACAGCTGCAACGGAATAGGGGAAGGTTCCAGGCATAGACAAAGCTGAATCGGCCTCGGATAAACCCTTCTAACCCTCCTCAGTTGAAAACTGATATTGAGTCAGCAGCTTCGAGCGCAGGACCTAGGGATGATCTATTCGACGTACCCTATGATCCTATAAGCGAGACCATCTACGGCTACTCGGAGCGGCAACAACCACTACTCCTCGAGGTGATCTGCAACGGGCGACGCCTCCGAGCGATGGTGGACAGCGGTGCGTCCCACTCGGTGTGTGACCGCGGGACGTTGGAGAAAGTTGGAGAGAAAGCGGAGAAGACCCAATTTTCAGCAACGATGGTGGACGGTACGAAGCTTCCCATCCACGGTGAAGCATCATTGCAGCTGCATATAGTTGCGTTGAGGTGGAAGTCGACGTTGTCGATATCGAACATCAGGGGTTTAGATTTCATCTTGGGGAGAGATTTCCTAAAGCGGTTCAACCCCGAGATCGATTGGGTCAATCGGAAGGCGTGCATCTACAACAACGGGAAACGTGTGGAGCTGCGAAGCTGGACAGATACAGGGGATGTTCCTGAAACGACACTGGCACGGTTCGAACGGACAGTGAACGAGAGTAACACGGGTTACTTAGCACTGGTTATGGCAGCAGCAGAGGAGGAGAAGCCAAGTTTGGAACTTCCTGCAGCAGTGAAGGAGGTCTTGGAGCAGTACAAGGATATAATGCCCGACGACCTACCCGCAGGCGTACCTCCAGCACGCACCTACGAGCACGAGATCGTGGAGGAACCAGGTGCGAAACCTGTCTCACGTGCACCTTACCGACTGAGTCCGACCGAGCTGACAGACATGAAAAAACAGATCGAGTATTTACTGGACAGACAACTATTTCGCCCATCCACTTCTCCCTACAGAGCTCCAATTCTCTTCACCCCAAAACCAGACGGTAGTTTACGGATGTGCATCGACTACCGCGCACTGAACAAACAGACAGTTAAAAACAAATATCCCATACCGCGCATAGATAACTTACTAGACCAACTGAGTGGTGCAACAGTCTTCTCGAAGCTGGACCTACGGTCGGGTTACTGGCAGATCAAGATGGCGGACAACTCGATCCACAAGACGGCGTTTCGTACCAGATACGGCTCCTACGAGATCAACCATATCCTACGGCCCCTGCTGGACGAGTACGTCGTAGTGTATGTGGATGATATCCTCATCTACTCCAAAAACATAAACGAGCATGTGGAGCATCTGCGGAAGGTGTTCGAGATCCTGCAGAAAAAAAAAAAGTTCTACGTGAAGCTGTCAAAGAGCGACTTCGCCCTGAAGAAGGTGCAGTTTCTCGGGCACATGGTGAGTGCAGAGGGCGTACACGTGGACCCGTGGAAGATTGAAGCCGTTAAAAAGTGGAAAGTACCGAAGAATGTGAAGGAGTTGCAGCAGTTCCTCGGCTTCGCCAACTACTACAACAGGTTCGTGCCGCAGTATGCTAAGATAGCAGCGCCACTGACCGACCTACTGAAAAAGGATACGCCCTTCAAATGGGATACCCCATAGAACAGCTACAGACAGCACTGACCACAGCGCCAGTACTCATCCTACTGGACCCACACAAAGGCTACTTAGGTGAAGCAGACCCCAGTGACCAGGCAGTCGGAGCAGTACTGATGCAGGATCACGGACACGGTTTACAGCCTATCGCCTACCTCAGTAAGAAGCTACACGGAGCAGAACTGAACTACCCCATACACGACAAGGAAGCCTTAGCCATAGTCGTAGCCTTCAAGGCATGGAGGTGTTACCTAGAGGGAGCCAAGACCGCAATATATACTGACCACTGCAGCCTCAAATACCTGAAGTCGCAGCCGACGCTCTCATGACGACAGGTGCGGTGGGTGGACTTCTTGGAGACCCACTTCCACTACGACATTGTCTACAAACCCGGTCTACGCAACAAGGCTGACGTGTTGAGCCGCGCCAGTCATGTAGCAGGTATCCAACTCGAGGGATGAAACCTCTGCTCAAGGGTCTATTCCAACATGTATACTTCGTGGACGCAGAGATAGCAACGGCAGAGAAACAGAAGCTGTTACAGTGGGAGAAAGACTTAGCAGGTTCAGGAAATATTTGGGTATCGAATTACGCCCCGCTACGGCAAATCCTATTCTCTAGAGGAGTTTCATGCGGTACCATACGCGGGACTTTTCGGGAGCAACAAATCGTTAGCGGGTATAGCAAAGAATTACTCCTGGCTTCGGATGGCAACAAACATACAGCAGTTCATCACCTCATGCGACACATGCCAGCGGATGAAGAGTAGCAAACAGAAAAAAACAGGGTTACTTCAGCCTCTACCCGTACCGGAGCAGCCATGGCAGGTCGTTAGTCTCGACTTCATCACAGGACTTCCTTCGACCTCACGAGGGCATGATTCCATCCTCGTAGTGATCGATAAGTTCTCTAAAATGGGTCACTTCATTCCGACCAACGCCACAGCTACAGCTGAAGCAAACTGCTCCACTCTTCTTCGACCGCATCATCACCATCCACGGCATCCCCGCTACACTCATCTCAGACAGAGATCCCAAATTCACTAGTAAGATTTGGAAGGAGCTCATTGGACTGTTGGGGACAAAGCTTGCGATGTCTTCAGCATACCATCCCCAGACTGGCAGACATACGCAGCGACTCAATCAGGTGGTTGAACAGTTACTGCGCACAGCTTGCAAAGATGACATCAGCCACTGGGATCAACAGTTACCGACCCTTGAGTTCGCTTACAACAACGCATCGCATGCGGCCACAGGGAAAGCTCCCTTACTTCCTGTGTTACGGACGGGAACCACTCACACCACAACAGCCAACCACACCAGTACACGTCCAAGCCGCACACGACTTCGTCACCACCATGCAGCAGCTATGGGAGAAGACTCAGCAGCGTCTTAACACGATGCAGAACTCCCAGAAGCAGTATGCCGATCGCCAGCGACGAGATCACTCAGTAGCAGTTGGAGATCAGGTGCTTCTTGACACGCGCAACTTGAACCTTTCTAACCTCCCATCCAAACTCCGGCCTCGCTTCTGTGGTCCTTTTCTCGTGGAGGCACATGTGACACCAGTTACATTCCGCTTGCGCTTACCAGATACGTGGAAGCTTCACAACGCTTTCCATGTTCAGCTACTGAAACCCTACAAGGACCCCAACCAACAGTTCCAAGGACGGCAGCTACCGCCACCACCACCTGTACTTGTGCAGGATGAACCAGAGTACGAGATCGAGCGTGTTCTCACTCATCGGCACCGCGGCGGCAAGACCCTCGAGTTCCTGATACGCTAGAAGGGATACGACCCCACTGAGGACAGTTGGATTGCTAAAGCTGATATGGGCAACGCACGCCGTGCTCTCAAGGACTATCTTGTCAAGCAGGGTGTATCTCACGCCACCCAGCTTTGAGGGGGGGACGTGTGAGAGTACGTCGGCTTATGCCAGCTATGCTTGCTTGCCTAGACTTTATTATGCTGTTTCTTTCATAGGATTATTTTATGCATGCATGAAGTTCTTGATTTCCTAGGCGAGATGCCTTCCTATATTGTATTATAGTTGTCGCACCGAGCTAGGTTGCGTACACCAAATTCTGGGCTATTCGGTTGCCACCGAATTGCCTTCTACCGAATTCGGGAAGGGTCTGTTCGGGACGCGTCGCGATCGTCGGAACCTTCGCGTAACATCTGTTACTGGGCCTTGTGTCGAGCCTATATATAGCCTCGAGTTGTACCCAGGTGATTCATTCAATTCAATCTCAGGTACTCTCTTTTCTGAGCTCGATCCTAGATCCTCACAATCCGGATCTCCCTCAGGGGCAAGCAGTATGGTAACGAGATGAGGTACATGAGACGCGAGGCACTCCAGGTCAAACTATGTGTCCTCAATGATGTCATGGCAAAGGGCAATCTCACCCCCAACGAACAAAGAACAGTCAGATTCAGTGACAAGTGTGTCAACGAGTGACAGTCGAAAAAGCAGCACGAGCTAGGTCAATACGCTAGGAAGTGAGGTCGAGGGAGGTACGGCTGGACAATACGCTGTGGAGCGGAGGTTGGATGAAGTGTCATCACATGAGTGCCAGGGACTGGTGGGGGACGAACATGACAAGCACGACCAACATGACGAACAGGCAAGGCAGGAAAGACGCAGGCTCCGACACTCAGCCAGAGAGTCTGTCAACCCAGTTGTGAGGATCGAGGAACTGGTTCAGAAATGATCGAATGATTTGGTTGATCACATGGGTACAACACGAGGCTATATATAGTATCGACACAAGGCCTGGTAACAAGGTGTTACGTGAAGGTTCCGAAGGTCGTAAAGCGTCCAAAATGGATCTTTCCCGAATTCGGTAGAAGCTGTTTGGTGTGAACGGGATAGTAATGAATTTGGTGCACGCAATCCTAGTTCAGCACCTATAACTATAATAAGTATAGTAAAGTAGCGAACCTAGGAAAACAAGCAAAAACATGCAAGATTATTTAGAGCCAAGCTAGATAATTCATGATAAAGCAGAATCTAGCAAGTAAAGTCTAGCAAAGCCGTCGTACTCTCACACCAGTATAAGGAGAAGGAAGAGGCGATGGAGAGTCAGGCTATAACTGTGTCAGAGACGGGTCAGTCGGTGGGATCAGTAGGGGAGGAGGAGTACCAATGGGAGACGGCTTTGCAAAGGTAGACAGAAGACGGAGAACCTGGTGAAGCGCTGAGCCAAGTGGTGGTAGTGACGACTGCGGCTGCTGGCAGAACAACGGTCGCAACTGCCGTGGCTGTGTAGCACTCCCACCTACAGTACATCCAGCACTAGAACTCCAGAATCTCCAGCGGCAGTGCCTCCAGCACTGCAACCTCCAGCACCGCCAGCTCCAGCACCTCCAGCTCCAGTACCTCCAGCACCAGAGCCTCCAGCACCTCCAGCGGTAGTACCTCCAGCACTGCCAGCTCCACCACCTCCAGCTCCAGTATCTTTAGCACCAGAACCTCCAGCACCTCCAACGGTAGGACCCCTAGCACCGCCAGCTCTAGCAACTCCACCACAACACCGACATCACCAGAACCTCCAGCAGAAGGGCCTCAAGCACCAGAGACTCTAGCACCGTTAGCTCCAGCACCTCTAGCTGTAACACCCCTAGAACCTCTAGCAACAGACTCAGGAAGAGGCAGGAACGACACCTGCAGCTCCCAGGAATAGACGCAGAAGCTGCAGGGAGGGGTGACCAAGATGGTGGTGCCGGGGGAAAGATGGGTGCGTGAGTAATCGACACGAACAAGACGCAGCTACCTGGCCGGACGCAGCCACCATGCAGACTCAGTGTGCAGTGTGTATAGGCCAGACCGAGGCCTCCGAGTGAATGTGGCGAGGTGACTGGCAGTCACTGATCCCGTATAAATCGCTTCAAGCTCGCCCCCAAAAATGGTGGTAGTGACCAAATGGTCCTGGAGGACAGATGTACTCACCAAGTTCATAGCGAATGAGGGGAGGTAGAGACTTGTGCGGGAGCCAGAGGGGGCTGCCGGACACGGAAGAAGTAGAGCTCCATGCAATGACTCGGCTAGAGGAGGGGTCTGGCAGAGTGACAGGGACAGGTGCAGTGAGTAGTGTGACTGTGGTGCAATCGCGAAAGAAGCAACGAGATGTGCCTGAGTCCAGCGTGAAGGTATGCAAAGCCTCCGCAAGAACTGCACCTGTACTACCAGACTCACTGTCACCTACACCAGCCTCCTCAAGATAGGCTAGTGACAACAGCTGCTGCTGCTCCTAGAACAACTGATGCTGCCGCTACTACTACTGCCCACCCCCAGAACCTTCATCCCCAATTTCTGGCGCGACAGGTCGGGGAGGAGAAACAGTAGCGCAAGATGGCCTAGGGTGGCAGAAGAGAGAGATGAGTAGTGTCTATCTACAGCGTCGTAGAACGTTTAAGCCGGCGTCACCTGGTGAAAGTGGGCCTTCTGGTCGAGCGACAGGTGAGCACAGACAACAACCTGGGCGTCAGCGTTGCTTGTCGTCCACCGTGTGCAGGCAACGCGGTTCACCCAGTACCGCCGCTGCACGTCCTCACCAGCATTAGCAGCGGGCTCAGTAGGAGTCGTGAGGGACTGAAGGGACCTCGACGTGTGCTCGAACAGGGAGGCGCCATCCATGATGAAACACTGGAGATGCTGGTGCAGACGCTCTAGCCACGACCCAAAATCGAGAGGGCGTGTGTCTGCGTTAACCTCTAGGACAGTGATAGTGGTCATGACATGAACAAGATCAAGCTTCAGTACTAGGAAGTAGCTGCAGATCTAGGCACCTGTGGAAGTTCGAGGCACAGTGGGAGAATGAACAGCACGATAGTAGGTGAGTGGCTCGGCAGCAGATAGCGCAGCGCGGTAGTAGGCTGTGCAGCGCGGCGGCAAGGCAGTGCGCGCGGCGAGGCATGGCAGCGTGCATGTGGTAGGGCAGTGCACGCGGCAGAAGGGAAGTGTGCGCATATGTGGCAGGGTAGGGCAGCGCCCGTGCAGCAGGGCAGCGCGTGCGGCAGAAGGCAGTGGGCGAGCGTGCAGCAGGGCAGCACGCGGCGGCAGGGCAGCACACGGGCAGGCAGGCACGGCGTAAGGGGCAGCACATGGGCAGGGCAGCGCGCACGAGCAGGCGCGGCGCGCAGGGCAGTGGACGGGCAGGGCAGCGTGGATGGCAGGTTGGGCACGAGGGGCAGCTTATGAGCAGTTGCGTGCGAGGCAGCGGCAGCAGGGTGGCACGCGCGGGCAGGTGCGGCGCGCAGAGCAGCGTACGGGCAGGCGCAGCAGGGTGGCGCACGGGCAGGCGCAGTGCACGGGCAGCGGCGCGCAAGGCAGCTGTGGCAGGCAGCATGCACGGGCAGGCGCGGCGCCGGGGCAGCGTACGGGAAAGGCAGCGCGCATGTGCAGGCGTGGCATGGGGGGGAGCGTACGGGAAAGGCAGCGCGCGCGGGCAGGCGCGGCGCGCGGGGCAGCGGCAGGGCGACACACGGGCAGGTGCGGCGCACGGACAGTTGTGCGCAAGGCAGCAGCGGCATGGCAGCGGCGGCAGGGCAGCATGCACAGGCAGGCGTGGCATGTGGGGCAGCGCACGGGCAGGGCAGCGCTCGCGGGCAGGCGTGGTGCGTGGGGCAGCAAGGGTAACAATAGTAGGTACGGACCTAACCTAGCTCTAATACTATGTCAAGAAGTGTAAAGAGCGGAAAATAATTTGACTAGGTAGCAGTGAGATACAAATGTGGAACCCTAAACTGCTGTACCCCATAAAGCACGCCCCACTATAGCCTACACATTATTGTTATGATTTTGACAATCATAGCTGTATTCTGATGGGTGTATTCTCTTATTAACGATAATACTTGTATTGCTACTATAACAGTGCTATTGCGATTCCTTCAATTACCTCGTTGCAACATGTAACCTCCGATACAGTTACGACAGTTCGAAGCATGTCGCAACTTTCTGGTACAGGTCGGTCAACAGTAGCGACAGTTGACCCGCGACTGTTGACCTGCTGCGTACTATATGGGCTAACGCAGGTGAGATAGGCTTGCACCTTTTGAAATGCTTAAAGCGATTTCCCCCTTACTTCCAACATTAATGCTACCCCATTTGCTCTTTCTATTGCAATAGTTATGCCCTTGATATTTGCTTGTATTTGAGATTGAGGCTGGTGTCTACAGTGTTAATCACTGTAGCATGTTACATTGAATAGTATAGCTGAGACTGCTGGTATCGGGTCTGCCGATCTCTCAGACCATCAGCCTCGGACCTCTCGGATTCGCTCGACCGACAACACAGATTCGGATCTCAGGCTCGGGCGCGCGCTGCGGATCACGGCATACCGGGAAGAAAATGATCAGGACATTTCCGCGAGTTCTGCTGAGCTGGCGGAGGAGACTGGGTACTGCGCATAAAAATCTCGCGCAACTCGCGGCGGGCGCTTCGGCGTCGTACAGCGGGAAAGCGGCGATTCCAGTGGAATGGCGGCCGTGGGTCGTTCGGGGCGCGGCGGTGCTTCTGGCTCTGGGTGTCGCGCACTGCTTCCTTGTCGTCAACGAGGTGCGCGCATCTGTGCCGCTCGATAGTGTAACCACCTTGGATGAATCGCCCGTAGGTCCTCGAGTGAGCTCTCTCGAGTGAGCTCTCTCGTGCTCGAGTGAGCTCTCTCGAGTGAGCTCTCTCGTGCTCGAGTGAGCTCCTTCGAGTGAGCTCTCTCGTGCTCGTGCTGTGGAATCGCGTGTCAAACCCAGTGTTCGCCGCGCGCTGCTGCGCGGACGGCATTGCGAGTGAGTCGACTCGAAGCCCTCTTCAGGCGTCTGGAGCCTCTACTATGCTCTCGTTGCGCCTCCCGCCTCGTTGCGCCTCCCCGCCTCGTTGCGTCTCCCCGCCTCTCTGGCCACGATGATGTGCATGTTGCGCCAACGTAGCGAGATGAAGCGCGCCAATTGTAGCTTGTGTTCTGCTTCGCCGTCACTCTGCAACGCTGCTGCCTCCACCAACGGTTCTGAATTCCGTTCCGATCTGCTTTGTGAATTCCCTTGTTACCTAAATCGTTCCCCACACCACACCCACATCTCCTCACCATCACTCCCTCGTTCGGTTCCGAGCCTCAGCCTTGGGTGGACAGCCTGCAGCTTTGGAACTTCTTCCCGCTGAAGAGCCTGCCGGCAGTGGAGTGGGAGGAGGCGTCCCCACGGCCGGGGTGCATTGTGACTCTCGACTCGCGCTACAGCCCTGAGGGCGTGCAGGCCGTGGAGGCGGCTGTAGCACGGCTGCTGAGGGAGCTGGGGGGGGAGGCGGAGGGGGAGAGAGTGGGGGGAGGGGGAGAAGGGATAGGTGGAGAGCGGATAAGGGGAGAGGGGTTAGGTGGAGAAGGGAGAGGGGGAGAGGAAGTAGGAAGAGGGGGTGTAGGGGCTGCGGGGGGCGATGGGGGACAGGAAGGGCGGAGTTGGGGGATGGGGGACCGGGATTGGAAGAGGAGACGGCTGAAGGAAGGAGCGGGAGAGTGGGAGGGAAGGTGGCATGGAGGTTGGAGGGGGAGGCGACTCAAGGGAGGAGGAGAGGAGGGCTTGGAGGAGGGGGATGGGGGGCTGAACGGGGAGGTTAAGAAGGCGGAGGGGGAAAAAGGGGAGGGCGAGGATGAGGGGAAGGCGGAGGAGACAGATGAGGAGAAAGAAGAGGGTAACGATGAGGGGAATGGGGAGGAGAAGGGTGAGAATGAGGACTCGAAGGTTAAGGAAGAAAGGAGAGGGAGGGGCGGGGAGGCGATGCCGGAGGCGTGGTGGCGGTTCTATGAGGCACTGCCCAAGGTGGTGGATGCGGAGGGGAATGAAATCGTTTGGAAATTCCCCATCTGGGTGGCTCTGGCCGTCAACATGTGCGTGTGTGCTGTGTCAGTATGTGCGTATGCTTCATTGATGTATGTGCCTGTGTGCGGTCATGTTGACGTGCAAGTGTATGTGTCGCAATGCATTCACATGCACGTGTGCCATGGCAGTAACCCATGGTAACCTGAACGCATGTGCTGCTGCCATCCTGCACGTACGCACGGACTCTTGGAAGGTCATCACAGTCAATGCAGTCAACACAGTCAATGCAGTCAACACAGTCAATGCAGTCATCACAGTCAATGCAGTCATCACAGTCAATGCAGTCAACACAGTCAATGCAGTCATCACAGTCAATGCAGTCAACACAGTCAATGCAGTCAACACAGTCAATGCAGTCAACACAGTCAATGCAGTCAAAACAATCCATACAGATGCTTGGGTACGCCATCCCGTCCCTCCCTTGCCGTTACAGATAGAGCAAGCTCATTCGTAGAGCGAGTGAATTTGCCAAGGGGTAGAAGCTCTGTGCGCAGAATGGGTCGGGGAAAGATCCCACGTGCCTGCTCTGCTCTGCTCAATCCCGTCATGGTGCACCAATCTTTGGGTGTGCTGCACAGAAATAGCACGCGTGGTGGCTGCTTCGCTGGTGTGGCTGATCAGGTCAACACAAGTCAACGCAAAGTCCTCCTTCAATCCTATCCGCCTCTCTGCTTCAGGTTGTACGCACGGCGCCATGGGTACCGACTGGTGGTGGAGAACGGATCCAGGTTCACTCCGGACAGACACCCATCGTGGTTCAAGGTAACGGATCCGCACCTGAGGTAAGGGATCCGCACCTGAGGTAAGGGATCCGCACCTGAGGTAAGGGATCCGCACCTGAGGTAAGGGATCCGCACCTGAGGTAAGGGATCCGCACCTGAGGTAAGGGATCCGCACCTGAGGTAAGGGATCCGCACCTGAGGTAAGGGATCCGCACCTGAGGTAAGGATCCGCACCTGAGGTAAGGGATCCGCACCTGAGGTAAGGGATCCGCACCTGAGGTAAGGGATCCGCACCTGAGGTAAGGGATCCGCACCTGAGGTAAGGGATCCGCACCTGAGGTAAGGGATCCGCACCTGAGGTAAGGGATCCGCACCTGAGGTAAGGGGTTTTTCACTTGATGTATGGAGCGCAAGACACTGCTCGCTCTGCCTTTCCCCACCACCCACGCATCAGCTTTTGTGTACGTGCTGTAAACCGTGCATACTCCCTGCATCTCCTGCGCTGCCTGTGTGCGGCGCATCCAGTGCATTGCTCTCCGCACTCACCAGCGGCACTCACCAGCGGCACTCACCAGCGGCACTCACCAGCGGCACTCACCAGCGGCACTCACCAGCGGCACTCACCAGCGAGCACCCCATACCCTTCCTGCTCGCCCTGCCCCCCTGCATGGCGTGCATGGCGTGCACGGCCTACTGCAGGTGCCGTTGCTACAGGAGCAGCTGGCGTGTTGCTGCGAGTGGGCTTTCTTCCTTGACTCAGATGCCTACATGAGCATGCACCACCACACCCTCTCCATCCCCGCCTGGATCCAAGCCATCAAGCAGCCTGTGAGTGCAACCTTGGTTCTTGTTGAAGATTGGTACCACCTATTTTTGTTCTCTTGGTTGAGCTGTTTCTGACTTTTTTCTTGTTCTTTTTTCGTTGCGTTGTCACAACTATGTGACTAGGAACATTGTTTTTTGAAATAAGTATGTCGTCATACAAGAATACCTGCACCAAGACCACATCCATTGGCTCAATGGCATGCCTGCATATTCCTCTTGTGTGTCCCTCAGAACTACTTCTCGTGGCTGCGGAGGGGCAATCATCCCCCAACTCCCAATATGCCCCATGTGTCTCCCTCCTCTGTCTGTTCCTCACCCCGCTCAGAGCTACTTCTCCTGGCTGCGGAGGGACAATCATCTCCCAACCCCCAATATGCCCCTTGTGTCTGCTTCTTGTGCCCCTCACCCCGCTCAGAGCTACTTCTCCTGGCTGCGGAGGGACAATCATCTCCCAACCCCCAATATGCCCTTGTGTCTGCTTCTTGTGCCCCTCACCCCGCTCAGAGCTACTTCTCCTGGCTGCTGAGGGACAACCTGACCGACACTCTGGCCGGGCAGGTGTGGCTCCCACAGGACCCCGCCCTGCTGCTACAGCCGCCCACCGCGCTACAGCCAGAGGGGCCCGTGGCTCTGATTCCACGCAACGGCGACTCGAGGGAGGGGTTCTTTGGGGATGCAGATGCGCTGTTCCGCAAGGACACGGACTACCTCAATGCGGGCGTCATGCTCTGGCGCCGCTCGCCACACACCTTCAAGGTGGGGGGTGGGGGCTTGAGTGGCTTGGGGCTTGAGTGGCTTGGGATGCCAATGGCTGTGAGGGATGTCAAACGGAACAGAAAATTTGAAAGTGAATGAAAGATTGATTGGCTGCGGGATTTCGTGGGGTATAGGTGAGTGGTTGGCACGTGTGGGGTACACAAGGGGCGTCAGCCTAATGCATGAATGCAGGAGTGGTGGTGAGCGGTAGAGGTGTTAACTGTGAAAGAGGTCCCGCGTGGTGTTTATACAGCTTGAAGCACAGCTTCACCTTCAAGGTCAGTATCATGTATGCAATCGCATGCAGAAGCATCTCATCTAGCCTTCACGCCAGTCATTAGAACCTTGTGTTGGTGATTCAGTCGCTGCATGCTCGTTGCATTCTCTCCCATTGTCTCTCCCATTGTCTCCCCCATTGTCTCTCTCATTGTCTCTCCCATTGCCTCTCTCATTGTCTCTCCCGTTGTCTCTCCCATTGTCTCTCTTATTGTCTCTCCCATTGTCTCTCCCATTGTCTCTCTTGTTTCCTCTCCCAATGTCTCTCCCATCGTCTCTCACGTAATATCGTCATTCTACTACTCTTGCCCCTTCCTTCTCCCCTCAACCAGTTCTTCCAGCAGTGGTACAGCGTGCCTCGGGGCGACTACCACCTGTACGGGCACGTGTGGGAGCAGGCGAGGCTCAACCAGGTGGCACAATGGCCGCAGTGGCGGGCGAGGGTGGTGGTGGTGCCCTACCGCGAGCTCACAGGGCCGCAGGGGGCCATGCTGCGCCACGTGTGGGGAAACGTGACACAGGACGAGCGTGCCAGGGTGGTGTATGAGGCACTGGAGGAGGCACTGGGCCGCCTCAAGTAAGGGCAGCCTGAAGTAAGGGCAGCACACACATGGGCTTGCCTGGGCTTGCTGCAAGTAAGGGCAGCCCATGAGGGGGTGGTGGTGCATGGGGCGGTGGAGGAGGCACTGCAGTGGGCGTTGCTGGGTGAGGTCCCATGCGTGCAAGGAGTCACGGCTACTGCGTCTCGCTTGCAGCGGCGCATGTGCGTGGGTTGATCTTCCTCAAGGAGCATGTGATAGCGTGGTGGTTGGGGTACCGGCGTTACAGGCTGCAGCAGGTGTTGTGTATGGGAAGCTATTGTAGAGCTTGAAGGAGAGTGTTCTGATCTGAAAGGTGGTACTTCAGGCATTGGAAGAAAAGGGAGGGGCTTGCCCCACACTGTGGTTGGCATGCAGTTCATGTGTGGGGAGTGGTGGCTTGTTCTGGTGACCTACTTGCACAAGCGTTACCGGCAGGTTCATTGCATGGTTGCTTTGTTGTGAACGCTGTGCCTTGTATGTATAGTGGAATGCCAGTTTTTATCATATGTCCCTGCTCATGATGTTTATACATACGGTATGGTGTTCACTTCAGTACCAGGAACCGATACAGTGCTTTCAACGAGGTGAGAAATGGGTCACTTTAACAGAGAGGATGATGCCAATCAGGCACCCTCAATCCTACGATTGCCCTAAAACCAATTCGGGGCCTTGGGTGGGAGGATTGCTTTTTGAAGCACGTCGACCTTGTAGTGCTTTATGGACAATAATTTGTCATTGCTGTAAAGGAAATCACTGCTGGCAGTGATACTGTAAGGGCGTGTTCCTATGGCCCCCTATCAGGCCCCTCTTATCAGGCCCCTAATAGGACAACTCAAACTTTAGTCTATGACACATTTCAAGTTTCTAAGGGCTTTTGATAAGGGCATTTTCAGCATTGTTGAAGTCAGCAGCCCAAATTGGGAGGATCAGGCGCGCATGCCAAGTGTCGTAATGTTGATTAAAAGCGATTGCGTGGCATGCTTGTTGGAAAAAATTGGTGACAATGTGTGCCAATTGTTCGATTGGTCAATAGCTGAAAGTCAATCCTGGTCAGCGGGAAACTTGAAAACGGAGCGGTTGAATACGAATAACAAACTCGAGTTTGCTGACTCACCGAAACACGACTTTGGAGCGAGAGGTTTTGCGAATCAAAACACTCTCGATATGTTCACTCTCTCAAACCTTGTTTGACAAACTTTATATGCTTGAAGAAGGTGGGTTGTGGAATTTCAACAACAATAAAAACAACCATACCGTCATCGCCAGGATATAAGATAGTGTTGACTTTAAACATGGGTGTCTTTAAATAGTGTAAATTCTTATGATTGGATGTTCTGGTTACAAGAGAACCATGTGTGTATCGAGTTTAGACATATGTGTCTTCCAAATGTTCATGTGTTTAGGGGTTTCCGTCTAAACGAGAGGGGTCTTCCAAACGGTTATACTACATTCACAGGATACAGGCATCACAAATCCCTGTTAGAGTAGCTAGGCAAGGTTGATTCAACTATCGAGAGAAAAGCACATGAAGGAAACCCTAAAGTGTTATACCCCATAACATCTACCCCACTACAGCTTACCAATATATAGCATAGATATATCATTTGACACACCCCCATAGGCAAAGTGGGGGAGAGCAAGAGGTCACAAGACCAGTCAAGAAAAGCAAAGCAAGCTCAGGGTGGATCACAACATCACCACACTGAGCACAAGCAAAAAGGCCACAAGGTCAGTTCACATGCAGAGGTATATATGCAACAAGAACAGTACAGTGATCTCTACCTAGCAAGAGCAAGCATGCAGGTATATATATATATATAGATCACAGTACAAGCAGAGTCTACAGCAAGTGTGGAAACGTAGGCACAAGGCCCAACAAAGTACAAAAGCGCTGATGATCACCAGACGGAAGTGCCTTGGTGAATATATCAGCAGTGTTGGCCCGAGTGGCCACGTGAGCAAGACGAAGCTGACCACGCTGCTGCAGCTCTCGAGCGAGGAAGTAACGCAGAGCGATGTGCTTCGCTCCTGACACAAGGCAATGGCGGCCTTGTTGTCTACGTACAGCACTGGAGGAGAACGAGGCCGCTCTCCCAGGTCGGTCAGCAGGTAGGTGAGCCAGCGTAGCTCCTGTGCAGCCATGGCGGTGGCGTAGATCTCAGCCTCACAACTAGAGCTGAGAATAGAAGACGAGCGCGTGGACCGCCACGAAACAGAGCCAGAGCCAAGGCTGAAGGTGTAACCCTGTGACGACCGCTGCGTAGCCAGGTCGTCAACCCAAGAAGCGTCCGAGTGCCCAGTGAGGACAACTGGGCTCCGCCCTCCAAGCACGAGCCCCATGCCCGATGTACTGCACAAGTAGCGCAGTACCCTCTTAGCAGCAGCCATGTGCTCTTATCGGTGCCTACCAGGAGCCACGTAGCGAGCGAGAAGGCCAAGAGGGTACGCAAGGTCAGGACAAGTGCAGGTCATCAGGTACATGAGGCAGCTCACTAGCTCTGGGTAAGGACCACTCGGCTCTACGGACTCGTCCGAAGGTGGAGCTGAGAGGGAGTGACCTGTAACCAGGAGTGTGCTGTGGCAAGGACCAGGTGAAGCCGAAGCGCTGAAGGACCTGCTGCACCATGTGTGACTGAGTCAGTGTGATGGTGCGGCGTGCTCTGTCCCGAGTGATCTGCAAGCCAAGGTAACTGCGCAGCTCACCCAGGTCTGTGCACGTGTGTCTCTTCTGCAGCTCCGACTTCATCAAGGCGAGAGCCTCAGTGTCAGCAGTGGCAAAGACCAAGTCGTCGACGTACACGAGGATGTAGAACGGTGGCAGCGAAGTGTCGGTGCGCAGGAACAGCGACGGGTCAGCTGTCGAAGGAGCGAACCCAAGAGCCGCCAGTGTCGTCCTCAGTGTGTCGTGCCACTCACGTGGCGCCTGGCGGAGACCGTAGACTGGCCGCCGGAGGCTCCACTGGGTACCACGAGGGAACGACCCAGTGAAGCCAGGTGGGCGGCGTAGCCAGATCTCCTCGTGCAGGCTGCCCTGTAAGAAAGCTGTGCTAAAGTCCAGAGAGTGAAGCTCGTAGTCACGCTGAGCGGCAACGTGCAGCAGCACCCGAAGAGTGGTCATCTTCGGGGTGGGGGAGAAGGTCTGGAAGAAGTCAACTCCCTCTCGCTGACTGAAGCCTCTAGCAACATAACGAGCCTTGAAGACAGGCGGAGAACCCGGCGGCCGCTTCACCCTGAAAATCCACATGCCATCGACGATGTTCGCCCCAGGAGGGGGAACCTCATCGACGTAAGTGCCTGTGGACTTTCAGGATGCCATCTCTGCGTCCATGGCTGTCTGCCACTGAGAGGAGTACTCACCCGCGATCGCCTCAGCGTAAGAGCGCGGGGTCGGGATGTCTGGTGCATCCGGGTCTCCCTCAGGGGCAAGCAGCATGGCCACGAGATGAGGCGCAGCAGCCGCAAGACACTCAAGGTCCTCGTGCCTGTCCTCAAGGACGTCCGTGCTAAGAGCACACTCACCCCCGACGGACGGAGGACAGACAGACTCAGACTCAGCAACAAGACTGGCAGCGAACGAAGACTAGACGACAGGCAGCAGCAAAGTCAACAAGCTCAGCGACCAGAGCAGACGCAGCAGTAGACTCAAACGACGGGTCAGTGACAACAGTGGCTAGCAGACGCGTGACAGTAGGGTGCTCAGCACGAAACCGGTCAGACTCAGGGTCCGGAACGTCAGGCAGAGAGGACGCAGGAGGAGACGGCAGAGGAATAGGCTGTTGAGCAGAGGAAGGACGACGGACTACGAGGTGTGCGCTGGGGACAGCCGGCTGACGCGAACGAGGAACACGACGACCGGTACGACCAGGACGAATAGGCGAGACAGGACGCGACGCAGGCTCACGACGCTCAGCAGGACTACCTGTCTGCTCAGTGTAAGGAGAAGGAGCAGGCAGCGGTGAGCCAGTCTGTAACGGAAGACCAGTAGACGACGGGAGAGTAAGAACCTGACGAAGAACAGAGTCAGGCGGCGGCAGAGACGACGGAGACAGCGGAGCGAAGAACAGTCGTGTCGGCGCAGCTGCACCAGGACCGGCAGCTCCAGCAGCTCCAGTACCTCCAGCAGCTCCAGCACCTCCAGCAGCTCCAGAAGCTCCAGCCCCAGAACCGACACCTCCAGTCCTAGGGTCTCCAGCCTCAGTGTCTCCAGCAGCAGCACCCCTAGAACCAGCACCTCCAGTCCCAGGGTCTCCAGCCTCAGTGTCTCCAGCAGCAGCACCTCCAGACGCAGCACCCCCAGCCCCAGCAGCTCCAGTACCTCCAGTAGACAAAGTACCAGCACCACTCCTAGCTCCAGGGACGTCAGCAGAAGTACCTCCAGCAGCAGAGCCCCGGGCTCCAGCAGCGCGACCCTGACGGCGACCGTACCAGTCGTGCAGCTGCTGTGAGGTGAGAGGCACACGTGGACGAAGGCGGCTACTCCAAGGAGACCGCGCAACAGCAGACTCAGAACCCTCAGCGCCAGCACCCCCAACTGCTCCAGAACCTCCAGCGCCAGCACCCTCAGCAGCTCCAGAACCTCCAGGCGCAGTACCTCCAGGCTCCTCACGCGTAGGCTCAGTACCCTCAGACTCGGCACCCCCAAGCTCAGCACCTCCAGGCTCCTCACGCGCAGGCACAGCACCCCCAGACTCCGCACCCCTAGGCTCAGCACCTCCAGGCTCCTCTCGCTCAGGCTCCGCACCCTCAGACTCGACACCCCCAAGCTCAGCACCTCCAGGCTCCTCACGCGCAGGCACAGCACCCCCAGACTCCGCACCCCCAGGCTCAGCACCTCCAGGCGCCTCTCTCTCAGGCTCCGCACCCCCCGGCTCAGCACCCCCAGAGACAGCACCCCGAGCAGGACCACCTCCAGCAGGACCTGAGTCACCAGTGACCTCAACAGGCGCAGGTACCGGAGGGTCTACCTGAGAAACACCTGAAGGAGCAGGACCTGGCGCGGGGAGGGGGTCTACCTGGGGAGGACCTGGAGCGAGAAAGAGCGGCGGGGGGGGGGGAGAGGCAGTGCGGTAGGGAAAGAGACGGTAGAAGGGAACAGACTCGTCAAAGGTGACGTCCTGAGACGCAAAGACACGGCGCGAGGTGGGGTCGTAAAACTGCCAGCCAGGCGCGTCAGGAGGAAAACCAAGGAAGACGCAGGGAATGGCGCGAGCAGAGAGCTTGTCCGCGGTGAGATTACGGACAAAGGCACGAGCACCCCAGACCCGGAAACGCGACGCATCGCCAACCTCCCCCGTCCACAGCAGCGTGGGCGAGGTCTCCGGCAAGGAGACACGGGGCCAGAGGTTGAGCTGATGCGCGGCGTACCACGAGCGACCTCCATGACTAAGCCAATGCGGCGCTCAGCTACCCCATTCTGCTGCGGAGAGGCCGGAAGCGTGAACGACTGGCGGATGCCCTCCTCACAGAAAGCTCGCAAGAGGTCGGAGGAGATTTCACCACCTCTGTCAGAGTGCAGACGCAGGACAGGAAAGTCCCGCTCGAACCGCTCGCGGAGCTGGAGACGCACAGCGCGGATCCAGGGGATCAGAACAGCAGGGACGTCCCCCTTGCTGCGCAAGGGGAAGACCATGGTGTAACGCGTGTAGTCGTCGACAACCAGCAGAAAATACCGTAGGTGAGGTACGGGTGGGCCTTAACTTAGTTCTTAGGTCCTAAGAACCTGCTCTGATACCATGTTAGAGTAGCTAGGCAAGGTTGATTCAACTATCGAGAGAAAAGTACATGAAGGAAACCCTAAAGTGTTATACCCCATAACATCTACCCCACTACAGCCTACCAATATATAGCATAGATATATCATTTGACAATCCCTACCATTTCTACCTATCTAGTCTCCCTCGGTCACACAGCTCTGATGGCAGGGGGAGCACCATAATGGAGGGTGCCTGTTGGTACTGCAAGAAGGCTGAACATCCATGGTTCAATTATTTCAGCCCGCCAGAAGGATAGGCACCTCCAGGCATGAAGTTGCCCAGTGCTGAACGTGCAGAAGGTGGTGTTGTGAAAGGCTCAGGTGCACAAGTTGAAGGTGCATGTGAGAGTACGACGGCTTTGCTATAATTTGCTAGCTTGATTATGCTTTCTTAAGCATTATCTAGCTTAACTTTGCTTTATTTTGCTTGCTTTTGCTAGAATTCCTAGGTTCGTTGCTCTTACTATATTTATTATAGTTATAGGCACCGAACTAGGTAAAGTGCACCGAATTCTAGGCTTTTCGGTTGCCACCGAATTGAGGCAATGGTGACACCAGTTACATTCCGCTTGCGCTTACCTTCTACGTGGAAGCTTCACAACGCTTTCCATGTTCAGCTGCTGAAGCCCTACAAGGACCCCAACCAACAGTTCACGGGACGACAGCTACCGCCACCACCACCTGTTCTCGTACAAGATGAACCAGAGTACGAGGTGGAACGAGTTCTCGCTCATCGACGCAGACGCGGCAACACGACTGCTCGAATTCCTGATACGCTGGAAGGGATATGACCCGTCGGAGGACAGTTGGGTTGCAGAAGTTGATATGGGCAACGCACGCCGTGCTCTCAAGGATTATCTTGTCAAGCAGGGTGTATCTCACGCCACCCAGCTTTGAGGGGGGGACGTGTGAGAGTACGACGGCTTTGCTATGATTTACTAGCTTGATTATGCTTTCTTATGCATTATCTAGCTTAGCTTTGCTTTATTTTGCATTCTTTTGCTAGAAATCCTAGGTTCGTTGCTCTTACTATATTTATTATAGTTATAGGCACCGAACTAGGTTGAGTGCACCGAATTCTAGGCTTTTTGGTTGCCACCGAATTGCCTTCTACCGAATTCGGGAAGGACCCGTTCGGGACGCTTCGCGACCCGCGGAACCTTCTAGTAACACCCGGGTTACTGCCTTTGTGTCGAGCCTATATATAGCCTCGCCTTGTACCCAGGTGCATTATTCAATAGATTCATCTTTCCTGAACCAGATCCTCACACTTGGTAATCAGAGCGGGTTTACACGCGAGGTCTTCAACCGCGTAGTTCCGGCCTTTAAAAACCGCGGGGGCGACGACGAACGCGCCGATACGGGTATGTAAAACCAGTTCCGCGCGAATTTTTCTAAGTCCCCCTCGATTCGGTTTCGAATACCCCTCAAGATTATTTGCAGAAAATTTGGAATTTTGACCGTCAGATCGATTTTCATCTCAACGGCCCTGAGAATTTCGCCCAAAAAAGTTGGAATTGAGACCATCAGATCACTTTTTCTTCAACGGCCGAGATCGGACGCGAATTTTCGACTAGAGGAGATTTACGCGACGTAGCGAATTCCAGCTCGTCGAGCAGTTTCGGGCAGCACTGATCGAACAGTTCGACGCGTTGAACAGTAGCTACTACGGAACACGACGCAACAAGCCAAATAGTGGCATGGAGCGATTGGCACCACCCACGACTGCCGACCCGATGGAGAACGACAAGGACGATGCGACGCAGCGGCTAGCAAAATATACGACGTGCGAGTTTTGCGGCGGTACTGGACATCGTATCTTGGCGTGTTGGAAAATGAAGAAAGTACGTACGGAGCTGAGGGACAAGAACAGTGTGGCACCCCCGAAGCAGAAAACGGACAACGTGGCAACTTCGGAGAGGGCGAAAAAAGGAGAATACGGTGGCGCGAAATTAAAACGTCACGACCAGCCGGCTCCAGGGGAAATCGCCGAGACAAATGGAGACTCCGCGAAACAAGACCCTGCACCGACCGGGAAACTCCAGCCGTACACCCCGACAAGTAAGAATTCGTTAAAGTTATCCTATAAAGATACTTTAACTAAGAATATTACTTCTCGTGGTTTTCAAGCCTTTATTAAGGGAGAGTCAGAAATTAAACCGGTACCGGGTAATATGGGGACCCTACTCCGGAGCGCTGATAAGGGTCGAGCGTTCCGAGGAGTTAATATTCTCTCCCAGCAGCCCTGTTTAAAGGCTCCCTGTTCCCCACAGGCAAAGCCCACACCGCTGCAAAGGCTTAGGGGAAGGTTCCAGGCCCTAGAGAAGCTGAATCGGCCTCGGATAAATCCTTCCAACCCTATTAAGTTGAAAACTGAGTCTGCAGCTTCGAGCGCAGGACCAAGGGATGATACATTTAATCTACCTTATGATCCTGTAAGCAACACCATCTACACCTACTCGGAGCGGCAGCAGCCACTAGTACTCGAGGTGATCTGCAACGGGCGACGCCTCCAGGCACTGGTGGACAGTGGTGCGTCCCACTCGGTGTGCGACCGCGGGACGTTGGAGAAAATTGGAGAGTCATCGGAGGAGACCCAGTTTACAGCAACAATGGTGGACGGTACGAAGCTTCCCATCCACAGCAAGACAAGACTGGAGCTGCAGATAGGGGCGTTGAGGTGGAAGCCGACGTTGCCGATCACGAACATCAAGGGATTAGACTTCATCTTGGGGCGTGATTTTCTGAAGCGGTTCAACCCCGAGATTGACTGGGTCAACCGGAAGGCGTGTATCTACAACATCGAACGCCTGGAGCTGCGAAGCTGGACGGATAAAGGGAATGTTCCAGAAACGATACTGCCGCGGTTCGAACGGATGGTAAACGAGAGGAACACGGGTTAATTAGCACTGGTTATGGCAGCAGCAGAGGAGGAAAACCAAACTCGGAGCTACCTGCAGCAGTAAAGGAGGTGTTGGAGCAGTACAAAGACATCATGCCAGACGACCTACCTGCAGGAGTACCTCCAGCGCGCACCCACGAGCACGAAATCGTGGAGGAACCAGGTGCGAAACCCGTCTCACGTGCACCATACCGACTGAGTCCGACCGAACTGACAGACATGAAGAAACAGATTGAGTATCTACTGGACAGACAACTGATCCGCCCATCCACCTCTCCCTACGGCGCACCGGTTCTCTTCACTCCAAAGCCAGACGGTAGTTTACGGATGTGCATCAACTACCGCGCACTGAACAAACAGACAGTCAAGAACAAATACCCCATACCGCGCATAGACGATCTTCTAGACCAACTGCGTGGTGCGACGGTGTTTTCGAAGCTGGACCTACGGTCGGGTTACTGGCAGATCAAGATGGCAGACAACTCGATCCACAAGACGGCGTTCCGTACCAGATACGGCTCCTACGAATACTTGGTGATGCCGTTCGGACTCTGCAACGCACCAGCGACGTTCCAGGCAGAGATGAACCACATCCTACGGCCCCTGCTGGACGAGTGCGTGGTAGTGTACCTGGACGACATTCTCATCTACTCTAAGACCATGAAGGATCACGTGGAGCATCTGCGGAAAGTCTTCGAGATCCTGCGGAAAAACAAGTTCTACGTGAAGCTGTCGAAGAGCGACTTTGCCCTGAAGAAGGTGTAGTTTCTCGGGCACATGGTGAGTGCGGAGGGCGTACACGTGGACCCGCAGAAGATCGAAGCCGTCAAGAAGTGGAAAGTTCCGGAGAACGTGAAGGAGTTGCAGCAGTTCCTAGGCTTCGCCAACTACTACAACAGGTTCGTGCCGCAGTACGCTAAGATAGCAGCGCCACTGACCAGCCCACTGAAAAAGGATGCGCCCTACAAATGGGACACTCCTCAACAGCAAGCCATGGAGCTTCTACAGACAGCACTGACCACAGCGCCAGTACTCATCCTACCGGATCCAGACAGAGACTACGTGGTGGAAGCAGACGCTAGTGACCAAGCAGTCGGAGCAGTACTGATGCAGGATCACGGACGCGGTTTGCAACCCATCGCCTATCTCAGTAAGAAGCTACACGGAGCAGAACTGAATTACCCCATCCATGACAAGGAAGCCTTAGCGATAGTCACAGCCTTCAAGGCGTGGAGGTGTTACTTAGAGGGAGCCAAGACTAAAGTCTAGACTGACCACTGCAGCCTCAAATACCTGAAGTCGCAGCCGACACTCTCACGACGACAGGTGCGGTGGGTGGATTTCTTGGAGACCCACTTCCAATAGGACATCGTCTACAAGCCTGGGCTACACAACAAAGCTAACGCGTGGAGCCACCCGGACATGTAGCAGGCATCCAGCTCGACGGAATGAACCCTCTGCTCAAGGGTCTATTCCAACATGGGTACTCCGTGGACGCAGAGATCGCTACAGCAGAGAAACAGAAGCTGTTACAGTGGGAGAATGACTTAGCTGTAAGAAAGGGATCGGGAAAGATTTGGGTACCGAACTATGCCCCGCTCCGACAGATCTTACTGGAGGAGTTCCACGATGTGGCATATGCGGGACATTTCGGGAGCAACAAGACGTTAGCGGGAATAGCAAAGTATTACTACTGGCCCGGGATGGCAGCAGACGTGCAGCAGTTCGTCACTTCATGCGACACGTGCCAGCGGATGAAGAGTAGCAAGCAGAAAAAAGCAGGATTACTTCAGCCTCTACCTGTACCGGAGCAGCCATGGCAAGTCGTTAGCCTAGACTTCATCACTGGTCTTCCTTCGACCTCACGAGGGCATGACGCTATACTCGTGGTGATCGATAAGTTCTCTAAAATGGGACACTTCATCCCGACCAACGCCACGGCTACAGCTGAAGCAACTGCTCGCCTCTTCTTCGACCACATCATCACCATCCATGGCATCCCCGCTACACTCATCTCAGACAGAGACCCAAAATTCACTAGTAAGTTTTGGAGGGAACTCATGGGATTGTTGGGGACAAAGCTTGCAATGTCTTCAGCATACCACCCCCAGACTGACGGACAGACTGAGCGGTTCAATCAGGTGGTTGAACAGTTACTGCGCACAGCTTGCAAGGACGACATCAGCCACTGGGATCAACAGTTACCAACGCTTGAGTTCGCTTACAACAACGCATCGCATGCGGCCACAGGGAAATCTCCTTTCTTCCTGTGCTATGGACGGGAACCACTTACACCACAGCAGCCAACTACACCGGCACACGTCCAAGCCGCACACGACTTCGTCACCACCATGCAGCAGCTATGGGAGAAGACTCAGCGACGTCTCACCACGATGCAGAACTCCCAGAAGCAGTATGCCGATCGACAGCGACGAGATCACTCAGTAGCAGTCGGAGATCAGGTACTTCTTGACACACGCAACTTGGACTTGTCCCACATTCCGTCCAAGCTCCGGCCTCGCTTCTGTGGTCCTTTTCGCGTTGAGGCAATGGTGACACCAGTTACATTCCGCTTGCGCTTACCTTCTACGTGGAAGCTTCACAACGCTTTCCATGTTCAGCTGCTGAAGCCCTACAAGGACCCCAACCAACAGTTCACGGGACGACAGCTACCGCCACCACCACCTGTTCTCATACAGGATGAACCAGAGTACGAGGTGGAACGAGTTCTCGCTCATCGACGCAGACGCGGCAACACGCTCGAGTTCCTGATACGCTGGAAGGGATATGACCCGTCGGAGGACAGTTGGGTTGCAGAAGTTGATATGGGCAACGCACGCCGTGCTCTCAAGGACTATCTTGTCAAGCAGGGTGTATCTCACGCCACCCAGCTTTGAGGGGGGGACGTGTGAGAGTACGACGGCTTTGCTATGATTTACTAGCTTGATTATGCTTTCTTATGCATTATCTAGCTTAGCTTTGCTTTATTTTGCTTGCTTTTGCTAGAATTCCTAGGTTCGTTGCTCTTACTATATTTATTATAGTTATAGGCACCGAACTAGGTTGAGTGCACCGAATTCTAGGCTTTTCGGTTGCCACCGAATTGCCTTCTACCGAATTTGGGAAGGACCCGTTCGGGACGCTTCGCGACCCGCGGAACCTTCTAGTAACACCCGGGTTACTGCCTTTGTGTCGAGCCTATATATAGCCTCGCCTTGTACCCAGATGCATTATTCAATAGATTCATCTTCGCGCGCAGACGGGCGATAAATCCGATGTGCTCACCAATCATGACAGAAGCGTCGTCCGTGTTGATGCCGATAATCTTGCTGATGTCCACACCTATAGACTCCAGGTGCGTGAGCAGAACGTCTTGAAGGCTCGCTGCATCACATTTCTCGACCATCAGCAAAGACAGAAAATACATGATGACCACGTCGCCTCTTAGGACCGACTCATACACGATAAGGTGCTTGTTGCGCACCCTATCCGTACTCTCGCCCAAGGTGATGTCGACGAAGTGACTGGAGGCAATGTGTTGTGTCAGATTATAATGCTTGTCTAGCCTGCAGTGGGGTACTCTGTAGTGAGTACGGCCCCTTAGGGTTTCCTATTTGTATCCCAACTGTTGCTAGTCAAACCCTCCTTTGCTCATTTCTCTCTTGCCTAGCTAGGGTTTACCTAGCTATGGCTCCTCATTCTGCCTACTATTTTAACATGTTGCAGTTGCTCGACGCGCAAATACTTTGATGCGGCTTCAAGTAGCTCGTTAAATCCGCACCTGCACATTCAGGATGAGGCATCCACTTACTCAGAGTAATAGGCCCCCCTTTGATCGAGCGGAAGGTTGGGCGTTCCCATCTCCTGCATAAACTTGATGAAGATGATGTATGAAGTGATGGGCGCTTCCGACTAGCAGGTGCATACCGCGGTCTTCAAGGACGGGATGAGGTGCATGATGCTCTTGTCGAATCCTTAATACTCATTAAGGATCGCCTGTCGTAGCTTCTTGCTCTGCTTTACCTTCATTGTACCATGGGCGTCGAGGTGCGAGATGGATCGTTGATGCGTGCGGATGCTTTGTTTTTGCATGTCGTGCCCACCTTCTCCGCTCTTGCCGTATGCCGTGCTGCGCTTTAACAAAGGAAAACCATTGTCAGAGCAGAGTAAAACAAGCCACGGGAACAAGGCATGCAAAGAAAGTTGGTAGCGCCTTTGCGCCTTGGGAAACTCTACTTCAGGATCATGTGTAGTAGAAGCGTGGTATTTGCTTCTTCGTCATCGTCAAGGTCGTTGTTGGCCACCTCATCGACTGGACTCGGCTTCCAGGCAAATCGGAGCTTGCACTGCCGCCATTCTTGCTGCCTAGCCCATTTGCCAGTCTTGCGCTTGATGCCTTCCGACGCCCGTCCAGCATCCGTCGGTTGAGGTGATGGGCCGGCCGCCGTGGGCTTAGGGGTCGTAGCAACAGACCCAGATGTGGGCAAAGAAGGCCCATCCTCATCCGTGTGTGCTTTGTCGACAGCATCCGCGTTGTCCTCGTTGGCGTTGGGCGCCATAGCTAGGAGAACGATAGCACGGTAGGAGTAATTGTTAATAGAAATGGGGTTTTGGCCCCGCCGACTTCCTGGTCGATTGTACGCAATGGACGATGCTAGACTTGGTGAGCAGCTGGACAGGTTCAGTCGAGCTGCAGGGCCTGCAATGATGCCGTCGACGGGGAGCTGATGGCCTAGTTTGACGGGTAGGCCGATGAGGTGGTTGTCGACCTGCGTATGACAGCCGCGGAGGTGGAGCCGTCGACAAAAGGAGCTCGATGGCTGGAGCTGACCTAGCTAGTCGACGGGCGGGCCGTCGACCAAGAGGTGTCAGAATAACTGAGCAGGAATGAAATGAACTAGCACAGAGTTTGGTACAAGTAGGAAACCCTAACTTTGAGTACCCCCTAAGGTGTAACCCACTACAGCCTACATAATATAAACATGCAATGTTTGACACATCCCCATAGGCGCAGTGGGAGACAACCACAGGGTCACAAGACCAGTCAAAGCAAAGCAAAGCAAGCTCAGGGTGGATCTCAAGGATTCCACACAAATTCCGAGCACAAGCAAGCGGTCACAAGACCAGTTCACATGCAGGTTTATAACAAAGCAAGAGATACAGTGATCACAACCTAGCAAAAGTAAACAAGTAGGCATATATATATAGTGATCACAGTACAAGCAAGGTCAAGAGGTAAGCAAGTGAGGCCCAGTAGGTACAAGGCCTAGCAGAGTGCAAAAGCGCTGATGGTCACAAGGCTGAAGCGCCTTGGTGAACACATCAGCAGTGTTGGCCTCCGTGGCCACGTAACGCAGACAAAGCTGACCACGCTGCTGCAGCTCTCGAGCAAGGAAGTACCGCAGAGCGATGTGCTTCGTTCTGTGCTCCAGTCTGTGCTCCTCACACAAGGCAATGGCAGCCTTGTTGTCGACGTACAGCACTGGAGGAGAACGAGGCCGCTCTCCGAGGTCGGTCAGCAGGTAGGTCAGCCAGCGTAGCTCCTGAGCAGCCATGGCTGTGGCGTAGATCTCAGCCTCACAACTGGAGCTGAGAACAGAAGAAGAGCGAGTAGAACGCCAAGAAACTGAGCCAGAGCCAAGGCTGAAGGTGTAACCCTGGGACGACCGCTGAGTAGCCTGGTCGTCTGCCCAAGAAGCGTCTGAGTGCCCTGTGAGAACAACCCGGTCTCGCCCTCCAAGCACAAGCCCCATGCCCGACGTACTGCACAAGTAGCGCAACACCCTCTTAGCAGCATCCATGTGCTCCTTCCGGTGACGGCCAGGAGCGACATAGCGTGCTAGGATGCTAAGAGGGTATGCAAGGTCAGGTCGAGTGCAGGTCATCAGGTACATGAGGCAGCCCACAAGCTCTGGATACGGGCCACTCGGCTCTACGGACTCATCCGAAGGCAGAGCTGAGAGCGAGTGACCGGTAGGCAGAGGAGTGGACTGAGGCGAGGAGTACGTGAAGCGGAAGCGCTGGAGAACCTGCTGCACCATGTGTGACTGAGTCAGGGTGATGGTGCGCCGTGCTCTGTCCCGGGTGATCCGCAAGCCAAGATAGCTCGTCAGCTCACCCAGGTCTGTGCACGTGTGTCTCCTCTGCAGCTCCGACTTCACGTGAGCGAGTGCCGCGGTGTCAGCAGTGGCAAAGACCAAGTCGTCGACGTACACGAGGATGTAGAACGGCGGCAGCGAGGTGTCGGTGCGTAGAAACAGCGACGGGTCAGCAGTAGAGGGAGCGAACCCAAGAGCCGCAAGTGTCATCCTCAGTGTGTCGTGCCACTCACGTGGCGCCTGGCGGAGACCGTAGACCGGCCGCTGAAGCCTCCACTGGGTGCCAGGAGGAACTGACCCAGTGAAGCCAGGGGGGCGGCGCAGCCAGATCTCCTCGTGCAGGCTGCCCTGCAAGAAAGCAGTGCTGAAGTCAAGAGAGTGAAGCTCGTAGTCGCGGTGAGCGGCTATGTGCAGCAGCACCCGAAGAGTAGTCATCTTCGGGGTGGGGGAGAAGGTCCGGAAGAAGTCTACTCCCTCTCGTTGACTGAAGCCTCGAGCCACGTAGCGCGCCTTGAAGACAGGCGGAGAACCCGGCGGCCGCTTCACCCTGAAAATCCACATGCCACTGACGATGTTCGCCCCAGGAGGGGGAACCTCGTCTACGTAGGTGCCTGTGGACTTCCAGGAGGCCATCTCTGCGTCCATGGCTGTCTGCCACTGAGAGGAGTAGGGACCCGCCATCGCCTCAGCGTAAGAGCGTGGGGTCGGGATGTCTGGTGCATCCGGGTCTCCCTCAGGGGCAACTAGCAAGGACACGAGACGGGGCAAAGCAGCAGCAAGGCAGTGGAACTCCTCCTGTCTGTCCTCAAGGACGTCCGTGCCGAGGGCACACTCACCCCCGACGGACGGAGGACAGGCAGACGCAGACTCAGACCTAGCGACAAGGCTGGCAGCGTAGTCTAGGCGACAGCGAGCAGCAAAGTCAACCAACTCAGCGACCAGAGCAGACGCAGCAGAGGACTCAAAGGTCGGGTCAGTGACAACTGTAGCGAGGAGACGCGTAACAGTGGGACTGGCAGCACGACGGGAGTCAGACTCCGGGTCAGGAAGAGTAGGAAGAGAGGACGCAGGAGGAGACGGCAGCGGGACACGCTGCGGAGCAGTGGAGGGACGCAGAGTCATGTAGTGAGTGCCAGGGACAGGAGGAGGACGCTCACGTGGGACACGACGACCAGTGCGAGCAGTACGAACAGGCGACGCAGGACGAGACTCAGGCTCACGACGCTCTGTAAGACCTCCTGTGGGACCAGCGTAAGGAGAGGGAGCAGGGAGAGGCGAGGCAGGCGGTAACTGTGACTGCGGCTGGACAGGCAGAGGACACTCGACGGAGGGAGGAGGACTAGGAGGAGGAGCCTGACCAAGAACCTGCTGAAGGAGCGGTACGAAGTACGGTCGCGGCCGCGCAGCGTCTCCAGAAGCAGCAGGGACACCAGTGGTAGCCCCAACGCCCGAGTCCTCAGCACCAGCAGCAGCTCCAACGCCCGGGTCCTCAGCACCAGTAGGAGCTCCAACGCCCGGGTCCTCAGCACCAGCAGCAGGGCCACTGGTCAGGTCCTCAGCACCAGCAGCAGCGCCACCGGTCGGGTCCTCAGCACCAGCAGCAGCTCCAACGCCCGGGTCCTCAGCACCAGCAGCAGCTCCAGCCCCCGGGTCCTCAGCACCAGCAGCAGCTCCAGCGTCCGGGTCCTCAGCACCAGCAACAGCACCACCGCTCGGGTCCGCAGCACCAGGAGCACCACTACGAAGACTGCAGCGCCGCGTGTACCACTCGCGGATCACCTGAATGGGGGGGAGCTCCTGGGTAGGAGGGGAAGTACCGGGACGAGCTCCAGAAGCACCTCTCCGGAGGCGGCAGTACTCGAGGTACCTCTCCTGCAGCTGCTGGGAGGAGAGGGCTCCTCCAGGTGGAGCACGCTCAGGCTCAGCACCCCCAGACTCAGCACCCCCAGACTCAGCACCCCCAGACTCAGCACGTCCAGACTCAGCACCCCCAGGCTCAGTACCTCCAGGCTCCGCACCTCCAGGCTCCGCACCTCCAGGCTCCGCACCTCCAGGCTCAGCACCCCCAGGCTCCGCACCTCCAGGCTCAGCACCCCCAGGCTCCGCACCCTCAGACGCAGCACTCCCAGGCTCAGCACCCCCAGACGCAGGACGCGAGTCAACAGCTACCTCGACAGGCTCACCCAGGTCTACCTGGGACACACCTGAGGGAGCGGCACCCTGAGGGGGGAGGGGGTCTGGTACCTCAGCACCTGGAGCGAGGAAGAGAGGCGGGGGGGGGAGCGGGGCAGTGCGGTAGGGGAAGAGGCGGTAGAAGGGGACGGACTCGTCAAAAGTGACGTCCTGAGAGGCCAGAACCCGGCGCGAGGTGACGTGGTAAAACTGCCATCCAGGCGCGTCGGGAACAAAGCCAAGAAAGACACAGGGAACAGCGCGACGCGAGAGCTTGTCCGCGGACGTGTCGCGGACAAAAGCTCGAGATCCCCAGACCCGGAAACGCGACGCATCGCCAACCTCTCCCGTCCACCGTAGAGTCGGGGAAGTCTCCGGCAAGGAGACACGGGGCCAGAGGTTGAGCTGATGCGCTGCGTACCGGACCGCAAACGGCCACAGAAAGTGGGGAGCAGCCGCATGGGTCAGGGAGGTACGAGCGACCTCCATGACCAAGCCAATGCGGCGCTCAGCGACCCCATTCTGCTGTGGAGAGGCCGGAAGCGTGAACGACTGCTCAATGCCGTGCTCAGCACAGTAGGCTGCCAAGAGGTCGGAGGCGAACTCACCACCCCTGTCAGAGTGCAAGCGCAGGACAGGAAAGTCCGAGTGAAAGCGCTTGGCTAGCTGGAGACGGGCTCGGCTGATCCAGGGGATCAAAACACCAGGGACGTCACCCTTGGCGCGCAAGGGGAAGACCGTGGTGTAGCGCGAGTAGTCGTCAACAACTATCAGGAAGTACCTCTCCTGACCCTGACCACGGACGCGGGCTGGGCCCCACACGTCCATGTGGAGCGTCTGCAAGGGAGCAGTCGTCGAGGGAAAGGAGGAGGAGTGAGGAGCGGCGCGCTGCCGCCCCTCGACACAGGGAATGCAGTCAGGAGCAGGGGAGTCGGGAAGGGGAGGGAGCACCCTGGGAAGACCAGCAACAAGGTCCCGTTTGTGCATGGCCCGAAGGCGCTGCACAGACGGGTGACCAAGGCGGTGGTGCCAGAGGACAGTCTCATGCGCCAGAGAGCGACATGAGCAGGGGGCGGACAGCTGACCTGACGCAGACACAGACGCAGACGCAGCCACCTGAGGGGACTCAGTGGTCAGTGTGTACAGGTCCGACCCCGGCTCCCGAGTGAAAGTAGCCAGGTGGCGGCCCGTCCGAGCACACGTGCAATGTGTCACACGCTCGTAGGCAGGGGTGAACTGGTGAACACCCCCGTCCTGCAGAGCACAGCCCGCCACCAAGTTCGTAGAGAACGAGGGGAGGTAGAGACCTGAGAGCGTGCCGGACGGAACCGCTGGACACGGAAGTGTAGTGGAGGAGGTCGCAATGACCGGACCCCCTGAGGGGTCAGCAAGAGAGACAGCAACTGGCCGAGCGAGTGGCTCAAGGATAGTGCGGTCACGAAAGAAAGAGCGAGAAGCACCTGAGTCCAGTGTGAAGGTGTGCAGTGCTGCAGTCGACTCAGTACCAGGGGGCACAGACGCACTAGCACCTAGGGCAGCAGCCTCACCATCACCTGGGGTAGCAGACACGCGAGCACCTGGAGCGGCAGACGCACTAGCACCTAGAGCAGTAGGCTCACCAGCACCTGGAGTAGCAGACACGCGAGTACCGGGAGTGGTAGCCTCACCTGCTCCGAGGGCAACAGACGTACTGGCACCGAGAGCGGCTGCCTCACTCACAGAGCGACTACCACTACGGCCACCCCGACTGCTCAAACCGGCGTACCACTCACGAGCCTGCTGGAGCAGAAGAGGGCACGGCTGCTGCACCTGTCCACTACCGGAGCCTCCCGAACGACGGACGCCAGAGCGACTACCACTACGGCCACCCCGACTGCTCAAACCGGCGTACCACTCACGAGCCTGCTGGACCAGAAGAGGGCACGGCTGCTGCACCTGTCCACTACCTGAGCCTCCCGAACGACGGACGCCAGAGCGACTACCACTACGGCCACCCCGACTGCTCAAACCGGCGTACCACTCACGAGCCTGCTGGACCAGAAGAGGGCACGGCTGCTGCACCTGTCCACTACCAGGGGCTCCCGAACGACGCACGTCAGAGCGACTACCACGACTGCCACCCCGATAGCCCCAACTGGCGTACCACTCACGAGCCTGCTGGACCGTAGGAGGGCACGGCTGCTGCACCTGTCCACTACCAGGGGCTCCCGAACGACGCACGTCAGAGCGACTACCACTACGGCCACCTCGATAGCCCCAACTGGCGTACCACTCACGAGCCTGCTGGAGCGTGAGGGACTCACGCGCACGGTCCTGTGGCTGCATCTGGCCACGTCAGGAGCAGCAGGAGTAGCGGGAGTGGGAGTAGAAACGGCAGTAGTAGCAGTAGCAGCGGTAGCAGTGCTGGCAGGGCAATGCTCACCAGTGGTCGGCGTGGCAGGCGCAGTAGGAAGCTCCGCGGCAGCTGCTGCAGAGCTAGACCGGGCTACGACGGCAGTTGCTCCAGGGGCGGCTGCTGCAGGTGCGGGCGGCTCCAGGGGCGGCTGCTGCAGTGGCGGGCGGCTCCAGTGGCTGCTGCCGCAGTGGCGGGCGGCTGCAGGGGCTGCTGCTGCAGTGGCGGCGGCTCCAGGGGCTGCTACTGCAGTGGCGGCTGCTCCAGGGGCGAGAGGCGGATTAGGGTTAGGTGGCGACGGCGCGGGCAGGGCGACGCGGCGGGCAGGTGGCGACGCCGCGGGCAGGGCGACGGATTAGGGTTAGGTGGCGACGGCGCGGGCAGGTCGACGCGGCGGGCAGGTGGCGACGCCGCGGGCAGGTCGACGCGGCGAGGAGGTGGCGACGCCGCGTGCATGTGGCGCGGGCAGGCGACGACGCTGCGGGCAGGTGGCGACGCCGCGACGACGCCGCGGGCAGGCGACGTCTCCGCGGGCAGGCGACGGCGCCGCGGGCAGGGATCGACGTCGCGGGCAGGCGGCTTCGACGCGGGCAGGCGACGACGCCGCGGAGAGGCGGCGACGCTGCGGGCAGAGCGACGCGGCGGCCGGCTAGGGCCTGCAGGGGCGGCGCGCGTGGCCTGACGGGTCTGCAGGGGCGGCTCTCGGGCCTGACGGGCCTGTAGCGGCGGCTCGGGGGCCTGACGGGCCTGCAGCGGCGACTCGGGTGCCTGACGTGCCTGTAGCGGCGGCTCAGGTGCCTGACAGGCCTGCAGCGACGGCTCGGTGGCCTGACGGACCTGCAGGGGCAGCTCGAGGGCGCACGAGGGCGCACGAGGGCGCACGAAGGCGCACAAGGAGAGAAAGGCGCACGAGGGCGCACGTAGGGTAGGGCGCACGAGGGCGCACGTAGGGTAGGGCGCACGAGGGCGCGTAGGCGCAAGAGGCGCACGGTAGGTATGATACCATGTCAGAATAACTGAGCAGGAATGAAATGAACTAGCACAGAGTTTGGTACAAGTAGGAAACCCTAACTTTGAGTACCCCCTAAGGTGTAACCCACTACAGCCTACATAATATAAACATGCAATGTTTGACAAGAGGGTGGTCTTCAATGGACGCGGTGGTCGACGAGGGAGGTCGTCGACCAAGGCGCACGGTGGGTGGTCGACTCGGTCGACCAGGTAACCTTCTCGACGAGGTTTTGTGGAAGCATGCGAACGTCATCGAGGCTGCGATGGCGAAGGCGACTTCAGGTTAGTATCCCGAAGTTGATGTGACTGATTAGGTGCAGACAATAGCCGACGGACACGTGACGGTGAATGTTGGGCCAATCGTCTGCAAGCATCTGTGAGCATTTGCGCTGCTGTCATCTACGGGTGCAACGCTGGACGGCTGCTTTGCTGTAGCGTTGGCATGCTATCGACCTGCTTTGTTGGCTGGCGTGGCTCCTTTATGCAACGTTGGCAGGCTGTCGACCATGCTGCGCTAGCAGTCGACCTGCCTGGCTGTTAGGTTGCTAGGCTCTAATGTAGTCATTCTTGCCATTGCATGTTCAATCATTCAGTGATCTCAACTTTGCTAGCAAACTCTTGCCAATTCTCTCCGTAACTGTGTGCATAAAGAGAACACAAACTAGTAGTCGCGATCACTCACACGTTCGTGCCTTCCCCCATAGTCTAGCTTTCATTGTAAAGTTTATCTTCGCATTGTAAATGGCTCAACCCCCAAGACTCCCCGTCCCAGTGAAGAAGCAATTCTCTCTACGCAATCAAGATTTCTCAGCATATCAAAAATAAAGACAAGTGTGTGCTTTGACGGCAGAGATTTCTATACCTGGAGCTTCGAGCTGGAGCTCCTGCTGCAGAACGCTAAGATTTTTCACTACTTCGACGTGAGTTACGCGGAACCGCTGAAGATACCGACGATGCTAGGACGAGGTACTACAACGAGTCCCTGATGGCGTACGGGGTTCTTCTGCGCAGCATGTTGCCGGCGGAGTAGCTGAGCATCCGCTCATACAAAACTTCGCCTGCTCCAGCCCTCGACGCCAGCCGAAATGGCTGAATGGCGTGTACCAGCCGAAGGACTCCGTTTCTTCGAGCCGGCTGCTCCAGCAGCTACTGGAGACAAAAATGGCCCCAGGGGAGAAGGCCAACAGCTACATCAATCGCTGTCGGAGCCTTCGCGATCAAATCGCGAAGTTGGGAAGCAGCATATCCGAAGAAATCTTCGTGAATATCGTGCTTCAAGGGCTCGGCCCAGAGTGGCGGCCCTGCAAGGCGCTTCTCCGACAACAGGGGGTCATCTCGAAGGCCGCCCTTTGCGCCGCCCTTCTTGTCGAACAGAGGGACATGGACCAACAGCGACCAGCGCCACGACGAGAAAGAGAACGCTTCGCCTTCTACGCCGACAACACTGAGGAGGGACGGCTGCGGCGCCTCTACTGCAAAGTTTGCAGAAATTTCAGGCATTTGGCAGATCGATGCAAATCCGATCTTGCCCTCGCCAGACCAATCCGAGCTACCGGTCCGGCCGATAAGACGCACAAGGCGACGTGCGTCCAGCCCAGAGGTATCAACCCCCCGCGCACAACCTGAACCTAGCGGTTCAGCATCAGCAGCAGCAGCCGTCACCGCCTGCCCCAGTACGCAATGTTATGGGCAACATGGCTATGACAGGCGAATCCCGTCGTCGCCGCTTGCACTCACCATCACCAGAGCCAGCACTGCAGCCCATCGGCGCGTTCTCCAACAATAATCCGTTTAGCACGCGCCACGACTTCACCGACGTCGACAATCAGGATTGGAATCTGTATTGGCGGGTGGCACCACTCGATTGGCTCTCGCGTGAGCAGTTTCTGAAGTTCGACACACCTCACATCATCACGCCGTGACTGGCGCTGCTCGCACGTGACGATAGGAAGCGCTACAACACAAACAGCTGCTGCGGCCGGCATATGGTGGGCCGAGCATTTCATCTCCAACGCCGTCTCTACCCCCACTGTCACCTACGTTACCGTGGCCAATAATACGCACCTGTGCGCAAGGCATCGTCGTTCTCAAGGCACGAGGAAGCCGCACGCACATCTCCCTCAACGACATGCTTATCGTCCAGATGCTGCGCTTCAACTTGCTTTCCGCCGCTCAGCTCATAGACTGCGGTGTTGACCTCAGCACGGACCGCGAGACACGCGACATCCTGCTGCACTATGAATCGCCGACAATTTCCCGCAGGCAGATCGGAAGAGCTCACTCCGAAAATGGAGTGTACATCCTGGATTTCGACATTCCCGACTGCAGCGGCGATTCGAACGAGTTAATCGATCTCGTTCCACTGCGCTTCGAGCACATTCACCGCAGGGACTGGAAACACCCTGACGGAAGACCGTGGGTGCCGCATCACCCTCACCCACGTGAACTGGCGCTGCACGACCCTGACCCAGACGGCATCTGCAGGGACTGCCACACGCCAACAGCGTCAACCAGCGTGATTGTCGGCCGTGGCCTTGCCACCATCGCCGATGCTGAGCAACACGCGCCACCAGAAGAAGGCATGTCCGCGTTGGAGCTCGAGGTAACCACGCAGTGCGTTTTTGACACCGACCAAAGCCCTCACGCCGGACCACCTTCTCAGCGGCTCGAGAGCCTTCTGCGCGGACAATGACGCGGAACCTTCGACGCGCACGGAATTGCGCGCCCCTACACGCGTGAAGAAATTCTAAAGGTTTACCCCCACTGGCGCGACCCCATGAAGAAACTGACCGTGGCAGTAGAAGAAGACTTGGCGCGCCGTGAAGCAGGGGAACTTCACCGACAGAGCCTCGCCGAGGCACGCGGAACATTCGCGTGTGCCACTTGGGGCGCAGAAGAGGAGGAAAGTGGCTGCAATGAAGGGGGTTGGGGAAGCGTTTGCGGATGGGGAACGAGCGACACCGGCGGTTGGGGCGACACCGGCGGAACCTGGGCCAACGCAAGCGGCGGATGGGGCGCCGCATCTGGCGGCGAAGGCATCGGCTGTTGGACTTCCCGCGAAGAACAAAAGGGGGGAGAAGAAGCTGAGGCGCATCCCGCTGTTGTTCTCCTCGGCCGCCCCCCACGCCGTGCTCCACCCGCGTTACCTCCTTCTGACATCCAACCGCATCGCGACCCCTGGGACACCATCGATTGGGGCAACGAGCTGTCGACTCTGCGCGGCACAAACTACGGACCTGCCCCCGAACCACGTGAACCCACCTTCGTACCTGGAACCATCCCTGGTGTCTTCGGTTGCATGTGAGGGTGTACACGCATGCCATGGGGAAGAAGCTCGGAAAAAGCGGCGGTTTGAAAAGACACACCATTTCACATACGCTGGCAGGACAGGAGGACTGTCTGCTTGGACGATTGTCCGACAGCAAAAGGCTGGAAGTGGATGCACAGTTTTGGCGCGCTTTGGAGTCTTGCACGGGGGGCTTTGCATCCGCCTTAGAAGTCTCGCATGGGGCCACCACTGAGGTTTGGCCTCTTACGCTCAGTTACGACTGACATATATCTCTTATATGCTTGCCTCATCGGTGTATTCTGATATATACATAATGAAAAAAAAAAAATCCATGGTATCAAATTATATATGCTATATATGTCTAGGCTGTAGTGGGGTAGTGAATATGGGGTACAACCCCTTCAGGGTTTCACATTTGTACCCAACTCTGATCTAGTCATTTCATTCCTGCCTGTAGATTCTGACATGGTTTCAGAACAGTAGGTCTGTAGGACCGTTTTTTTTTCGGGCCCACCTACCGTTGCGGTTACTGAGCTGCCCCACGTCTTGCCTGCGCTGCGCCGCCCGCGCGCGCCCTGCCTTGTCTGCACTGCGCCGCCCGCGCGTGCGCTGCCTTGCCTTCGCTGCGCCGCCCGCGCGCGCCCTGCCTTGCCTGCGCTGCGCCGCCCGCGCGCGCCCTGCCTAGCCTTCGTGACGTGCTGCGCTGCGCGCGCCGTCCTGCAGCCTTCGCGCTGCCTGCTGCTGCCCCGCAATGCGCTGCCCCGCGCACGCCCTGCCCTGCCTTGCGCCAGCGCCCTGCCCTGCGCCGGCGCCCTGCCCTGGGCCAGCACCCTGCCCTCCGCCGGCGCCCTGCCCTGCGCCAGCGCCCTGCCCTGCGCCAGCGCCCTGCCCTGCGCCAGCGCCCTGCCCTACGCCCGCGCTGCTGCCCTGTGCGTCGAACCCTACGGCAGCCTGCGCGTCGCGCGCTGCTGCCCCGCGCGTCGCGCCCTACGGCAGCCCGCGCGTCGCGCGCTGCTGCCCCATGCGTCGCGCTCTACTGCAGCCCGCACGTCACGCCCTGCTGCAGCACGCGCGTCGCGCCCTGCTGCCCTGCACAGCGCGCGCCCTGCTACCCGCGCAGCCCAGGCCGAGCCGAGCCGCCCTACCCGACCCGATCCGCCCTCCTGCTCGTGCTACTACTGCTGCTGGTGGAGGTGCTGCTAGGAGTGCTGGAGGTGCTGCAGCCTAGCCTCACCGGGCCGCTCTACTGCTCTTACTGCTGTTGCTGCTGCTCGTGCTGCTGTCTTCCCTCCGTACCGCCCTCCTCCTCGCGCGCCTCCTTGCTTACCCGCTATGACTTCCCTTCGTAGTAGCGGTGGGAGTGGTGACGGCGGTGGTGGCAGCAGTGGGAGTGGTGGCGGCCGTAGTAGCAGTCGCTGTGGAGCTGTTCGGTGGGGCCGGTGGCCAGACGCAGTTGCAGCGGCATCCGCGCGAGACCCTGACACCCCAGCAGCTACACGAGTGGTACGCTCAGCGTTGTGCGTCTCGGAGAGGTGGGGGCGACCGTAGTAGCAGTCGTGGTGGAGCTGGTCAGTGCGGAGTTTCTGGCGGTGGCCAGATGCAGCTGCAGCGGCGCCCGCGCGAATACCTTACGCCCCGGCAGCTGCATGAGTGGTACGCTCAGAGTTGGGGGTGTAGGACTACTGCTCGCTGCCCGTACGTCATTCGCACAGGTGATCGGGCTGGTCAGACTTGCGGGACAGTTAGTCACACAGAGTCCCGCTGCTTCTCCCGTCTGAGCGACGCTTGGCGAGCACGGTTTGGCGACGAGACTGAGCTACCCCTCTGGCTAGAGCTGCTTCGAGACGGAGTAGATATATTTGCTCTAGACTATGACACTATCCTTACTGCCATGTATGCTCTGACTGGTACTACTGAGGGTGACTGTTACCTGTGTGTGCCCCCTGACCCTGGTATAGCAGCTGCTGCTCTAGGTGCTAGTGAGTCTGCTCTCTCTGGTACTACGCCTGTTGAGGCTTTACACACCTTCGCACTTGACTCAGGTGCTTTCCGCTGTTTCTTTCGTGACAGTACCACAGTCACTCCCCTCCCTGCACCTGTCCCTGTCTCACTGGCTGACCCCTCTAGGGGCCCAGTGCTTGCACGGTCCACTACTGTGCTTTCATGCCCGGCGGTCCCGTCTGGTGAGCTGTCTCGCTCCCTGGTCTCTGGTCTTCCCAGGTCTCTACCTGCCCTCCCCACCTCGCCTGCGCCGCCATGCATTCCTTGCGTCGAGGGGCGGCAGCGCGCCGCTCCTCACTCCTCCTCGTTCCCTCCCACAGAGGCTCCACTGCAGACTCTCCACCTGCCCAGCCCGTGTCCAGGGGCAGGGCCGCGAGCGGTACTTCCTGCTGGTCGTCGACGACTACTCGCGTTACACCACGGTCTTCCCCTTGCGCAGCAAGGGAGACGTCCCTGCTGTTTTGATCCCTTGGATCCGCGCTGTTCGTCTCTAGCTCCGCGAGCGGTTCGAGTCGGACTTTCCTGTCCTGCGTCTGCACTCTGACAGAGGTGGTGAGTTCACCTCTGACCTCTTGCGAGCCTTCTGTGAGGAGCACGACATTCACCAGTCGTTCACGCTTTCGGCCTCTCCGCAGCAGAATGGGGTTGCTGAGCGCCGCATTGGCTTAGTCATGGAGGTCGCAAGAACCTCCATGATCCATGCGGCGACTCCCCATTTTCTGTGGCCGTTTGCGGTCCGGTACGCCGCGCATCAGCTCAACCTCTGGCCTCGTGTCTCCTTGCCGGAAACCTCGCCCACACTGCTGTGGACAGGGGAGGTTGGCGATGCGTCGCGCTTCCGGGTACCCTCCTCCCTGAGTCTGAGGAGGTCCACTTTACTCAGGTTCGCACTGCTGCTGAGTACCTGACTGCGATTAAGGCCCGCTACTCCACTCCTGCTGCTGTCTCTCTTGGCCGCCTTTTCCTCCCGTTCCTGTTCCCTGATCTCGCCTCATTTGAGCGCTCTGCTGACTTGATTGCTCACCTCCGCTCGCTCGACTCTAGTTACCGCGCTGCTTGCACTGAGGCACAACTTGCACTGCTTCCTCCACCCATGGCGATTACTATCTATTTCATCGCCACTAGCCTCCCTGACCGCCTTGCCTCCGTTCGTGACGCGCTTCTCCTGAAGCACCCTAGTGAGCTCACTATTGAGGTCCTTGAGTCTGCGCTCAAGGACATCGAGAGCAACCTCCGCTCCGTAGCCGCTGCCTCTGGTGCTGTGCCCCCCCCACTCTTCCACGGGTGCACAGTCCCGCAGTTGCCCACCTTTACTGCCTCTCTCGCCACTGCCTCTATTGACGCGACCGTAGCTGCTGTTACGACCTCGTCGCGGTCCTGCGGTAGGGGTGGCAAGAGGGGCGGTGCTGGCGGCGGCGTTGGTGGAGGCGGAGGTAGTGGGGGTGGCGTTGCGACTGGCGGTGGTGGGAGTGCAGGGCCTGGAGAGACGTCTCGTGCAGCGACCGGTGACTCCACTGCGCCTGCTGGTGGTGGCGACGCCCGAGTTCGTCAGTCGCCCCCTGTACTGCCAGCCCCGGTGGGTGGAGCAGCGGCGTGGTACCGGGCCCAGCGTCTGCAGCATCTTCAGCAGCAGCAGCAGCCCCTCTCCTCCCAGCAGCCTCCGCAGCAGCAGCGGCCGCAGCTGGCTTCGGGGTCGGGGCCGCGTCAGCCCCAGCGTGGTGCTGTTTACCCTCCCTGCACCTATCAGGTTCTGACAGGTGCTCGCCGGGGCCACCCTTGTGGCCGCCTTCACCCCCCTGGTCAGTGCTTTGCTCAGCTCACTGACACGGTTCGTTTGGTTTACGGGGTTGGCGGTCCTGCCCCTGACTGGCTTCCCCTTGTTCAGCGTTACGGCTCCACTCTGTGGGACATGTCTGCCGAGCAGTTAGCTGATCTGATTGGAACTCCTCATGCTATGTATGCTGTTGTTGACTCTAGTGTTTCTGACTCTGTTTACTCTGGTGTTGTTAGCTTAGGTGCTAGCCTTGCTCAGTTGCCTGTTGCTAGTGTAGTTTCTTGTGTAGACACTAGTCCAGCGGCTACCTCGGAGGACGCTTCACTGTCTTTCACGCTGGACTCTGGAGCCTCGCACTGCTTCTTTCGTGACAGCACGACACTTACACCACTTCCTGCGCCTGTCTCTGTGGCGCTGGCTGATCCCACCTCGGGACCAGTCACTGCGCGTCACACTACCACTTTGCCGTGTCCTGCTGCTCTCTTCGGGTCTCTCACTGGGCTTCACGTCCCCTCGTTCTCCCGGAACTTGGTGGGCGTGCGACCCCTCGTGAGTCAGCACGTGGGTGTGTGGTTTGAGCCTTCTGGGGAGACTGCGGTGTGTGTTGACGGGGACTCTTACCAGCCTCTGGCCACCTTTGCTGCTGAGCCAGGCTCCGGTCTCTACACTCTTCACACTGGCCCGCGTGCACGGCAGCGGCCGCAGCAGCAGCAGCAGCAGCAGCAGCAGCAGCAGCCGCAGCAGCCGCCGCCGCCGCAGCAGCAGCAGCAGCCGCAGCAGCCGCCGCCGCAGCAGCCCCTACTCCCTGCCCCTGTCCCTCCCCCTTGTCTCCTCCCTGCGTCTCACCAGGTGGTTACGTCCCCTCAGGTAGTCGCGTCCAGTCCAGTCGCTGCGTCTTGCTCCTGCAGGTCGCTTGCCCACCCCACCGTTCTGTGGCACCACCGGATGGGACACCCTTCTCTTCCACGTCTGCGCGCTATGTCTAGTCAGCGTCTGGTCTTAGGTCTCCCGCGTGTCTTGCCGTCGCTGCCGCCGTCCCTTGCACCACCGTGCGGTCCTTGCGTCGAGGGTCGGCTGCGCGCCACCCCTCACTCCTCCTCCCTTCGTCCGGCCACCGAGCCTTTTGAGACACTCCACTTGGACGTATGGGCCCCCGCCTCTCGCCTTGGCCCTGAGCGTGAGCGTTTCTTTCTGGTGGTCGTTGACGACTACTCTCGCTACACCACGGTCTTCCCCTTGGCGAAGAAGTCTGACGTGACTTCTACGCTGATCAGGTGGTTGCTCACCACCGAGGACACTCGTGGTTGTCGTGTCAGCTGTCTTCACTCCGACCGCGGGGGTGAGTTTCGCTCCGGCATTCTCGCTGGATTCTGTCGCGAGCAGGGCATTCGTCGGTCCCGGACGCTTCCAGAGTCCCCACAGCAGAATGGGGTTGCTGAGCGCCGCATTGGCTTGGTCATGGAGATCGCCCGCACCTCCCTGACTCACGCCCGTGCCCCCCATTTTCTGTGGCCTTACGCGGTTCGGTACGCCGCACACCAGCTGAACCTCTGGCCTCGCGTCTCTCGGCCAGAGGCTTCACCGACCAGTCTTTGGACCGGGTCCCCTGGTGTTGCGTCGCGGTTTCGTGTCTGGGGTTGCTTGGCTCTTGTCCGCGACACCTCTGCGGACAAGCTCTCGCCTCGCGCTGTTCCTTGTGTCTTCCTTGGTTTCCCTGAGGACTCCTCTGACTTCACCTTTTACCACCCTCCCTCTCACCGGTTCTTTGACTCCCGTGACGTCCGTTTCGAGGAGTCCACCCCCTACTACGTCAGGTACCCCAGTTGAGTTCTCCCGGTTCCTCCTCCCCCTCTCTTCCTGACTGCCGCTCCCCCTCCTGCTCCCCCGGTACAGCCTCCCCCCCCTGGTCCAGCCCCGTCAGGTGTGTCCCAGGCTACCCCTCCTCCTTCGGTAGCCCCTCCAGTATAGCCTCCCTCCCCACAGTCCTCCTTGCAGTGTGCTGCAGGTGCTAGCTCTCGAGAGGTTGGTGCTGAGCCTGTTCCTGTACCGGTTTCTGGTTCTGGGGGTGCTGGAGTTGGAGCTGAGCCGGTGGGTGCAGAGGACTCTTGTCTTCCGGGAGCTGGTGCTGGTCGCGCGGACACTGGGGGTGCTCCGTCTGGGGGTGAGGGTGCGCCTCCTTCGGGTTCTGGTGAGCCTGGGTCTGGAGCTGGTGTTGGTGCTGCCTCTGGGGGTGGTGCGCCTGGTGCTTCGGAGGTGGACTCTGGGGCTGCCGCTGCCCCGGACACTACTCCGCCCCCCAACCCTTTCCCGACTAGGCTCCAGGCTCGCGTTCGCCGTGCCCGTGAGGAGCAGCTGGAGTTGGAGAGAGAGGAGAGGGAGTTACAGCGGCTGGAGGAGCAGCAGCAGCAGCTGGAGCCGCAGGAGCAGCAGCAACAGCAGCAGCAGCAGCAGCAGCAGCTGGAGCCGCAGCAGCCGCAGCCGCAGCAGCAGCAGCACCAGCCGCAGCAGCAGCAGCAGCAGCCACCTCCTCCTCCTGTCTCGGGTCTTCGGACCCTTGGTCTCCCCTCTCGCTCTCCTCCCTCCTCCCCCTCTCCTCCTGTCTACGGTCCCACGTTTCCTCCTCCTGACTCCTCCCCCGCTGTTTTCCCCAGTTCTCCGCCTTTGTCGTCTCCTCCTCCGTCTCGTACTTGGGCTACTCGTCGCTCTCCTCGTGCTCGTCCCTCGTCCCCTGTTCCTTTCACTGACCTTCGTACTGTCTTGTTGCGTTCTAGTCCGCCTCGTTCGGCTCCTCCTGTGCTTCCTTCTCCTCCTGAGTCGGCCCTCACAGCTTCTCTCTCTACCCCTGTCACTGACTACTACCGCACGTACCATCCTGTTCTCTCTCGTGTTCTCGCCTCTCTTGTTACCCACCCTCGTGCCTCTTTGTCCTCTGTCTCCGCTCTTACTGCCGCGGTCACTGAGTTTGCCTCTACTCGCCGCCTTGACTACGCCACCACTCTTGTGGCTGCTCCTCCTACCAGTCCTCTGGCCGTCGGGGGTGTGTCTGCCCTTGGCTGTGACGTCCTAGAGGACAGGCAGTTTGAGCTAGAGTTCCTGGCAGCCGCTTCCCCTCATCTCTGTGCCATGCTCCTCGCCCCTGAGGGTGACCCCGACGCCCTTGACATTCCGACTCCTCGCACTTACGCTGAGGCAGTGTCAGGGCCTTGGGCCTCTCAGTGGAGAGCTGCCATGGACGCAGAGATGGCCTCCTACAGATCCACAGGCACCTACGTTGATGAGGTTCCTCCCCCTTGGACGAACGTAGTCGATGGCATGTGGATCTACAGGGTGAAGCGGCCACCGGGATCTCCTCCGGTCTTCAAGGCGCGCTACGTGGCTAGAGGTTTCAGTCAGCGCGAGGGAGTTGACTTCTTTCAAACCTTCGCGCCTACCCCGAAGATGACCACTCTTCAGGTGTTACTGCACGTAGCAGCACAGAGAGACTACGAGTTACACTCTCTCGACTTCTCCACTGCTTTTCTTCAGGGTAGCCTACACGAGGAGGTCTGGCTGCGTCGTCCCTCTGCCTTCACTGGCACTTTCCCTCCTAGGACCCAGTGGAGGCTGAGGCGACCTGTCTACGGTCTTCGCCAGGCCCCTCGTGAGTGGCACGACACTCTCCGCTCTACCCTCTCTGACCTTGGGTTCCAGCCGTCTTCTGCCGACCCGTCGCTGTTCGTTCGCCGTGGCTCCACACCAATCTTCGTTCTGGTCTACGTCGACGACCTCGTTTTCGCCACTGCTGACAGGGTTGCTTTGGCAGACGTGAAGTCCAAACTGCAGAAGAGACACACGTGCACTGACCTTGGTGAGCTGCGCCATTACCTTGGGCTAGGGATCACCAGGGACAGAGCTGCTCGCACCATTACACTCTCACAGTCACACATGGTGCAGCAGGTCCTTCAGCGGTTCGGGCTTCAGCACTCCACAGTACAGCGCACACCTCTTGCTGTTGACCACAGACTCACTGGACCCTTTCCTGACGAGCCGTTTGAGCCTAGTGGTCCCTACGCAGAGCTTGTGGGTTGCCTCATGTACCTGATGACTTGTACTCGCCTGGACCTCGCCTTCCCTCTCAGCATCCTTGCACGCTTTGTTGCGCCAGGGAGACACCGTCCTGTTCACTGGACAGCAGCTGTGAGGGTGGCGAAGTACCTAGCGACGACATCAGGCGTGGGGCTAGTTCTTGGAGGGCAGCAGCCTGTCGTACTTACTGGTCACTGTGACTCTTCTTACGCTGACGACGCTGAGACTCACAGGTCTACTCAGGGGTACTGTTTCAGCCTGGGTTCTGGAGCTGTTTCCTGGCGGTCCACGCGCTCCTCTTCGGTCTCGACCTCTACAGCTGAGGCTGAGATCTACGCTGGTGCCATGGCGGCACAGGAGCTGCGTTGGTTGACGTTCTTGCTCACCGACCTTGGTGAGCGGCCGAGCTCTGCACCGACCTTGTTCACTGACAACAAGGCATCGATTCTCCTTTGTCGAGAGCCGCGACTGGAGAGCAGAGTGAAGCACATTAACGTCAGGTACTTCCTTCTGCGAGAGTTGCAGAGACGTGGACAGGCTCGCTTCGAGTTTGTGGAGTCCGAGGCCAACACTGCAGACATCTTTACCAAGGCGCTTCCGCCTTGTGACCACCACAGGTGCTGTGTGCAGTTAGGCCTTGTGGATACTGGTTCTCGTCTTACTTAGTCTTGAGTTCACTGTTTGCTTTGCTTGTACACTTTCTATATATCACTCTTATTGCTTGGACTGGCCTTGTGGCCACTGTTGCTTGTGCTCAGAGTGTGTGGTGACGTTGTGATCCACCCTGAGCTTTGTTTCTTTGTGACTGGTCTTATGACCGTACTCTTTTGGTTTTGCTAGACACCCCTCACTTAGGCTATGGGGGTGTGTCAAATATTGTAGCCTGTAGTGAGGTTTGTCTTAGGGGGTAAAAAAATTAGGGTTTGTTATATGTACCCCAAACCAACATCAATGCATCATTCATTCCTCAGTTTGACATCCTTCACATAGCGCTGAAATTGCCGAGTCGTCCTGTATTACCGGACTGATGCAAAAGAGCATAAATCGTTACAATCAGAGAACGATCGACCCTAGGATCACCTCGGGAAGGTTCGCTTGAGCAGTGTAGGTGGGCCCTTGACCTCAATATCATAGTGAATGTAAAATGCTTGAGATGAATTAAAACATGCAAATACAGCAAATATAAATATGAGTACAGGGGAATACGAAACGACCTAGCTAGCCATGTACTCTAAGGGGTACATTCCCTTATTGCAGCGAAACTCAACCGTGCGACTTAAGACAGTTACGAAAACTGCCTGGGCAGAATCCTTGCCACTGCTGTTGCCTGCCCGACGGTCCAGATCTTCTCGTCTTCATCGTTGGCGGTAGTTAGCATTAGCGCCAAGAACTCTCTGTCGCGGATTTTGGAGAGAGAAATATTGGTCACAGGTGTCAGAATCTACAGGCAGGAATGAAATGACTAGATCAGAGTTGGGTACAAATGTGAAACCCTAAAGGGGTTGTACCCCATATTGGCTACCCCACTACAGCCTAGACATATATAGCATATATAATTTGACACACCCCCATAGGCAAAGTGGTGTCAGAATCCCAGCCACTAACCACTGGGATAAAAGGGCTTGTTTTGTGTAGCGGGTGAGTGCGCCCATAACCCCCCAGACCAACGTGCCTGTAACCCTTCCCTAGGATCAATCGGGGATCACCAGTGGACCTCTGACACCCCCTCGCACTGGGATGCCCGAGGTGTGTAGTTTGTGTAGACGGTTGTGGTATTTTGCTCTAGCTGGTTGTGGGCTAAGGGTTTGGGCAAAATGTGGTGGTTGGACTTGTTGCGGGCTGGATTTGAACTCGCACCCAACAAGCACCAACAAACCTTTGTTACCAACTACAACACCTTTGGTGTTGCTAGTTTGGCATTTTGGGTTGTTGGGGATTGTTGTAGGGCGAGGGTTGGGATGGTAGGGTTTGCCAAACTCGTCACTTTTCAGATCTGAACTCTTGCTTATGCCATTCCTAGATCTAATCCATGGCTGCCAAGTAATTCCGCCAGGATACCCCGTCGCACTTAAATCGCGATAGCGATCGGCCTAGATCTTGGTTGAAGACGTGCTTTACCATTCTGGAAAGTAGAGATTACGAACTTTGTAACGCGTACCTGCTCATATTCATAGGTTACGTGAGCTGCACGCAATGGATTTCCGAAGTCGGCGGACTTAATCTCTTGTTACGCTCTCCAGATTCGCGCGCTTTCCATCAGTGGTATCAGAGCTGGTTAGGCCAGCGACATAAGCTCTTATTATTGTATTTCGTATTGGCTTAAGATCCTCCAGATATAGGGTTGGTCATGGCCCAGAAATTAGATGGCCCTCCTAGGTTCACCGGCTCGGATTTTTCGCTATGGCGGTTCCAGTTTACGCTTTGGCTAGGTATTAAAGACCTAGAGGGCATTTTGAAGGGATCGGAGCGAAGACCTGAAGCTGATGAAGGAAAGGCATCTACTGGAGTCTCTAGCCAAGTGGGAGAAGGGGCTGGGGGAGCCTCTAGCTCATCCATAACTGAGGGAAGTGGAGGTGGATCAGCAGCACCGCGAACCGGAAGGCAACAGTTTAGTGCGGAGGAGCTTATCAAAGCACAGGAAGCATGGGACCGCAAGGACAAGCAAGCGTTCCAGTACCTGTGTTGGGCCTTGGAAGGCCAATTAGAGCTCCTAAAGATGCTGATTGACCTGAAGGGGAAGCAAGGTGCAGCTGCCCAAGCATGGAAGAGAGTTCAAGATCGGCACTTGCAAAAAGGGCTGCTAAGCATACTCACCTGGAGGAAGCGGTTTTACACCATGGAACGCAACTATGGTGATGGGGAGACCATGGTGCAGTATCTCCAGAGGGTGGATGAGTATGTGAGAGCCTTGGAGGAGTTAAACTACACTGTAGATGAGAAGGAGATCATCTACACCGCACTCCAGGGGCTGGACCAAGAGGCGAACGAGGCCCTACTGCAGTACCTTCACCTTGAGCAACAGAAATGGACCAAGGCCTGGATATGGGAGGTGTTGGTCTCTGATGAGGCTCGCAAACGGGATGCTGGTAGAGGAGTTGAAGGGGGAATGGGGGCAGGTGATAGGGCTGCCTCCAAGAAATACCAGCAGCGGCAAGGAGGTGGGGGGAAGAAGAAGGAGCTCGACAAGTGCCTCGTCCCTGGATGCAACCGGAAGCACTCTTGGAAGGAGTGTTGGAGCCGACCAGATGGGTGGAAGCCTCAAGGGTACCCAGGAGAGGCTCCACCTGTCACTAGGCCTGAGTGGGTGGAGAGGAGGATGAAGAATGGAGCATGGAACAAGAAGGGCAGCAAAGAGAAAGCGGCAGCAGCGGCGGCAAACGAGGATAAGAAGGGAAAGGAGGACTCATCGGATGATGGCTTCTGCTTCTTATCCTTGAAGACCGCGCTTGCTGGTCGTACGTTAGCTGACCCCAATCAGCTCATTCTAGACTCTGGAGCAACCTGTGGAATGGTACCTCGGCGCGACCTCTTCACCATCTATCACTCCCTCCCACCTAACTCCAGAAATGTGATTGTGGGGAGCAGAGATGCGCTACAAGCAATCGGCATCGGCACCATCACCGTCAAGGGGAAGGAGGGGGAGGTGCTGAATGTGAAGGGTGTGCTTCATGTTCCTGAATTGGCAGCCAACCTTCTCTCATGCTCTCAGCTTGCGAAGCAAGAATACATATGCACCTTCACCATGGAAGGTGGCACGGTTTGCAAGGGTGGAGCTGTGGTGATGGAGGCCAAGTTAGAGAAGGGTCTATACCTTGTTCCAGTTTGTGTGCCTCAGGTGGAGAGGGCACATGGTGTTGAAGCCAAGGAAGCCGCTTGTAGCACCCGTTGGAGGGACGTGGAGCAGGTGACGGCAGATTTGCTGCACCTACGCATGGGGCATGCAGGAAGGCAGCAACTTGTGGAGTGTGTGAAGAAGGGGGAGCTAAAGGGAGTGGAGATCAAGGAGGGTGGTGGGCAGCCAAGCAAGTGCCCTGATTGCACTACTGGGAAGCTGCCAAGGACCTCCTTTCCAACCTCCACCTCTCGGGCCACCGCACCTCTTGAGTTGGTGCACACGGATGTGTGTGGCCCCATGCAAACTCCGGACAGAGAGAAGGGCAGCAAATACTTCATTACCTTTTTGGATGACTACAGCCGCCTCAGTTGGGTCACCTTGGTGAAAACCAAGGATGAGGTGGCAAAGGTTTTAAAGCGTTGGATACGCTATGCGGAGAGGGAAGCCGGGGCCAAGGTGAAAATACTTAGGTCTGATCGGGGTGGGGAGTACATGGGGAAGGATCTGGAGTCTTTCCTTGAAGACAAGGGCATCACCCACCAGCTTTCAGTTGCCTACACGCCGCAAAAAAATGGGGCAGCAGAGCAGCTAAACCGGACCCTCATTGACCTTGCCCGAGCCATGCTTGCTCATGCGCAGCTGGACCATACTTGGTGGGGGGCAGCAGTGCAATATGCCAACTGGGTTAAGAACCGGATGGGCAGCAAGGGGCTAGGGGGCAAGAGCCCATACTTCATGTGGACCAGGAAGGTGCCTAGTGTGTCCATGGCACGAGTCTGGGGGTGCATGGCGCAGTACAAAGTGCCCGACCAGCAACGGAGGAAGCTGGATCCCAAGGCACAATGGGGCATTTTCCTTGGAGAGTCAGAGAGAAACAAAGCTTGGATGTTGTGGAGTGTGGCGGATCAGCGGGTGGTGGAAAGCCGGGATGTGGTTTTCCATGAGGGGCTGAGCTACAAGGGGTGGAAGGAGCATGGTGCTAGTACAGTTGGGAGCTCCCTCCAAGATCCCTACACCTCTTCCATTTTTGAGGGGACATGGGAGGACCCTGGAGAGGAGGTAGAGGAGCAGCAGGAGGAACACAAGGCAGCTGCACCTCACCATGAGGATTCCCCAACTGCTGGTTCCACCCCTGACCCTAACAAACCAGCCCATGGACCGCAGCAGCCTCAAGAGCCGCAGCAGTGGCAGCAGCAACAGCAGCAGCAGCAGCAGCAGCAAGAGCAGCCGTAGCAACCTCCACAGCAGCATACACCACCTGTTCCTGTGGGAATGTGGCAGCAACTATTGCAGCAGCAGCGATCAAAGTCACCACGGTCCCTCATGAAGAGAGTGACTTGGAAGGAGAAGCTGCAAAGTTTGGAGCAGGGGGAGGCATCACCTCTGCGCCGCACCACACGCATCTCCCGGCCACCTGAAAGGTTCACACCAAGTGCACAGTATGCTTGCATGCATGATCATGAGGTGCATGATTTGGAGGAGTGCATGCTTGTGGATGCTGAGGGGGGTGAGCTTGGGCTTGATTTCTGTCTCATGGGTCAGGTGCATGAGCCTAAGTCGGTCAAGGAGGCCTTGTCCCGTCCTGAGTGGGTCGAGTCCATGCGTGAGGAGCTTGAGTCTCATAGGGTGAACGAGTCCTTTGAGCTGGTTGATCCAGCTTGTGTGCCACCTGGAATGGAGGTCTTGAGGTGTCAGTGGGTGTGGAAGTATAAGCACATGGCTGATGGGAGTATTGAGAGGCCTAAGTCCAGGTTGGTGGCCATGGGGAACACTCAAACACGAGGTGTTCACTATGACGAGGTATATACCCCGTTGGGTAAGCCTACTACCCTGAGAGGATCCCTTGGGATGGCAGCATCCCCGGGGTTTCACATCCATCACATGGATGTGACCACTGCCTATCTTCATGGGGTCTTGAAGGAGGAGCTTTACATGAGGCAGCCCCCTGGTTTTGATGATGGGTCTGGCAGAGTATGCCGACTCATAAAATCAATCTACGGGCTGAAGCAATCTCCAAGGCAGTGGTACCTCAAGTTTGATGAGGCGCTGATGGATTTTGGCTTTGAGAGGTCGGAGTGTGACCCCGCCTTGTACCACTTGGTGAGGCGTGAGGACATGCTGTCTCTCTACGTCTTTGTGGATGACATTCTACTCATCTCTTCGAGCATGGTCTTGCTGGACGAGGTGAAGGGTCTCTTGTCCTCTCGTTTCCGCATGAAGGATTTGGGGGAGGCTAAGTACTATTTGGGGGTGCAGATTGAGCGTGATGAGAGTGGCATCTTGATTCATCAGGAGAGGTACATTCTCAACATGCTTGAGTCCTTTGGCCTTTCTGAGGCTAACCCCGTGCGTACCCCTCTCCCTACAGGGTTCGAGTTCGACGTGCATGCACACGCTGAGGAGCCCTTGCTGAGAGATGAGCTGGTCCGGCTCTATCAAAGCATTGTGGGGTCTCTCATGTATGCAAGCACGACCACACAGCCCCAGATTGCTTATGCAGTGTCACAGCTGTCCAAGGTGGTGTCTTGTCCCAAGGCATTTCACCTGCAGGCTGCTAAGAGAGTGCTAAGGTACCTGAAAGGTTGTGTCAAGTCAGGTATCTTCTACCCCGCACACAGCAAGCCTCAGGTCGAGTTGGTGGGCTTTAGTGATGCTGATTATGCTGGAGATTCAGCTGATCGCAAGAGTCACACCGGCTATGTCTATTGCCTCAATGGTGCAGCCATCTCTTGGCAGAGCAAGAGGCAGCCGGTGGTTGCATTGTCCACCACTGAGAGTGAGTACATCAGTCTGTGTCAGTGCATTCAGGAGGGTGTGTGGCTGAAGCGTTTGTTTGGGGAGTTTGGACATGAGCTTGTTGGTGGTGTGCCTGTGTTTGTGGACAACCAGTCTGCCATTGCCCTTGCACAGAATGCATGCTTGCATGGCCGCACCAAGCACATGCAGGTTCGGTGGCATTTCATCAGGGAGATGGTGGCTAGTGGCGAGGTGATCCTCCGGTGGTGCCCAACCGACCGTCAGGCAGCAGACATACTCACCAAACCCCTTCCTTTTGAGCGGCATGGTGTGTGCATGTCCTTGATGGGGATGCAGCCCCATGTTAGCATGGTGCCTGAGCAGGATGTGGGAGGATTGGTGCTTCTCTGCCTTGACGACCTCATGCTGTGGATGGCGCCCCTCCCTGGGCAAGGGGGAGTGGAGTGAAGGATTTTGCCCAGTGGTGTTCAGCCACCTCCAGCACGAGCAAGGGGGAGTGTACATTGTGTAGATGGTTGTGGTATTTTGCTCTAGCTGGTTGTGGGCTAAGGGTTTGGGCAAAATGTGGTGGTTGGACTTGTTGCGGGCTGGATTTGAACTCGCACCCAACAAGCACCAACAAACCTTTGTTACCAACTACAACACCTTTGGTGTTGCTAGTTTGGCATTTTGGGTTATTGGGAATTGTTGTAGGGCGAAGGTTGGGATGGTAGGGTTTGCCAAACTCGTCACTTTTCAGATCTGAACTCTTGCTTAAGCCATTCCTAGATCTAATCCATGGCTGCCAAGTAATTCCGCCAGGATACCCCGTCGCACTTAAATCGCGATAGCGATCGGCCTAGATCTTGGCAGAAATCGTGCTTTACCATTCTGAAAAGTAGAGATGACTACCTTTCTAACGCGTACCTGCTCATATTCATAGGTTACGTGAGCTGCACGCAAAGGTTTTCCGAAGTCGGCGGACTTAATCTCTTGTTACGCTCTCCAGATTCGCGCGCTTTCCATCAAGGTGCACACACTGGGATTCGAACCCGAGACCTTTGCTCTGATACCATGTCAGAACCCAACGACTAACCACTGGGATAAAAGGGCTTGTTTTGTGTAGCGGGTGAGTGCGCCCATAACCCCCCAGGCCAACGTGCCTGTAACCCTTCCCTAGGATCAATCGGGGATCACCAGTGGACCTCTGACAAGTGGGGGAGAGCAAGGGGTCACAAGATCAGTCAAGAAAAGCAAAGCAAGCTCAGGGTGGATCACAACGTCACCACACACACTGAGCACAAGCAAAGGGCCACAAGGCCTGTCCACATGCAGAGGTATATATGCAACAAAAACAGCACAGTGATCTCTACCTAACAAGAGCAAACATGCAAGTATATACATATATAGATCACAGTACAAGCAAAGCCTACAGCAAGTGAGGAAACGTAGGCACAAGGCCCAACAAAGTACAAAAGCGCTGATGATCACCAGACGGAAGTGCCTTGGTGAATATATCAGCAGTGTTGGCCTGAGTGGCCATGTAAGCAAGACGAAGCTGACCACGTTGCTGCAACTCTCGAGCCAGGAAGTAACGCAGAGCGATGTGCTTCGTTCTGTGCTCCTCACACAAGGCAATGGCGGCCTTGTTGTCTACGTACAGCACTGGAGGAGAACGAGGCCGCTCTCCCAGGTCGGTCAGCAGGTAGGTGAGCCAGCGTAACTCCTGTGCAGCCATGGCTGTGGCGTAGATCTCAGCCTCACAACTGGAGCTGAGAACAGAAGACGAGCGTGTAGAACGCCAAGAAACAGAGCCGGAGCCAAGGCTGAAGGTGTAACCCTGTAACGACCGCTGCGTAGCCTGGTCGTCAACCCAAGAAGCGTCTGAGTGCCCAGTGAGGACAACGTCGCTCCGTCCTCCAAGCACGAGCCCCATGCCTGATGTGCTGCACAAGTAGCGCAGTACCCTCTTGGCAGCGTCCATGTGCACCTTTCGGTGCCTACCAGGAGCCACGTAGCGAGCCAGAAGGCCAAGAGGGTACGCAAGGTCAGGACGAGTGCAGGTCATCAGGTACATGAGGCAGCCCACTAGCTCTGCGTAAGGACCACTTGGCTCTACGGACTCGTCCGAAGGTGGAGCTGAGAGCGAGTGACCTGTAGCCAGAGGAGTGGACTGTGGGGAGGACCAGGTGAAGCCGAAGCGTTGAAGGACCTGCTGCACCATGTGTGACTAAGTCAGTGTGATGGTGCGGCGTGCTCTGTCCCGGGTGATCTGCAAGCCAAGGTAACTGCGCAGCTCACCTAGGTCTGTGCACGTGTGTCTCTTCCGCAGCTCCGACTTCACCAGGGCGAGAGCCTCAGTGTCAGCAGTGGCAAAGACCAGGTCGTCGACGTACACGAGGATGTAGAACGGCGGCAGCGAAGTGTCAGTGCGCAGAAACAGTGACGGGTCAGCTGTCGAAGGAGCAAACCCAAGAGCCGCAAGTGTAGTCCTCAGTGTGTCGTGCCACTAACGAGGTGCCTGGCGGAGACCGTAGACTGGCCGCCGGAGGCTCCACTGGGTACCAGGAGGAAACGACCCAGTGAAGCCAGGTGGGCGGCGCAGCCAGATCTCCTCGTGCTGGCTGCCCTGCAAGAAGGCTGTGCTGAAGTCAAGAGAGTGAAGCTCATAGTCACGCTGAGCGGCAACGTGCAGCAGCACCCGAAGAGTGGTCATCTTCAAGATGGGGGAGAAGGTCTGGAAGAAGTCAACTCCCTCACGCTGACTGAAGCCTCTAGCAACGTAACGAGCCTTGAAGACAGGAGGAGAACCCGGCGGCCGCTTCACCCTGAAAATCCACATGCCGTCGACGATGTTCGCCCCAGGAGGGGGAACCTCATCGACGTAAGTGCCTGTGGACTTCCAGGATGCCATCTCTGCATCCATGGCTGTTTGCCACTGAGAGGAGTAGGGGCCCGCGATCGCCTCAGCGTAAGAGCGCGGGGTCGGGATGTCTGGTGCATCCGGGTCTCCCTCAGGGGAAAGCAGCATGGCAACGAGATGAGGCGCAGCGGCTGCAAGACACTCAAGGTCCTCCTGCCTGTCCTCAAGAACGTCCGTGCCAAGAGCACACTCACCCCCGACGGACGGAGGACAGACAGACTCAGACTCAGCAACAAGATTAGCAGCGTAGTCTAGACGACAGGCAGTAGCAAAGTCAACAAGCTCAGCGACTAAGGCAGACGCGGCGGCAGACTCAAACGACGGGCCAGTGACAACAGTGACTGACAGACGCGTGACAGTAGGGTGTGCAGCACGAAACTGGTCAGACTCAGGGTCCGCAACGTCAGGCAGAGAAGACGCAGGAGGAGACGGCAGAGGAACACGCTGCGGAGCAGAGGAAGGACGTAGAGTCATGAGGTGTGTGCCGGGGATAGCCAGCGGATGCAGACGAGGAACACGACTACCAGTACGACCAGTGTGTACAGCGCGTGCAGGCGAGACAAGATGCGACGCAGGCTCATGACGCGCAACACGACCTCTAGGCTGCTCAGTGTAAGGAGAAGGAGCAGGCAGCGGTGAGCCAGGCTGTAACGGAAGACCAGTAGACGACGGGAGGCTAAGAACCTGGCGAAGTACAGTGTCAGGCGGTGGCAGAGACGACGGAGACGGCGGAGCGAAGAACAGTAGGGGCTCTGGAGCGCCACCAGCAGCTCCAGCACCTCCAGCAGCTCCAGCACCTCCAGCAGCTCCAGCACCAGCAGCTCCAGTACCTCCAGTAGCTCCAACACCTCTAGCAGCTCCAGCAGCTCCAGCACCTCCAGCAGCTCCAGCACCTCCAGCAGCTCCAGCACCTCCAGCAGCTCCAGCACCTCCAGCGCCAGCACCTCCAGGACCAGCGTCACCAGCAGCAGCACCCCCAGAACCGACACCTCCAGTCCCAGGGTCTCCAGCCTCAGTGTCTCCAGCAGCAGCACCCCCAAAACCGGCACCTCCAGTCCCAGGGTCTCCAGCCTCAGTGTCTCCAGCAGCAGCACCCCCAGACGCAGAACCTTCAGTCCCATCAGCTCCAGTACCTCCAGTACGAGCACCTCCGGGACCAGCTACTTCAGCACCTCCTGTAGACAAAGTGCCAGCACCACTCCCAGCTCCAGCGACGACAGCAGAAACACCTCCAGCGGCAGAGCCCCGAGCTCCAGCAGCGCGACCCTGACGGCGAGTGTTCCACTGGTGCAGCTGCTATGGGTAGAGAGGCGCAAGGACCGAAGTCACCAGTGACCTCAACAGGCGCAGGCACGGGAGGGTCTACCTGAGAAAAAGTTGAAGGAGCAGGACCTGGCGCGGGGAGGGGGTCTACCTGGGGAGGACCTGGAGCGAGAAAGAGTGGTAGCAGGGGGCGAGGGGCAGTGCGGTAGGGAAAGAGACGGTAAAAGGGGACTGACTCGTCAAAGGTGACGTCTTGAGACGCAAAGACACGGCGCGAGGCGGGGTCGTAAAACTGCCAGCCAGGCGCATCAGGAGGAAAACCAAGGAAGACGCAAGGAATGGCGCGAGCGGAGAGCAAGTGGGCTCTAGTGGCGTCGTCAGGGGCAGGGCCTAAAGGCGTAGGTTCGGGGGGCGCAGGGAGGGCACCAGTAGCGTGCGCCCAGAGGGTCTCGCCTGACTGGACCTGACTCTCTTATTGACGGCGAGCGCGCATAAGCCAGAGTGAAAAGTCAAGGGGTCTACCGTCAGCGTCGAAACGAAGAACACGCGGAGTCGCCATAGCTGAAACTGACGGAAGAGCGGAGGCAAATGGCAACTAGGGAGGCACCCTAGTGAAGGAGAGGCGCGGCTGCAGGCGAGACCAGCAGCCGCGATTGGCGGGAGGAGCAAACGCTACAGCGGACGCGACAGCGAAGTGCGGCAGCGCGCGCGGCGGGCGAGGGCAGCGCGCGCAGCGGCGGGCGACGGGAGCGGGCGCCGCGGCGGCGTGCGCGGAAGGGGCGGGCAGCGGCGGCGGGCACAGCGGCGACGGGCGCAGGCTGCGGGCGCGGAGGCGGGCGACGGGAGGAGGCCCAGCGGCGGCGCGCGTAGGAGGGGACGGGCGACGGGACGACGGGCAGGGAGAGGGCGACGCGACGGGGGCAGGGGAAGGCGCGATTCGACGGGCAGCGGGGGGGGGGGGGGGGGGGGGGGGGGGGGGGGGAACGCGACTCGACGGGCAGCGGGGGGAAAAATGCGACTCTACGGGCAGCGGGGGGGAAAACGCGACGGGCAGCAGGGGGGGGGGGGGGGGGGGGGGGGGGGGGGAGGTCGCTACACTACGAGAGGAGTGGATCGGCGGAACGGGCGGTAACGAAGGAACGCGACTAGAGCGGGCCGGCGCTAGGCTCGGGCAAGACGTGCGCAACTAGTACGACAGAGGGAGACAGGCTCGGGCGAAACGAACGAGGTTGGGAGGAGCGGGATCCCACAGAATCTGAACCTAGGTGATACCATGTCAAACTGAGGAATGAATGATGCATTGATGTTGGTTTGGGGTACATATAACAAACCCTAACTTTTGTACCCCCTAAGACAAACCTCACTACAGGCTACAATAATTGACAAAGGATGGCTTAAAAAAAAAAACGCTACAAGCAGCTATGAAAGAAAATGGTGAAGATTCCCAACCCAACTTATAGTAAGGCTCATAAGGGCGATTCACCATGTTAACCAGAGGCTAGTGCTACCCCCATTTTCTCTTTCTATTGCAATAGTACACTTGGATTTTCCCTTGTATTTCAGATTGAGGCTGGTGTCTGAAATATAAATCACTGTAGCATTAAACGTTGAATCTGGACTGCAAGCTCGGCTGAGACAGCTGGTATCGGGACTTCCGAGCTCCCTCTGCTTCACTCGAGCAACAGCACAGGTTCGAATTTCGGGCTTGGGCTTGCGCTGGGGATCGCGGCGTGCAGGGAAGAAAATGATCGGATTATTTCCGCGAGTTCTGCTGAGCTGGCGGAGGAGATTGGATACCGTGCATAAGAGCGTGTTACACCTGCCCTATTTTCAAGGATCACGTAGCTGAGATCACCAACACCCCAACCGTAGGATTCAGAGTGGTCAAACAACAAGTTTTTGGGGCACATCACGATCCTTGTTGGTGTACCATCTGCAAAATTGCAGTGGTGATCCCCTGCGACCAGGCAACGTCGCCTGAAACTACGCGACAGTCGCGATTTTTGGATATGTTCATTGACCATGTTGACTGCGTTACTGGCGCGAATTCAACAGCCTCATTGGTTCGAATTCCATCAAAAGAATGCTCTGATTAGTTGCGAGCTTGTTACACAAAATTGCGACATAAAACTTTTTGTCGTCAAGGATCACCCTGTCTTTGGTACAATGATGCAAGGATCACCGAGAGATTGGCAGTCACCATGATCTCTCGGTAAACACCAAGATCGGGTAGCGTAGGGAACTCGTGATTGCGATCCTTCCTCTGTTGGTACATCACCTGACACAGTGATTACTGTAGAATGGTAGGTATGACACTGTTCCGCAAGGATCGCCTGCGCGATCCTCAAAATGCAGCAATCTTTGCTTGGGTGTAACACGCTCTAAGAATGTCGAACAACTCGCGGCGGGTGCTTCGGCGTCGTACGGCGGCAAAGCGACGATTCCGGTGGAATGGCGGCCTTGGATCGTTCGGGGCGCGGCGGTGCTTCTGGCTCTGGGTGTCGCGCACTGCTTCCTCGTCGTCAACGAGGTGCGCGCGTCTCACCAGAGGCAGTGCTCCTCGCCTCCTTGCACCTCCTGGCCTCGCTGGCGACGATGATGCGGATGTGACACTGCGTGCTTGTTGCGTCAATGTAGCGAGACAAAGCACGCCAATTCCACGTTTTGTTCGAGTGAGTCAACTTCAAGAATTCTCAATTCCAGCTTCTGTTCTGCTTCGCCGTCACTCTACAACGCTGCTGCCTGCACCAATGGCTCTGTATTTTGCTTCGATCTGCTCTGTGAATTCTCTTGTTACCTGAATCGTTCCCCGCCCTTACATCTCCTCGCCATACCTCCCTCGTTCGGTTCCGAACATCAGGCTTGGGTGGACAGCCTGGAGCTTGGGAATCTCTCCCCACATCCCAAAATGTGCGAGGTCGGGGTGGGATGTTTTTTTGGGATTGCGAAGGAGTATCTGGGTTCGCGACTCGGGAATCAGTGGGTCAGAGCATCAACGAAATTTCCGCGCCACCCTCTCGAGCGATATTATTGGTCGAACCATTTCAACTTCACCCAGGAAACTTCCAACAAACCATTCGGGCGATTGCTATTGGTCGTTCAATTCAAACCTACTGCTCTGTAAGAATAGAGTTTTGATGTACTCCTTCCAAGAAGCAGCGGCTTGCGAAAGGTTTGGCACAGAGGTCCCGCTAAAAATGTTCTCCGTTACTGTGCACTCAGAAAAAATTGTGATGGAAATTGTTTGTTGTAATGTGCCTTTTCAAAAATAGTAAAGAGCTTTGAATTCTTAGACATGCATTTTTGGGTTGCGTAGCAACCTTATACAATTGTTTTCACTTTTCGGTTGACTGACGTGAACAGTGATTTTCCCCCATATATTTTGGATGAACTCACTGTTCACGTCAGTTTAACGAAATGTGAAACCAAATGTATTTAACCAATCATTCCATAGTCGTCGATAAATACGGCGAATGGAACAATTGGTTGTACCAAAGCAAAAAACGACAACACCTCTAAGACACGCAAACAAGGACTAAACAGACACATTACACAATTACCACATACTAGAACATGTACAAAAACCACATAAAACAAGGGACAACAGTTGTGAATGCTTCGAAGCTAATGCTAGAATGCATCGTTGATGCAACTGCGATTGATCTGGTATGGAAGAGGCAAGCTAAGCTGCCCCACCAACGATCACAACCCCAATTGCATTAACAAGGCACTTAGCACTCACCTCGAAACAGACACACAAAACACTACGTACATATACGCACACACACATACAGGCTCACACACATACGCACACACACACGGACAACCACAGAAACATACAGCTATGTAATCAACATGCAAGAATATGAAGTTCAACTATGTATAAATCATTGCTAGCTTGTCCCCATTCCCCTCCTTCCCTTCCTGATCTCCCTTCTCCCACCACCCCCTCCCCCCCTCCTCCCCTCCACCCTCCTCGAATGCAGCTTGAAATCCCTGCACAGGAAAGAAAAAATCAGCAAATGCAACTCACACTCCCTGCACAAACAAAAACAAAGCAGAGAGTACACTTGCATGAGCTACACAAGAGAACAGAATCAGAGAATGCAGCTCACACGATGCACCAGAAACTGATGTCACAGATCCACGCCAGAATGCATGCAGCACCTCATAGCAATTCTTGCAACACATTCACTTATTCTCGAATTCAAACCCGCGCTCACCCTCTTGCACACGCTCGCATGCATTCACAAACACTCGAATGCTTTGAACCGTTCTTAGAGACTTAGACACACTCACTGAGACACGCACAAACCCTCGCACTCAGCCTTGGATTCGCGCAAAATAAAACGAAGTAAAATAAAAAATGCCGTGACTGAATTCAGTGAGTTATGTAAGGCGCCAGCGCATCGCAACAAGGCGCCAGCACGCTGCAGTAGAAATAGTAAAGCATGATGTAAAGGGTTGTTACTAACAGTGCAGTAAATCGATAGAAGATGAATATTGAAGGCAAATCCAATTTGAAGTCTCACACGTGTGGCTTAAAACTCGAATCCAAGGCATCAAGACTAAAATATACCACATCAGCATGCACAGAAGGCATCATCTGCAGCAGAAAGGAAAGAGAGCAGAAGTGGTAGTGGAGAAGTTTTGGCACCAAGTTCACACATGGCGCCAGCGCGCATGGCGCCAGCGCGCATGGCGCCAGCGTGTATGGCGCCAGCGCGCATGGCGCCAGCGCGCATGGCGCCAGCGCGTTAGGCGCCAGTGCGTTAGTCGCCAGCGCGTATGGCGCCAGCGCACATGGCGCCAGCGCGTATGGCGCCAGCGCGCATGGCGCCAGCGCGCATGGCGCCAGCGCGCATGGCGCCAGCGCGTTAGGCGCCAGCGCGCTAGGCGCCAGCGCGTTAGGCGCCAGCGCGTTAGGCGCCAGCGCGCATGGCGCCAGCGCGTTAGGCGCCAGCGCGCATGGCGCCAGCGCGTACGGCGCCAGCGCGCATGGCGCCAGCGCGTTGCATGGCGCCAGCGCGTTAGGAGCCAGCGCGCATGGCGCCAGCGCGCATGGCGCCAGCGCGTTAGGCGCCAGCGCACTAGGACCAATCAGCAAAAATAAGTTACGGAAAAAAGTAGGAAAAAAATGAAACTTTGGAGGGAGTGGAGAGGAAAAAAGGTCCGGGAAATGAAAACGCACCTGAAACGACGGTGCCTCACAAAACGCGCGGTCGCGCAGCAGCCCGCGCTCGCGCTCGTGCACCCACCAGGGGCGACGGCGGGAAGGGATGGAGGGCGACGGCGAGGAGGAAGGGAGAGCGACGGAGGGGACCGAGGGAGAGGCTATGATGGGGAGGGAGGGAGACGCCACGGTGGGGAGTGAGGGAGAGGCGACGGTGGGGAGTGAGGAGAGGCGACGGTGGAGTGAGGAGAGGCGACTGGAAGAATAGTTGGTAGGGAGGGAGTCGTAATAGCAGGATGAGCGATGGTTGGTTTCTCGTAAGTAAAGAGAGCAGCGTAGAGCAGCGTGGAGCAGGTGCTTGGTGCAGGTGGGCCTAGGGGTGCGTGCCTGGCTTGGTTGGGATTGTGTAGCGCTGGCAAGAAAATTTTCTGCCAAAGCAAAACAAGGCGCGAAACGGTTTTCACAATGGGAGTACAGTACATTACGAGGACGATGGCACGAATTGCAAGCTACTCGGGCACATGACATTCCGAACAAAAAAACACACAAAAACACACACAAATTTTGGATCATTATGTCACGTGACAACACGCGCACAAACACAATATCCAACTAGCTGACACGTATGGTTAGCTGCAAATAAGCAAACCCACTAAAACTATATGATAGTGCCATTTACACATAAACACCACTACAGAAATATAATATAAACATTTACCCATTACAACCATTCAATGTGAGAAAAAAAATGACGAAAAACGAATTGAGGACGGGGCACCTCTAAGGACATTGCCAGGATCGAGGGGGATCGGGGCCTCATACCGGTTTAGGCACATAGATCGGCACACCGATGTGTCCACACTGCAAAATTGCAATCGCCTAGACACACCGAGCCGCAGGTGACAGGACCGAAAATACCTGGGGCAAAAATTCCCGATCTCCACAGTTCCCCGATCGATGTGTGGGCGCTGGCACATCGATCATGCGAGCCAGAGGTGCTAGCATTTTGGGCACAACTGTACACTTGCGAGTCAGGACTAAACCAGATACCAGCGTGCTGGCGATGTCGCGATTTTACTGTACAAGCCAGGATCGATCGTGGCTTCTTCCCTAGAGGCGCCGCGTCTTAAGGAAATATAAACATGTTACAAGCAGGATGAAGATTCGTGATGTGTATATCAAACATTCCTCGTGCCTTCACACAACAAAGTATATAACTACTACGCAACCCATACGACGTTAACGTCGAGTCTTGTTTAGGTCGTATTTGTCTCCCAACACTTTTAACAGTTTGCATTACATGATTAACTATAGCAATTGTCTGTTGTGATCGTTGGGACGTTAAATTCACTACAAAATTGTTCTACCACCAACTAATTGTAAAAGATCACGACTCACTATGCCGTTTCAGCGCTGTTTTATTTTTTTTGCAAGTTGTATTCATACCACTAAGTCTTAGATGATATGAGAAGGCTGTCAACCTAATTCAATGTTAATCGCATGTAGGGAGACGATGTCGATTTAACGCCGCGTAGCTTTTTTTTTCAATGTTTTTTACCACCACTCAGTTATTAATGACAACATAAGGGCGCCAGCCGATTTTTGTGTCACTCACATGCCACCATCATGAGTGATTCCATTTTGAACATCAAATGAGGTCAAACCTTTCTGGTACAGCCATAGATATCAGAGAGTGAAGTTTCGTGTTAATTTTGAAAGTTTCCAGATAAATTTTATTTCTTTCAAATTGGTTGAGTAGGCCTAGGGGAGGCTGGAAAACCATATTCAAATTGATTCAAACCACAAACGTGGTGGTTACGAGCCAAATTGCGTGCATATGGGGCAAAAACCAACCAGGGAGAGTGTTTTCTCAGAATAACTAGGCAAGAATGGATGAACTAACAGAAGTTTGGGTACAAATATGAAACCCTAGTTGGGGTTGTACCCCATATTGGCTACCCCACTACAGCCTACAAGCATAATACAGTTTAACACACCCCCATAGGCAAAGTGGGGGAGAACAAAGGGTCACAAGACCAGTCCAGCAAAGCAAAACAAAGCCCAGGGTGGATCACAACGTCACCACACTCCGAGCACAAGTAAAGGCCACAAGGCCAGTTCACATGCAGTGCTAGATATAGTACAAGACAAGCAACACAGTGATCAAAACCTAGCAAGCAAGCAACAAGATATATATAAAGTACAGTACAAAGAATGTCAAGCAGTGAGCAAGTGAGGAAACGTGGACACAAGGCCTAAAGAAGTACAGTGCCGCTGATGATCACTAGGCGGGAGCGCCTTGGTGAAGATATCAGCAGTGTTGGCCTTCGAGTCCACGTACACAAGCCGAAGCTGACCGCGCTGCTGAAGCTCTCGAGCAAGAAAGTAGCGAAGAGCAATGTGCTTCGTCCTGTGCTCCAGTCTGTGCTCCTGACACAAGGCAAGAGCCGCCTTGTTGTCACCGTACAGAACTGGAGGAGAACTAGGCCGCTCTCCCAAGTCAGTCAGCAGGTAGGTGAGCCAGCGTAACTCCTGTGCAGCCATGGCTGTGGCGTAGATCTCAGCCTCACAACTAGAGCCGAGAACAGAGGAAGAGCGGGTGGACCGCCACGAGACAGAACCTGAGCCAAGGCTGAAGGTGTAACCCTGTGACGACCGCTGCGTAGCCAGGTCGTCCACCCAAGAGGCGTCCGAGTGACCAGTGAGGACAACTCTGTCGCGTCCTCCAAGCACCAGCCCCATGCCTGATGTACTGCACAGGTAACGCAGCACCCTCTTAGCAGCCTCCCAGTGCTCTCGCCTGTGTCTCCCAGGCGCAACGTAACGAGCAAGGATGCTAAGAGGGTACGCGAGGTCAGGTCGCGTGCAAGTCATCAGGTACATGAGGCAGCCTACAAGCTCTGGGTACGGGCCACTCGGCTCTACGGACTCGTCCGAAGGTGGAGCTGAGAGCGAGTGGCTGGTAGCCAGAGGTGTGGCCTGTGGTGAGGAGAACTGGAAGCCGAAGCGCTGAAGGACCTGCTGCACCATGTGTGACTGAGTCAGGGTGATGGTGCGGCGAGCTCTGTCCCGGGTGATCTGCAAGCCAAGGTAGCTACGCAGCTCACCCAGGTCAGTGCAGGTGTGTCTCTTCTGCAGCTCCGACTTCACACGAGCGAGTGCCTCAGTGTCAGCAGTAGCAAAGACCAAGTCGTCGACGTACACGAGAATGTAGAACGGCGGCAGCGACGTGTCTGTGCGCAGAAACAGCGACGGGTCAGCAGTAGACGGCGCGAACCCAAGAGCCGCAAGAGTAGTCCTCAGTGTGTCGTGCCACTCACGTGGCGCCTGGCGGAGACCGTAGACTGGCCGGCGGAGACTCCACTGGGTACCAGGAGGAAACGACCCAGTAAAGCCAGGTGGGCGGCGCAGCCAGATCTCCTCGTGCAGGCTGCCCTGCAGGAACGCTGTGCTGAAGTCAAGAGAGTGAAGCTCGTAGTCACGCTGAGCAGCAACGTGCAGCAGAACCCGAAGAGTGGTCATCTTCGGGGTGGGGGAGAAGGTATGGAAGAAGTCGACCCCCTGACGCTGACTGAAGCCTCTAGCAACGTAACGAGCCTTGAAGACAGGCGGAGAACCTGGCGGCCGCTTCACCCTGAAAATCCACATGCCATCGACGATGTTCGCCCCAGGAGGGGGAACCTCGTCGACGTAGGTGCCTGTGGACTTCCAGGATGCCATCTCTGCGTCCATGGGTGTCTGCCACTGAGAGGAGTAGGGACCCGAGATCGCCTCTGCATAAGTGCGCGGAGTGGGGATGTCTAGTGCATCCGGGTCTCCCTCAGGGGCAAGCAACCAGGCCACGAGATGAGGTACAGCAGCCGCAAGAGAGTCAAAGTCCTCCTGCCTGTCCTCAAGGACGTCCGTGCCAAGAGCACACTCACCCCCGACGGACGGAGGACAGACAGACGCAGACTCAGACTCAGCAACAAGGCTAGCAGCGTAGTCTAGACGACAGGCAGCAGCAAAGTCAACCAACTCAGCGACCAGAGCAGACGCAGCCGAGGACTCAAAGGTAGGGTCAGTGACAACAGTAGCGAGGAGACGCGTGACTGTAGGGTGCTCAGCGCGATACCGGTCAGACTCAGGGTCCGGAACGGCAGGCAAAGAGGACTCAGGAGGAGACGGTAGAGGGACACGCCGAGGAGCAGTAGAGGGACGCAGAGTCATGTAGTGAGTGCCTGGGACAGGAGGAGGACGCTCACGACGGACACGACTACCAGTGCGAGCAGGACGAACAGGCGACGCAGGACGAGACTCAGGCTCACGACGCTCTGTAAGACCTCCTGTGGGACCAGTATAAGGAGAGGGAGCAGGGAGAGGCGAGGCAGGCGGTAACTGTGACTGCGGCTGGACAGGCGGAGGACACTCTACGGAGGGAGGAGGACAAGGAGGAGGAGCCTGCCCAAGAACCTGCTGAAGGAGCGGTACAAAGTACGGTCGCGGCCGCGCAGCGTCTCCAGAAGCAGAAGGGACTCCAGCGGCCGGGTCCTCAGCACCAGTAGGAGCTCCAGCGTCCGGGTCCACAGCACCAGCAGCAGCTCCACCGGCCGGGTCCCCAGCTCCAGCAGCAGCTCCACCGTCCGACTCCTCAGCACCAGCAGCAGCTCCACCAGGTGGGTCCGCAGCACCAGCAGCAGCGCCACCCCCAGAGTCGGCAGCTCCAACTCCGCTAGCACCGCCAGTGCCAGAGTCCCCAGCTCCAGCAGCTCCAGTCGCAGTGCTCCCAGAACAGCCAGTCCCGGCAGCTCCAGTACCCCCAGTACGAGCACCCCCAGGACGAGCAGCTCCAGCACCCCCAACTAGGACGGCGAAAGCGTCGGACGTACCAGTCACGAAGCTGCTGCGGTGTGAGAGACTGCTCAGCACCCCGAACCGGAGCACCCCCAGACGCAGTAACCCGAGGCTCCGTAGGCTCAGTAGCAGCACCCCCAGGCTCAGTACCCGCAGGCTCAGTACCCGCAGGCTCAGCACCCCCAGTCGCAGCACCCCCAGGCTCAGCACCTCCAGGCGGCAAACTCTCAGGCACAGTACCCTCAGCTCCAGCACCCGCAGTCCCAGCACTCCCAGGCCCCGCACCCGCAGGCTCAGCACCCCCAGGCGCAGCACCCCCAGGCTCCGTACTCTCAGGCACCGTACCCTCAGCTCCAGCACCCTCAGTCCCAGCACCTGCAGCCCCAGCACCCCCAGGCCCAGCACCCCCAGGCTCAGCACCCCCAGCAGCACCACCCGCAGCAGCACCTGAGTCACCTGTGACCTCGACAGGCTCAGCGACGGGAGGAGGGTCTACCTGAGAGACACCTGAAGGAGCAGGACCCTGAGGGGGAAGGGGGTCTACCGGAGGGGGACCAGGAGCAAGGAAAAGCGGCGGGGGAGGGAGGGGGGCAGTGCGGTAGGGGAAGAGACGGTAAAAAGGGACCGACTCGTCAAAGGTGACATCCTGAGAGGCGAAGACCCGGCGCGAGGTGGGGTGGTAAAACTGCCAGCCAGGCGCGTCAGGGACAAAGCCAAGGAAGACACAGGGAAGCGTGCGGGAGGAGAGCTTGTCCGCGGACGTATCGCGGACAAGGGCACGAGCACCCCAGACCCGGAAGCGCGACGCATCGCCAACCTCCCCCGTCCAACGCAGTGTGGGCGAGGTCTCCGGTAAGGAGACACGGGGCCAGAGGTTGAGCTGATGCGCGGCGTACCGGACAGCAAACGGCCACAGAAAATGGGGAGCCGCCGCGTGGACCAAGGAGGTACGAGCGACCTCCATGACCAGGCCAATGCGGCGCTCAGCAACCCCATTCTGCTGTGGGGAGTCCGGAAGCGTGAAGGTCTGCTCGATGCCCTCCGCCTGACAGAAGGTCCTCAAGAGATCGGAGGAAAACTCACCACCTCTGTCAGAGTGCAGACGCAGGACAGGAAGATCCGTCCGGAAACGGCGGCGGAGCTAGAGACGAACTGTGCGGATCCAAGGGATCAGAACAGCAGGGACCTCACCCTTGGTGCGCAAGGGGAAGACCGTGGTGTAACGCGAGTAGTCGTCGACAACCAGCAAAAAGTACCGCTCACCGCCCTGACCACGAACGCGGGCTGGGCCCCACACGTCCAGGTGGAGGGTCTGCAGAGGAGCCTCTGTCGGGGGGAACGAGGAGGAGTGAGGAGCGGCGCGCTGCCGCCCCTCGACGCAAGGAAGGCAAGGCGGCGCAGGCGAGGCAGGGAGGGGAGGGAGGGACCTGGGAAGACCGGACACAAGGTGGCGACGGTGCATGCCACGAAGGCGTGGCAAGGAGGGGTGACCCAGGCGGTGGTGCCAGAGAAGAGTCTGGTGCGACAGGGAACGACACTCACAGGCGTGGGCTACCAGACCTGACGCAGACACCTGACCGACAGCAGCGACCTGAGGAGACGCAGTGGTCAGTGTGTAGAGACTCGACCCCGGCCGACGGGTAAACGTAGCCAGGTGACGGCCGGTCCTGGAGCACGTGCAGATCGCCACACGCTGTCCGCCAGGGGTAAAGGTGTCAACCCACTGATCCTGGAGGACAGCGTTGCTCACCAGGTTCGTCGAGAACGAGGGGAGGTGGAAACCCGACAACGAGCCAGACGGAACCGCCGGACAAGGGAGGACAGTGGTGGACTGGGCAAGGACTGGGCCCCCAGAGGGGTCAGCCAAGGAGACTGGGACCGGTGCAGGAAACGTTGTGAGCTCAGTACTGTCACGGAAGAAGCAACGGGAAGCACCTGAGTCAAGGGTGAAGGTGTGACAGGCCTCAGCCGGTGCGGTACCTGAGAGAGCAGTCTCTGTGGGTGCTGTACCTGAGAGAGCAGACTCGAAACCAGCCGGGACAGCACTGGGGGGAGCAAGTACAGGGGGCACCATACCAGAGAGAGCAGACTCACTAGTACCCAGGGCAGCGGGCTCTATACCTGGGTCAGGCGGCACACACAAGTAACAGTCTCCCTCGGCACTAACAGTCAATGCATACATGGCAGCAATAATAGCATCATAGTCAAGAGCAAAGACATCAACACCAGCCCTCATGAGCTCAGCCCAGCGGGGGCGCTCAACATCCGCACCCATCTCCTCACGCCAAGCGTCGTCAAGGCGGGAGAAGCAGCGGTACGGGGTGTGGAACCTCCCACACGTCTGTCCCTTGCGGTCACCTGTGCGAATGACATAAGAACAGCGGCCACTGGCCCCCGACGTCCCACGCTGAGCAAGCCACTCACGAAGCTGCTGGGTCGTCTGGGGACGCTGCTGCTGCTGGGAGCTCTGGCCCGAGCCAGTGCCTCCACTCCGACCTCCGCCGCCACCACTACCACCGCTCCGACCGCCACCGCCACCACCGCCACCACCGCCACCGCCGCCACCGCCGCCGCCGCCACTACTGCCACTGCTTCCTCCGCCGCCCCCGCCTCCACCACCGACCCCACTCCCACCAGCGCTCCCGCCACCGCTCCCTCCAGCACCGCCTCCCCCCCCACCTCCCCCACCTCCTCCCCCCCCAGCGCCACCACCACCACCCTTGCCCCCCTTGCCCTTGCCGGTGCGGCGCCTCCCACCAGGAGCAGAAGCAGCGCCAACAGACTCAGCACCAAGGAAGTCAACAGCAGCAGCAGCAGCGTAGGAGGGAGCGAGGGGAGAGGGAGAACACCCCTCAAAGATGGGGGTGCGAGGAGCGCCACGAGCAGCACCGACAGCTACAATGCTCTTTTCGGCCGCGAGCAGCTGCTCCTCTAGGAGGGCGACTGTGAGCTCAGTGGGACAGCGAGCAAGGAAGTGGTCTCGAACTGAGCGGAGGGTGTCAGGGAGACGGGTGACTATGAAGTGGAGTGTCCAGTACAGTGGAGGGGGGTTCTTAGCGCAGAACTCGGTGGGAAGGGCGGCACGCAGGCGAGCATCACTAGTGCGAAGGTGGGTGATAAGATCGGCGACTGTAGTAAAGGTGGACAGATCGGGGAACAGGTACGGCAGCATGAGGCGGCTAAGCTCGGCTGTGGCAGGCGAGGAGTAGCGAGCGACGACAGCATCGTACAGGGCCTTAGCGGATTTGCAGTCGCCAAAATGCTCGAGCTCAGCTAGCGGGAGGTGACTGCGAATGGCTAGGCGAGCAGCTGCGTCACGAGTCTGCCAGTGGGAACGAACACTAAGCTCGGCTGTGGCAGCAGGAGCAGCGGCAGCACCAGACGCGTAGTCATAGAGGGAGATGTGGTCCGTGCTATTGCTCATAAGATACAACTGCAGGTCGTCGAGCCAGGAAGTGAACTGCACGGGACGGCCCTCAGCATCGAAGGAAAGAACGCGAATAGAGGCCATAGCTCAGGCGTGAGGGCACAGCAGAGCAGCGGCAGCAGCAGAGGGGACGCGCTAGAGCGAAGCTAGTAGCCACAGCAGGAGAAAGCGGCAGTGCACAGGCAGGGAGCAGCAGGTGAGAAGCGCGGCGGGCGAGCTGCGAAGCGGGCAGCGGTGTGGGCGGGCGACGCAGCAAGCGGGCAGTGAGGCAGCGGGCGGCGCTGCGAAGCAGGTAGCGGGCGAGCGGGCGGCGCTGCGAGCGGGCAGCGAAGCGGGCGGGCCGCGAAGCGGGCAGCTAGCGGGCGGGCGGGCTGCGAAGTGGGCGGGCTGCGAAGCGGGCAGCGGGGCGAGCGGGCTGCGAGGCGGGCGGGCCGCGAAGCGGGCAGCTAGCGGGCGGGCGGGCTGCGAAGTGGGCGGGCCGCGAAGCGGGCAGCGGGGCGAGCGGGCTGCGAGGCGGGCGGGCCGCGAAGCGGGCAGCGAGCGGGCGGGCGGGCTGCGAAGTGGGCGGGCCGCGAAGCGGGCAGCGAGCGAGCGGGCTGCGAAGCGGGCGGGCCGCGAAGCGGGCAGCGAGCGAGCGGGCTGCGAAGCGGGCGGGCCGCGAAGCGGGCAGCGAGCGGGCGGGCGGGCTGCGTAGCGAGCGGGCCGCGAAGCGGGCAGCGAGCGGGCGGGCGGGCTGCGAGCGGGCGGCTCGGCGAGGGGCGCGCGAGGGCGCTAGTGAGGGGCGCGCGAGGGCGCTAGCAAGGGGCGCGCGAGGGCGCTAACGAAGGGGCGCGCGAGGGCGCTAACGAGGGTGCGCGCGAGGGCGCTAACGAGGGGCGCGCGAGGGCGCTAACGAGGGCGCACGAGGGCGCTACGAGGCTAGGGCACGGGGTAGCGTGGTAACCGCATGCGAGCGGTGGTGGGCCCTTAAAAAAAAAACGGTCGGTAGGTCCTAGGGACCTCCTGCTCTGAATACCATCTCAGAATAACTAGGCAAGAATGGATGAACTAACAGAAGTTTGGGTACAAATATGAAACCCTAGTTGGGGTTGTACCCCATATTGGCTACCCCACTACAGCCTACAAGCATAATACAGTTTAACATGTTTCAGCGTTCATGCATATGTATTAACGTATTCTTGACATAAATGTGGGTGTCTCGAAAATAAATATCCTCAAGATTGGCAATAATTTGGCCAACTATGTGGTTGCCATTTTGACATATGTTTGCATGATATTCTGTAGCATAGTATATTTAAGCAACCAATTTGAACGAAAGTTACTGCTCCAGCTGCATACGACACTCCCGCAATATTCACGAGTCAATTTTCTGCGGGATTGGAACAGCGACGCGCAGGTGGTTGACAAGTGGGAAGTGCTGTCACTATGCGGCCGGTCTTCGATTTTCAGTGCGGCGGATGAACGTCTGGCTTCCAGAAACGACATGTGTGGGACTGCACAGAATTCAGCAGTGGTGACGTGTCACATTTTTTATTAGTCCAGAATCGTTGCAACTGTTCAGGTAGTCTTCGGTTAAGGAGAATGTTTGGGAAAGTGTGTGCTGTTTCCGTAGACGTGTGATATGACATTACTGTACTCGTATAAACAACGCTACTGGCAGATACAAGGAAAATTGGGGTTTGGTGATTTCAGCATGTGACAGGCGCGTCTCTTGTCGCGTGCAGCACAGTTGCTGCAACCTATGCTGTCGTGTAATGCTGATCGATTCTGGAACCTGGCGAAAGCTGCTGCTGAGCTGATGGGGTCCTTTGTCGCTTTTCAACGTTTTGCTGCTCAGCTCTGAAAACCTTTTAACCCCTAGTTTTACTGTACTTCACTCATATGTGCCTTGCACCTATGCCTTTCTCATGAACTTGTTTCTCCCCAATACAGTGAGCAAGAAAAAATTTAGTGAACGAGGAACAAAGCAAGAAACGACAAAAACGACAGTGGTGCAAGGCATTTCAGCATTCACCTTCTTGTATTCCCTCCTCTTCCTCTCATCTTGCACTTAGCTTGCATTTTTGTGCTCCATGGCTATTAGGGCATCAGTCTCCTGCTCCTATCATATCGCCCTTAGACGTTTTTTCCCTTGTTTCCAGATGCTGGTCTTCGTGCGCAACAACGACAGTGTGTGAGCAGATGAGAGGGTGTTTGCAAATGGTTCCGTGAAGTTCGCTGAGAGGTTCGCTGCTAAGTTGACTTGCTATGTGAAGCAATTTTTCGTATCAAGCATTCTATCCGTTCCTAATGTCCCTTCTGTTGCTCTGTCTTTCCGTCCTATGCGACGTGCCTGTCTAGCGCTTAGGCTTTTTATTTTCAGTTCATTTTTCCTGATTTGCGATTGGTCTGATTGTTGCTCTTTCCTGTTTTGCCTACTCTCACTCCGCTTTTCGTTTCTCCTCATTATTTCCCGGAAGTCACTCTCACGCTTGATTTCCCGACGTCCCCATTATTCCTATTTGTCTAATCATACAGCATCGTCACGGTTCTACCACAAATCGTTTTTTGAACTCCCTCGACTGCACCTCGTGCTGCGAATTGTCGCGAAAATGCATGCGGACAATGATCCGCCGCAGCTATGTGCTATCGTGCCGAGAGTGGCGGGGAGAGATGCGGCTATGCCGCCGTTAGTGGCGATGACGATAAGTTATCCTTGCCATTTTATGACCCGTTCATTCATGCCGTCCCCCTAGTAAAAATTCCTCGTTTATTGATGCTAGCGCTACTGCCATCGAGTGTGACTGCACCATCTCTGGTTTTCTCTCCCCTCCTCCAGACTACCCCCCAAGATTTTTTCCCCCCTGTGCTTGTGGTTTTCTCCCGCATCCTCCTCACCCCGGTTCTCTCCCAATGCAGTGTTTAGGGTAACTAAATGACACAAGGGCATTGAAGAGTAGTTCAGGTTCCTGTGGGAATCTGGCTGCTTTGGAGAGGCACCAGATAGCAATAGTTACATCGTGGTTTTGTTACGCTGATTATTTGTAAAATGTAATTATACATTTCTGTTGCATACGAGCAAATTTTGCTATTCAGAACTACCAACCACTTTAAAGTGGATTGCAAAAAGCAAATATTGGATGGTTGAATGTTATTAGTTTGCGCGTTAATAGCAACAATACGCATTTGTAATCACATTTCGTATATGAAGACGAAATTATTGTACATGTAACTGAATTTGTAGCCTTGTTTACCAGCATCCTATTCGCATGGAATATTGTCGCAACCAATCAAATTCCAAACGAGCGAACCAATCACGGTGCCAAATGTCAATCCAAAAAATGTGCGATGCCAATCGGATCCAGCCATGAGACGAACGCTGATTGGCTTGTTCAGTTCGAAGTTACGAGAGAGTAATTTTTCTGTTCTCGCTAAGTGGCTCAGATAAGCGGCTGAGATTGGGTGTTCAGTTCGAAGTTACGAGAGAGAATGATTTCTGATAACGCTCGATAAGCGGCTGAGATTGAGCTGGTACCTTTCCAAGAAAATTCTCAACAGCCCATCCCAACCAGTTACGGAGAGGTATGTGAGCCACAATCTTTGGGGTAGGTCTTGAAAATCTTACGGGAGAGCTACCGCAATGTAGCAATCCCGTAACTTAGGAAACCCGGACATTTTGGGATGCACTGAAGAGCCTGCCGGCAGTGGCGTGGGAGGAGGCCCCCTCGCGGCCGGGCTGCCTTGTGACTCTCGACTCGCGCTACAGCCCTGAGGGCGTGCACGCCGTGGAGGCGGCTGTAGCGCGGCTGCTGAGGGAGCTGGGGGTGGTGGCGGCGGGGGTGAGAGTGGGGGGAGGGGGGCGCGGGGGAGAAGGGGGAGGGGGAGAAGGGATAGGTGGAGAGGAGGTAGGTGGAGAGGTGGCAAGGTCTGGGGTGGGCGATGGGGGACAGGAGGGCCGGAGCGGGGAGATGGGGGGACGGGATGAGGGGGAGGTGGAGGGGGGTGAGGTGGGGAGGAGGGAGAGGGATGGGAAGAGGAGACGTTTGAAAGAAGGAGCGGGAGAGTGGGAGGGAAGGTGGAGTGGAGGATTGAGGGGGAGGCGGCTGAAGGGAGAAGAGGAGGGTACGGGGGAGGGGGAGGGGGGGCTGAACGGGGAGGTTAAGAAGGCCGATGGGGGAAAGGAGGAGGGCGAGGGTGAGGGGAAGGTGGAGGAGAAGGGCGAGGGGAAAGAAGAGGGGAAGGATGAGGATGAGGACTCGAAGGCGAAGGGGGAAGGGGGAGGGAAGAATGGGGAGGCGATGCCAGAGGAGTGGCGGCGGTTCTACGAGGCACTGCCCAAGGTGGTGGACGCGGATGGCAATGAGAACCGATGGAAGATGCCCATTTGGGTCTCCCTGGCCGTCAACATGTGCGTGTGTGCTGTGGTAGGCATGTGCGTGTGTGCTGTGGTAGGCATGTGCGTGTGTGCTGTGGTAGGCATGTGCTTGTGTGCTGTGGTAGGCATGTGCGTGTGTGCTGTTGTAGGCATGTGCGTGTGTGCATGTCTGTAATCGTGTCAACATGTGCGTCTGTGCTGCCGTGTCAGCATGTGCTGCGCTATAAGCATGTGCTGCGCTATAAGCATTTTCTGTGCGATAAGCATGTGCTGCGCTATCAGCATGTGCTGCGCTATAAGCATGTGTTGCGCTATCAGAATGTGTTGCGCTATCAGCATGTGTTGTGCTATCAGCATGTGCTGCGCTATCAGCATGTGTTGCACTATCAACATGTGCTGCGCTATCAGCATGTGCTGCGCTATAAGCATGTGCTGCGCTATAAGAATGTGTTGCAGTATCAACATGTGTTGCACTATCAGCATGCGTTGCACTATCAGCATTTGCTGCGCTATCAGCATGTGCTGCACTATCAGCATGTGCTGCGCTATCAGCATGTGCGTGCGCGTCATCAATCATTGTGCCTGTGTGTGATCGTGCCGACATGTATGCGTATGTGTGACAGTGACAGTGCATACATACATATGTGTGTGCATGTGCTATGACAGTAGCCCATGGTACCCTGAACAGATGTGTTGCTGCCGCCATGCACTGCTCATATAACCGAGAAAGTCCAACACAGTCAATGCAATCAATGCGTAAGTATCCTTCCTGCAGGAACTAGAGCTTAGCTCACACATTGGGCATGGCACGTGGCGAGACCCCACGTCTCTATACATTCATGGCATGGCGATCTCTGTGCGTGCTACACAGCAGTGGCATGTGCTCTGGTTCTCTTGTTGTCTGGTTGGTTGGCTGGTTGGCTGGTGGTGGAGAACCGATCATCGTGGTCGATCCTATCTGCCTCTCTCCCTGTCAGGTTGTATGCACGGCGCCACGGGTACCGATTGGTGGTGGAGAACGGATCAAAATAAACTCAGGACAGACACCCATCGTGGTTCAAGGTAAGATGCTTCGCACTCGAGATAAGGCATCACATTCGAGATAAGGCGTTGCACTCGAGATAAGGCATTACACTCGAGGTAAGGTGTTATAGTCAAGGTAAGGGGTTTACCACCCACGCAATGGAGCACAACACACCACACCACTCGCTCTCTGCCTTTCACCATCACCCACACATCAGCTTTACACTGTGTGCTGCAAACCGTCCCATCCGTACTCTGTGTGCTGCAAACCGTCCGTTCTCTCTGCATCTTGCGCTGCTGCTGCCTGTGTGGGGCACTGCCCGGTTCCAGTGTCAATGCTCCTCACACTCAACAGTGACCTCTCAACAGTGCCCTCTCAACAGTGACCTCTCAACAGTGCCCTCCCAACAGTGACCTCTCACCCATGAGCTGCCAGCAGTGAGTGTGCCTGCGGTGCAGGGGTGCACAGCATCGATGGATGCTTGGGCATCTAACCACCTCTAACCGCCTACCAAGAGTGTTTATCATTCACTGTACCCCTGCACCCCTCGGCACCCCTTGCACCCCCTGCATCCCCTGTATTGCTGGCAGGTGCCGTTGCTACAGGAGCAGCTGGCTTGTTGCTGCGAGTGGGCTTTCTTCCTCGACTCAGATGCCTACATGCGCATGCACCACCACACCCTCTCCATCCCCGCCTGGATCCAAGCCATCAAGCAGCCTGTGAGTCTCTCCTCGGCTGATCTTCAACTCTGCAAGTAACAGCCTATTCTCTGTTCTCGACTCACTAATTGTATCTCTCATGCTTCGTTACATTCATGCGATTGGAATCCTTTTCTTCTTGAATGGGGATTGATTCACTACAAAATGTGGTGCTTACCAACCAATGAAACACAGTCAGGGGCAGGTCTCTTTTGCAAGATTTGAACTTTGGTTGATGCTTCCCCTCCTCACCCGTCCCCACCCCTTCTCACAACTTCCTTATTCGAAAAGATGCCAACCAGCAAATCTTTGAGTGGTGCTAAGGGTGAAACAATATCCCCAAGAAGATCGTGAATCGCTCTGGCCATCAGCCCATGAAGAATCACTACACCCCTCAAGGCGAACGGGAGAGGAGCCCCTCATGATCCCGAGTAGCTTCAAGACAGGAAATGATTCGCTTGACAGCACACAAGTGCTGGTGGGTGATGATGCAACAGGAGCAGCATAGCGACACAGGGCATTGATTGGGTGGGCCAGATGTGGCCAAGTGGACGCCATTGTGTACGCAATGTCGGATGTGGCTTTTGAGAATTCTCAAAAGCGACAATGATGGATGTGGCCAGATTGTGTACGGCAGGGATCCAATAAGCTTGGGATACGGCTCACTGCATGGCTCTGGTGACCGAATGGGGGGTGTTGAGAGCTCGTCTTGAGCTTTCACAACATGTATCAGATGATACATTACTGTGCCTCCACCAACCCTGTGTATGCCTCTTGTGTGTCCCTCTTCGTCCTCCCCTTCCCCTTACTGGCCTTACTGCCCCTTCCTCTTGTGCCCCTCACCCCCCTCAGAGCTACTTCTCGTGGCTGCTGAGGGACAATCTCACCGACACTCTGGAGGGGCAGGTGTGGCTCCCACAGGACCCCGCCCTGCTGCTACAGCCGCCCACCGCGCTACAGCCGGAGGGGCCCGTGGCTCTGATTCCACGCAACGGCGACTCGCGGGAGGGGTTCTTTGGGGAAGCAGATGCGCTGTTCCGCAAGGACACGGACTACCTGAATGCGGGCGTCATGCTCTGCCGCCGGTCTCCTGCCAGCTTCGAGGTGAGGGAGATGTCTATGCCTATTCAGCTTCAAGGTGAGGATGTCTATGCCTATTCAGCTTAAAGGTGAGGAAGGTGTCTATGCCTGTTCAGCCTCTGTGTGAAGGAGGTGTGCGGAAATAACTTAATCAACGGGAGCTAGACTACGGGCTAGGCACAGGATGGGAGTGATCCCAGCGTTTGTCCCTTAGTCGTTTCCAAGTGCTCTAACTACTTGCTAGTTCACAGGGAAAATTGGCAAGAGTTTCAACTTGAAAACTTGACAACAATGGTTACAGCTACATTGACAACACAGACTACATCAGAGCTAGCACAACTGCTGGTCGACTACCAGCGCAGCACGGTCGACCACATTCTAGCACGACTTGGTCGACCGCACTCCAGCAATGCACGAAAGCTGCTCACCAACGTTGCAAGTCTGCAGTGCGCCAACGCTGCAGCAAGTCGGCTGTACAGCGTTGCACCCGCATAACAATGGTGCACCAGCTTCGCATGTGCGTGCATCTGGCTGGTGCTCTCCCCTCGTCGACCGCTTCAGGACTGGGCCGCCGACTTTGTCAAGTCGTCTGCCACCCAAGGTTGGCGCCCTGAAGTCGGCGCCTTGCCAGGTCAGCCTCGCCAGGTCGACCACCCCAGACTCGGCGCCCTCCGAAGTCGGCGCCCTTGCAGTGGCCCCCGTGCAGATCGGCCAGCCTCGTCAACCAGCGCCCACTTCTGCAGGTCGGGTGTTTCCCCCCCGCACACCCGACCACGAAGTCGGCTCCGCCCAAGCGAGGACAGGGCCAAACCCAACTCCCGTTGACAAGGTGTCTATGCCTGTTCAACTTCAAGGTGAGGGAGGTGTCTATGCCTGTTCAGCTTCAAGGTGAGGGAGCTGTCTATGCCTGTTCAGCTTCAAGGTAAAAGAGGTGTGTATGCCTGCTTAGAGTAAGGGTAGTGAGCAACAGAGTCTCTGCCTGTGCAGATGTCTCTGCCTGTGGAGAATTTGCTGAGCCAGACAGGTTGAAAAGTTAGTGAGCTAGGGATTGATTGGCGTTGGGAGTTCAGGTGAGCGGTTGACTTGGCATGTGTGGGATATAGGAGGGGCGTCAATACGCTGTGAGGGGAAGAGGTGGGCTAGTGGCAGAGGTTTTTTTTTCTGCTGGGCGAGAGGTGCCATGCATCACTGTGTGGAGGAGGTCTTCCAAAGGTCTTCCAAAGGCTTTCCAAAGGTCTTCCAAAGGCTTTCCAAAGTCCTTCCAAGTGTCCACTGCACCTTTCCCATTCCCTTCCTCTGCTTGCAGTTCTTCCAGCGGTGGTACAGCGTATGCAAGGGCAACTATCACCTGTTCAACCACGTGTGGGAGCAGGCCAACCTAAACGAGCCGGCACATCAGCTGTATCGCACGAATGATCGTTCCCTTGCTGCTGTGCTGTCCTCTTCCCCCCACGCTGCCCCGCGCAGTTCTTCCAGCGGTGGTACAACGTACCGAAAGACGATTACCACCTGTTCAACCACGTGTGGGAGCAGGAGAGGATGAACCAGGTGGCGCGCTGGCCGCACTGGCGGCGGCGGGTGCTCATCGTGCCGCACCAGGAGCTCACAGGGCCGCCAGGGGCCATGGTGCGTCACATGTGGGACAGGGTGGTGTATGAGGCGCTAGAGGAGGCACTGGGCAACCTGCAGTCAGGGCTGTGAGGGTAGTTGTGAGAGAGGGTGATGCTGGTGCCCCAACACGAGCTCACAGGGCCGCAGGTGGCCATGATGCTTCACTTGTGGGGGGGTGTGGCAAGCGAAGAGCGGGACCGGGTGGTGTATGCAGCACTGGAGGAGGCCCTGGGCCGCCTGCAGTCAGGGCAATGAGGGCAGTGGGTAGTGGAGGGAGAGGGTGATGGTGGTGCCCCATCGAGCTCACAGCGCCTGATGGGGCCATGGTGCTTCTCCTGTGGGGGGGTGTGGCAAGCGAGGAGCGGGACAGGGTGGTCACGGCTCGTGCGTTCTGCGTGCAGCCGCATGCGTGTGTGGGTGATCTGCCACAGGGCGCATGCCATGCCACACACAGCGTGGTGGTGGAGGTGGAGGAGATGCCGGGTTGGGTTGGTGCCGTTGCAGCCTCCCTTCCGGCATACGGCGCCTTTGAGCCAAAGAGAGCGTTGAGATGTTGGGAAGTTTCAATAGAGAGCGTTGTGAGAAGTGGTACTGTACCATGTGGCATTGGAAGGAAGGTCATGGCGTCACACTGTAATCTTGTCTGTGCATCATGTATGGGGAGTGGTGGCAGGATCTGATCCGTGGCCTGCTTGCAGGAGCGTTACTGTTTCTGCTGCATTGCATGGCTGCTATTCTTTAGCGGGTGCGAGTAAGCACCACTACGCTACTTTGTATACAAGTGCAACACCAACTTACCTGTATTTGTAGGTAAAACTTGCACTACATGTAGTATTTATTAGGGTGCTGGTGTGAAGTTCTCTCATGTACCTAGTTTCGTATTTTCATAACGAGTACTGGTACCGTACCATATGTTGGAACTGTACGTGTCAGGAGGGAGTCCTTACAGCAACCAGACATTGAGGGAATCATGGTGTTTTACCCTTAACATTCAAAGCATGCAATTTCTATGAGGCGGCAAATGCAACTGAGTCTGGCAGCCGAAACGACACACACAGCATGTCCTGTGGGGCAGGGGAGAGGAGCGCAGAGGAGGAAAGGAGTCAGGTAAGTCTTCGTTGTCACTTGGATGCAAGTGCGGTGCGTCTCGGCTCAGCTGCCATAAGAACAGTAACAAAACAGGCAAGCGACATTGCAACAGCTGCCTAGAGCCACATTCACCTGCACACCGAATCCCTCTCGCACAGCGACTGACGAGACAGCACCACACACCCCCAGAACACTGCCACGTGGCGTTGCCTTATTGGGCGCCACACACAGCGTGGTGGTTGAGGTGCTGGAGGTGGAGTCGCTGGGTTGGCATACCGTACCTTCGAGTCGACTCACAAGTCAACTGGTTGATGTGCCGGAGGAGATGCTGGGTAGTTTTGATAGAGAGCGTCGCTTTGAAAGAAGAGCGTTGTGAGAAGTGATACCGTATGTGGGGCATTGAAAGGAAGGTGCTGGTTTTGCCACACTGGTCTTGTCTGCGGGTCATGTGTGGAGTGTGGTGGCAGGATCTAATCCGTCAGTGGCCACATGCTTGCAGAAGCTTTACACGTTTACTGTATTACATGCCTGAATAGTTGAGCGGGTGTATCGCTACGCTGCCTTGTATATAAGCGATACGCCATTTTTCAGTGCAAGTTCGTCGGTAAAATATGCGGCTACAGTACATGTAGCATAATGTGGTACTGGTGTGAAGTTTTAAACCGAAATGTAAAATAATGAACCCTATCCCATCTTGAAGGGGTCCTGCCGATAACGGGCCGATAGAGCATTGTTCCAAAAAAAAAAACGAGTAGCATTGTGAACAAATGTGATTGGCTGTTGCCAATCTTGATTCTTCATGTTCCCGCCAATTTTTTTTCATGCGGATGTCCTCCGTCGCATGTTTTCGTGCCACAACTGCACGACTCTTGCCCAGCGATGGTTTCGATCGCAGTGTCAGAATGAAAGTGTTGTGTCATTGATGTGGGTTGGGGTACATATAGCAAACCCTAACATCTGTACCCCCTAAGACAAACCTCACTACAGGCTACAACATTTGACACACCCCCATAGCCTAAGTGAGGGGTGTCAAGCAAAACCAAAAGTGTACGGTCACAAGACCAGTCACAAAGAAACAAAGCTCTTAGTGGATCACAACGTCACCACACACTCTGAGCACAAGTAACAGGGGCAACAAGGCCAGTCCAACAGTTCACAAAGGTGTATGGCAAGCGTACAAGCAAAGAAAACAGTAACCCCAAGCCTACACATGACTAGAACATGTGTCAACAAGGCCTAACTGCACACAACACCTCTGGTGGTCACAAGACGGAAGCGCCTTGGAGAAGATGTCTGCAGTGTTGGCCTCGGACTCCACAAACTCGAAGCGACTCTGTCCACGTCTCTGCAACTCTCGCAGAAGGAAGTACCTGACGTTAATGTGCTTCACTCTGCTCTCCAGTCGCGGCTCTCGACAGAGGAGAATCGACGCCTTGTTGTCAGTGAACAAGGTCAGTGCAGAGCTCGGCCGCTCACCAAGGTCGGCGAGCAAGAACGTCAACCAACGCAGCTCCTGTGCCGCCATGGCACCAGCGTAGATCTCAGCCTCAGCTGTAGAGGTCGAGACCAAAGAGGAGCGCGTGGACCTCCACGAAACAGCTCCAGAACCCAGACTGAAACAGTACCCCTGAGTAGACCTGTGAGTCTCAGCGTCGTCAGCGTAAGAAGAGTCACAGTGACCAGTAAGTACGACAGACTGCTGCCCTCCAAGAACTAGCCCCACGCCTGATGTCGTCGCTAGGTACTTCGCCACCCTCACAGCTGCCGTCCAGTGAACAGGACGGCGTCTACCTGGCGCAACAAAGCTGTTGGATGCACGTCATTCTGAGTGCATGCCATCTTAACGTCCTGCCGAGTGCTCATGCTATTTGTGCTTGCATGATTTGCATGAGCATATGTCATTGTGCATGGCTGTTGGATATTATCATCTCTGTGTTTTCTCCAAGTCTAAATGCTTGATCATGCAGGAGAAATCCAGAGCTTTCCAACGATACCAAGATCGCCTTATTCCGACCAAGATCGCCCAAGTTACAAGATTTCCAAGACTTGGATTTCTTATTACCTTTTGGGGTTATATCTAATTTGGGCGATTATTGGGACATGACTATAAAGGGATCTTTGGTTGGGTGGTTAGGAAGGCAACTTTGACTTTTGGATTGGGGTGGCTGGACGTTTCTAGCATGGGTTGCAAATGTTGCAACACCTAGGCAAAATCCAACTAGATTGGATTTTGCATGTGACACCTCAAGGACCTCATGATGAGGGTTGCATCCTTGCTACTAGGAAGGTTCCTACCATCCTTCCCTAGCTCTTGGAGAACCCCTTCCCTCTCATGGTTCTCTTGGAGTCCCCAAATTCAACATTCTAATGCTTGTACTTCCTCCATCAATCTAGTCATACGAATGCTGGACGATTTCGAATGGTTCTTACTCTCTAGGTCATCTTTCTAAGTGATTCAAATTGGAGATGGTAGCTAAGCCTAAGGCGCAACATCCTACCGAGCGGATTTGCGTTTAGTTGAGTAATGAGTTCGTCGTAAGCTCTCGAAGTGACAGATCGTGAACAACAAGCGGTATCAGAGCGGGTAGTCGACTTTGAGACGACGAATCGTCGTGAATTCTCAACCAATGTTGACGAGTGAGACCATTTTCTAGTAGCACTGCTCGCGAAAGTTTGATTGGTGGTCGAACCGCGTTCTAATTATAAGTATCCAGTCCGCGACGGCGTTTTTCGTAAAGTCAAAATTTCTAGCAGAATTCTCTCCAAACGATTTTTCAAGTTTCCACCGTTCATAAGGCCTCAATATGACTGGAACGGACTCCAGAGGTGCTAATGGCGAGATGGCTGGAGCTAGAGAGGCTGGAGAGCAGGGGGGAGTTGCTGGTGGTGGAGTGGGGACTCACCAACCAGCCAACCCTACGCTACCCTCGACCTCTACGACATCTCCAACAACCGTGGATCCCGTGAAGGCGTTCTCTATCGAGAAATTCATGGGGGAGGACTACGAGCACTGGAGCTTCCGCATGAGGCTGATGTACACCCAATACAAGCTATTGGAGCAAGTGGAGGGGAACGAGAAGATGCCGGATGCCGCGGAGCTGAAAGGAGCGTGGATGAAGCGATCGTTCGACGCGTACATGCTCATGGTGCAAGCGGTTGGAGGACGACAACTTGACCACATCAAGGACCTCTTGGGTGATCCAGAGTGTGGCCCCAAGGCTTGGAGGAAGCTTCTGGATGTGCACTCACCGACACACGCTATTGGCATCGTGCTACTCGCGCGGCGGCTGCGCGACATCAAGTTCGTTGATGGAGAGCCGATGCAACCGGTGTTGGACGAGATGCGCGACATCTTCACGAAGCTCCAAGGCGGCGGTGTGGTGTACCCGGAGCTCGTGCAATGCGTGGAGATCGTGATACGGCTGCCGGAGTCGTGGTCTGCCCTTGCAATCAACCTCAACTCCCAGCAACCCCAATGGAGCGTGGATTACATCCGGGCGCGCATTCTTGAGGAGGACTTGCGGCGCCGGAGTGTGGAGCGCTCGGAGGAGGGGGCTGGCTATGGAGTTGGAGGTGGAAAGAGTGGCTTCAAGAAGAAGTGGAAGGGCAAGAACAAAGACAACCCTAAGGAGGATGGCGGCGGGGGTCAAGGGGAGGTGTGCTTCTACTGCAAGAAGCGCGGACATCGTTGGCGGAAGTGCTACCAACGACCCAAGGATTGGACCCCGCCTTCATCAAGCAACCAGCATGGTGGCAAGAGGAGTGGGGGAGTCATGGGAGCTAGTGGAGAGGAGAAGGATGAGGAGAAAGGCGGCAAATCTGAGGAGCGGAAGGCCGGGTTCTTCTTCTTCGTGAACGAAGGTGCAACCGACCTCGCTATGGCTGCCAAGGTTCTCCTACACCCTCTCACCCATTGGGTGCTTGATTCCAGGAGCTCTTGGGACATGAATCCTCGTGCGGACCTACTCGATGAGATTCAGCCCGCACCCATCTCTACAGTCAGATCCGCGACGGGCGCCAAGGCCAAGGTCATGGGCATGGGATGCGCCAAGTTCATGGGAGCGGATGGAGAGCTCGTGGGGCTGAAGAACGTGCTGTGGGTGCCGGACTTGTGCGCGAACCTGATTTCTACCGGCCGGTTGGGAGATGCAGGTGTGAACACCGAGACGATTGGCTCGGAGCGCTATCGTGCCTACAACGATGAGCGGCTGATTTGGGACCTGCGGCAGAAAGGGGATGTCCACAAGGGCATGTGGCAGATCCCGGTCCTCCCTTGGCAGAAATCGGGCAAGGCGGCAGCAGTGGCACCAATGGAGGAGAGCGCCACTGAGGAGGAGCAGCAAGGTGTGCAAGGAGAGGAGCTGATTGGAGGAAGCGCGGCGGTGAAGGCGTCGGCTACCTCGGGCCAAGCGGATTGGGAGACTTGGCATCGGCGACTTGCACACGTGGCTGTATCTACATTGGAGGTGATTCACAAGGAGAAGTGTGTGCACGGCCTGCAACTGCAAGGAGATGGCGCTCACTATGGCAGCTGCGAGGCGTGCATGCAAAACAAGTTTGTGCGGTTCCCGTTTCCACGTGCGGAGGGATCAGCCAAGGCACCATTGGAGGTGGTGCACATGGACCTGGTGGGTCCTATGAGGACGGAGGGGACTGGGGGAGTGCTGTACTTCCTCACCATGGTGGACGAATGGAGCAGATCTACATGGGCTTGTCCCTTGTCCAAGAAGAGCGATGCTGCAGCGGCGATCAAGGAGGATTGGTTGCCGATGGTGGAGCGGCAAGCGATGCGGCTGGTGAAGGTGCTGAGGAGCGACCGTGGTGGAGAGTTCCTTGGAGCGGAATTCACCAAGTTTCTCAAGAGGAACGGCATTCGACACCAGCTGACCTGCCCAGGAACACCGCAGCAGAACGGCATTGCTGAGCGTGCCAACCGGACCATTGGCGAGGCGGCTAAGACCTTGTTGGGGGCTGCTGGGATGCCCTACAAGTTCTGGCCTGAAGCTGTTCGCCATGTCATCACGGTCAAGAACAGGGTCTTGACACACGTTGGCGACAAGCATTGGGTGCCGTACGAGCGTTGGCTTGGGAAGAAGCCATCCATTGACATGCTGCGGGTGTGGGGCTGCATGGGGCTTGTGATGGTGCCTAAGGAGCAGAGGCACAAGCTGGAAGTTGCTGCTATGTGGGCTGTCCTATTCTGAATGGGCTGAACAAGCGCATGAAGATTAAGTGGCAATGGGTGGCAGATGGTGAAGGAGGGAGTTGTTGAGCTTCACCATGTGAAGGCTAGCAAGCAGGCGGCAGATTTTCTCACCAAGAGACTTCCCGAGAGCGCACATTGGAAGTGTGCTAAGATGTGTGGCATGGCATTGCACTAGTGTGGGCAGCGGTGTCATGAGTGCATGTGTGCTTGTATGCATGAGTGTTTGCATGCGTGTCAGTGTGTGTGCATGCAGTCCGTTAGTCTGAGGGGGAGTTTGTTGGATGCACGTCATTCTGAGTGCATGTCATCCTAACGTCCTGCCGAGTGTTCGTGCTATTTGTGCTTGCATGATTTGCATGAGCATATGTCATTGTGCATGGCTGTTGGATATTATCATCTCTGTGTTTTCTCCAAGTCTAAATGCTTGATCATGCAGGAGAAATCCAGAGCTTTCCAACGATACCAAGATCGCCTTATTCCGACCAAGATCGCCCAAGTTACAAGATTTCCAAGACTTGGATTTCTTATTACCTTTTGGGGTTATATCTAATTTGGGCGATTATTGGGACATGACTATAAAGGGATCTTTGGTTGGGTGGTTAGGAAGGCAACTTTGACTTTTGGATTGGGGTGGCTGGACGTTTCTAGCATGGGTTGCAAATGTTGCAACACCTAGGCAAAATCCAACTAGATTGGATTTTGCATGTGACACCTCAAGGACCTCATGATGAGGGTTGCATCCTTGCTGCTAGGAAGGTTCCTACCATCCTTCCCTAGCTCTTGGAGAACCCCTTCCCTCTCATGGTTCTCTTGGAGTCCCCAACTCCAACATTCTACTCCTTAATGCTTGTACTTCCTCCATCAATCTAGTCATGCGGCTGCTGGACGATTTCGAATGGTTCTTACTCTCTAGGCCATCTTTCTAAGTGATTCAAATTGGAGATGGTAGCTAAGCCTAAGGCGCAACATCCTACCGAGCGGATTTGCGTTTAGTTGAGTAATGAGTTCGTCGTAAGCTCTCGAAGTGACGGATCCTGAACAACAAATGCGAGCAAGGATGCTGAGAGGGAAGGCGAGGTCCGGGCGAGTGCACGTCATCAGGTACATGAGGCAGCCCACCAGCTCTGCGTAGGGACCACTAGACTCAAACGGCTCGTCAGGAAAGGGTCCAGTGAGTCTGTGGTCAACAGCAAGAGGTGTGCGCTGTACTGTGGAGTGCTGAAGCTCGAACCGCTGAAGGACCTGCTGCACCATGTGTGACTGTGAGAGTGTAATGGTGCGAGCAGCTCTGTCCCTGGTGATCTGCAGACCAAGGTAGTGGCGCAGCTCACCAAGGTCAGTGCACATGTGTCTCTTCTGCAGTTCGGACTTCACGTCTGCCAAGGCAACCCTGTCAGCAGTGGCGAAAACCAGGTCGTCGACGTAGACCAGAATAAAGTATGGTGTGAAGCCACGACGAACGAACAGCGACGGGTCGGCAGAAGACGGCTGGAACCCAAGGTCAGAGAGGGTAGAGCGAAGAGTGTCGTGCCACTCACGAGAAGCCTTAGACAGGTCGCCTCAGCCCCCACTGGGTCCCAGGAGGGAAAGTGCCAGTGAAGGCAGAGGGACGGTGCAGTCAGACCTCCTCGTGTAGGCTACCCTGAAGGAAAGCAGTGGAGAAGTCAAGAGAGTGTAACTCGTAGTCTCTCTGTGCTGCTATGTGCAGTAACACCCAAAGAGTGGTCATCTTCGGGGTAGGCGCGAAGGTCTGAAAGAAGTCAACTCCCTCACGCTGACTGAAACCTCTAGCCACGTAACGCGCCTTGAAGACCGGAGGAGATCCCGGTGGCCGCTTCACCCTGTAGATCCACATGCCGTCGACTACGTTCGCCCCAAGGGGGGGAACCTCGTCGACGTAGGTGCCTGTGGATCTGTAAGAGGCCATCTCTGCGTCCATGGCAGCTCTCCAGTGAGAAGCCCAAGGCCCTGACACTGCCTCAGCGTAAGTGCGAGGAGTCGGTATGTCAAGGGCGTCGGGGTCTCCCTCAGGGGCGAGCAGCATGGCACAGAGATGAGGGGAAGCGGCTGCCAGGAACTCTAGCTCAAACTGCCTGTCCTCTAGGGCGTCACAGCCAAGGGCAGACTCACCCCCGACGGCCAGAGGAGTCGTAGGAGGAGCAGCCACAAGACTGGTGGCGTAGTCAAGGCGGCGAGTAGAGGCAAACTCAGTGACTGCAGCAGTAAGAGCTGAGACAGAGGACACAGAGGCACGAGGGTCGGTAACAAGAGAGGCGAGAACACGAGAGAGTTCAGGACGGTACGTGCGGTAGAAGTTAGTGACAGGAGTAGAGAGAGAAGCAGTGAGGGCCGACTCAGGAGGAGACGGAAGCACAGACGGAGACGAACGAGGCGGACTAGAACGAAAGAGGGCAGTACGAAGGTCAGTGATGGGAACAGGGGACGAGGGACGAGCACGAGGAGAGCGACGAGAAGGCCAAGTGTGAGAAAGAGGAGGGGACAACGGAGGCCGAAAACGAGGGAAAAGAGCTAGAGAGGGGTCAGGAGGAGGAAGCGGAGGACCAGAGATGGGAGGAGAGGGGGAGGAGGAAGGAGAGCGAGAGGGGAGACCGAGGGTCCGAAGACCAGAGACAGGAGGAGGAGGCGGCTGCTGCTGCTGCTGCTGCTGCACCTGCGGCGGCTGCTGCTGCTCCTCCTGCTGCTGCTGCGGCGGCTCCAGTAGCGGCTGCTGCTGCTGCTCCTGCTGCTGCTACTGCTGCTCAAGTCGCTTCAACTCGCTCTCCTCTCTCTCCAACTCCAGCTGCTCCTCACGGGCACGACAAACACGAGCCTGGAACCGAGTCTGGTAGGGGTGGGGGGAGTAGTGTTCGGGGCCGCGGCAGCCCCAGGACCGCCCTCCAGAGTGCCAGGCGCACCACCTCCAGAGTCAGCACCTGCAACAGCAACACGGCCAGGCGCACCAGGACCCGTAGGGGGCGCACCCACACCCCCAGACGTAGCACCCTCAGAGTCAGCACTACCAACATCAGCTCCCGGAAGACGAGAGTCTCCTGCAGCTTCGGGCTCAGCTCCAACTCCAGCACCCCCAGAACTAGTACCGACAGGGTCCTCGCCAAGAACACCGGCTCCCGCAGGGTCTGCAGCAGGCTGCGAGGAGGACTGCGGGGAAGGAGGCTGCACCTGAGGGGCTACCGAGGGGGGGGGGAGTACCGTGGGACACACCTGACGGGGCTGGAACGGGGGGGGGGGGGGGAGGCTGTACCGGGGGAGCAGGAGGGGGAGCGGAAGTCAGGAAGAGAGGGGGAGGAGGAACCGGGAGACCTCGACAGGGGTACCTGACGTAGTAGGGGGTGGACTTCTAGAAACGGACATCACGGGAGTCAAAGAACCGGTGAGAGGGAGGGTGGTAAAAGGTGAAGTCAGAGGAGTCCTCAGGGAAACCAAGGAAGACACAGGGAACGGCGCGAGGCGATAGTTTGTCCGCGGAAGTGTCGTGGACAAGAGCCATGCAACCCAAGACACAAAACCGCGACGCAACACCAGGGGACCCGGTCCAAAGACTGGTCGGTGAAGCCTCTTACCGAGAGACGCGTGGCCAGAGGTTCAGCTGGTGAGCGGCGTAATGAACCGCGTAGGGCCACAGATATGGGGGGCACGGGCGTGAGTCAAGGAGGTGCGGGCGATCTCCATGACCAAGCCTATGCGGCGCTCAGCAACCCCATTCTGCTGTGGGGACTTTGGAAGCGTCCAGGACTGACGAATGCCCTGCTCGCGACAGAATCCAGCGAGAATGCCGGAGCGAAACTCACCCCCGCGGTCGGAGTGAAGACAGCTGACACGACGACCACGAGTGTCCTGGGTGGTAAGCAACCACCTGATCAGCGTAGAAGTCACCTCAGACTTCTTTGCCAGGGGGAACACTGTGGTATAGCGGGAGTAGTCGTCAACGACCACCAGAAAGAAACGCTCACGCTCAGGGCCAAGGCGAGAGGCGGGGCCCCAGACGTCCAAGTGGAGCGTCTCAAAAGGCTCGGTGGCCGGACGAAGGGAGGAGGAGTGAGGGGTGGCGCACAGCCGACCCTCGACGCAGGGACCGCACGGTGGTGCAAGCGAAGGCGGCAGCGACGGCAAGATATGTGGGAGGCCTAAGACAAGACGCTGACGAGACATAGCGCGCAGACGAGGAAGGGACGGGTGCCCCATCCGGTGGTGCCACAGAACGGTGGGGTGGGCAAGCGACCGGCAGGAGCACGACGCAGCAACTGGACCTGACGCGGGAGCCAGACCAGACACAGCTACCTGGGGGGACGCAGCAACCTGGTGAGACGCAGGGACCAGACTGGGGGAAGGAACAGGGGTCGGGGGCAGTTGGCGCTGCTGCTGCTGCTTCTGCGGCTGCTGCTGCTGCTGCTGCTGCTCGTGCTGCTGCTGCTGCTGCTGCTGCTGCTGCTGGAGCTGCTACTGCTGCAACTGCCAACCAGGGCCAGTGTGAAGTGTGTAGAGACCAGAGCCCGGCTCAGCAGTAAAGGTGGCAAGAGGCGTGTAAGTGTCTCCGTCAACACAAACCACCGTCTCACCAAAGGGCTCAATCCACACACCCACGTGCTGACTCACAAGAGGCCTCACGCCCACCAAGTTCCTCGAGAACGAGGGGACGTGGAAGCCAGTCAGAGACCCAGAGGGAACAGCAGGGCACGGAAGAGTAGTAGTGTAGCGAGCAGTGACTGGTCCCGAGGTGGGATCAGCCAGTGCCACAGAGACTGGTGCAGGAAGTGGAGTAAGTGTTGTGTGGTCCTGGAAGAAGCAGTGCAAAGCCCCAGAGTCCAAAGTAAAAGACAGTGAAGCGTCCTCCGAATGAGCTCCTGGACTAGTGTCTACACAAGTGCCTACACTAGCAACAGGCAACTCAGCAAGACTAGCACCTAAGCTAACAACACTCGAGTAAACAGAGTCAGAAGCACTAGAGTCAACAACAGCATACATAGCATGAGGAGTTCCTAAGAGATCAAGCAACTGAGAAGCCGACATGCCCCACAGAGCGGAGCCGTACGTCTGAACAAGAGGAAACCAGTCAGGGGCAGGGCCGCCAACGCCGAAGGCCAAGCGAACCGTGTCAGTGAGCTGAGCAAAGCACTGACCAGAAGGATGGGTGCGGCCACAAGGCTGGCCTCGGCGAGCACCTGTCAAAACCTGAGAGGTGCACGAAGGGTGAACCACACCTCGCTGGGGCGGACGCTGTCCTGGCCTCGAAACCTGCAGCTGCCGCTGCTGCTGCGGGGGCTGCTGCGAGGGGAGGGGCTGCTGCTGCTGCTGCTGCTGCTGCTGCCGCTGGGTCAGGTACCACGCCGCTGCTCCACCCACCGCGGCCGGCAGACCAGGAGGAGGCTGACGAGTTCGGGTGTCGCCTCCACCAGCTGCAGTAGGGGAGTCACTGGCCGCTGCACGAGACGCCTCTCCAGGCCCTGCGCTCCCGCCGTCATCGGTCGGCACACCACCCCCACCACCTCCGCCGCCAATGCCGTTACCTCCGCCGCCGCCTGCACTCTGACCGCCCCTCTTGCCACCCCTACCCCGAGACCGCGAAGAAGTCGTAACAGCAGCTGCGGTCACGTCAGTAGTGGCAGCGGCGAGTGAAGCATTAAAAGTGGCAGCTGAGGGACAATGTACCCGTGAAATAGTGGAGGGGGCACAGCACCAGAGGCGGAGGCTACGGAGCGGAGGTTGCTCTCGACGTCCTTGAGCGCAGACTCAAGGACCTCGATAGTGAGCTCACTAGGGTGCTTCAGAAGAAGCGTGTCACGAACCGAGGCAAGGCGGTCAGGGAGGCTAGTGGCGATGAAATAGATAGTAATCGCCATGAGAGGGGGAAGTAGTGCAAGTTGTGCCTAAGTGCAAGCAGCGCGGTAGCTAGAATCGAGCGAGCGGAGGTGAGCAATCAAGTCAGCAGAGCGCTCAAACGAGGCGAGGTCAGGAAACAAGAACGGTAGGAAAAGTCGGCCAAGAGAGACAGTGGTGGGAGTAGCGTAGCGGGCCTTAATCGCAGTCAGGAACTCACTAGCAGTGCGAACCTGAGTGAAGTGGGCCTCCTCAGACTCAGGGAGGAGGCTGCTAAGAGCGATACAGGCCACAGCATCACGCAACTTCCACGACGCTAGGTCAGCACGCTGGCGGTAAAGCGGTCTCTGGCGGCGTCGTCAGGGGCAGGGCCTAAAGGCGTAGGGTCGTCGGGCGCAGGAAGGTCACCAGTAGCGTGCGCCCAGAGGGACTCGCCTGCCTGGACCTGACTCTCTAAAAGGTGACACTCGCGTAGGAGCCAGACCGGAAACCCGAGCGGTCTACCATCAGCGTCTAAGCGAAGAACCCTAGGGGTCGACATAGTTGAAGCAGTAGCGAGAAGGGGCAGGGCGCAAGGGGCTGAAAGGGCAGGTGCAATAGAGCGGAGGGAGGGCTCGAGGCGGGCCTAACGAGCAGGCGCGGTAGTGAGCGGAACGGGCAGGCGCGGCGGCGTACTGGGAGGGCCCGCGACAAGCCTAACGAGCAGGCGCGGCGACGAGCAAAACAGGCAGACGCGGCGGCGTGAAGAGAGGGCCCGCGGCGGGCCTAACAAGCAGGCGCGGCGGCGGGCGACACGGGTAGGCGCGGCGGCCAGCGTGGCACGCAGGCGCGCGGGCAGAAAGGGAGGCGCAGGTGCAGCGGGCGAGCGGGCGAAGGGACGCGCGGGCGTGCGGGTAGGGCAGGCGCGACGCGACGGGCGGGCGGGTAGGGCAGGCGCGACGCGACGGGCAGTGGGGGACGGCGCGACGCGACGGGCAGCGGGGGACGGCGCGACGCGACAGGCAGCGGGGGACGACGCGACGTGACGGGCAGCGGGGAAATGCGCGACGCAACGGGCTGCGGGGGAAGGCGCGACGCGACGGGCAGCAGGGGGAAGGCGCGACTTGACGGGCAACCTCGTTGCGTCAAATGAACATTGCAAGCAAGTCTAAACGAGGAAAACCATGTGTCATTCAATCTAGTATTCTGTAGGTGGATGTTGTGTTCAATGACCCAACTTGTGATGCATTACAGCACCGAAAGGACACATTTCATGCTTTGCAGTACTATCATTGGCAAATATGATAGGTAGTCAAATAAATGGGCTTCCCATATTTTACGGTTGCAGCAACTGCTTTGGTATGATGCAGTGTGGTGTGAACTTCTACACCACACCTCATTCCATGTGCGCCATGCTCTCAGCCTTGCTGTTACACGCCACGGTGGTACAGTCCAGGTTGGGTGGCTCTAGCACAAACGTCACACCGTGCGCAGCCAGGTGCCCCATCAGCCCCGCATCCGGCACACTTAGCGATGATGCAGCTTTCATCGGCGGAACCGACTGGAAATACACTTCTTCTGGCTTAAGCGTTTTGTTTAGCGGCAGGTGGTGGTTGAAGGTGGGGAAGAGGGTGAGCGGCGGGGCGTCCAGGAGCTGCTGGGCGGTGTAACGGCTGGGGAGGATGTGGTAACGCAGTAACCGGCGCTGGTGCGTGGGGGAGAGGGTGGTCCAGTGGGAGAGGTAGCGCCAGTGACCCACGTTGGTGGGGACGAGCAGCGTGGCGCGGGCTGTGATGGGTTGCTGCCCGCCTTGCACTGCATGAGGAGATTGGTTGGAGGGAGGGAAGCAAGGGGAGGATGTTGGGAGGCATTATGGGAGGGGGTAGGAAGGTAGGATTGTGGGAGGGATCATATCAAGTTAGAAGGGAAGGTGCAGGTTGAAATAAATGCAGACATATAATTGAGATGCGCAGGCGGAAGGAAAAGCAAAACATGGAATCGGGATGCGCAGGTGGGAAGAAACATGTACAAGCTCGGTGGAACGGAGGCGACTGGAGAGAAGGGGAGGGGGATGCACAAGGATGCTGTGTGCGGAACGGGCAGAACGAAAAGGGGCACGTGTGCACGAGCTTACAGAAATCGCTAAAAATGGCGGCGAACGAGGATAGCAACGCCTGGTGCGACACCTGCTGAAGAACAGACGCCGTTTCCACTCGCCAGTCCGGCTCGCCCTGCGCCTCTGCTCTTCGCGAACTCAGCACGGCGAAAGCAAGAAGCACGGCGACGGCGCTGCTGGCGAAATTCGCCAAAAGAGATTGGCGATCAGCCATTGTAAACTTAACAAGCGCGGCGTTCCCACAGGATGATATAACCCTAGCGGGCCCTGTAAACGCGGCCAGAGGAGCAACTAACTGCTCTAGGAATAAGCTACGTTGCTCGCCACCTCTAATTATATCTTTATTCTAGTTTCAACCGACTAAATGACGCCATGATAGTAGGAATTGTGGAACGCTGAGAGCACGTAGCATCCTGCGTGCGGGTCGTGCGCTAAGGGAAGGTGCGTGGATGAGTCAAAAGCAAAGAAACCTTTCGAGGGGAGCTTGCGTTCGATTGGGCTCCTTCCCTGGGTTTTTTAGGTTTTTATTAGGTCGTGACCTTTTACAAACATGCTACTAGAAGAGGATACAAGCAGAGCCTAGCGCCCCGTAGGGAGCACGTGTGAGCACGTCATCCTCCTCCTACAAGAACAGAGGTGTTCCAGGACAAATCTCTAGCCGACATGTGGAAGGAACTGGAGCCGGAGATCAGGGTGGGTGGAAAACGTCGTTGAGGAGCCAGGTGTCACGGAGCTCGGGGTGGATGGTTGGGCAATTAGGTTCCAGGAACTGGAAAAAGCGATGAGACACTCCAAGCTTCGCAATCTTGGTGGCCTTGTGTTTCTTCTTCTTAGAGCCGCTGGAGAGTTTCCAAATGAGAATCTTGTAGGCGAAAAGGAAGTAGTGTAGAACCTGAAAAAGCGCATCCCCTGTTTTGGTAGCCACTTGTCTATATCGGAAACTGCAACGCACATTCCAAATTGTTTTTGCCGCTGCACCCACAAGTAGACTCCACGGGGCGCCTTGCCCAGCCGATGAAGAGAGCGGAAACAGCGTCAATTCAAGAGAGGTGGAGATTCCCAAATGGAGCCGGGCTGTACGTTGTAAGGCTTCAATAATAGGTCTGGCCACGCCACAACCAAAGAGCAGGTGTGGTAGAGTTTCGAGCTGGCCGCTGGTGCAACCTGCACGAGCGCATAGAGCCGGAAAAGCACGTCACGTTGTGATGAAGGTTGTTCCGAGAGAAAGGCGAGTTTGTAGTTCGGAAAGAGAGGCGGCCCGGGGCTGGGTAAAAGGTTCGTCCACCTGTGCGGGTGCGTGGGCTCTTGCTTAACGTAGGAAAGGTCGCGAATGTCCGCTAGGGATGGAATTCCATCAGCGAGAAGAGGTATTCTCGCCGCCAGACCAGCTCCAGAACAGAAAGAGCCTCCGAGCCACCTATTGAAGACGTGGACCGGCACCGTGTTGTGTGTCGAGAGAAGCCGACGCGCCACTGCATCTTTGCTGATTCGACCTGCTACATCCACATCATACACATTAGCGTAAAAACCGTCCTTTGAAGGTGAAGTGTCTACCTCAAAGGCGTTCCTCGGTGTGAGAGTACGACGGCTTATGCTTGTTATTCATGCTTGCTATTATTTCCTTACGCTATTCCTAGCTTAGGTTTATTTTCTGCATGCATGAATTGCTTGATTTCCTAGGTTCGTTGCTTTACTATAGTTATTATAGTTATAGGCACCGAACCAGGTTACGTGTACCGAACTCAAGCTATTCGGTTGCCACCGAAATGCTTTCTACCGAGTTCGGGAAGGTTCTGTTCGGGACGCTTCGTGACCCTCGGAACATTCGCGTAACACCTGGGTTACCTGCCTTGTGTCGAGCCTATATATAGCCTCGTGTTGTACCCAGGTGATCATTCAATTCAAACTCTCTTTTCTGAGCTCGATCCTAGATCCTCACACTTGGTAATCAGAGCCCGTTTACACGCGAAGTTTTTTCGACCGCTAAAAACCAGTCTTCAAAAAACCGCGGGGGCGACGCAGTTAAACATCGATTTCGGGTACGTAAAACCGGTTCCGTCGATTCGGTTATTTGGACGCGTTAATGTCAGGCATGGAGGGACAAGGCGTCAATTACCCGACCACGAGCGACATCGCGAGCCTCCGCACCGACATGGAGTACACGCAGGCGACGCTTCGTCGACTCGAAGCCCTTCTGACAAACCAACCAGGCTTCGCCACCGCAGCAGCAGCACCGACAACTCCAGCAGCAGTGGCGACCCCAACATTTCACGGACCGATGGCACCACTGTCGCCGAACCTCGAAGCAGCGAGACCGAGGCTCCCTGAGGCGTTCGATCCAAGCGCGAACGGATTCGACGTCCGGCTATTCGTGGCCACCCTCGAAATTTACTTCGAGGCCATTGGCTGTTCGACCCCGACATATGCTGCAGCAAAAATTCGGCTCGCAGCGGCAGTGTTACGTGGACCGGCACTCGGGTGGATCTACAACACTGACGTGGCCCGCGGGGAGAAATCGTGGGCGCAGTTTCTAGCAGACCTGATCGAACGTTTCGAACTGATTAATACGACCTACATGGTGCGGCAACAAGTTCGTCGGCACAAGCAATACAGTAGTGTAGCACAGTACACGCAGCAGATGGAGCTACTGTTCAACCGCATCCCCGACCTGACCGAAGGCGAAAAAATCCAGGCGTACACAGAAGGGTTAAAATTGGAGATTCGGCGGCAGGTGATCGCGGCGAATTACAACAGCTACAGGGACATCGTGCGTGCAGCCGAACGATACGACGCGCTGACTCGAGGTCAACCCGAAACACGATGTTTTGCGCCGAACCGTACATTCAGCACGGAGCGATCGGCACCCCCCACGTTCGCCGAACCGATGGATATCGACAAATTTGACGCGAAGCAGCAGTCGGCGAAATGCGAATTTTGCGGCGCAGCAGGGCATCAAATTTTGTCGTGCTACAAAATGAAGAAAGCACGTGCGGCACTCCGGGACGATAACAGCGGAGCACCCCCGAAGTAAAAAAACGGCAGTCGCCAGTAGCCGCGGATCGACCTGGCGATCGCGTAAAGATCCGAAAAGCAGGAAAGGGCGACAATGTGGCGTCTTCGGAGCGGGTGAAAAAAGGAGAAAATGATGGCGCGAATATAAAACGTCACGACCGGCCGGCATCAGGGGAAATCGCCGAGGCGAATGGTGGCTCCGCGAAAAAAGACTCTGCACCGACCGGGAAACTCCAGCCGAACACCCACAAAAGTAAGAATTCGTTAAAAGTATCCTATAAAGATACTCTAACGAAAAATATTGCTTCTCGTGGTTTTCAAGCCTTTGAAAAATTCAGGGGAGAATTAGAGGCCAAGAAAAAGCCTTTAGAAATTATTCAGGTACCTGAGAAGTTGGGCAAAGTATTACGGAGCGTAGAAAAGGGTCGTGCATTCTGTGGAGTTAATATTCTCTCCCCGCAGCATAGTGTTAAGGCTCCCCGTTGCCCACAGGTGAAGCCTACACAGCTGCAAAGGCTTAGAGGAGACATCCAGGCTCAGGAGAAATTATACAAGCCTCGAAAAAATCCTCCTACCCCCCAGGTGAAGTTGGAAAGTGCTGAGTCGGGTATAGGAAGTAGGGAAGGTATTCATTTTGATGTACCCTATGATCCTATTAATGAGACCCTCTTTGGCTACTCAGCACAGCAGAAACCACTACTCCTCGAGGTGTTATGCAATGGGCGACGCCTCCAGGCACTGGTGGACAGCGGTGCATCTCACTCGGTGTGCGACCGCGAAACATTGGAGAAAATTGGAGAGAAGGCGGTGGAGGTTCGAACAGACGGTGAACGAGAGCAACACGGGTTACCTAGCACTGGTCATGGCAGCAGCAGAAGAGGCGAAACTGGGTTCCGAGCTACCCGCAGCAGTAAAAGAGGTCTTGGAGCAGTACAAAGACATAATGCCCGACGACCTACCTGCAGGCGTACCTCCTGCACGCACCCACGAACACGAGATCGTGGAGGAACCAGGTGCGAAACCCGTCTCACGTGCACCTTACAGACTGAGTCCGACCGAACTGACAGACATGAAAAAACAGATCGAGTATTTACTGGACAGACAACTGATCCGACCATCCACCTCTCCCTACGGCGCACCAGTTCTCTTCACACCAAAACCAGACGGCAGTTTACGGATGTGCATCGACTACCGGGCACTGAACAAAAAAACAGTAAAAAACAAATACCCCATATCACGCATCGACGACTTACTGGACCATCTGCGTGGTGCAACAGTTTTCTCGAAGCTGGACTTACGGTCGGGTTACTGGCAGATCAAGATGGCGGACAACTCGATCCACAAGACGACGTTCCGTACGAGAGACGGCTCCTACGAATATTTAGTGATGCCGTTCGGACTCTGCAACGCACCAGCGACGTTCCAGGCGGAAATGAACCACATCCTACGGCCCCTGCTGGACGAGTGCGTAGTAGTGTACCTGGACGATATCCTCATCTACTCCAAGAACATGAAGGAGCACATGGAGCATCTGCGGAAGGTGTTCGAGATCCTGCAGAAAAATAAGTTCTACGTAAAGTTGTCAAAGAGCGACTTCGCATTGGAGAAGGTGCAGTTTCTCGGGCACATGGTGAGTGCCAAAGGCGTACACGTGGACCCACGGAAAATCAAAGCCGTTAAAAAGTGGAAATTTCCAGAGAACGTGAAGGAGTTGCAGCAGTTCCTCGGCTTCGCCAACTACTACAACAGGTTTGTGCCGCAGTACGCTAAGATAGCAGCGCCACTGACCGACCTACTGAAAAAGGACACGCCCTTCAAATGGGGTACTCCTCATCAGCAAGCCATGGAACAGCGATCGACAGCACTGACCACAGCGCCAGTACTCATCCTACCAGACCCCGAGAAGGACTACGTAGTTGAAGCAGACGCTAGTGACCAGGCAGTCGGAGCAGTACTGATGCAGTACCATGGGAACAGATTACAGCCTATAGCCTACCTCAGTAAGAAGTTACACGAGGAAGCCTTAGCCACAGTCATAGCCTTCAAGGCATGGAGGTGTTACCTTGAGGGAGCCAAGACCACAGTCTATACAGACCACTGCAGTCTCAAATACCTGAAGTCGCAGCCGACGCTCTCACGACGACAGGTGCGGTGGGTGGATTTCTTGGAAACTCACTTCCACTACGACATCGTCTACAAACCCGGGCTCCACAACAAAGCTGACGCGTTGAGCCGCCCCGGTCATGTAGCAGGCATCCAGCTCGACGGGATGAACCCTTTGCTCAAGGGTCTATTCCGACATGGGTACTCCGTGGACGGCGAGATAGCAACGGCAGAGAAACAGAAGCTGTTACAGTGGGAGAAAGACTTAGCGGTAAGGAAGGGTTCAGGAAAGATTTGGGTACCGAACTACGCCCCGCTACGGCAGATCCTATTAGAGGAGTTTCACGACGTACCATACGCGGGACATTTCGGGAGCAACAAAACGTTAGCGGGAATAGCAAAGTATTACTACTGGCCTCGGATGGCAGCAGACGTGCAGCAGTTCGTCACCTCCTGCGACACGTGCCAGCGGATGAAGAGTAGCAAGCAGAAGAAAGCAGGATTACTTCAGCCTCTACCCGTACCGGAGCAGCCATGGCAGGTCGTTAGTCTCGACTTCATCACAGGACTTCCCTCGACCTCACGGGGACATGATTCCATCCTCGTAGTGATCGATAAGTTCTCTAAAATGGGTCACTTCATACCGACCAACACCACTGCTACAGCTGAAGCAAATGCTCGACTCTTCATACCATCCACGGCATCCCCGCTACACTCATCTCAGACAGAGACCCAAAATTCACGAGTAAGTTCTGGAAGGAGCTTATGGGACTGTTGGGGACTAAGCTTGCGATGTCTTCAGCATACCATCCCCAGACTGACGGACAGACAGAGCGACTCAATCAGGTGGTTGAACAGTTACTGCGCACAGCTTGCAAAGACGACATCAGCCACTGGGACACACAGTTACCGACCTTAGAGTTCGCTTACAACAACGCCTCGCATGCGGCCACAGGGAAAACCCCTTTCTTCCTGTGTTACGGACGGGAACCACTCACACCACAGCAGCCAACCACACCGGCACACGTCCAAGCCGCACACGACTTCGTCACCACCATGCAGCAGCTATGGGAGAAGACTTAGCAGCGTCTCACCACGATGCAGACCTCCCAGAAGCAGTATGCCGATCGTCAGCGACGAGATCACTTCGTAGCCATCGGAGATCAGGTGCTTCTTGACACACGCAACTTGAACCTGTCTCACCTTCCATCCAAACTCCGGCCTCGCTTCTGTGGTCCTTTTCTCGTGGAGGCACAGGTGACACCAGTTACATTCCGCTTGTGCTTACCAGATACGTGGAAGCTTCACAATGCTTTCCATGTTCAGCTACTGAAGCCCTACAAGGACCCCAACCAACAGTTCCAGGGATGGCAGCTACCGCCACCTCCACCTGTTCTTGTGCAGGACGAAACAGAGTACGAGATCGAGCGTGTTCTCACTCATCGGCGCCGCGGCGGCAAGACCCTCGAGTTCCTGATACGCTGGAAGGGATATGACCCCACTGAGGACAGTTGGGTTGCAGAAGCTGATATGGGCAATGCACGCCGTGCTCTCAAGGATTATCTTGTCAAGCAGGGTGTATCTCACGCCACCCAGCTTTGAGGGGGGACGTGTGAGAGTACGACGGCTTATGCTTGTTATTCATGCTTGCTATTATTTCCTTACGCTATTCCTAGCTTAGGTTTATTTTCTGCATGCATGAATTGCTTGATTTCCTAGGTTCGTTGCTTTACTATAGTTATTATAGTTATAGGCACCGAACCAGGTTACGTGTACCGAACTCAAGCTTATTCGGTTGCCACCGAAATGCTTTCTACCGAGTTCGGGAAGGTTCTGTTCGGGACGCTTCGCGACCCTCGGAACATTCGCGTAACACCTGGGTTACCTGCCTTGTGTCGAGCCTATATATAGCCTCGTGTTGTACCCAGATGATCATTCAATTCAACCTCTCTTTTCTGAGCTCGATCCTAGATCCTCACACTTGGTGGGGAAAACATGTCTTCCGCTAAGAGTACCCAAACTCCTGCTTACAAGGGGACAAGGCTATGGGATGAAGCAAGGGCAGCCCATCATTCTTTGGGCATGGCTTCGTATACTTCTTTGATGATCGTCCGGCTGCAGAGGTATTTCCGGGGGGGGTATTGAGCCATTATCTCAGGGTCGGTTAGGCGGCTTGCTCCTGTAGCGTCTCGTCGGACTATGTGTCCAACGCGCACTTCCTCAGTGAGTAGGAAAGCCTCCTCTTGAGTGCGTCCGAAAGGTCTCCCACTAGGGTTAATGATTAGCCTGTTGAAAGGAACGGGTTCAGCCAGAATGCACCAAAATTCTTGGCGTGGGGGGGAGATTACGATCATCGTTTCTAGCAGGCACTTGACTTCTTCTCGAAGGCGGGAAGGGATGGGAGGGCAGCGACGAAGTCAGAGTGCAGCAGGAACCCATGCAAACTGAAAGGGATAGGTACGCACGTTCGGGCTACCGCCGCGCCGGGGTGGGGAGAGAAAGGGCGAAGGGCACGTCGGATATTCAGCGTTGTAATCTATGTTGAGGGGCGGATCGCGCCTAACCCCCCGTGTTCCACTTTGTTGTATAGGACAGAATGGGTGAGGAGGCGCGTGGTTCGGCCAACCGACTTGAATTTGGACGCTGACAGGAAATCTCCTACATCGTCATCCAGCGCCTTGGTGGTGGGGGAGGGGGGAGGTTGGAACCGTCCAGGAAATGAGAGGACGGAGTTAAGGTTTTTAGAAGCCAGTTGTTTCCTGCACGCAGAGGTGGCATGCAGGTTGGACAGGACATTGGCAGAACGCTTGATTTCTGCGAGCACATATTGCCACGTTGTCTCCGTACGGCCAGAGCTCCCCACAAAGATCCCTAGAATTTGCTCAAACTTTGAGGCCTGTCGAATGGGGATGTCTCCTGCACGGGTAATGTCAGAATGGCAGATGTTGAACGGGATGAGGGAGCACTTGGCCCAATTGGGATGCTCCCCTGAGACCGAGGCGAAGGAAAGAAGGGCGTGATAGGCTACGCGAAGTTCATCATTTGAGTTGAGGAAAATCGTGACGTTATCCGCATAACACGCCATCAGGCGGTTTTGGGTGCGGGAGATAGGAAATCCAGGTAAGAATCAAGATGAGTACCGGTAAAAAACCTCAATAACGCACAGGAAGAGCAATGGAGCCAGCGAGCAGCCTTGCCTGACACCTGTCTGAACAGGGATGGGAGGACCGCAGAGATTGTTGACAGAAATGCGAGTTGTGGTACAGAGTGCATAAGCTTAACCCATTGAATGAAGGGGGCGGGGAGGTCAAGGTGCGCAAGGCATGTGAACAGGAATTCCCTATCCACCAAATCATATGCTTTGCGGATGTCGACCGTGAGGGCGAGGAGAGGCAGAGACTGTGCCGTAGCCCAATCAAAGATATCGAGGGTGTCATTTAGGGTGTCGCCGATTCTCCGAGACTTGATGAAGGCGGTCTGAGAGTGATTGATGAGAGATGGCAAGAGGGGCTGAAGCTGGTTAGCTTAACATATCGCCAGGACTTTGTAGTCTGTGTTCATTAGACTGATGGGACGTAGGTTGTCAACCACGGTGGCGTCGCTTTTTTTGGGGATAAGAATTGTCCTGCCTTGCAGCATGGAAGGAGGGAGACGACCCTGGGCTCCTAAGAACAGTGCGAGCAGAGCAGGTGTGAATTGGGTGCGAAAAGTGCGAAAGTTCCCCAGATATACCGTCCGGCCCAGGGGTCTTGCCTTTGGGGAGCAAGGCAATAGCCTTAGAAACTTCAGCCAGAGAGAAAGGGAGAGAGAGGCGGGAGGATACGTTGTGTGGCACCTGAGAGGGAGGGATGAGTGACCAGAAAGAAGGGTCCGGGGGCACTTGTTGAGAGCTGCTGTAGAGCTGTTGAAAAAAGGAGTTGCACAAAGCGAACATGCCAGGAAGGTCAGAAATGGCGTCATTAGAGGGGGATTGCAAAGAGGAGATCAAGGAGGCTTTAATTCTGCTGTTCACACCTACAAGAAGGGAGGAAACTCCCATTTTGCGTGGACCCTCGACTTTGAGCTTTGCTTTAAGCGCAAGCTCGGCGGAGCGGCTGGCTTCATAGCGTTCAAACTGCAATGAGGCAACACGCAAACGTTCTTTGGCAACTAAGTCAGTGGGACTGACCGCAAGGTGAATTCGAAGCTGGCAGGTAAGGTTTTGCAGGTGAGCATTAGTCTTCTTGATACGATTATTTTCCTGTCCTGCAAACGTTTTGATGCGGTTGCACAAGGCCAGTTTCCATGGGTCCCAGTCAGCGACGGAGAAGGCGGAAGGAAGGGAGCTGCAGGCGGCACTTACAATGTGCGCCAGTTGCGGACGTTTCAAAATATCCAACGGGATTCGCCACGGTCTGGGGGTGACGTTGGGGCTGTCACATTGAAGGGTACAGTATGGGGAGAGGTCGTGGTCGGTTACATCTTTTGATACGGAGATGTAGGCGGCATCGAAGACGGGCCGCCAGGGAGTCTGAGACATAGATGCGATCTAATCGGGACGCTGAAGGTGGTGAATTGTTTTGGTTACTCCTAGGGATCGCGAAGAAGGAAAACATGGTGGCTGTGGGGAAAACTTTACAAAACGTATCAGTGACGCAATGGTTGGTTAATATAGTGGACAGTATGGTACCTCCAGAGACCTCATAACTCAATAATGGTCGATTTCGGTCCTCTGGAGCACACACTGCGTTGAAATCAGGATGGTTCTAGCCGCGGCGGTTGGTACGTCGATAGCCGGGGCGAAAATGGCACGCCACCACTGTCTTCTGATGGTAACAGTACAAGGAGCGTAAACAGCAATAACACGAAATTGTTCTTGGAAGAAGTTGATATGCAGCGAGAGTAGGCGTCCGTCAGTGGAGGGTTCGATTGAGGAAATGGAAATGTTTTTGTTAAAAATGAGAACTGCAATTCCGCCAGGTTCAGCCTTATCTGTGAACAGAGGAGGGCATTGAGCGTGAGAGGAGGGTCTAAAGGAAAGGAGGAGCCGGGGAAAATTGAGGGTGAGCCTAGTATCAATTAATTTTAAGATGTCAGTCCTGCGGTCACATTTTGATACCCATGATCGTAGATCATACATTTCTTGTTGTTTATTCAGCCCATTCATGTTTATGCAGCGGATGGTGAGGGGGACTAACCATAGCTGCTAGCGTAGGCAGGGATGACGGGATCGCAGTGCGGTGGTGGCTTTGCTGGTAGAATAGGTGGATTCTAGAATTTACTATCCATTGCTTGTATGTTTCCCTTTTACACGAAAGTTTTGCTGCAGATTGAGCAAACGGTGAATAGAGGGAGATATGGTGAGCAATGAACAGTAGTCTGTGGAGAGTAAGGTGAAGTGTGTGATGAAGCAGAGAGCTCATCAGGAGAAGTAGCTATCAGAGCACACCAGGAGAACCAGAGGCAAGGATGGCAACGGGTGGTGATACAGAGAATAAGGTGAACATGGACAAGGGAAGGTGAAAGGTGCTGTGAAAGGGGGAGAGGGGGATTGGGCCTAGTACCCAGAGGTGGTGAGAAGGACCAGAATGAGAATGATGAAAGGAGAGGGAGGGAAGGTATTCGAAAAGGTGAGCCGAGTCCTGCAGATGCTTGCGATGAGCTTCAGAGGCGAGGTGGTACATGGCGCTGTCCAAGGCCAAGCCACACTCGAACTCGCACAGAGAGCACGTCCAGACATCGACGTCCAAGTCGATCCCGATCAGGAGAAGGCCGAGGTCCTTCTTGAAAGCTGCAGGGGCAGGCTGCTGGCCAATCAGCCGTCCTGAGGAAATGGTAGAAGAGGAGTGAGATGCCACTGTTAGGGAAGCGGGGGAAACCACGAAGCCAAAGAGGTGAGGGTGATATAAGGTGTAAGGCACACCAAGAGAAAGGGGGGAGGAAGGCACGGAAAGCTACAGATATGGTCATATGAAGAAGTGTCTTGCGCAAAGAGGATGTAAAGAGCGTTTGGTATAGAGGCAAGAAGAGCCAGCGTGCAACCGTACCGTTAACAGTTTGCAGCTGAGCCACCGAGATGGTGTGGCGGTTCGGGAGGCGAGCACGGCGGGTAAGGGCGAAGCACGCGTGGTCAGCCACACGGTGATTACTGGAGCAGACGGAGCAGGAGTGGGAGGAAATGTTGAGGAGCACCGGATCCTCCTGGCCCGGAAGCCAGAGAACCGAGGGGATTCGGTCGAAACCCGCATCGCCGTCTGCAGCCACGGGAAGTCCGAGCAGCTGTGAATGCGCCGAGTCATCATATGGGTCCTTGAGCCGATGAAACAGGCGAAGGTCAGAGAGCCACGGCAGACCAGCCTCGGTCGTTCCCGCAAGAATCGTGCTGTGCATGCGCTCAGGGGAGTACCCCAGCGGTACGTTACGGAGAACCACGTGGGTGTCACCCCTGGCGCGCGCCGTCGTGAACTCCAGATTGGGATCTGAGAACACCTTGACTTCCATCGCACGGTTGTTAGCCAGACGAACCGTGACCGGAAACAGACTGCGAAAGATTCTAGCGTCATTAGCTGAGGGCCAAGAAAAGGTATGCCTGGAATACGTATGGTGGGGAAGCTGCAAAGCCTCACCAGCCGCTGATTCAAACGAGGGGATGACCCCATTGAATGCCTGACCGTTGATGAGGGCTAAGATACGGGAAAGCACCGCGGCGCGAACTTCCTCCGACGATGCCTCATGGAAGATCACGTCCACCATCGACTGCGTGTTCCGCGTCAACGTGTGAAGAACCGCTCCGACCGTCGTACGGTGGCGACGTAGACTTCGGCAGCGAGCGTTAGGAGCGAGGCCAGTGGCCACACCAGCTGCGGCATGATCAGGTTCAGGTTCCGGCTGCACGGGCTGAGAGCGAGAAGCAGGCGCCGGACGAGGCGCAGAGGGAGCAGGCATGCGGCCAGGCGCAGGAGCCGTGGCTCGGAGCTTCCGGAAGAGCTCGCGCGGGGGATCGGCGGAGGGGCCGAGGTTGACGCGGAAGCGACCCCAGAGGGACCAGCGGCCAAGGATTGCCCCTCGTCACACAGCTTTTTCGCCGCTGGTTCTTCCGACGGTAGCGGTTGAGCACCGACAGAAGCAGTATGCGCGACCTCGTCGTGGAGAACGGGCAGAGCGCCGTTAGGGAGGTCCTCGAGGAATTCTTCCCCAAGCTCATCGAGGGTTTCGTCACCGACAGGGATCTGACCCTCCGTCATGACGTGGTCAGGGTTATGCTCCGTAGCCATGGTTGCGAGGGGTAACCATAAAGAGGCCAAGGGAGTGAGTTTATACCAGAGGTAGAGGGAGAAAGCTGAAGGCGAAAGAACAGCGGTCGAAAGTACAGAAGGCAAAAGCCCGGATCGCACAGTGAGAGCATGTAAGCGGTTCGAGAGAACAAAGGTGCCTTGGCAATGGCCATGGCAACCATAGAGACATGACCGGGAGCCAGATCTGCTGCCCGATTCGGTAAGGCACGCATGTGAGGAAGGCTGAAGCGCCAGGCTACCACGAGGGTCAACATGCTGGCAATGAGGTGGAAGTGGTAGGCTACCACGAGGAACCATCAGGAGGATGGAGCAAGACCGCCGCAGAGGCCTTGCATGAGAGAATGCAGCCCGAGGTGGTCCATCCTGACTCACAAACTGCTTGGACAAGGAGATCACCGGGATAAGGTAGCAAATTCCCTGATTCTCGTGAAAAACAGCCAACGTATAAGGCCAAGAAGCTGCCTTTGCTGAAGTGGCAATCTGTGATAGCACCAACCGCGGGAGTTAGCACAGGCAAGGAGCAAACCCAACTCACCTTTCCCGGAATGTCGGAGTAGAGAAGCCAGAGGGGAAGTCGAGAAACCAAGAACCTACGCACAGGACACTCGTTATTGTACAAGAGGCTTTGCTTACCTTCGAGAAGATCGACCCAAAAAGAACGTCCAACGCAAAAAGCGTTATCATCTGGGCGATCCAAAGGTGTAGAAGGGAAACAAAAGCTGGTGTAAACGAGGAAAAGGAGCAGCAGGAAAGCGAAGAGCTTCATTTTTTTTTCTTTTTTTTTTTTTTTGCTTGAGGTTGATAGTGTGTTGCAGACGAGGGTGTGGGGCTCGATCGCCAATCAGTCGCAATTGGGGCTCCTTCTCTGGGAGATGGAATTGGGTGACGATGAAGCCCAGGCACTCAAAACCATGCCGTTACACGTGGCACCAGATTAATAGGACCCACAAAACGTAGCGTCCTTATGCTCGTTTGAGGCATACCTTTCTCGGTGTAAGGAAAAAACATATTCCTTACTGGGGTTACTCAACCGCGTACAACCCCAACTTTCGGAAGTGCACGTTTTCCACTTTGCTTGCTGCCGAAGCAACCTCGCGTCGCCTTCGGTTTTCCTTTGCCCAACCTGCACTCAACCTCGTGTTCCCGAGGTTCCCGCCTAGCTAAGTTGACCCGCTATAAAATCGCATGCCTTCTCATTGTATTCAGTCACAAGCTTCGTTTTTCGCGCAACTCTGTTTGACAACTCATAACACCTGGTATCAGAGCTACTTTCCTAGTTCACCCCGCTTTTCCAGGGTAGTTTAGAGGCACGGGTGTGACTGGTACGGTGGGCTGCAAAGCGGTTGGTTGCAAAGTTTATTAAATTAAACTTGCCCGACTCCGATAGCTTTTGCGCTTGCACTGTTGCCGGATAGTCCCAGATACCCACTTGCCTACTAGACGTAGCTTGCGACTCATGGATCAGGCGACAATTAATGCGTTGATGCAACAAGTGGCGGAAATGTTGGCAGGCATGAAGGCGTTAACGACAGAAGTGGAGAGACTACGTGAAGAAAATGTCAAATTATATAGGTGCTATATTTGTGTAGGCTGTAGTGGGATAGCCAATATGGGGTACAACCCCTTTAGGGTTTCATACTTGTACCCAACTTTCTGCAAGTGCACTCATTCCTGCCTGTAGTTTCTGACATGGTTTCAGAGCAGTAGGTCCGTAGGACCGTTTTTTTTTTTGCCCACCTACCACTACCCCACGTTTTGACCTGCGCTGCGCAGCCTGCGCGCGCCCTGCCTTGACTGTGACTGTGACTGTGACTGTGCCTTGCCTAGACTATGACATGCTACGCTCCGCGCACCGTCCTACAGCCTTCACGCTGCCTGCTGCTGCCCCGCGTTGCGCTGCCCCGCGCACGCCCTGCCCTGCCCTGCGCCAGCGCCCTGCCCTGCGCCAGCGCCCTGCCCTGCGCCAGCGCCCTGCCCTGCGCCGGCGCCCTGCCCTGCGCCGGCGCCCTGCCCTGCGCCAGCGCCCTGCCCTGCGCCAGCGCCCTGCCCTGCGCCAGCGCCCTGCCCTGCGCCGGCGCCCTGCCCTGCGCCGGCGCCCTGCCCTGCGCCAGCGCCCTGCCCTGCGCCAGCGCCCTGCCCTACGCCCGCGCCCTGCCCTACGCCCGCGCTGCTGCCCTGCGCGTCGCACCCTACGGCAGCCCTCGCGTCGCGCGCTGCTGCCCCGCGCGTCGCGCTTAATGGCAGCCCGCGCGTCGCGCGCTGCTTCCCTGCGCGTTGCGCCCTACGGCAGCCCGCGCGTCGCGCGCTGCTGGCCCGCGCGTCGCGCCCTACGGCAGCCCGCGCGTCGCGCGCTACTGCCCCGCGCGTCGCGCTCTGCTGCAGCCCGCGCGTCGCGCCCTGCTGCCCTACGCATCGCGCCCTGCTGCAACATGCGCATCACGCCCTGCTGCCCTGCACAGCGCGCGCCCTGCTACCCGCGCAGCCCAGGCCGAGCCGAGCCGCCCTACCCGACCCGATCCGCCCTCCTGCTCGTGCTACTACTGCTGCTGGTGGAGGTGCTGCTAGGAGTGTGGGAGGTGCTGCAGCCTAGCCTCACCGGGCCGCTCTACTGCTCTTACTGCTGTTGCTGCTGCTCTTGCAGCTGTCTTCCCTTCGTACCGCGCCCTCCTACTCGCGTGCCTCCTTGCTTACTCGCTATGACTTCCCTTCGTAATAGCGATGGGAGTGGTGACGGCGGTAGTAGCAGTCGCTATGGAGCTGTTCGGTAGGGAGTGTCTGGCAGTGGCCAGATGCAGCTGCAGCGGCGTCCGCGCAAGGCCCTTACGCTACAGCAGCTTCGTGAGTGGTACGCCAGGTGGTGTGCTGGAAGCGGCCGTCGTAATAGTTGCGGTGGAGCTGGTCAGTGCGGAGTTCCTGGCGGTGGCCAGATGCAGCTGCAGCGGCGTCCGAGCGAGACCCTTACGCGCCAGCAGCTTCATGAGTGGTACGCTCAGAGTGGGGGGTGTAGGAGTACCGACCGCTGCCCGTACGTCATTTGCACAGGTGATCGGGCTGGTCAGACTTGCGGGACGCTCTCTCATACATAGGCTCGCTGCATTGCCCGTCTGAGTGACGGCTGGCGTGCAGTGTTTGGCGACGAGGCTGAGCTCCCTGTTGTTCAAGATCCGTCACTTCGAGAAGCTACGACGAACTCATTTCTCAACTAAACGCAAATCCGCTCGGTAGGATATTGCGTCTTAGTCTTAGCTACCATCTCCAATTTGAATCACTTAGAAAGATGGTCTAGAGAGTGAGAACCAGTTGAAAACGTCCAGCGGCCGCATGACTAGAATGGTAGAGGAAGTACAAGCATTAGAGCATAGAGAAGTTGGAGTTGGGGACTCCAAGAGAACCATGAGAGGGAAGGGGTTCTCCAAGAGCTAGGGAAGGATAGTAGGAACCTTCCTAGCAGCAAGGATGCAACCCTCATCATGAGGTCCTTGAGGTGTCACATGCAAAATCCAATCTAGTTGGATTTTGCCTAGGTGTTGCAACATTTGCAACCCATGCTAGAAACTTCTAGCTGACCACCCAAATCCAAAAGTCAAAGTTGCCTTCCTAACCACCCAACCAAAGATCCCTTTATAGTCATGTCCCAATAATCGCCCAAATTAGATATAACCCCAAAAGGTAATAAGAAATCCAAATCTTGGAAATCTTGTAACTTGGGCGATCTTGGTCGGAATAAGGCAATCTTGGTATCGTTGGAAAGCTCTGAATTTCTCCTGCATGATCAAGCATGTAGACTTGGAGAAAAACACAGAGATGATAAAATCCAACAGCCATGCGTAATGACATATGCTCATGCAAATAACGCAAGCACACATAGCACGAGCACTCGGCAGGACGTTAGGATGACATGCACTCAGAATGACGTGCATCCAACACTCCCCCCCTGGCTAGAGCTGCTGCGCAACAAGGTGGATATCTTTGCTCTAGACTATGACACTATCCTTACTGCCATGTATGCTCTGACTGGTACTACTGAGGGTGACTGTTACCTGTGTGTGCCCCCTGATCCTGGTATAGCGGCTGCTGCTCTAGGTGCTAGTGAGTCTGATTTCTCTGTTACTGCGCCTGCGGAGGCCTTGCACACCTTTCCACTTGACTCTGGTGCTTCTCGCTATGTTTTTCGCGACAGTACCATAGTCACTCCCCTCCCTGCACCTGTCCCTGTCTCACTGGCTGACCCCTCTGGGGGCCCAGTGCTTGCACGGTCCACTACTGTGCTTCCGTGCCCGGCGGTCCCGTCCGGTGAGCTGTCTGGTCTCCACCTCCCCTCGTTCTCTACGAACCTGGTGAGCAACGCCGTCCTTCAGGATCATTGGGTTGACACCTTTACTCCTGGAGGACAGCGTGTGGCAATCTGCACGTGCTCCAAGACTGGCCGCCACCTGGCCACGTTCACACACGAGCCAGGGTCCAGTCTGTACACCCTCACCACAGTGTCGCGCTACACCCCTTTGTCTCCTCAGCTGTACGCGTCTGCTCAGGTAGCTACCCAGTGTGAGTGTCGCCGCCTGTCGCACGACACTCTCCTGTGGCACCACCGCCTTGGTCACCCCTCCCTGCCCCGCCTTCGTGGCATGCACTCTCGCTTCCTGGTCTCTGGTCTTCCCAGGTCTCTGCCCGCCCTCCCTCCCTCGCCTGCGCCGCCCTGCATTCCTTGCGTCGAGGGGCGGCAGCGCGCCGCTCCTCACTCCTCCTCGTTCCCTCCGACAGAGGCTCCGCTGCAGACGCTCCACCTGGACGTGTGGGGCCCAGCCCACGTCCAGGGACAGGGCCGCGAGCGGTACTTCCTGCTGGTCGTCGACGACTACACGCGTTATAACACATTCTTCCCCTTGCAGTGCAAGGGGGATGTCCCTACTGTTCCGATCCCTTGGATTCGCGCTGTTTGTCTCCAGCTCCGCGAGCGGTTCAAGTTAGACTTTCCGTCATGCGTCTGCACTCTGACAGAGGTGGTGAGTTCACCTCCGACCTCTTGCAAGCCTTCTGTGAGGGGGAGGGCATCTGCCAATCGTTCACGCTTCCAGCCTCTCCGCAGCAGAATGGGGTTGCTGAGCGCCGCATTGGCTTAGTCATGGAGGTCGCTCGTACCTCCATGATCCATGTGGCTGCCCCCCATTTTCTGTGGCCATTTGCGGTCCGGTACGCCACGCATCAGCTCAACCTCTGGCCCCGTGTCTTCTTGCCGGAGACCTCGCCCACACTGCGTTGGACAGGGGAGGTTGGCGATGCGTCGCGTTTCCGGGTCTGGGGTGCTCGTGCATTTGTCCGCGATCTCACCGCGGACAAGCTCTCTGCTCGTGCCATTCCCTGTGTCTTCCTTGGCTTTCCTCCTGACGCGCCTGGCTGGCAGTTTTACGACCCCGCCTCGCGCCGTGTCTTTGCGTCTCAGGACGTCACCTTCGACGAGTCGGTCCCCTTTTACCGTCTCTTTCCCTGCCGCATTGCCCTTTTCCCCCCGCCGCCGCTCTTTCTCGCTCCAGGTCCTCCTTAGGTAGACCCCCTCTCTCCTCCAGGTCCTGCACCTTCGGGTGTGTCTCAGGAAGACCCTACCTTGACTGAGCCTGTTGAGGTCACTGGTGACTCAGGTCCTGCTGGGGGTGGTCCTGCTCGGGGTGCTGTTTTTGGGGGTGCTGGGCCTGGGGGTGCGGAGCCTGGGGATGCTGAGCCTGGGGGTGCGGAGCCTGGGGGTGCTGAGCCTGAGCGTGAGGAGCCTGGGGGTGCTGAGCCTGGAGGTGCGGAGTCTGGGGGTGCTGAGCCTGAGCGTGAGGAGCCTGGGGGTGCTGAGCCTGGAGGTGCTGAGCCTGAGCGTGAGGAGACTGGAGGTACTGCGCCTGGGGGTGCTGCGTCTGGGGGTGCTGAGCCTGAGCGTGAGGAGCCTGGGGGTGCTGAGTCTGGGGGTACGGCGCCTGAGGGAACTGAGACTGCTGGTGCGCGGTCTCCTTGGAGTGGCCGCCTTCGTCCGCATGAGCCTCTCTCCTTGCAGCAGCTGCACGAGTGGTACGCTCGCCGTCAGGGTCGCGCTGCTGGAGCTCGGGGCTCTGCCGCTGGAGGCGCTTCTGCTGACGTCCCTGGAGCTGGGGGTGCCGATTCTGAGGGTACTTGGGCTGGTGCGAGAGGAGCAGACGATGCTGGAGCCATTGGGCCTGAGGACGCTCGAGCTGGTGGTACTACTGACCCTTCCGAAGGAGGTGCTGTTGGAGCTGCTGACACTGGAGCTGGGAGTACTGCAGGTACATCGTCTGCTGGAGGTGCTGGAGCCGCTAGTCCCGGAGGTGCTCGTACTGGAGGTGCTGGAGCTGCTGGGGCTACAGGAGCTGCCGGTTCTGGGGGTGCTGCTACTGGAGGCACTGGGCTTCGCCAGGTTCTTAGCCTCCCGTTGTCTACTGGCCTCCCGTTACAGCCTGGCTCCCCCCTGCCTGCTCCCTCTCCTTACACTGAGCAGACAGGAGGTCTTACTGAGCGTCGCGAGCCTGCGTCCCATCCTACCTCGCCTGTTCGCACTGGTCGCACTGGTCGCACTGGTCGTGTTCCTCGTGAGCGTCCGCATTATGGCACTTCGTCCTTCCTCTGTTCCACAGCATGTTCCCCTGCCGTCTCCTCCTGCGTCTTCTCTGCCTGACGTTGCGGACCCTGAGTCTGACCAGTTTCGTGCTGCCCACCCTACTGTCACGCGTCTGTTAGCCACTGTTGTCACTGACCCGTCGTTTGAGTCTGCTACTGCGTCTGCCTTGGTCGCTGAGCTTGTTGACTTTGCTGCTGCCTGTTGTCTAGACTACGCTGCTAGTCTTGTTGCTGAGTCTGAGTCTGTCTGTCCTCCGTCCGTCGGGGGTGACTGTGCTCTTGGCACGGACGTCCTTGAGGACAGACAGGAGGACCTTGAGTGTCTTGCGGCCGCTGCGCCTCATCTCGTGGCCATGCTGCTTGCCCCTGAGGGAGACCCGGATGCACCAGACATCCCGACCCCACGCTCTTACGCTGAGGCGATCGCGGGTCCCTACTCCTCTCAGTGGAAGACAGCCATGGACGCAGAAATGGCATCCTGGAAGTCCACAGGCACCTACGTCGATGAGGTTCCCCCTCCTGGGGCGAACATCATCGATGGCATGTGCAGCATTAGTCTCTATCTCGTTTGGCCCTCTATGCTTTTCCAGGATATTGGAACTCCCGCTCGCCCTTCATGCCCTCTCATGTTCACTCGCGCTCGCTCGCGTCTCTCTCTTCGTGCTCTCTTCCCTCACTCAACCTTCCTCTTTTCTGCCTCTCCCTCCTGCACCCTTACTCAACCTCCCGTCCCTTGCTCTCAGTCCCAGCTAGTGCCACTGAACAGCTAGCGAGACCATTTTTAGGCGCTTTGTGTTGGTACCTTCACTCTGTTTTTGATACCTTCACATCCCTCCCATGTCCTCGCCCACAGTCCCGGCTAGTGCCGCTGAACAGCGAGCAGGACTACTATGACGCACTCACATCCCAGCGAGTGGCCCTGATAGTGGACAAGGAACCCTACTTGAACGTCTCCCTTTCTCCCGTGCTCTACCCACCCTCCTTCATCCCTCGCCCGCAGTCCCGGCTAGTGCCCTTAAACCGGCAGCAGGCTTATTACGAGGCACTCACATCGCATAAGGTGGCGCTGGTAGTGGACGAGGACCCCTACCTGAACGTCTTTGCGGGTAATCTCACCCTTTCTCATCCCCCTCGCACTCGTCCTTCCCTCCCATATTCCCCCCCGCAGCCCCGCCTAGTGCCTCTGAACAGCGAGCAGGGCTATTATGAAGCGCTCACACCGCAAAAGGTGGCACTGATAGTGGATTAGGACCCCTACCTGAACGTCAGCGCTCACACCGCAAAAGGTGGCACTGATAGTGGATGAGGACCCCTACCTGAACGTCTTTGCCTCGCAGTACTGCCAAGTTCTGTGCGCCTCCCAGGCCTTCAACGACCTCAACTCCGCCTTTGTGAGACAATAGGGGCACCTGGGGCACCTGGCCACCTAGGGGCACCTGGGGGCATCTGGCGGCATCTAGGGGCACTTGGATACTTAGGTACAAGGCAAAGCACGTCACAGGCCTTCAACGTCCTCAACTCCGCCTAAAGACCGATCGTCTAAAGCAGTTGACATACATCTCTTCTCCCTCTTCCTCCCTTCCTTTCTCCTCTGTTTGGTCCCCAAAACTCAATCCCGGGCATTTCATTCGGTGCAGACATCTCCCAAGCGCTGATGGAGCTGACTTTTGCGTCCCTCCCCTTTCCCCATCCCTGTTCTCTGTTTTCTCTCTCTCACTCTCTTCCCGAATCTTGATTCCCTCAGGCCTTCCAAAAGGGATCTTTCTTCGGAGAGGACATCTCAGGGCTCTCTATTCAGGGCGGACATCTCTCAAGCGCTGATGGAGCTGACCTTTGGCATTCTCTCCTCCCATCGCTTCTTCCACACTTATCATCTTCCCCTTTTCATTCCCTCAGGCCTTTCAGAAGGGCTCTCTATTTGGGGCGGGCATCTCTCAAGCGCCAATGGAGCTGGCGCAGGATGGCGAGCTGCAGCGCAATTGCAGCATGTACATCAAGGTGCGGTGCTGCTCATGCTGACTGGTTACTGTCATATGTGCTGCTAATGTGTCAGTGACCTGCTGATGGAGCTGGCACAGGATGGCGAGCTGTAGCGCATTCGCAGCATGTACATTAAGGTGTGCTGTGCTGCTGCTGACTGGTTACTTTCATGTGTGCTGACATGTCTCCTCTATTCGGGGCGGACATCTCTCAAGCATTGCTGGAGTTGGCGCAGGATGGCGAGCTGCAGCGCATTCGCAGCACGTATATTAAGGTGCGGTGCTGCTCATGGTTGACTGGTTGTTGTCGTGTATGCTGCTAATTCGTCAGTGACCTGCTGATGGAGCTGGCGCAGGATGGCGAGCTGCAGCGCATTCGCATCATGTACATTAAGGTGTGCTGTGCTGCTGCTGCTGACGTGTCACTACTGACGTGGCGCTTCTGACGTGTCACTGCTGACGTGTGGCTCGCTGTCATGCTGATGATGTGCTGTTTTTTGGTTGGTAGAGAAGGTGCAGCAGATTGCTGCGATCACAAAAACAGCATATCCCTCCCTGATACAAGCTACTTTTTATTTCGCCCTGCTCTCCCCCTCTTCCTCTGCGGCCCGTCAGAACACGTCCAACTGTGACAATGCAGCGTCCATGATGGTGGGGAAGGTGCAGATCTCAGTACATTCCTCCTTCTATCCCTTCACGTTCCTCCTATTACCCTACCTGCCACCCCCACCCCCACCCCCACCCCCACCCCGCACCAGAACACGTCGAACTGTGACAATGCAGCGCCGGTGACAGCCACAGTGTGGCAACACGCAACAACACGGTGGTGTGGTGGAGCGCGGCACGGTGGTGTGGTGGAGCGCGGCACGGTGGTGTGGTGGAGCGCGGCACGGTGGTGTGGTGGAGCGCGGCACGGTGGTGTGGTGGAGCGCGGCACGGTGGTGTGGTGGAGCGCGGCACGGTGGTGTGGTGGAGCGCGGCACGGTGGTGTGGTGGAGCGCAACGGTGGTCCGCCTACCTCGTCGAGGTCCCTGGGGAGGTGAGCTCTTGGCCCATAACATCCTTCTCTCCACTTCTCTCCTCCACCTTCGTACGTTGCTGCCCTGCCCCACTCCTCCCTTCTCTACTCTCTCGTCTCTCTTTTCCTTGCCTCATTATTCTCCCCTTTGTGCATCGCATTCCCTCTCCCTCTTGCTCTCCGTCTAGGCTGAGTGTTTTCATCGCCACCGCCTTCCAGCTCCGCTGCCATTGCACCACACCCAACTCTCCACACTCCCCACCCCTCCCCTTGCCCCTCCTCCCAGGTGGTGTTCCTGCTTCTGTTGGAGATGTCCCTGATATTTACACGACTGCCCCCGCATCCCCTTGTGTGCTCTCGATCCCTGCAGGTTCCTGGGGGAAAAGTGTTCTCACGAGCAGAGCCACGGCACAAGCAGGAGATAGTGCGCATGCTCAAGGAGCAGGGGGAGGTGGTGGCCATGACTGGGGATGGGGTGATCGACGCTCCTGCTCTCAAGCTGGCGGATACTGGCATCGCCATAGGCATTGCCGGCACCGAGGTGAGTGGCTTGTTAGGTACTCATAAGATATGTCTGGGGATGGGGAGAACGGCGCCCCTGCTTTCAAGCTGGCGAATATCGGCATCGCCATGGGCATTGCGGGCATCGAGGTGGGTAACATTGGGGCTGGTATGTTGTCCATTCCCGTTTCCCTTGTACTTTCAGTTCTTGTTTCGCCTTCTTGTTCAACCTGCGAAAATGCATGCTGTTTTCTGTGCTCAATCCCCTCCCTGTGTGTATGTAGTCTCAGTTAGATAAGGAGGCATAAGGCGTGGCCCTGGCAGATGATAACGCCCTCAGCTGCCGTCCTTGCTTCAAACCCATCACTTGTCCTACCTACCCTACCCTCCCCCCTTCCCATTGTGCCATGTGGCAAAGGAGGCATCGAACATGGTGTAGGGACACGACAACTTGAGCACTAGCGTGGCTCCCAATCGCTTGAACCCTCGTCGTTTGATTTCATTCAACCCCTTTCCGTTCACCTGCAGCAGGGGGTGAAGGAGGCATCGGACTGCAAGTAACAACATGGTGTAGGCAGACAAACAACTTCAGCAAGGCGGTGACTCGCCATTCACTTGAGCCCTCTTGTCCTCCACACCTCAGGTGGCGAAGGAGGTATTGGATATGGTCCTTGCGGACGACAACTTCAGCTCCATCGTGGCTGCACTGGCGGAGGGGCAATCCACTACAACAACATGAAGGCATTCATCCGGTAAGAACGCTCATCCTGAGGCCATTCGTGTGCTAGTTAGGAGTGCATGAAACCACCCCTAGCAGTTCTGAGGGGCGATCCATCTATAACAACATGAAGGCATTCATCCGGTGAGTGGATACATGAGGTGAGCTATTCATCTAGTGAGGCCATCCATCCATTCATGCCATTCATTACAACAACATGAAAGCATTCATCTTGTTCTTGCTCTTCTTCTTCCCTTTCCTGTTCCACCCCTCATGCCCTCACAACGATGATATCGAGCAAAATGGGGTGGCATCCATCCTCCTCACCGCTGCTCTCGGCCTACCGGAGAATCTGATCCCAGTGCACCTGCTGTGGGTCAACCTCGTCACACACCATCTCATCAGCTCTGTTCCTTGGTGCTATCCCTTCCCCCCCTATGCTTTCACAGGTACATGATATCGAGCAACATGGGGGAAGTGGCCTCTATCTTCCT